>OZ018331.1:16133505-16733505 GCA_963969495.1 Ceratothoa steindachneri | reverse complement strand
GTTTCCAGTAAGGCGAAACGGCCACGCGCCTCCACCATGACGTTACACTCATAGAAGGCAACACCCGTGAAGTTGGTCGCCAGGCCATCTTCCGAGGTTCCTAAAGCTGCCTCCCGAATGGAGGACAGCAACAAAAGAGCTTCGCCCACGCCCAGTGGTGGCCTTAGTGGCTCGAAGACGGTGGAGTCTCGAAAATAGGGCCCTCCCCCCGCCTAAGGTTTCCAGGCGGAGGGAGGAAAAGATTCTCATGGCGAGCCAAACCGCTCCCAATAAGTCCTGGAAGGCGTCAGCGCCCGGAGTTCTGTGTACGGCCATTCCCGGGATGGTCTTCTCTCCGACCTCGTAAGGGGCACGGCGATTTTCTCTCCTGGCCGCCGTGCTGACGGGACTCAGCGCTCAGTCCGGCGCCAGCTTGGCATCCTTTTTCTCCTTCTAACTCCTACTTCGTCTTCTGTACCAATTCTCTTTCACCCTGCATCTACGTTTGTTTGTCGATCTTACTGTATCAGAGCTGTCCGTCAGGGGGCGCGACCCTTTAGCTGGTCCTGCCTGTGTTGGTAGGTGGGTGCCTGAGCCGTCGTGGCGCTCTTGGGGTCTTTACTTCACCATCCGGTAAATTTCCGAGGCTGGCCGGCCATTTGTAAATGATGGTTGGGTCAGGGGTCGACGGGCTTACCCTCCCGGTTGGGCCGGCGCTCCGATTAGGTGTCTCGACGGTAGATAGTGACTGCGTTGCGCGAGTTCGCACCCACATTTATACTCTACTTTATGTGAGTAATAATAAAAAAAAATGTTTTCGTACTACGCCTGTCAATAAGTCCTCTTTTCCGCGCTTGTTAGATCCCTTCGCAGATCCCTTCATAGTTTCTTGGTGCTGAATTCCAGTTCCGGGTCTCTACTTTCTAAATTGGAAGAGTTTGATTTGAATGAGGAGTTTGAGTCCCGCTGTGGTGCGCCCCGCCCGTGGTAGTGGTGATTTAGTGGTTGAGGTATCTTAGTGAGAGCAGTGTGTCGCCGTGTGGGATTTGTCCTCCATTTTGGAGGTCCCAGTTTCGGTTGTGCTCCACCCTCGCCTTAATTTTGTTAAGGGAGTGATTCACTCTAACGAAATATTGCAATATGATGTTTCGAGACTAAAATATAAACTTTCCCACCAGAGGGTTACGGACGTTTATAGGGTTTCTAAGTCTGTTGGTCCCACTAAGGTTCCCACGAATACGCTCATCGTTACCTTGGAGCGTCAGGATCTGCCCCAGTTTGTTCGTGTTGGTTATCTTCGTGTCCCGTTATGTCGAGCTTCCCAGACCTTGTTTTAATTGCCACCAGTTTGGCCATATGAGCAGCAATTTTGCGTTGGCGTACCAAGACGCCTCTTGTGGGAATCATGAATGTTGCGCCAATTGTGGAGGTTCCCATAGCGCGGCTTCACTTTCTTGTCCCGTATTCTTTTTTGAAGAGGAGCTCCTGGCTCGTCGGGACTCCCTCAGGCTGGACTTCCGTAGGGCGCGGGCGCAGCTCGCCCCCTCCGGCCGTCTCTTCTCCGACGTCCTCCGGGAGGCGGGGTCCCAGTCGTCCCACTCCTTTGTCTTCTCGCGGTCCTCTGTTGCTCCTTCTCCCCTGCATTTGGTCCCTCCATTGCGCGTTCTCTTTTGTCATTGGTCTCTTCTCATGTTCTTCCCTCTGTCGTAGACCGTGAGACCTACCGAGCTGAGACGCTGGAGGATAACCGGCAGTTCCTCCCGTTCCTTTGCCTCAGCGCAAATGGAAGGGTTCCTCCTCACCCCGTTCGGAGTCCAAGCGATCTGCCTCTCATGAGGCTGGTTTGCCCCCTCCCCCCCAAGTCGGTTGTTGAGGCGTCCTCTGTTTTGATGTCTACTCCTCCTTGGTCTTCGCTGACCTTCCCCGTTGGCATCACCGATGTCAATGTCCGGGCGGAAGTTCACCCGGTCCCTTCTTCCTTGCCCCTTACCTCTGCGCAGTCTTCTATGTCTCCTACCCCAGTTTCGTGTTCCCTTGCCTTCTACCTCTGTTCCTTCATCTCCGTCTGAACTTGTTCCTTCCTCACCCTCTGACCATGCTCCTTCCTCTCCATCTGATCCAATTCCCCCCTTACCCTCTGTCCCTGTTTCCTTCTCACCCTCTTTCCATGTTCCGCCTTCTGTTCCATCTTCTTCGCATCTTATTTCTCGTCCGTCTCTGCTCGATCTCCCTTTCCCTCCGGGCCATGAGCCCTCCACGTTGGGGGTTCGGTCTGGTTCTCAGCTGTCGCCTCCCGCCGTTCACGCTGCCAAGTCCGTGCCAGGGGCGTCCCCAGCTTATCGCAATTTGTCGCTTGCCCCTTCTGGGCCTTCTAGTAGTCGGAAACCTTCGACGGTCTCCGTCACTAGAATCCCGACGTTGGTGTCGAGACGACAGTAATGTCCGTCATCGTACAGTGGAATTGTCAAGGGGTTCTCCTCAAGGGGGTAGAACTCCAGCTCTTGCTTTCTAGCGTTCGGCCCTCGGTGGTCTGTTTGTAAGAAAATAAGCTTGGGGTTTGCCCCTTCACGGCACTTCCGGGTGTTTAATTCCATCCCCCCGGCCAGGGGCGTGTCTCATGGTGGTGCTGTAGTTGATGCTGGTTTAGGTGGTTCCCGGTGTAGATGGTGGTATTGTGGGTTATGGCGGTGCAGGTGTTGATGGTATATGTGGGGTTTGGATAGGTAGTGTTGGTCTTGTAGGATGTGATGGTGTAGGTGGTTTAGGTGATGCTTTTCAGTGTGTTTCTTGTGTAGTTAATGTAGGCGCAGATTGTACAGGTGGTGATGTTGTAGGTATTGGTGGGGTAGGTAGTTGTTGTACAGGTGTTGGTGTTGTAGATGTAGGTGGTTAAGGTGGTAGTTGTGTAGGTGTTGGTGCTGGAGAGGTGCTTTTGGTAGAGGTGTTGATTCTGGTGCTGGTGTAGTTGGTGCAGTTAGTGGTGTGGTAGGTGGTCGGGTTAATGCTGTAGGTTTAGGTGGTGGTTGTGTAAGTGGTTTTGGTGAAGGTGACGTTATGCTTAGGTGTTGCAGGTGGTAGTGTTATAGTTAGTGGTGGTGTTGGTGTAGGTTGTAGTGGTGGTGTGAATGGCGTTAGTGTAGTTGTTGGTGGTGTAGTAGGTGATTTGGGATTAGGTGGTGTTGCTCTATGTGATCTAGTTAAAAGTGGTGCAGGTGGTGGTGGTGTAGGTGGGGCAGGTCATGGGTGGAAGTTTTATATGTGATGATTCCAAAGAGAATGTAAAACAATATAAGAGTTTCAAATTTCGTTAGCGGTCGAATAGTGTCAAAACCAACACCCAAAAAAAGCAAAACGGGAACCGACAGACCGCCCGACATAGTCGGATGTAGAGTCACACGCGACTAAATATTGATAAATTATGAATGGAATAAAGGATTGGTCTCCTCTCTCGTCTCACTACCCATTGGAGGCAAAGGGGAGTTTGGAGGTTAGGGGGAAGAGGGTAGTGGGTATAATATATTTTATCCTCTTGCGGGCTCTTCACTATCATAATAGTCGACTATTTTGAGACCTTTAAGCTGCCTCCTCGGATTCAACCAAATAGTTGAGAAGAGAATAAAAGGAGGGAATGGGCTTTGGAATTTAGGAGGGCCGGGGGGCTTGGGGGTAGTCCTATCAAGCATTTCAACACATAAAGTTTTAATGTCAGACAATCTTCTTAAAATTGATAGCAAATATTGAAATGAGAATGGATGGCAAGCCCATTTTATTTCAGAACGTGTAACGGCATCTTTCCTCCTTTATTGGGTCTATACAGGCGCGGCAATTAATGTGCGAGATTTAAAAGAGGTGATAAAGATGACCCGAGAGAGTCAGGAGATCCAGGTTCTCTTGGGGCACTTGGGTCGGGAGAACCTGCCTTCCCTCTGGGTTTCATTCACAGCTGTGGCATCGTAACACCACCCATCACTCAATGGGTAAATAGTGTAACAAGTGTTGGTATCCTACAAGGGTGAAGGCATTTTCACCCGTCGAAAAATGAAAGGTGAAAATGTTTTTAAATTTTCTTTTGTTATAAACAAATGGAGGATGTTTTAAGGACCTAATTTCATTTACCCAAATTAAAAGAATTTATTTTGTAAAAATTTAAAAAGGGAAATATTAATGAAAATAAATATGATCCAGTTTAAAGGTTTAAAGAAACAAAATTTTACTCTCATTATTACTTTTATTTAGCTATTCATTCATAGTCTTAATATTCTTTCATATTTTCATCCTTTGTCTCAATCATTTCTTTTTACCTTCTTTAAACAGCAAAGCAATGATGCGCAGATGTTCCTAATTCTCTTCTTTTTCTCTTCCTTAAAATATTCCTCTCCTATGGTTGTAAGTGCTGGACTTCTCGAAACCCGACGACTCATCTATCTATAAAATGGAATGCTTCCCTCTCGAACCTGACGTCTAAATTCCTCAATTAGTCTATAATTTTCTTCGTTTTCATCCCACATCCTTTCTCTCGTTCCTTCCATCTTTTATTAGGAGACGATGAAAAATACAGTTGAAATTATGAAGAATTTTCAGGAGGTCAGGAGCTCGTGAAAAGGATGCAGTCAACCCGAATAAAGCTTCTCGACAACCGAGAAAACACATCCGCGCCATTACTTATATAAACTCGGTATCACAGTTGGGAGACAAAGATCAAAAATAAAGTACCTCAAATATTGAATAATAAAAGGAAAAGTAAAATGACACGGCCTTTTTGCCTATCTATAGAGGAAGTGAGCTTTTTCAATTTTCTTAAATGTTGATATTCTAAGGTCTTTCTTTCAGTTCATTCGAAAATTAAATAATTCTGAAGAGTTTTAAAAAGTAAATTGGTTTAAGGAAAAAGGGTTGAAAAAATATTTAGTTTTTCGCGAATTTTAGCTCGTCTAAATATTAAAGGAAAGGTGATTTAAAGTTTCCAAAAGGAGTAATTGAGGAACAAGGCAAAGCATATTAAGCAGGAAAGGAAAATTTCAATAATCAATAGTATATATTAATACAACTTTATATTTATATATGGAAGAGGGGAGGGTGGGACTGGGGCAATAATGCCCTTGGTACAACTGAAACCGGGAGGAGCTGCACAACATTACATAAAATTCAAGGGGAAAAAAAATTGGAGAATTCTCGGGTCTCCTTTTTTCAAAATTTGAAATCTCTCAATATAATTTCCAAGCAGGTTTAGACCCAATGACAAGTGATGGAGGACGTTAATCTTTACGTTCCCGTCGTTGAGGTTTATAAATTTCTCTTTACTTAATAGGCTACTTTGTGTTTGAGATATTTTTATGTCTTCTTCGTTTGATGCCGTTTCGAGCATGTCGAAGTCATGTTCTGAGTAATATTTCCATTTGTCGATGGCGCTATCTATCCCGTCCATCATCCGTTAGGCCTATAAGGCTATAAGATTCCTCCACTTCTGCTGGTTCTTCTGTTTGAGTTATTTCATCGCTCTCGTGTGTTTGTTCTTCTTCTGTATTTACTTCTTTGTTCTGTTTGTTTGTTAGTGTGGTTACTGAGAGACTCCTCCTTAGTAGGTCGCTTGATGGGCGGTTCTGCGGAGCCAAAGTTCCCTGGCCATGGCGTTTTCCCTTGAGAGTGTTTTGAACTCTTGAGCGAAGCTGCCACATAAGGAAGAGCCTTGACTTCTATGTTAATCCCCTTTTGGTCGGTGCCCTTCTTTGGTACAATCACCTCGGAAATGACCAACGAAACCCTAATTCACTGTATATATATATATATATATATATATATATATATATATATATATATATATATATATATATATATGATTGTCGTTAAAAATAATTTCTAATCTTTTTTCTTTTTCTTCTAAATTTGAAGTCAACAACGGCTCATCCTCGACTGAGCGCCGCTGCCTCAATTATCTGCCATTATTTCAGTTCCATTTTTCATCCCTCTCCAAATTCTTTTTATTTTTCTATTCCCCGGGGGGTTACCCCAAATTAACTATTATACCTGGCACTTGGAGCAGTGCTACGCCCTTCCCACCCCATTCCTCGTGGCATTTTCAAAAAAATTTGAAACTACCTGGGGTTTATTCCTTCCAGAAATCTTCCCTCTTTTTCCTCAGCTTCTTTCCGCTTAATCTTCTTATGGGGTATGTCGGAAAACTCCTAGTGGTAAGTCACCTGTTTACCACTCCTTTCCACCCAGTGGCAAATGTTATTTGCAAAAAATTTAATTTGACCCTGAAGACCATTCTAAAAAAGCTTTGTCCTGAGAATGGCAAAGTTACTTTCCTGTAGCACTTTTTTGCGTACAGGTGATCCCTCAAAAGACCCTCGGTTTCGTCCCCTTTTAATTATTGTATGGCTGTAATGTGCGAGGAACCCTCTGCCTCTACCAAGAACTCTTTGCTAACCCCCAACTGGATATATAAATTTACTCCTCTTAATCCTACGTCCTGGACCCTAAGAAACGCCTGGAGACCTTCGCGGACATCGCTTACAAGAAGGCAGATGTGAACCTGGAGAAATATATAACGTTGTCGTAGAATTGCTCATAGTCTGGTCCAATAATTATTCTAGTCCTTGATGTGAACACACCGCTTTGTCTAAGTAGATGGTATTGACCCTATGACTCAATCTACGATAATATATATATATATATATATATATATATATATATATATATATATATATATATATATATATATATATATATATATATATATATATATATATATAGGTAGGCTTTAATTCCTACTGAACGTGCGAAAGCTGGTTAGAGGCGGGTTGTGCCGTAGCCAGGATTCTCACTATAAAAGTCCCACTTGTTACTGGGGGAGGGTTTGTGATTGTTGAATTCTAAGAGTGCAAAATACAGGTTGAATAAATTAGCCGAAGGGATTCGAAATTAAAGTCTAGCCAAGGGTACGTCAAAAGGGAGGAGCCACAAATAAACACACGTACTCAAAATAAACTTTACTTTACACAAATATAATAATTAGCAATAGTTAAACGGGCAAAATTAAGGATTAAATATTAAACACTGACGTTAAGCGTCTAGATTTATAATGACTCAATGGGAGTATCAATCACTGTTAATTAAATAGGTAATTTAAGAATACAGGGACACTGGGTTTACAGATTACCATTAATTGTGGTGGATAACATAAGAACATAAGAAAAGAAGGAGACTGCAAAAGACCATTCATGGCCTACACTTGGCAGCTCCTGTTCCATTCAACACACAAAAGATTTCTTACCAGAGAAAAGTCATCAATATTGTCACCCTTTACAGGAGTTCGTCAGATCTAATCTACAATATACATAAAATGCATCCAGAGGATTATGTCCATTCATGCAACCGCAAAATATAATCTCCCCACTCCTTAGAAAAATATATACATATGTACATAAAAAAAGTCAGTCCCATCTAGCAGCTTCATCCATATATTTATCTAATCTATTCTTAAAACTACCCAGAGAGGAGGCTTCTATCACATGTCTAGTGAGCCTATTCCATTCATCTACCACACGATTTGTAAACCAATTCCTCCCAATCTCCTTCCTAAACCTATACTTATCAAGCTTAAACCCATTGCTTCGTGTCCTGTCATGTTCACTAAGTATAAGAACCTTACCCAGATCCCCTTTATTATATCCTTTTACCCATTTGAAGACTTCAATCAATTCCCCTCTAACTCTTCTTCTTTCCAATGTATGTAGATTTAGTTTTCTGAGCCTTTCACCATAAGGTAAGTTCTTTAGCCCACCAATCATCTTTGTCATCCTTCTCTGCACAGACTCAAGCAAATCAATATCCTTCCTATAATATGGTGACCAAAATTGTACTGCATAGTCTAGATGAGGCCTAACTAGCGCCAGATACAGTTTTAGAATGACTTCAGCACTCTTATTGCTTACACTCCTCCTAATGAATCCCAATATCCTATTAGCTTTATCCTTAGCATTTAGGCATTGCTTTCTAGGACGAAGGTCTGAACTTACCAAAATACCCAAGTCCCTCTCACAATCGGTCCTCCCTAAAATTCTCCCATTTAATTTATAACTATTCAATGGATTATTTCTACCTATACTAAGTACACTACATTTGTCTATGTTAAACTTCATTTGCCATTTCTCGGCCCAATTGGACAGAATGGTCAATTCCTCCTGCATTACAACAGCATCAGAATCAGCCCTAATGGCCCTACCTAGCTTAGTATCATCAGCAAATTTACTCAGGTCACTACTTATACCTATGTCAAGATCATTAATATAAATTAAGAATAGCAAGGGACCCAAAACAGATCCTTGCGGAACTCCACTGCTAACACACCCCCACTCAGATTTAACTCCATCTATACTAACTCTTTGCTGTCTGTCACCAAGCCATGACTGAATCCACCTAAATATACTGCCATCGATCCCATGTGCTTTAACTTTGCTCAGAAGCCGTAAGTGTGGCACTCGATCAAAAGCCTTACTAAAGTCCAAGTATAAAATATCATAGTTTTCATCATTATCTGCTGCTTCATACACCTTACTATAAAAAGACAGCAAATTAGTCAGACAGGATTTACCCTTAATAAAGCCATGCTGTGATTCTTTTATCAACTTATGCTTATCCAAGTGATCTCTAATATTCCTTGCTATAATAGATTCCATCATTTTTCCTACCACTGATGTCAAACTTACTGGTCTGTAATTAGACATATTTGTTTTATCCCCTTTCTTAAATATAGGTATCACATTGGCTTTCTTCCATGCCACTGGCACAATGCCAGACGGGGTGGTGCGGGTGGCGTTAACACGAGTTCTCGGGAAGAGGGGGGATAAGACGACGGGTTCGGGGCTGCTGGCTGCAGTTTTGGTTAGTTCACTCCTAACTGGATGTGACACTAAGAATTTTTAACTTCCAGTAACTATTTGGATGTTCCTTTTCTTTCTCAAGTTACGTTGAGCAACAGAGCGTATTCTTCTTGTCACAGACTCTGCGGGGGGGATTTACGTCAGGAACACTTTGAGACAGCGACCAAGTTATCTCGGCGGCGCTTTGACAGTCGATACGTTACGGCAACGACTCTCGTTCAACGTGAGGGGTACGCGAGTAGGTTTGGGACACTGCTCTAGAGGGATGAACGGCAATGTTATTTATATCGCGGATTGTGGGAAATCGAGAGAGAGAGAGATTCCATTCACGACAATTCGCTTATCGCAGCGCCTTCTGGACAATCTCCATGGTATCATTAAGAAGGCAAATAGAATTTAGGCTTCTCTGTGAGATCGGCCTTCTTTCGTCAGACTTCCTGTCGCCAGTTGGGGGAAGGGTGGGTGAGGGGGAGAGGAGACGAAGGTCAACTCAAACGTCAAATTTCTTTCGTTCCCACCCTTGTCTGGCGGCATGCGAGTATGTACGTTCCATACCCTCAAAAACGTATTTCGACCTAAAATCAAAGGAAATAACATTTAAGCCTGATGAGGAGGTGCTATTGCTACTTCCCACAAAGAGCAACAAGCTTCTTAGTCAATGGAAGGGCTCCTGGCCCCTTCCTTGAGGCCAAAAGTCTCGCGGATTGCCTTATTCGGACCCCTCTCTGGACATAAGGTATTCACGTAAACATGTTAAAGAAATACCAACGCCGTGCGAATGGTAATAATTTTGTGGCTCTTGACGAAGAGTCCCCTCTGGAAGCGTCGTACCTTTCTGACCTCCTAAACATTACCCAGGTGGTTTGCATCGAACAAGATGGCGACTACCCTCTCCCATCTCTACCTGAGGCCCCATAATCATCCTCCCCGGCTTAAACTTATACCCTGGGTTAGCCCCTCAGTAAAATAGTCAGCTGCAGCAGGTACTGAACGACTTCGATGAAGTCCTCTCTGAGATCCGACGTCAAACACTTTGAACATGGCATCGTTCTTACTACGCAAGAACCAGTACGTACGACACAGTATCCTCTTTCCATCCACCTGAGGCAGGCATTCAATTCTGAGGTGGATAACTTGCTCGAACTCGATATCATCAAGCCCTCGAACTCGGATTTCTGTTCCCCAATCGCCATGGTTGCTAAACCAGGCTACTCTTTCCGAATGTGCGTAGACTTCAATAAGTTAAACTCTCCGACAGTTTTCGAGGCAAAACCCATCCCTTTGATCGACGAGAACCTTCATCTATTCGAGGAGGCCAAGTACATCTCAGAGTTGGATCTCTGCCTGGTATATAACCAGATTCCCTTACATGAAAGTGTATGAAAATACCCGGCATTGCCCACCTACAAAGGACCATGCAGTTCAAGCGCCTCCCCTTCTGGCTTGTAACTGCATGCAGCAATTACAACCGGATGATGCTCAGAATTACTTTGACAAACTATACGTCGCTACCACTATATTGGACCAGCACTTGATCCCCCTTCGAGCCCTTTTGACCCGGTTCCGTGACATGGACTCACCCTTAGCCCCACTAAGTGCCACTTCACCCACGATACCACAAAGTACGTTGGCTTCCATAACGGGAAGAACCGAATGGGCCCCCAGGAAAAAAAGGTTCGGGCTATAGTAGAAATGCCCCTTCCCCGCAGTAAGAAAAAGATCCGGTAATCTATGGGGTCGGCGTTTTACCCTTTTCTTCCCCAATTTTGTATCCATTTCTGCACCCACCCCTTGTGTGCAATGTTGCAGAAAAGGTCTCTTGATCCCATAGTCTGGGACCCCAAGGCCACATCAAGGTTCCCACAACTAAAAGACAAACTGGCGTTCGTCCCCATTTTGAGGCTCACAAACCCAAGTAAGACCATTTGCATCCGGACGGATGCCAGCGACGAAGGCCTCGGATGCCTACTCCCAGTGCGCTGATGGCGGACAAAGCCACCCTGTAGCATACGCAAGTAGAAAGCTATTACCGCGTGAGAAAAACTACTCGGTAATAGAAATAGATAGCAAAAATAGCAATTTGATATGGACAAACAACGTGGTCAAGCCATGTGAGCGGATTCCTGCACATTAGTATTTCCTAAACCCTGGTAAAAGAGACCTGTGCTACATAAATAGACATTCAGTACACTCAAATTAAACCTAAATACATCACTACTATTGAAGGATACAGTAATCGACGCCTGAAAATCAAAGAAATACCGTACTGCCTTCGAATACTCAACAAAGAATCTTATTTGGGAAAAGGGGAGTAAAACGAAAGCCACGAAATTTAATTTAGTACCATCGAAAAGAGGACAAAAATGCGGTTAAGTGGATATGATTGAGAGCTGAATCATGGTAGAATTAGCCAGCTTTAAGGTGATGTGGTATGTGGAGTAGTTTTCAAGTTCCCTCGCATAATCTACTTTCACAACGTTCATGGTAGAGTGCGAAGTCACACTTATAGGCGTCTGGAGCTGGGTTGCCTCAGGGACCATATCGATCTCAGCGAGGGGGGGGGGGGGTCCATGTGGGCATCCTCCCAGGAAATACAGGTTCCACTGGTCGTAAACTCTTATGTCGGGAAAGAGATGGGGGCACGTACAGTAACCCTCAAAGCTCCAAATTCGAGCCCGCAGGTCTTTGGGAGGAAGAGGCCTACGGGCCCTGTCTTCCCTCCTACCACTAATGGAGTTAGCCATATCGTTCCTCTCTTCGTCACCTTCCTTTCTTGGCAGTCTCCTTAGAAAATTAGGGGGGACTGCCGCTTGAGTGAGGGAGGCCCCCGTGGGCATCTCCAGAGAAGTGGGTGATGGGGAGTCCTCTACACCAGTAGGCAAAGGAGAGGAGTTAGCCTTCTCTCCAGTTGAACAGTTTTAGAGGGTCCCATACGAAAGCAGAGGGGTGAACCTCCCATTTTGTCAGTGGGGCTGCCCGAGGGCGGCTCCGACGATGGTCGAGGAGAAGATAAGGGAGTATTTTTTCTAAATTCATCATTGGGTGACCCTATAATAATCACGGGATGCAGACGCCCATCACTGTACGCCGGAGCCCGCTCTTCGGGAAGTGAGTACGGGTCCGGAAGAGCCAGCTGCCGCCATTTCGGGCCACTCCTCCCGCCTAGTGGCCTTGCATCCCATCCCATCACCCAGGTTTAGGCCTAAGAAAATTCGTCTGCAAAATTCAGACTTCACTTTAGCAGTTAACTTCATTCCCTTGAATAAGGAAATATAGGTTTTTATGTATATTGTGACCTGAGCTATCTAGTGTATTGACGCAATATACATCCAAAAACCTATAAATGGTCCCCAGAATAGTTTAATTATCTCCAATCCATTAGTTTATTCGTAATAATAAATTAATTTTCACCGTCACGTGTGGTATTTTGCGGACGACGCATTCCGTCGCCTCACTCGGCCTCGTTTTTTCCCTGCGTGGACTTTTATTTTTCACGAGTGACTCGACACGTGCTCGTTTCTCAATCCTAAGTTTACCTTAACATCCTTAAGTTCTCCCTTAGCAATTTCGTAAAAATAATTATAATATACAGTAATGAATACAAAGATTGAACAGTTTTCAATCATTTTTGTTCAAATTTTTACGTTCAAGCGTGTGAATTGAATTTGTCGATACACACATACACACACGACCTTTTATTTTTCTATAAATGGATTATAACAGAGCGTCAAGCTACGCTCCAACTTCAGGCACAGTAACAACCAGCAACAACAACGACGTATTCATCCACCTTCGCCCCCCACGCAAGCATTCTCTATCCCACTCAACGCCCCTCCCCTACTACCTCTTAGGTTCAGCTTCCGCCATTCGACCCACAAAATCCCATCGGCTGGTGGGAAATGGTGGAGCTCATCCTCCTGCACCAGGCAATTCCTGAGGACCATAGAACAATCATCGTAGCCCAGAAATTACCTGTAACTATTTTTTCCATTTTTGAAAGTATTCTGATCGATGGGATAAATTATGGTTCTTAGTGAAGGTTCAAGAGGGCGTTTATGTAGGAATTTGGGAGGTCACAAATAGAGGACCTGCGGATCCTTTTTGATACCTAGGAGATGAGGGACAGGCGCCCCACGCATTTTTTTAACCATCTCAAGGCCCTGGCACATGCCAAAGGAGCATAGCTCGACCAACTCATAACTGAGATATTCATGCGTGGGAGGCCGGACCAAATTAAGCCCCTCATATTAATGTCCTCCCCATCGAACGTGGAGAAGATGGCAGAGGCGGTTGACGCCCTGTATAATAATCCATTCGTCAGCTGGGGAAATGATGTAAATAGGGGGCGTATCACATCATACAACTCTAATGTTAAACACCACTCACATGTATCCATTTCTCAGGTTAAGTCACCGGCCGGAGGTCCTTACAACCGGCCAGGACTCCATCCGGATGAATTCTCCCAGGCTTCAGGTCTTTTATCCGTTCTGGAGAGGATTGAAATGGATATTCGTGCCCTAAAGGTGCGAACGAGTCTTCACCGAGAGCAACATCGTGAGCAAGGCGGAGGCGTCAGACGTCGTTCCTCTTCCCGAAAAACGCAACACCAACGAGGGAACTCCAGCACAAGAGGTGAGCCACAGCAGTTTCATTTCAAACCTAGGCCTAATTCCCCCCTAGCGTGACAACTCTCAGGGTAGCTGCTGGTACCACTCTAATTATGGGAACAACGCTGTCTGCTGTGTTCAGCCTTGCAGTTTTTATTGGGCATCATCTCATGCCCACAACTTGAACACTCATTCTGGTCGGGCTTCTTATACTGCTATTTCTCAGCCTTCAGGCTTTTACTGGTACCACCTCAAATTTGGTGCAAGAGCAGATAAATGCTCAAGCCCATACTCGTACCATCAAAATGCTCAATCTTCATCTCAAACTGAGCCTAGACTAACTTCACCACCTTCAAACCTACAAAATTCTACTGGTTCTCTTACCCAACTTCCACCTTCAGCACAGGGAACTTTAAACTGAATTCGCAAGTGATACGTGGGTCTGTCACCTCTTCAATCTCATCCCTTTATCAAGTCGATCCTCTTTTTATGTAGTATTCATGACCGACTCTCTGGTTTCTCCTTCCCGGCTGACACTGGCGCTCAATGCAGCGTCATTCCAGCCTCTTCAGTCAAGAAAGCTTGCACTTCTTTTGATCTTGTCCTTAAAGCTGCCAGTTCATCGGACATAAGGATTTATGGGAGGCGTATCTTCGAGCTTTCTCTCGGGTTACGTCGTGTTTTCCCATGGACATTCATCAGAGCCAACATCGACATTCCAATTTTAGGCTTCAATTTCCTTTCCGCTAATGACCGCAAGCTTATCGACAGAACCACAACACTAACTGTTCTGTTCATCTCCCTGCAACTGCTCCCCACTTCCAGCAACTTGTGCGTGAGTTCCCAAGGCTCTGTTTGCCTCCTTCTAAGGACAGATCTATTAAGCACAAAAGGGTCCGATTCCACTCGCATATCCCTGAAACCTGTCTATGACAGACGCTTTCTCGTCGTCTCCCGGAAGCCGAAATTCTTTGTACTGCTGCTGGCACCAAGCAGGATACGGTTTCCATCGATCGGTTTACACCCGCTTTCATAGAGGCCGTTCATCTGGAACAGTCAATACCTTCCTCTTCAATTAATATAGGTCCAGTGGTCATCCCAGCCTACCTTCCGCACCCAACTATTCCTTCAACACTTTCCAACCAACTAACGCCACTTCCGAACCCTTCTTCGGCTCTTTCAAATCAAACTGCAACCTTTCCTCCCACCTTTTTACTCGCAAACCCTCCGCCAACCATCTCTACACCCCCCAATTCTTCTTTCCAACCTCTGCCGCCACACTTTTTGTTGCAGGACCACTCGACAGCAGCTGGAGAACACCAAGCAACCAACGCGCAACCCCCGTTAGTCGCCTTTTCGGGAGGTCCAGAATAATCGTCACCTGACGCTCTAGTCCTCACTCGCGACAATATCCCGCCTCAATCAGGTGGCACTACTAATCGCCACCTAACCCGCAATCCTGGCAGGCCAATTGGCACCATAACCCGTTTTGGATGCGTTGTAAGGAGGCCTCGCCGCTATATAGACTAAGATTTATGTAAATAACTTGAGTTGTGCGAGCTTTTTCCTCGATGGGGCAGTATTGTAGCGCTCTATACCCCTACAAGGGGAAATATTTAATCATAACAATGTGGTTTAATTCCTCATATATATATATATATATATATATATATATATATATATATATATATATATATATATATATATATATATATATATATATAGTTGCAAGAAGGGTTGGTAACGATAACCTAAATCTTGTGATTGGTACGCCCGATCCCTCGAGCGTTTTCAGATAAAATCACATGAGGCTCATTCATTCACTTAGTTCGGCTCATCGGAATCAGGTCTGTAATATTGGAATTTTAATATTTAGCTAAATATGTCCCGAAAGAATTGCGAATTAATGCGTGGTTCTTCTCACATTTACAGACCTTTCCAACTCCGTTGTAATCTATTTATTCAATCTATTTATATAATCTATTTATTTAATCTATTTATTGAATCCTTTATGTATCTAAATTAGAATCTATTTATGTATCCAATTTAATCCATACAATCTATTTATACATATCAATCTATATTAATATTTAACCAATCAATTTAACTATATAATCTATTTATCAATCCACATAAATATTTATCATACATTTATGATATTTGCTCATTTAACATTCAACTATAATCTAATTAATATTTGTCAATCTAATTATCATCATCATATGTGTACTCTAATTCTCATTAACTCGTGCAAAGTTAATTCACCCGCATAAAATTCATCCGATCATAAACTATAATTTCACTTTTTGATCATAACTGTTCATTCCATAATATATATTTTTCGTATCTCTTTGTTTTAATACACGTATTCCCACGAAGTTGCCGATTTAGGCCTAAGGAAATTTCGTCTGCAAATTCAGACTTCCCGTTAGCAATTAACTTCATTCCCCCTGTATAACAAAAATATAGATTTGGAGTTTATTGTGACCAGAGCTATTTAGCATATCGCCTCAATAATCATCCAAAACTAAACGGGAGACAATGAGTTTTGTCCACCTTCTTCAAATAGAAAAAAGAATGCACAATGTAGTCCTTCAAATTCAAAAAATATCTTTACAACTTCAGGTGTGGCTGCTGTTCTTGATCGTGCAAATATTACGGATATAAAAGCAACAATGGTTGCTGGATTAATAGCACAAGCCTTGAGTCAAGATAATGCAGCTATGACACTTTCCAGGAGTTCTATACGACGTTCCAGAAAGCAAGTAAGAGAGGCAACATACAATGAAGACAAAGCTTTGTTGTCTGTTGAAGGACCGATCCTTCTTCATTGGGATGGAAAACTACTACCTGCTATTGATGGGGCAAAGGAAACAGTAGAACGAATTGCAACAATAGTTTCTGTAAATGGAATAGAAAAACTTCTTGGAGTGTCAAAAATAACACGAGCAACAAGAGAAGAACAGGCTTTGGCATGCATTTCATCAATTAATGACTGGAATCTTCGTGACAAGTTCAAGGCCTTGTATTTGACACAACTGCATCAAATACAGGCCTACAAAAAGGAGCCTGTACCATAATTGAGAAAGTGTTAGGAAGGAAGCTTGTTTGGATTGCGTGCCGTCATCATATTTTTGAAATTATGTTGTCATGTGCTTGCAATATTTTACTTGGGCCTACAAGTGGTCCAAAGAGGAATCTCTTTGAACGTTTTCAAGAACAATGGTCGTCACTTAAAAAGGATTCTTTTTTAGAGGCGGATAGCAGTTTATTCGTCAATCCAGTAATGCATAATCTTCGAGGAGAAATGGTCCCATATTTTCAGGAAGCTTTGAAATCTCGTCAGTTGAGTGACGATTATGAAGATTTGCTGCGACTCAGTCTCATCTTTCTTGGGGGCATTGATAAGACAGAAGTTACATTAAGAGCCCCAGGAGCGACTCATCATGCACGCTGGATGGATAAGGCTATATATGTCCTGAAAATATGCTTGCAAAAGTACCCAAATCAGACAATATCTAAAGAAGCAACCACAGCCCGTCACAGACATCTTTGGTATCTTGGCGAACATCTTGTTGGTCTTGCATTTTTCGATCATAGAATTTATGCTGAGACCAAACAGAGGATGGTCTCCAATCTCCAACGTAATGAAAACACCAAAGTTGTTTGCCGATTGAATCTTACAAAAAACATCGAGGATTTGGACTTGCATAAACTGCTAACTCAAAAAACTAAGCTAATCTTTAGTCTTCGAATGAAAGATGGATACAAGTTTTCAGAGGATATATTCCTGAAGACTAACCCAAGTTGTTGGGAAGAGAATACGTGCTTTCAAGAATTTCAACGTCGAGCGATTAACTTAATGGTTGTTAACGATCCAGCAGAAAGAGGTATTGCACTTATAAAATCGTATAATACATCTCTAACAAAAGATGAAGAACAGAAACAGTTGCTTCTCAGACTTGTGGAAAAACATCACAAAAATTTTAGTTATAATTTGTGTCCAAAAGAAATCATTTGCCATTTAACTCTTTTCTTTTCACTTTATATAAATATTTTTTTTTAAAAAATGTCTTTCAACACCAAGATCTGTTTTAAATAAACTAGTATTTGCAAAGATTGTTCATTTCTACCACAAAAATTTATTTACCAGCAGACTAATAAGTTAAGATCCATATAGCGACCAGTAAATATTGTTTGATTTTGATGAAATTGAGTATGTGACTTACTGTTCAATGTGGTAATACAATCAGGCATGTGGAGATAAAAAACTAAAGAAATATTTTGGGGGGACCACCCTAATATACAGTTAGGATTAAATATTTACACTTGTAGGGGTATAGACCGCTACAATGCTTATTAAATTACCATCATTTAGTTCCAAATAAAATTCCCCACATTAATAAGGCTTAGCTTAACAATATGCATATAGCAATATCCCAATATGCTTCATTTATGTAGGATTGTATGTATTATTGTTAATATTATTAATACTTACGTATTTATTTAATATGCATCATTTATGTATGCCGATATAAAGTCTGTCTGCAGTTGTTAATTTTAATTTTATCTTTAAATTTCTAGATTTAAAATTTTAAAGTGGTTAATAACTTTCTAATCTATTTAGAAATTCAAAATTAAATAAAGTTTGGAACTTCCCCAATATAACTTTGTTCAAAAATTAGTAATGATAAAATACTTAATCAGATGCATCCGGATATACTAACCAGATCTTGGTCATAAGCTTATCATTTCCTTCTGGCTAAGGCTCTAGTGTTCCACCAAATTTTGTAGGAATCGATCCACTTCTTTTTTGACTAAATTTGAACACGAACGAAAACCGTCGATCAAATAATCTCAGAATTCTTTTTCAGAGATTTCTAACATTGACATTTTTGTTCAAGATTTTTTTTAAAAAAGTTGATCTGTTGACTTTAAAATCTTTAACAAGGTGTGCGCCGAAATGTCCTCCCCCAAACCCCCGCCCCTGTGGAATGTGTCAAATAGTGGGACAGAGAATGAGGTTTAGAGGGAGAGACGAGATTGAGATGGGAAGAGTAGAGAAATAGGTGGAGAGTAAAAAGTTATACACACTTTTTAAAAAGTGTGTAGTACTTTTATATATTTTTTTCTATTTTCTGTCATTGGTTGGCCCGTTCTCCTGTAAACCCCTGTGTTTAGTGTCTCCCTATCTTGTTGAAACTACAAATCATACATATTAAATTCTTCCATTTCTGGCAATAAATAATCGTGTATCACTTCTCTGCACGTGTCCCCTGTTACTGTCGCTGTTTTTGCCTCAGCATCCTCGAAGAAGTAAGGACCAATGATCTTGAACTAGTTTTTCCGCACTAGACCGTAACATTCTGTGCATGAAGAGGCTGCTCGTGGATCATCAGGGGGTTTTCAACCTACCAGAATCAGTAATTATGTTTATTAACGTATTCAGTAATGTGAAAATTGGCTTCATCTGACATAATTAGGGGCGAAGTAATCTTCTATCATTTCTACCTTCGATAATTGCACGTGAAATTTCTTCTTCTTTTATAGTATGCAATAATTAATTGTTGAGTTATTTGAAGTTTATTGGATGAAGTTTTTATTCTTTTGTTAGGATGCGTTTTATTGGGCATTTTTCGTGGCGTGAGGTTCAGCAATTTGGGTGCTGATTGGTCTACCGCTTTGTTTGTTCGACGCTTGAACATCAATGCCTAGACGATGGTGCTTGCTCTGCGCCGTGGACATTACATTATGCGCTTGGATTCCACAGACTCTCATTACATCCACGAGCAATCTCGACCGTCCCTATGCCACCGAGAGACCCCAATCTTACCCTAAGCCCAAAGAGTTTAGGGGAAGGAAACTGCTTCGAGAGCTCAGTGTATCTCTCGTGACGATGGTCCCTTTATGTAGTTCTTCCTATGCCACCACCCTGGAGGGTGCCGCCTATAACTATTTTTCGCTCCGCCGCCTCTTCCAAAGCTTCTACAGCACAGTAATTGTTGCTTTCAACCTTTCTGAACCATGCTCTGTCACGCTTGGTGTTTGATATCAATATTTAACTATTTAGCTTCAAGCAAATTAGATAGGCCACTATATTATATTTATCTCAATTATAATTGCATTCCTTGCGAGCAGTTTAACCTTTTTGACATATTATTAATGCCCCAATGTTAAATGTGATTCCTCAATTTATTCTATAAAATATATTATGAATAAATTTATATAAATTCCTTCATTACCATTTGATATTTATGTCTTTATCAGGCTTACATATAACTAGTTATATGTATTCCTGTTATCCTGAAAAACGGTGAATGGAAAACGGCACAGACTCATTTAAAGCCGTCATTTCTAAACGGTCTGTCCACGATTGCTTTGTCTTCTTCAGAGAAAAAGAGAAAGTCATTCAGTTCCATAATCATTTAAACAGTCAACATCCAAACATAAATTTCACTCTTGAACAGGAGTCCAATGACTAATTTTCATTTGTAGACGTACACATTACCCCCATTACTTGGCACCAGGGCCGGTTTAAGGAGCTGCGGCGCCCGTAGCACATGCAACACCGAGTCCCCCACCCGTATATGTATATGTACGTATATATATATATATATATATATATATATATATATATATATATATATATATATATATATATGAGAAAGTTAATGAGCAAAAAACCCGTAATCGAAGATGGTTGAAATATCGCCAAGGAAAATAATAGACTACAAGAAGCTGACATCTGCCACAGGAGGAGATCTGTGGAGAAAGGAGTGAAGTTGGAGGAAGAGCAAATGTGGTATTCGGGTCCGGAGTGAACCCCCCTCCCCTTTGGGGCTAGAAGAGCACACAGCCCTCCCAGATGTCAGCTGCAGCAGGGTGCCCAAGCTATAAAAGAGAAAAGTTTGGGGGTTAGAGAAGGGACCTCAACACGTGAAATGTGGAGTTGAGTTAAAACTACCCCACTCACTGGGTGACAACGGGGTGGGAGTTAATACATCAGGTCTCGGCCGCGACCAAGGTTGGGATGCGACTAGCCTACAAATTTAGTTATCGGCCATGAAAATTCGCCGGAAAGAAGCTGAGGACAAAGGGGGGAGATGTCTGGAAGGAATAAAGCCCAGGTAGTTTCAACATTTTTGTGAAAACAAAGGTAGGAATGGGGTGGGAAGGGCGTAGCACTGCTCCAAGTGCCAGGTATAATAGTCAATTTGCGGTACCCCCCCGCGGGAACAGAAAAAGAAAAGGAATTTGGAGAGGGATGAAAAATGGATCTGAAATAATGGCGGATAATTGAGGCAGCGGCGCTCGGTCGAGGAGGCGCCGTCGTTGTTATTAAATTCAGAGGAATTTCGGGGAAGAAGAAGAAGATGAAGAGGAAGAAGGATAGAAAGACAGACAGTGAATTAGATAGCGGATTTCGTTGGTCATTTCCGAGGTGATTGTACCATAGAAGGGCACCGATCAAAAGGGGATTAGCTTAGTGGTCGTGGATTTAGATACAGGGGGATTAACATAGAAGTCAAGGCTCTTTCTTATGTGGCAGCTTCGCTCAAGAGTCCAAAACACACTCAAGGGAAAACGCCATGGCCAGGGAACTTTGGTGTCCGCAGAACCGCCCATCAAGCGACCTACTAAGGAGAAGTCTCTCAGGAACCACACTAACAAACATTCACTTTTCCTTCAATATATCATATTTAGACGAGCCAAAATTTGCGAAAAACTAACTATTTTGTCAACCATTTTCCCTTAAACCAATTTCCTTCTTAAAACTTTTCAAAATTATTTCACTTTCGAATGAACTGAGAAGAGGCCTTAGGAGATAGGCAAAAAGGCCGTGTCATTTTACTTTTCCTTTTATTATTCAATATTTGAGGTACTTTACTTTTGATCTTTGTCTCCCAACTGTGATACCGAGTTTATATAAGTAATCGCGCGGTTGCGTTTTCTCGGTGGTCGAGAAGCTTTATTCCGGTCGACCGTATCATTTTCACGAGCTCCTGACTTCCTGAAAATTCTTCATAATTTCAACTGTATTTTTCATCGTCTCCTAATAAAAGATGGAAGGATGGATAAAAAGGATGTGGGAGGAAGATGACAAAGTAATGGAGGAGTTTCGACGTCAGGTTTGGGAAGAAGGGATTTCTTTTTATCGATTTTATCGAACACCAACTCAGGTTTCGAGAAGGCCAAAATTAGCCCCATAAGAGAGGAGAAAAATAAGAGAATTAAAAAAAAGAATAGAATTAGGAACATCTTCGAATCTTGGTTTTGTTGTATAAGGAAGAACGAGAGAAATGAATGAGAAAAAAGACTGAAAATATAAGAAAATAAAAATAATATATATATGTGATAAACTCGTAGAATATAGGGAGTGAAAGTTTGGATGCATAAATAAATAAAGTAATAATGAGAGTATAATTTATTTCTTTAAACCTTTAAACTGAGATCATATTTATTTATTTATTCATAAAATAATCCGAGAGTTTCTCCCTTTATAAATCTCACTGGTCGTCCTTTTCACCTATTTTTAATCTCCCATTTATTTAACGCGCCTATATAGACCCAATGAAGGGGGAAAGATGGTGTTAAACATTCTAAAATAAAATGGTCTCGGCATCCATCCTTAAATATTGATTAGTTCAGGAAAAGGTAAAATGCCATGGCCTTTTGGCTATCAATAAAAGATAGGAGCTTTTTCAGTTCTCGAAAATGTTTAGCTCAAAAGGTCTTTCATTCAGCTCATTTGAAAGTGACGAAATGTTTCTAAAATTAAATGGGTTTAAGGAAATGGGGTTCAAAACTATTTATTCTTCTGCCAATTTTGGCGGAATTGAAAATGGAATATTAAACAAGTGCTTTAGAAAGTGAAAAATGGGTAATTGAGGAACAACACAAAACATATTAAGCAGGAAAGGAAAATTACAATAATCACTTTTATTTATTACTACTTTAATACAACTGGAGCCCTTCAAAATATAGACTCCTAAATACTCTATAATTTTTCATTTCACTTCACCCTCTATCCTCTCCTTTCAATACTTCTATGCATTGAAGCAGTGGAAAATGTAAACCAATGTTTTCTATCTACGCCTGCTTATGTTTTCAAACTATGAGTGAACCTACATTTCCCCCCCAATATTCATCTATTCACTATATACTCATGAACATAGTGAAGAGTACCGTGTGTCCACGTGTAGTACCACAACTTTCAACACTAGGTAGTTAGAAAAACCAAAGAATGAAACCAGATATCACATCGGGTATAAATTGCACACCCGGCCACACAGGTACTGTGCGTGGGTGAAAGGAGTTGCAACACTCTTCTATCCCTGGAAGGTGTGTAGAGGTCCAGCCCCCCTCTCTCAATATGATTTCTTGAAGGCAAATAACCAAGGTGCATGGTGAGAAGGCAAGCCACCGCCTCTCCCCAACATTAATTTGCCCGAAGATCTGGTGAAGTACGCGAGTCCACTGCTTCCATTGCCTCGAAACGCCCGACTGACGAGGCACTCTTGCGGCTTGCCCTACCTCGTCCCCTGAAATAGGGCGTCTATTTTATGCCTCCAAGCAATGTTGCAAATAATCTACTCTGAATTCGATGTCGTATTGCTCCGTCTGAAGGAGGAATATGATAGATATACCTCTGACCAAATACTCAGAGAAGAGTCATGCATGAAGCACGCCTAAATCGAACTGGTAGCAAGAGCTCCTAACGATGTAACCTCAAAGATGACAGAAAACGGGTACGTCAATGCAAAAAGAGCAAGCAGGCAACTACAGACGATGCTAAATCAGTCAATGATTCAAAGGCTGGGGCCAGAATTCCCCACTTTCATCAGAGACAATTCGGTATCAATACCGGATACCTGTCTGTCGAATTTAACCTCCTATTCAATTAGCACGTGAATTCCATTAGCCTCTCAGTTAGTGAACACATAGCCTCCTTGTAACCGATTAATAGGCTACCTATAAAAATGCCATCTAAAAATCGAAGGCCTACTACTTGGCTGATTTGGGAACATATAAGGAGATCGTAAGGGAATATGTATCAAACTCATTCCATGAAGCTCATATAATGAAACAATCCCTTGAAGAACTTATAGAACTATCCAGAACATCAGATTGTCTTCTAAAATATGATTTCAGAACGGATACGTAGAAATGGATCATCCAGAAAATTATACACCGAAATAAAAAGGAAAAAGAGAAATTACGGCAATGACGCCAAATCCACAAAACGAAAACAGAAACGATGTAATTCACAAAATTATAACAATGAATGATATGCCAGCCAAGGTAAAGATAAGCATCTTAAATGAAAGATAAAATATATTGGAGGTTGAACCTGAAGTTGAAAAAATATTCAAAGAACAGTGGTTAAATGTTGTTGTTTAATTAGCAAAGACGAAAACGAAAAGTTCGACTTATGTTTTGAAAACAGAATGATAGGAAAACATCGGAAAAATAATCAAACGAACACATTCACACCTCTTTGTCCAAATAACCAGAAATGCCAACGAGGTGACCGACGCTATCCTCACGGCAGAAGAGATTATGAGAGTGAAAAGCAGATTCAAACAATAAGCGCTAGGAACATGAGAATCTATGATAAAATATTACGTAGAAGTGCCAAATAACATCTTGGAATGGCCAACAAATGTTTCCAATGCATGAGTGAAAACAGGCTACTTCCCTGCCGAAAATGATCTACATTCCTAAAACCTGAAAAATCAGCAAGTCAGATAGCATATTACTGGCCACTTTCCTCATAAGGAAATCCTTTGAAACGCTGACTCGCCTGACACTTCGAGGAAAATATTCTTTACAATGAGTGCCAATTTGGTTTTCGTAAAGACAAAAACGGAAAGGACATTGTGACTGATATTGGACAAATTGGTGAATGCAAAAGAGATAAGGCGCAATTAGACATCTCCTGCCGGGACGTGTCTAAAGCTTTGCAAAATGTCTTGAAGATGGCTATTTAATACAACATAATTCAAACAACGGGACCTAAACAATGACTTAGAAACTATTCTGCAAATACGCGATAGATAGATGTGAGTTTATGGACATATCACACCATCAAAGAGAACGATTTACCCAAGGTGGTTGCCTTAGCCCAATTCCCTACGCTGTCTACACCGCAGATATTCCACCTAGTGGCATTGGAATCTGTTTGAATATTCAATATATAGATGACGTAGCACAATTAATTGTGACATCACATAGGAACGGACAAATGCATGCATGATTGATGGGATAAGAGATACAAATGATCAACCAGTACGAACAAAAATGGAAGATAAGAATAAAAAGAGAAAAAATAAAACTGGTATCGATATACGGGAAAAATCTATCTGATAATTACGTAGAGGTGGAAAGGTACAGATATTGAACTGGGCATGGCTATAACAAAGTCTAGTAACAAAAAACACGTAACCGAAAGAATCAACCAAGAAAAAATGGTCTGAAATTATTATACAGGATCAGTGTCGAGGTATTGAGTGCTTCCTATTTTTCAGTCAGATTATTATATATTTAATTACTTTAGCGCGCCAGTCTGATACTACTACTTAGGAAGGGAAACCATTCCTCTATTGACTGAGTGGACTTTTCAACTACTGTATTTATGAGAGTGCCACAGCATTTAATCCGTTTTAAGGAAAGAGCCATCAGCACGTAAGGATCTAGTGAAACACCAAGAATTAACCAAAAATATATCTTTTTAATTTATCAATTAACTCGAAATATATACAATAACATATATAAGTTTAACATGGTTTGCCAAAATTGATTAAGGGCCTATTCCAGACGAGAGTCATCACCAACGCAAAGTAGGCTTCACGTAAATAAACCAATTGCCACTTAGTTAATTTATGGAGACCTTTTAGTATAGCGTTTATCCACAATTTACGTGCCACTAATCTTAACTAGCAATATGACAGGAGTCACTAAATATTATCTCTACTTTAGTTAGCTTGGGTACATTATTAAAAATCCTAATTAATCAAAACGAATATAAATAGTCATTCTGACTTACATGACCGTGAAAGGATCAGGGGTTCATGGATGTCGCTATATTGGATTTTTCACGCTTCTTTGAGTTGCAGCGGCCGAATGGAGTTTTTCCTCGAGATGGGGTGGGGGGAGGGGACACGATGTCAAAATCTTCTTCTAACATTATCTCCAGTTATACGTATAAAAGACAGAGAGAGAAGTTATGCTCTCTGGCTCAAGGAGTACTATTATGGGTAGCTCTTGAAGTCTTTTAGTATCCTCGTCTTCTTCGAGTAGTTGCCGAACTGGGTCTTGGTTATACGAGGTGATTTCGAAAGTACTTAAAAATGGAACTTCCTCGGGTATTAATTCTTCTTCTCTCTCAATTAATGAGATTGCAATTTGAGAGTCACTCAAGGGTGAAAGGGTCCTCTTTTCTCTTGCCCACGAAATTGCTGTTTGGCACTAGGAATCGTGATCCAGCCAGACTTCTTACTAATTCTGTGAACGATAACTCGGTATGGCACCGATACGAAAACGGGACTAACTTCTCAGTTTTAGAAGTCGATTTCGAAACAGGGTGAGGGACTGATCACTTTGATCTAGTCCTTTATCGTCTATCACAGAATAATAATCTTTCTTTCCTTATGGGGCTTATTTATAGACCAGCGACCGCACCACCTAGGGGGAACGGTGCGATGCCGCTGAGAGAAGTGCGAAGGGTGAGAGGAGGGTTGCACCGCGTCGCTTAGGTCTGCTTCTTAATGAGAGGCACCGACAACCATCATATAATTTCTCCTCGGTGTTTTTTTTATACCTGGCACCGCTTTTTGGTGTTCTGCTCGCGGGGCTGCAGACCTCATAGGTAATCGGATCTTTTGAGAGCTGCTTAATGGCTTTTAGTGGCTACCCTAGTCCAGCAGCTCGACTCGACTACCAACTCGGCGGCGGAGATCGAAGCCTTTGGGCCTTTGGGCCTTTTGACGGTTAGTCCGACTACTAACGTTCTCACGCACCTCATATTTTGGTACTTACTCTCGCTCTCTCCGAAGAGGGACTTTAACATATATGTCCGCTTGGCCCTCTGTGTGGCGTTATGTTATAATTCCTCTACACTCAGAGGAGAACGAATATATAAGAAAGAAAACAAGAAAAAAATTACTTATAAGTAGAATGAAAATTGACAAAGAACGACAAGTGTAACGCATAACAGAACACTAATACAACACAACAACACCACTTCTCACGATTGACTAATAACCTGATACTCCGATATTTCCCCGACTCATTATAACACGGACAGGGATTCTGAGGTTGACCTCGAAGGAAAGAGGTAATTCTCCGCCGCTCCTCAACTTGATTCCTTTTCGCCTTATTCATTTGCTCCTGTCGATCCCAAGCGGGTTTTAAGAGGCACATGGACAACCAATAAGAGGGAAAGGAAGAAAGAAGATAAAAGTACTACACACCGAGAGAGTAACACCACCCAACACTACATATGCCAACTTTTTACTCTCCCCCTATTTCCCTACGCTTCCTATCTTTATCTCCCCACCCCCCCGTAACCTACTTCTCTGTTATTCCATTTTGCAGTCCCCGTGGTGATAAGTGAGCGTGAGGGGTGTCGGAGCTCCATACCCCACCCTCTCTACTTCTCCCTCGCTCCTAGGAGAGAGGGAGGAGGGATTGGTAGGCTCCGAAAGCATATTCTTTTACTGTCTCCTATTTTTTCTTCAATCTAAGTCGTTTTTCCAGGATAGATTTGTGATAGGCAATTGGGAGGTGCTAGGATTGGGCTGAGTTTGGAGCTCATGGGAGATAGACGGAGATTATCAAAATTTCGATTTATTATCTGACTACCATCAGATTTCCCAGGGGAGAGGAGGGGATCAACCATAGAGGCCCAAATAATGAGAGCTTTATGTCAGCCGAGCTCTTTCTCCAATCAAAACCAATCATCTTTGCTTCCCTTAATAAACTTGCCTCCCAAATTCGTTAACCATTCCTCTTAACCGGTGACATTAACCCTCGACACTTGTAATAACCGCAAAGGTCAAGTTGTATTAGATGTCGTCTTACAAAATGTTCTTCAAGTCATCAACGATATAGATCCTACGCACTGCCATCCAGGGAAAAACTCCTACTCACATATTCAGAGATCTCTGCCTGTGTTCAATTGATTTCTGCCCTCACCATTTCATTACACTGCTTGATGACTTGTGAGTGGGGATCACTACCCCTTTATCTTAGATCTACTTCCTAGTTCTTCTATGTCTACAAGACAGTCTTGGGGCTTCCAGGAAGTTGAATGGAAAGCCTTTGTAACGTCGTTCTCTTCAATAACAGTATCCTATGTTATAACAAACGGCCTTTCTCCATACAAGAGTTTGTGGTACTCTTTCCAGCACCGGCCCGCAAACATGTTCCGCTCCGCACCTCTCCACTCTAATCCATTATTTTCCGACGTGTTCAGGAAACCTTCCTATATTAAAGAACTCATCCATGCACTCTTTTCGTGAAAGAATTACGCCCTATCAGATCATTTCTTTTCTTCACATTTATTCAACACACCAATATAGATGCCCTGAACTGCCTTCTAATAATTTATAATGTTATCTTCCTCTCCCAATTCTTTCGCTATGGATGGCGCCATAGCATCATCCTTCCTTTTCTCAAACCTGCCAAAGACCCTTCCGGCGACACAAACTACCTGCCAATTGCGCTTACTTCGAGACTTCACAATCTTTTTTAGCGCATCGTAAATGTCTACCTTCCGCCTGTTGTGGTACTTTTAAGTTCAGCAACTCCTCTCTCCTTCCCAATTTGTGTTTCACCCAAATCGCTCCACACTGGAACCATTTGGTTTTCTTGGCCATGATATTGTCATTGCCTTCTCAAAAGAGATTCTGTTACCGCAGTCTTCTTTGAATTGGAAAAAAAAACAAATGATACCATCTGGGTGAGCTTGATTCTACAACAGCTGTACGACATGACTTTATTTATATGCAATTTCGTGAAATACACTTCCTTCTCCTCAATCTACGAGGCACCAGCTCGTTGAACTTTGTACAACAAGAGAGTGTGCACCAAGGAAGCGTGCTTAGCACTACTCTCTAAATAATAGCCATCAACTTTTTCTCACGACATATCAAACCCCATATGAGTTGCTTCCTTTATATAGACGACACAGCTCTCTGGTTGACGGGCTCGTCTGCGGCGCTAGACAAGACCCTACTTCCGCAAACCGTCGATTTAATAGTGGCCCATGCCTGGATTTACAATCTAAAACCCACCTAAAACACCTGCTATAACATTTGTTAGCCATAAATCTACTCTTTGGATACGTCTTAATATTTAGAGATGCCGATTAAATTTGTCACTTCTGCCAAGTTCCATGGTCTTATATTTGATCAACGCATGACATGGCGATTTCATAATGAGGACCTTACATTAATATGAGTTCCTGTGCTTGCTACTCTGGCTTCCTTATCGATGCTACACGGGGGGATTACATTGTTTCCGATTTTACATCAGACTCCTCCCTATGCGCTCTAAGCCCGCTCGAATTCTTTCCCCCGCGGTACCTCCGCCTGAAATTCGCTCTCACACCTATCTTTACACCCTTCGTGTAGAATAACTCTTACAGACACTTGAACTTCATATTTCTCCGTTGCGTTGGGGAGAGCATCTATGCTACCCCTCTGGATTGGCAGAAATGCTCAATTTTACGAACCTCTCCTAGATTGCCCCAAGGGTCAGATCCCAGCCGCATCTCTACGTGCCAGATTCTAAGAGCACGAAGACACTCACCGCAGTGGAACCCTGATTTAGTCTGACGGGTCGAAAAAGTATGCCGGTACTAGAAGCGATGTCTTCTTTTACTCGCATACCCTGCGGTTTACCATCCCATATACAGCGTCACTTTTCACATCAGAACTTGTATCCATCAAGCTAGCCCAGGGGTTGGCAACCTTCAATATTCAAAGGCCACTTGGGCCCGTTTCCTACTGAAAAAAAATCACACTGGGGCCCAAAACCTCTATGATATATTTGAAAAAACAATCGTCTGTTGCATTTCTGAATTCAAAGAACTGCTACAGAGAAGACGAAATTTTATTTATGTATACGAAATCATCGGAACTCTGAAAGAAACCTGGGTTGAACACCCCTTACAAATAAAATGTTTAGAATCTACAATTTGAGTCGTCAACCTGAATAACAAAAGGACTATTCCACTGAACAATGCAAAATTTATATGAAAAATAATAGCCAATTAAAATATTTACTTTATCTGGTCAATGTGACTTTTGCTCCTGAACTTCAGCGCACCTAAGGGCTGAAGACGTCACCCTCATCTTCACGCAAGATTGCTAGCCATCGTTTGTGAGGCGTGAGCAATGTTTGTAATTTACGTCGTTCATTGTGGAATAGACCTACTCACATACATATGTAGATCCGAAGCTTGACAGGACTCCAATTGCATATTTTTCATGTTTGGGGTAAGCGTCGGGGATGGCACTCCATGTTTCGAAAACAAGCTGTTCTTCTTTGGGAAGGTTTTCGATCTCACTTCATCTGTGATTGTAATTTTAAGCAAGCCTGGCCTTCTGACGAGCAACATCTTCAAGATCAGTTGTCAATCGCTGGAACTTAGACACCCAAATATCTTTGTCGGCTATGTCGGCCAGTTCCATTTCCAGATCTGGTTGACTCACACTTGCAAATGCAGTCATATTCAGTAGGGATGGATCGAGGGTCAGGGGAGTGACAGGGAAGAATAACGTGTTCTTTTCATCTCTGAACTCACAGAATCGTTTCCCAAACGATGTTTGCATTGCGGTGATTGCGGACTGAAAATACTCTGAAAGGATCATTTTGTAAGATTGTTTGAACTCTTTCAGAGAGGGGAAGTGAGACAATGTACCTCACTGTAGATCTCTGGTAAACACTGTTAACTTGCGATTAAATGCAAAAAGTCCTCCAGTTTGTGTAGGTCTATACCTCCATTTCCCTGTAGAGCTATGTTTAGACTGTTTTTGTGCACCGTCACATCTATCATGAAGTGTAGGTTTTTCAACCACTCAGAAAGGTGAGGCCTATGCTTCCCAGGAAAGTATTCACCATTTCCAGACACGCAGTGAGCGGTTTCAACACCTTCCCTCTGGAAAACCACCGGATTTTGTTATGCAGCAGGAGATTAGAATGTGTATCTTCCACCTCATCCAGTAACAAACGAAATGGAGGGGATTATTTTGTTTGCAATATGATTGACAACATTCATTTCTTCTGTGCATTGCAGAGGGTATTTTTGAGCGCAAAATTCCACTTGGTGCCGGATGCAGTGAAATGTCAGCAGCGTTGTACCCAGCCACTTCTGTAGTAAAGCCACAAGACCATTTTCCCGCATTAGTAGCCACTCACCCTAAGTAGGTGGTACAATCCAGAGGACAGCCTCACAGATTCCCCTCCCCCTTGGGTATCGCCTTTTAGTGGTATCGACTCTTAATTTGGTCCAGCAGAGTTCAGATATCGACAAAACAGCTCTATTTGTTTAGTATCACCATTGTCTTTGGACTCATCACAGTCCATTGATGCCTTTTATTTGCTGTCTGGTGACGTTTGCTGCCATTTTTATGGTTCTGTCTTTGAGGCATATCTCTGATTTTCTACACAATTTCACACATTTTCATTCTTGTTTTAAGGTATCGTGAATAGATGTTCTGAAATCTTAATGAATAAATCTTTTATATGTTCTCCATCTGTGAACGGCTTCCCGTGCCTGACTATTTCCTAAACAACCACAAAACTAGCATTTGCAGACTTCATCCACTCCTAGAATTTATTTTGGTTCAGTTCAACCTTCATCTTCGCTATCGAGGGACCTTGAAGCTTCAATACGGAGGATGGAAGCCGACATCCAGCGGCTAAAGCTGCAGGGAAATCACAGACCGAGCACGGACATGGGTTTGGCGATCGAAGGCGCAGGTCCCGCTCTGGCTCACAAAAGAGAAACCAACGAGGGCATCCCGATGCAAGAGGTGAGAGACAGCAAAATTTTCAACCTCATTCTTCCAACTATTCTCACCATCTTCCACATCATCAGGGCCTATGTTGGTATCATCCAAGGTATGGACACAACGCTGTACACAGCCTTGTAGCCACCGTTATGCTTCTTCACATAACGTTTCATTTTCTTCTCATTCAATTCAGTGGTGCTGGTACCACAACAAATATGGTGCACAAGCTCTAAAATGCTGGCAACCATGCACATATTTGGAAACAGTACCTTCTTTTAACCTCAACCCTCCAGTTTTCTCACTTCAACCAACTCAACCACTTTCTCCAAATCTTCAAATTTCAATTTCCCAACCTTCAAATTCTCGCATTCCTCTCACTTCAGCTTCCCAATCACAAACTTTAAACTAGAAAGGCATGGGACAAAAGGGTCTATATTCCCTGCCTACACCTAATTTCCTCAGGTAGATCCTCCACTTCGTATTTTTCACCCACTTTCTTAATTTTCATTCCTGGTGGACACTGGTGCTGAATGCAGTGTCATACCAATTTCTAAGGCCGACAAAGAGCTTCTGCCCCTTTACATTTAGTTCTGAAGGCAGCCAATTTGACCAATATTAGGACCTATGGAAGGCGTAACCTTCAAGTCTCACTCAGTCTCCGTCGGGTTTTACGATGGATTTTCATCATGGCCCGAGGTACATTGTTCAATATTGGGCCTAGACTTTCTTTCGGCTCACGACCTCTTGGTCGATTCTCGTCAACGCAAGCTTGTCGACCGCAAAACTCTCCTCACTGTCTCAGAGTTCCCTCCTCTCTATTCATCTCCCATCCACAGAGCCACCGTTTCAGCGCTTTCTTCAGGAGTTTCCTGAGCTCACCCTTCCACCTTCGAAGGACAGGCCCATTAAACATAGTGTGGTGCATTGGATCGAGACAACAGGAGGTCCTGTATTCTCACGGCCACGCCATCTAGCACCTGATAAACTCTCTGCTATGAGTGATGAATTCCAATTTATAATTGATTCAGTTATTTGTAGGTCTTCTTTTTCTACGTGGGCCTCTCCACTTCACATTGTGTCCAAATCATCCATGCCGTGGGAATTCGGAGCAGTTGGGAATTACAGAGCTCTTAATGCTGTAACAATTCCTGATCGCTATTCTTTGCCGTACTTAGCCAATTTCACCTCGTCTCTTATGGCTGTACCATTTTTTCTCGCTTGGATTTGGTTCGTGCTTTCAACCAGATCCCTTTTCACCCAGATGATGTCGCAAAGACTAACATCACCACTCCGTTTGGTGCTTTTAAAATGGTAAAAATGCCATATGGATTGCGTAACTCTGGTCAAACTTTCCAGCGTTTTATGGATCAGGTCCTTAGGGGTCTTCCTCTTGTATTTTGCTACATCAATGACCTCCTAATATCCTCTTCCTCACTGGAGGAACAGCTTTCTCACCTTCGCCAAGTTTTTTCTCGTCTTCAAGAGTAAGGCATCGTACTAAACGCCTCCCAGATGCTCTTTGTGTCCCAGAACTTTCCTTCTTGGGACACCATGTCTCGAGTGCAGAGATTAGCCCACTCGAAGATAAAGTTACAGCGATGCGAAACTGTTCTCATCCTACATCACGCAAACAACTCAGGGGTTTTTGTGGCATGGTAAATTTCTACCACAGATTCATCCCTAAATGTGCTCAGGCCATGCAACCTATCAACTCTATGCTCACCAAGACCAAAAAGAACTCTCCTCTGAATGGTCTGCTGAGGCGTGCGATTCATTTTCTCACACCAAAGAGGCTATTGCCCGCGCTTGTGAATTGGCTCATCCTTCTCCAGGATCCCCCATCAGCATCGCCTCCGATGCATCCTCAACCCACGTAGGTGCAACCTTGCAACAGAAAGTTGGTGACCAATGGCAACCTCTTGCTTTCTTCTCTCGCGCTCTTACAAACTGTCAAAAGAGATATTCAAAGTTCCTTCGAGAACTCCTCGGAATATATCTCGTTGTCCGCTACTTCCGCCATCAATAGGAAGGGCGTGAATTTACCATTTTTACTGACCATAAGCCCTTGGTCGGTGCATGTTCCTCTCGTAGTACTCGTCAGTACACACTGCAGTTGACACTCGATATCTTGACTTCATCCTGCAGATGACGAACGATATTCCCTACGTTCCTGGTTCTGCAAACGTCGTACCGGACGCGCTCTCTCGCATTTCATCGATTTCAGGCACGCTCTCCTAAAGTACGCACATCGATCATGCAGCAATAGCGCTTGCCCAGGAACAAGATGCAGACACGAAAACACCGCGTCACTCTTCTCAACTCGTCGTTTGCGAGATCGACTTGCCGGACAGTCCTTCCAGGCGAATCCTGGTTGACTATTCAATTCCTGATTGTCCTCGTCCTCTCATTCCTCTCGCTTACCGTCGGCACATTTTCGAACAAATTTAGGGTCTCTCTCATCCTGGCGTCATTGCCACTCGCAAGCTCGTTGCACAACGCTTCGTTTGGCCAGGTATGAATGCCGACGTGGACAAATGGACTCGCTCATGCCTTCCATGCCAACGTGTTATGGTCCGCCGCCACACAAAAGCTCCCCTGGTCCCTTTTCCTCTTCCTTCGTCACGTTTTGACGCCGTTCACATCAATCTAGTAGGTCCTCTTCCTTACTCCCGTGGTTGCAATTATCTTCTAACCATGATGGATCGTTTTACTTGCTGGCCAGAGGCGGTTCCTATCTCGGACATCAGAGCTTCCACTGTCACTCGAGCTTTCACCTCAGCATGGGTTGCTCGTTTTGGTGTTCCCTCAACGATCATGACTGATCGTGGCAGCTAGTTTGAATTCCACCAATAGGATGCACTCATGTCGGTGCTTGGCTCCTTTCGCTTTCGTACTACAAGCTATCATCCACAGAGTAACTCTAAGGTAGAACGTCTGCATCGGACCATCAAAGCAAGCTTACGCTCCACCGATCCAAACATAACTTGGGCCGCCAAGCTACCTTTGATTCTCCTTGGCATTCGCTCGTCCTTAAAAGAGGATTTGGTTTACTCTGCAGCATAATTAGTTTACGGTACTCAACTTCATCTACCCGATCAATTCTTTTCTTCCTATGACCGACCTCTACCTTTTCACCTAGATCCTTCTTCATACGTACATAACCTTGTACGGGTGATGGCTGAAATTAAGCCAACTGCACCTAGTGCCTGCTTATTATAAAATCTTGGTGCTAAATGAGATGACAACACGCTCCCATGTTTTCGTCCGTCGCGATTCAGCTCGCACTTCGTTGCAACCAGTCTATGACGGACCCTTTCTCGTCATCTCTAGCAAGCCGAAATTCTTCGTCCTAAAGCTTGGCACCAGGCAAGATACTGTCTCTATCGACCGCCTGAAAACTGCTTATACCGAAAATGTTCATCTAGAACCACTATCACCTCATTCTCCTCCTACTATACCCATTTATGGCACAGTAATTCACAAAACAACCTCAACCCCACCTTTCCGTTTTGCTGCCTCTTCCTCCTTTGTTGCAGGCACCCTCGTTGGAAGAAGTGGTCAGCCAGGAGCAAATCTCTCCTCCACTAGTACTCCATCCGCGGACAACGGGATTCAAGACTCCCACATCCCGCTTGATACAATCTCGGAAGGAACCAACCAGCGGATCACCTTCGCTCCATCAATCTTCTCTCTGCCAGTACCTCGTCCAACGCTACTGGCACTGCCACAGCAAATGTGTCCTCCTACCAGCAGCCAAACTAATGGTACTGTCATCACACGCTCCAACCGCGTCGTCAGAAGTCCTCGTCGGTACTCGAACTTGTAATCTCAAAAGAGAAAAGGGGGGTGGGGTAACCTTCTTAGGATGGGAGTATTATAGCAATCTATAATAAAATCCTCCTGGGAAACTTAAATATACGAGGGGTGGTCAATAAGTTTTTCGAATACGAGGGCAAAACAGAGGAAGGGGGATGGCTGTTGGTGGGGGTGTTAGGACAAGGTATGACAAGTCAAGACCTGCAGCCGCACGCTTCTGCCTCGTCTATTTAAGAAGCAGTAGCTGATCACAGATCGTCAGTCACAAATTTTTCAACAATGGAGAAGGTTGAGCACCGCGCAGTGACCAAATCTTTGACCAAGGAAAGCAAGAATTCAAAAGAGATCCATGAACGAATGGTTGCAGTATACACCGACACCGCCCCTTCCTATGCAACCATTGCTCGCTGGAATAGGGAGTTCCGCCATGGTCGGGAGACTCTTGAAGATGATTCCCGTCCAGGACGCCCGTCAGACGTTACCAACGAGGACAATGTGGCCCGTGTGGAGAGGATGATCCTCGAACAATCGATCAGTGGAAGTGGAAGAAATCGAGCGAGAACTTGGAATATCACATGGAAGTGTTATCAACATCATCCACGACAATTTGGCCATGACCAAAGTCTCTGCCCCTTGGGTCCCTAGAAACCTCACACCCCATGATCGGCTTTAACGTCGTCAAAGTCCACAAGGCCAGAGTTGCACAAGCTGCCGTGCACGAGTGCGGATTCGAGGAGCTCATCCATCCTCCCTACAGTCCAGATCTGGCCCCTAGCGACTACTTTATATTCCGCCAGCTCAAGGCTGTACTTCCTTGGACGCCGGTTAGGAGACAATGAAGATGTCCAGCTCGTCGCCCAGGAGTGGATTGAACAGCAGTCGCGAGATTTCTGGTTATCGGGAATTTGAAGCCTCGGAAACAAGTAGCGCAAGTGCATTGAAGTCGAAGGTAGTTATATTGAAAAATAATAAATCACTTTTCCCCATATCTCGTTTCTTTATATCCGAATTGCAAAACTTATTGACCGCCCCTCGTATATATATATATATATATATATATATATATATATATATATATATATATATATATATATATATATATATATATCATCATTTATTATGTATAAAATTCAAATCATTCAATTCTTTTAACCTCTGTCAATTAAATCATTCATGCAAATTATGTACAACTTAATAATTCATTCATTTATTTTAATTAACTTTTTGTCAATTCAATCATTTAATTATTTTATGCATAACTTTTTGCAATTCATTTATTTTATGTAACCTTTAATAATTCAAATACCCTGTGACGAAAAACTGATTCATTTAACATACTGGTTCAAACAACATCTCTTAGAATTTCTCACCCATACGAACACACGCATTTCACCAATTGTAAAATAACGCAAATTATCTCTCATTCGTGCTCGACTCTACCTCCAATCAAGGTCAGTTATAAATCCTCTCTCACTTATTCTCTGCAAACTGCCATACGAGAGTAGGTCATAATTCTGGTTACTTCTCGCATTGCAGACCCCAATTCGCAGTCCATTATAGTCTCCTTCGCTTTTACTTTCCCTTCCACTTGACATCATACTTTACAACATATTCATTTCTTTTATTAGTTAATTTACATCTTGTTACTTTAAATCAGTTATATTATTATATTTACTTTACCACATCTTACGTTGTATTCCTAATTGAATTCTCTTATTGTGTATTCGTTAATTTTGTGAGTCTATTTATTTTGTTTATTTTTGTTTTTCTTACAAACCTAGTTCAGAAGTTCTAAAGTCATTTCACGTTAGTCTTTAGGCCTAAAAACTAGCAGACGACTATTTCCATCAAACTCAACACATTTATGGTAATGGTTATCAAATAGCTATTTAGGCTGATTTAATAACTAAAATAAATCCCATTAATAACCAAATACCATACTAGGATACATTAAGATAAATGTTAGTTATAAAAGTAAAGAGATTATCCTTAAAGCCTACAACTGTTATGTCAGGACACATTTAATGTACTGTATAAAAGTATTATTTTCAGATTTTAGATATGATATAAACCTGCTAGAGTCAGTACAAAGGAAGGCAATTTGTTGATGCTTTTTGTTTCGATGCATTCCTGTAGATGGCTTAAATTGCATATTGTAGATTAATGATCCGACACAATCCGATGGAGGCAGTTTATGGGAGGGCTTTGACGGATACATATGACCTTTGACAGGCACTTGCCGCTTTTGTAATCCGTGAAATTATGTTGTTTTATGGTTGTCATTTTTGCGGGAGGATAGAGAAGAATATTTAAATTTGCGTGACAAGCGCTGAAATTCCTGAGCGAAATAGGGAAGAGCCAACCGAAAATCCTGAAATTTACCAATAAGGAAGATGCCTCGAAAAACATGACCACATTTTCAAAAGGACATAAATAATCAATATGACTAGATTCAAATCCTAAAGATAAGAGAAACTTTTCGCGAGATGGTAATGAGAAGTCAGAGAAATTGTTTTAGTTTGTTAAGAATTTGGCGAAAATGAACATTTAGTATCACCCGCCCTGAAAAGTGGTAAGGGTGTAGTCATTTTGAATAAATCAGCTTACATCGTTTAGATGAACGTCATCCTGTGCGATGATTCTCAGTTTGAAATGATGTTTGATATTCATATATTTTTAATTAAATGGTTCGTACTACGATGTAGAATTTCTAGTTTCACGAAAGTAAACAAAAACAAAATGATCTGATTTATCTCTTCCCTTTCAACTGTGTCATTAATGATAGACCAGAATATTTGTATTACAGGAATATTTTATGGGGGCCCCAAAATCTTGATTTGGAGGGGGGTGGCACTAGACATTGCTACGGCTCTGATTACGGAGAATATCTTAGTGTCGTCTGCGTACATCAATGTGGGGTTTTGCAAGTTGTCTGGTAGGTCGTTCACGAACAGTATGAACAAAAGGGGACCAAGGACTGATCCTTTGTGGGACACCACTAATGACACTCACACTCTCTGAGATCTCCCAATTGATCTTTACACTTTGCTTATCTCCTGTCAGGAAATTTTGTATCAACTGTTTGAGCGTTCCTGTGATGCCAAACGCTGGGAGTTTTGCCATGAGGCGTGCATGTGGCACAGTGTTAAACGCATTGGCGTAATCTAAGAATAAGATGTCAATCGGCAATCCGCGTGATAGAGCTTCTGTCCAGTAGTTTAGTGCTGCCAACAGGTTGATAACTGTTGATCTCCCTGCCAGAAAACCATGTTGTTGATTTGTAAACAATTGTTTCTCCTTCAAGTGTTGCAGAATAATATCTGATATGATTCTCTCAATGAGTTTACATATTACTGAGGTTAATGCGATTGGCGGGTAATTTACGGGTAGGGACTTGTCTCCTTTGGTGTGATTGATGTGATTTTCGCAGACCTCTGATGCTTTGGGACTTTTCCTGTGTTCCCGCTCTGGTTAAAGTATGGTTAAAGGTAATGTAATAACTTCGGCTACCTCTTTGATTACTCGGGCATGTATTCCACCAGAGCCAGGTAACTTGTCTGTTTTCATGGCTTGTAGTTTATTGAGGACTTTTTCTTCGAAAATTGTTAAGTTTGTTATTGGAGTGTCGGCCTGTGGTTGCAGCGATGGGATGTGCCGTGTATCTTCCTGGGTAAATACCGTACAGTAGTGCCTATTTAGAACTTTTGCCTTCTCACGGTCATTTTTAGTGTGCTGTCCTAGTTCATCTTGTAGGTCTGGGATATTGTTTTTTACAACTCTTCTACTATTGATTTAGTTCCAGAATGTTTTGGTGTTATGTCGAGATTCTTGAGTTAGCCTGGTTTCAAAGTCCCTCCGGGCTATTCTATTAGCATGCGTTGCATCATTCCTAGTAGGTATGTAGCGCTGGTAGTCTGTGTTGTCCTTAATTTTCAGGTATCTGATCCAGAGGTTTATCTTGCGTTTTGTTTTCAGGTAAGCTATCGTGTCATCCATAATGGATCGCATCTGCAGTCACCGGTTTGATGTCTCCTCATTGAGACGTGTCTTAATACAGCATTCGTTGTATTTTTTCTCAATGATGTCTGCCATTTTTTGTGCCGTTAGCTCTGTCAGTTCTCTTTCCCAGTCAATTCCAAGTGTGTTCTTCATGCTCTCGTAATCCTCTCTATTATAGTTCAGGGATGCCGATGTCATCCCTGGCCCATAGGGGTTCTAGTCTGGATAGGTTCACTATCATCTCCCTTTCGTTTGTGAACACTAAGTCATCTAATGTTGGTGTCTGTTGGCTTCTGAACCGTGTTGGCTCTGTGATGTGTTGGGATCTCTAAGGATTGCAAGCCTCTTAAAATAATAATAATAATTAAATAATAATAACATTGTTAGTCCCTGTCCCGACAAAAAAAAAAATAATCAAGAGATGTTTTCAAGATATTGTGCTTTGCTAAAAAAGCTATAGCTTTCGATATTGAATTAAGATAGTGTCAAAGTTGCTAACCTAGTGCCTACATCCATATGAGGTTGATGCATCTATAAAAGAGATTTAATAATAAATTGCTAACCTCAAGTGAATGACGCTCGCATTCTCGAGGGTGCCTTTAAAAGTATTTGGTAAACATGTAGATTATCGGCCCGGCCTAGGAAAAATTGTTTTGTGTAAATATTATCGTTCACCCGTGTTTGAATATTCATGCGCGTTTGAGTTTTGTTCGAATGCTAGTTGCCGCCATTTTGGGGGGAGAAATCTCGAAATTAAACCCACCGAAAATGCTGTTTACGTAGGCCATTTTATTTACAAAATTGCCCGAAAAAAAAACGAAACTTTGTTTCCCGTACTTAATTGCATTGGTTATCATTCCGAAATAGCTGAGAGGGAAGCCTATTTATTTTGCGCGCCTGCGTCGTATTCGAAATCTAGCTGACGCCATCTTTCTTATCCAAAAATAAAGAACGATAAGCGCTGTTAACTTACTTTATTTCGGGGGGTACACTTCAGAAATAGCGATGAGGAAGGCGTGGAATCGTTCTTTAATTCCCGTTTTGGTCAACGGGAAGCGCTTGCAGAAGATGGCAGTTGCAAGATAGGCGTCGAATTGAGCGGTTTTTCTCCCGTATTTGGGAATTGAACCTCTCGCATCTCGCCAGACGCGTTCAATATTCTGGGGTCACCTCTAATTGCCGGCCACAGATTTCGCATTCACTTTTAGTTCGCACTAAATTATGCACTTCCAAAAAGTTGTTTAATTTATCTCTAGCAGAAACTAGGCTTAATAATTCCGCAATAGACGACGGACAAACTTGACAATTCGATTGCATTTTGAAACTGCGGTGAAGACGTGCGATTGAGAATTTTCAAACTGCGTAAAAGGGGAATGTTTGACACCCAAACTGCTAAAAAACAAGTAGTTCCTTGAAATGATCTAGCTAATTACATTTAATTGTATAAAAGAAGGTAATAAAAAGAGTAAAATGGGGAAAAATATATTGAAAAATAAAAATGACTCCGAATGGGGATAATAAAAAGCTATTAAGTATGAAAAAAAATTGAAATTAAGCATTTCTGACGTCATACCCCCCACCCCCCACCCCCTATTATAATTTGCAAAACGATTAAAGACGCTGACATGATGTAGTTAAAGCATTCACCTCTGTAAACGTCAGAACATTATAATAATTAGGATTATACACTGGGGGGCTGTGCCCCCCAGACCCCCCCCAATTTAATGAAACTCAGGATCATCGTAGTGTGGTCCCCCCCTTGTGCTTACCCCAACACGAGCCGTCCCCTTAAATGTACTCCAAAAACGTGAAACATTTTGGAACACGTACGAAAAAACTACGGTTTATCGGCCGAGATCGGCCGGGCCGATAATCTACATATTTACCAAGTATTTTGTGTATTATGCTATTCTATTAACAGAATGTAGCAGAGGATGACCTTTGATGGGCCCTTGTGGCTTTTGTCATCCATGTAATTATGTTATGTTATAATAAAAATTGACAGGCACTGCACTGGGATGATTTTGATAGCCCCTACCGGCTCTTTTCATCCTATATATTGATATGTTAACATAACATAACATAATTTCACGGATGACAAAAGCCACAAGGGACTATCAAAGGTCATCTGTATCCATCAAATCCCACCCATATAATGCATCCATAGGATTTTGTCAGATCATGTATCTACAATATACAATTTAACAATCCATAGGAATGTCCAACCATGCATCTACAATATATAATTTAAAGCCTCTATAGGAGTCTGTCAAAAACAAAATCAAAGTCCCCCAAAATATACAATAAAAAGACTACATCCACAGGAATGAGTCAAGAAACATATCTCCATACCGAAAAGTAAGAAATTAACCCTCCATCCCCATATAATCATCCAATCTGCGCTTGAAAACATTAGAGTTTGGGCTGTCTACAGTCTCAGGTGGCAAACTATTCCAATAATCCACCACTTTGTTAGTGAAAAAATATTTTCTAACATCCAGTCTGCACCTCTGTTTTTTAATCTTTAAGTGGTGGCCTCTAGTTCTATTACTACCTTCTAACTTAAATAACTTGCTGAAATCTAATTTATCCATCCTAGAAAAGATTTTAAATAGCTCAATCATATCTCCCCTCACACACCTTCTTTCAAATGAAAACATATTTAATACCCTCAGTCTATCTTCATATTCAAGGTGCTTCAGGGATGGTATTATTTTTGTTGCCCTCCTTTGTACTGACTCTAATAAGTTTATATCATGTCTAAAATGTGGTGACCATGCCTGTATATAGTATTCTAAATGTGGCCTGACATAAGAGTTGTATAGTTTAAGGATGACCTCCTCTCTTGTAGCTAACATTTCTTTTAATGTAACCTAGCACCCTATTTGCTATATTTTTTGCCTCAATACACTGCTTTAAAAACTTTAGGGTAAACATGTAGATTATCGGCCCGGCCTAGGAAAAATTGTTTTGTGTAAATATTATCGTTCACCCGTGTTTGAATCTTCGTTCGCGTTATCTTTCACCCGTGTTTGAATATTCATGCGCGTTTGAGTTTTGTTCGAATGCTAGTTGCCGCCATTTTGGGGGGGGAAATCTCGAAATTAAACCCACCGAAAATGCTGTTTACGTAGGCCATTTTATTTACCAAATTGCCCGAAAAAAAAACGAAACACTTTGTTTCCCGTACTTAATTGCATTGGTTATCATTCCGAAATAGCGGAGAGGGAAGCCTATTTATTTTGCGCGCCTGCGTCGTATTCGAAATCTAACTGACGCCATCTTTCTTATCCAAAAATAAAGAACGATAAGCGCTGTTAACTTACTTTATTTCGGGGGGTATACTTCAGAAATAGCGATGAGGAAGGCGTGGGATCGTTCTTTAATTCCCGTTTCGGTCAACGGGAAGCGCTTGCAGAAGATGGCGGTTGCAAGATAGGCGTCGAATTGAGCGGTTTTTCTCCCGTATTTGGGAATTGAACCTCTCGCATCTCGCCAGACGCGTTCAATATTCTGGGGTCACCTCTAATTGCCGGCCACAGATTTCGCATTCACTTTTAGTTCGCACTAAATTATGCACTTCCAAAAAGTTGTTTAATTTATTTCTAGCAGAAACTAGGCTTAATAATTCCGCAATAGACGACGGACAAACTTGAAAATTCGATTGCATTTTGAAACTGCGGTGAAGACGTGCGATTGAGAATTTTCAAACTGCGTAAAAGGGGAATGTTTGACACCCAAACTGCTAAAAAACAAGTAGTTCCTTGAAATGATCTAGCTAATTACATTTAATTGTATAAAACAAGGTAATAAAAAGAGTAAAATGGGGAAAAATATATTGAAAAATAAAAATGACTCCGAATGGGGATAATAAAAAGCTATTAAGTATGAAAAAAAATTGAAATTAAGCATTTCTGACGTCATACCCCCCACCCCCCACCCCTATTATAATTTGCAAAACGATTAAAGACGCTGACATGATGTAGTTAAAGCATTCCCCTCTGTAAACGGCAGAACATTATAACAATTAGGATTATATACTGGGGGGCTGTGCCCCCCAGACCCCCCCCAATTTAATGAAACTCAGGATAATCGTAGTCTGGTCCCCCCTGGTGCTTACCCCAACACGAGCCGTCCCCTTAAATGTACTCCAAAAACGTGAAACATTTTGGAACACGTACGAAAAAACTACGGTTTATCGGCCGGGATCGGCCGGGCCGATAATCTACATATTTACCAACTTTAGTGACCTATCTACTACTACTCCTAAGTCCTTCTCATCTTCAACTGAATTAAGCCAATACCCATCCATCTCGTAGTTACATAATCCATGAAATCCAGTAAGTTAGTTAAATACGATCTACCTTTTCTAAAACCATGCTGAGCATCATTAATTAACCTGCTACTCTCTAGATGATCAGAAATTTCCTTCTTAACCACCTTCTCAAGAATTTTACAGACTATAGAAGTTAAGCTTAGCGGCCTAAAGTTATTTGGGTCCTCTTTTCTTCCCTTTTTAAAAATTGGCACTACATTTGCCAATTTCCAATCATTTGGTATTTCTCCAGACTCCAGTGATCTAATAAATATCTTCTCAAGAGCTACTGCAATACTTTCTACACCTTCTTTGAGTATCCTAGAATGAATGTTGTTAGGGCCAGATGCCTTACTAGTATGCATTATAAGAGTTAGTATAGATGGAGTTAAATCTGAGTGGGGGTGTGTTAGCAGTGGAGTTCCTCAAGGATCTGTTTTGGGTCCCTTGCTATTCTTAATTTATATTAATGATCTTGACATAGGTATAAGTAGTGACCTGAGTAAATTTGCTGATGATACTAAGCTAGGTAGGGCCATTAGGGCTGATTCTGATGCTGTTGTAATGCAGGAGGAATTGACCATTCTGTCCAATTGGGCCGAGAAATGGCAAATTAAGTTTAACATAGACAAATGTAGTGTACTTAGTATAGGTAGAAATAATCCATTGAATAGTTATAAATTAAACGGCAGAATTTTAGGGAGAACTGATTGTGAGAGAGACTTGGGTATTTTGGTAAGTTCAGACCTTCGTCCTAGAAAGCAATGTCTAAATGCTAAGAATAAAGCTAATAGGATATTGGGATTCATTAGGAGGAGTGTAAGCAATAATTTACCTTGAATTTACCTTGAATCCCGGTCGATAGGTACCCTGTTGGGTAATGAGACCGTACTGTTGTTTTTAGTTGATGTATGCAGAACGGATTTTTCAATATGTGAATATATAACTGTGTAGGTCTTTGTGGTTTTTCCATTCTTTTTCTAATCTTGACTTAAAGATATTTACAGTTTTGCTGGTTACAGTTTCTGTTGAGAGTTTGTTCCATATTGAAGTGACTCTTGTCGGGAAGAAATTGGCTCTTGGACCAGACGAGCTCTGCACTTGGTACTTAAAGCAGTGTCCTCTTGTGTTAGTCGAGAGACCCGGAGCAAACATTGACCTGTCGCACAGCTTACAGTGGTTTCCTATTTGCAGTTCGTCATGTCCATGTGAAATCTTATATAGTTGCATAACATCTGACCTCTGTCTTCTAAAGTACAGGGTAGGTAGATTAAGGGCTTTTAGTCTCTCTGAATAGGAGAGATGAGAGATACTGTGGACCATGCGTGTTGCTCTACGCTGTACCCTCTCCACCATATCTCTGTCTCTTTTAGTTTTTGGAGACCAGATTACTGATGCATACTCCAGATGGGGTCGAATAAGACTCTTGTACAGGGGGAGGAAGGCATCTTTGTCTAGATATTGGAATGTATGCTTAATTGCCCCAAGTATCTTGTTGGCTTTGTTGACTTGAGCTTGGACGTGGTTACTAAAGCTTAGATTGCAATCAATAAGGACTCCCAGGTCCTTCTCTTCCGTGGTGTTCTGTAGTGTGTGATCTGTTCCATCATCTCTTGTCATTTTGTACTTGTGCTGGGGGTTGCTATTTCCCATGTGCATTACTTTGCATTTATCAGGGTGGAACTTCATTTGCATTTTAACTGACCATTCTTGTAGCATTTTCAAGTCTGCCTGTAAACAGTTAGTATGGGAGTTGCCTTCACAGTTTTGGACAGCTGCATATATCTTTGTGTCATCTGCAAAGAGCGATATGAAGTTTTGTAGTTTGTCAGGTATATCACTGACAAATATCATAAAGAGAAGGGGGCCCATCACAGATCCCTGTGGTACGCCACTTGTAACTGGTTTCCAACATGATGCTGTACCACTTACTACCACTCTTTGCCTACGCTCCATCAAAAAACCACGGATCCACTGCAGGAGGTCACCGACGATACCAAGTGACTTCACTTTTCTAAGTAGTCTTTCATGTGGGACTGTGTCAAATGCTTTTGCATAGTCTAGGAAAATGATATCCACTGGTAAGCAGTGACTGAGAGCCTCTGTCCATATATCCAGCGCTTCTAAGAGATTTGTTACTGTGGATTTTCCCTTAGAGAAACCATGTTGTTGGACACATCTAAGATTATTGGCTTTGATATGTTGTATCATTGCCTCCGAGATAATTCTCTCTAGCATCTTGCACATTATTGAGGTTAGAGATACTGGGCGATAGTTGGCTGGGTTAGCCTTATTTCCCTTCTTGTAAATGGGAGTGATGTTCGCTTCCCTCCACTGTTCTGGAAGCTCGGAGTTGGTGATGCTGGATTGGAATATTGCTGTCAGAGGTTTGGTTATTTCCTTTGCTACTTCTCTAAGAACTCTAGGGTGTAGGTCGTCGTTTCCTGGAGATTTATCAGTTCGAAGTGAATTCAGTTGCTTAAAAATCATGCTCTCTGTAATTTCTATTGTTCCTAGTGCCTCATACTGGAGAGGTTTAGGCTCAAAGTCTGGAATGTTAATTCTGTCCTCTTGTGTAAAGGTCTTAAAGTATTGCTCATTTAGTGTTTCGGCTTTATCTTTATCGTCACTTACAAAGTTACCATGTGTATCCTTAAGGTCACCTACGTCAGTTCGAGTTTTCCTGCGGTTGTTGACATAGTTCCAAAAGGCTTTGTTATTGGTCTTGGCCTCCTTTGCTAATTTTTTTTCAAATTCCCTACGGGCCTGCCTTGATGCATGTGTAGCTGAATTTCTAGCTTCTGTGTAAGCTTTCCAGTCAGGTTTGCTCTTTGTATTCAGATATCTTATCCATGCTTGGTACTTTCTCCTAGCTTTGCGGAAGGCATCCTTGTTCATCCATAGTGGTTTGTTCTTACTCTTTAAATTTTTTGTTGGTATATGATCCCTCACTGCCTTCATGATTCTTGATTGTAGTATATCAATGGCTTCTTGTGTCGACTTGCCCGCAAGCAATTCGTCCCATTCAATGCTTAGATCTTCTCTCATTTTTTCATAGTCTGCCTGCTCATAGTTCCATATTGTCCTCTTCTTTTCCTGAGGTGTTGTGCAGAAGATGAATTTGAAGTCCAATCTGGCATGATCACTTGCTCCTAGTGGCTCATGATGTACTAGTTGTTCAATCATTTCTTGCTCATTACTAAACACAAGATCATCCAATGTTGGAGTCTGCTCATTTCTATATCTGGTTGGCTGGGTGACGTGCTGATGTAAATATATATCTCGTACACATTCAACGAATCTGGATGCAGGATTGTCTGGATTTTCTATGTTCGGCGTTTGAGGTGATGGGTTCCAGGTTATGCTCGGATGATTAAAATCTCCTGTGATGAGTAGATGAGTTTTCCGTTTGTTAGTTGCCCACCTGAGTATCATGTAACGCTGTGTCTCGTGTAGTTGCAAGTAGAGGCGAACCAGATCTATAGATGACCCCTAAAAGCAAGTTGTTGTTGTGACTTCCCTGTATAGTTACCCATGTGCAGTCCTGGAATGAGTCCATTGGTGGCTTGATCTGTTTAGCATTAAGTGTAGATCTTACATATATACATGTCCCTCTGGTATTTTCTGCATATAAATCACTGGTGAATATATCGTATCCCTGAATTTGCATAACAGATAACTCTGGCACTTCCCCATGTTTGGGTTTAATTTCTGTTATTAGTATTACATCATATTGCTTGTCATTTACTAAAGCACAGAGCTCGTCATATTTGTTCATAAGTGAGTTATCTGTATTGGTATAGGATATTCTTAGTTCTGTTCGCTTGTTTCCACCACTTTTCTCTTTCTTATTATCCACCTTTTGTTTGGTTGTTTTACTCGTTGGTCCTTCAGTTGTTCCCTCAAGTTTTTTGACTCCTCCAATTGTTTCTTGGTTAGGTCAGGATGTATATAAATCTGGTTGTGGATAGGGTGCGAGCTATTACGTAATTCTTTGGCCTTGATCAATATCTGCTTCCTCTCACTTAAGCTGGCCATTGTTATCCTGAGTAGTCGGGCACGTTCACAGTTTGGCTTTCCCATCCTTTGTGCATTATTGATGTTGATCTTAAGTTTAAACTCTTCCTGAATAAGTTTGGTTACCCTGTTTATGTCACCCTCCTTCGAGTTTGTCTCAGGTAGATTATGTATGATAAGGTTGAATTTCCTAGCTTCTTGGTCTTCCTTCTCATTCAATTTCAGATCTACTTTGTCAGTCAATGATTTTGTTACTGTGTCAGTTGTTTTGCTGACTATTTGCTCAATTAGCTGTTCTTCAGTTAATCTCCCAAGCCCTGTCTGTTGCGGGTTTACCTCTAAGCACTGCTGTGTTTCTTCTAGTCGAAGAATTCTGGCTTCTAAAGAGATGTTGTTGTCACTCAGTTCCCCCACTTTCTCTCCTAGGTTCATCTTCACATCGCTTAGTTCTTGGCTCACTTGGTTTATTTTCTCATTCACCTTCTGTATTTCACCTGTCATTGCTACTATACTCTGGTAGAGCTTTTTCGCCCCCCTTTTGCAGTTTTGGCAGTACCAGTGGCATTCGTCCGGTTCATCTGTTAATACTTGGTACAGGCTGTCAGAAACTTTTGCGCATTTTGTGTGGAACCAGAGTACACATATTTCACATTCTATGGCCTTGTCACTCTCTTTTACCAACTCACCACATTCACCGCACTTATATGCTTCCCCTTTAGGGATAGTGTTATCTTTATCCATGTCCTTCTGATTATTTGTGGCATTTCTTTTGCCATTACATTCGGTTTTAAGCGTACTCACGTTAGCGCTGAAGAGTGCTGAAGTCATTCTAAAACTGTATCTGGCGCTAGTTAGGCCTCATCTAGACTATGCAGTACAATTTTGGTCACCATATTATAGGAAGGATATTGATTTGCTTTAGTCTGTGCAGAGAAGGATGACAAAGATGATTGGTGGGCTAAGGAACTTACCCTATGGTGAAAGGCTCAGAAAACTAAATCTACATACATTGGAAAGGAGAAGAGTCAGAGGGGAATTGATTGAAGTCTTCAAATGGGTAAAAGGATATAATAAAGGGGATCTGGGTAAGGTTCTTATACTTAGTGAACATGACAGGACACGTAGCAATGGGTTTAAGCTTGATAAGTATAGGTTTAGGAAGGAGATTGGGAGGAATTGGTTTACAAATCGTGTGGTAGATGAATGGAATAGGCTCACTAGGCATGTGATAGAAGCCTCCTCTCTGGGTAGTTTTAAGAATAGATTAGATAAATATATGGATGAAGCTGCTAGATGGGACTGACTTTTTTTATTTACATATGTATATATTTTTCTAAGGAGTGGGAAGATTATATTTTGCGGTTGCATGAATGGACATAATCCTCTGGATGCATTTTATGTATATTGTAGATTAGATCTGACGAACTCCTGTTAAGGGTGACAATGTTGATGACTTTTCTCTGGTAAGAAATCTTTTGTGTGTTGAATGGAACAGGAGCTGCCAAGTGTAGGCCATGAATGGTCTTTTGCAGTCTCCTTTTCTTATGTTCTTATGTTCTTATGCATTATAAGCCCTTTAATTTCTTCTCTGTCTATATTAATAGAATTTATCACTACTTCCCTTGACCTAGAATTATCATCAATTAGTCTAACTGGTTTCTCTTCTGTGAATACTGAAGCAAAATGATCATTAAGCACCTCTACTATTTCCTCATCAGATTCTTTCAAAACCCCTTCATATTTAATAGGCCCTATTTTATCACTTAGATTTATTATTGATTCTATAATAGCTAAAGAATTTTTTAGGATCTTTATTATTTTTAGCTAAATTAATTTCTGTTGTCCTTTTGGTCTTCTTAATAATCTTATTTAGTTCATTTCTGGTTGACCTATAATGGTTTAATTTATCTAAACTACTCTCACTTTGTAATCTCTGGTATGCCCTTTTTTTCTCTGAAACTTTATTAGCTATTTCTTGATTCCACCATAATGGTTTCCTACATTTCTTCCTAATAGACTTCATTGGAATACACTGTTCCTGAACCATGTTTAATATAATCTTAAAAATATCCCACATCTCATAAGTATTCTTTCCATGGAATTCTATATCCCACCTAATCTGATTTAGCATGCTGCGTAATTTATTGTAATCTCCCCTATAAAAATTTGGAGTTTGTCGTTGTTCTACCCTTAACTATTTGCAAATTAAACCGAACCATCTGATGATCACTATTTCCCAATGATTTCCCTACACTCAATCCTTGACTAAGTGATCATCATTTTAAAGAATCAGATCTAATATATTGGCACCCCTTGTTGCTTCGACTGACCTTCGAACAGGTAGCACGTGTTTCATAGAGCTCTCAGTCTGTTGATCTATTTTTCAGATTTTTCTACAGTTTGTTTGTTTTTTTGTTTTGTTTTTTCTCACCACAATCAGCGAAAGCTAAGTTGCTCTTCTTTTTTTTCTTATTACTACTTAAGTTCTTTCTTTGTTTGAATAAGTGATGGAGTTTGGGGATGAAAGTGAGCATGAGTGTCGGAATGTATGCATTGGTTGTGGTGTATTAGGTGAGGGGTATACATGTGTTGTATGTGGGCTGCGTGAATGCATTGTAGATTTAGAGGGGATGAGAAGGCAGGATTTAGACAGGATATGTAAGCTGGAGGGGTTAGTTGCTGAGCTCAGGAGGGAACTTAGTGTTAGGCCTAGAGCTGGGAATAGGTTAGGTGGTGAGGTAGGCCAGTTAGATGTTTCAGGTGAAGGTAGAGGGCCAGTGGAGGAGGTAGGATATGATAGTTCTGGTGATAGTGAAGTTAGCCCCCTTAGATTAGTTAGAAATAGGCCTAGTGAGGATGGGGGACAGTGGAGAGTGGTTAGGAAATGTGAAGCTAGGGAGGCTTCTCCTGTTCTTTGTGAGAATAGGGTTGCCTCTGTTGAGGTTGTTAGTCAGGGGAAGAATAGGTGTGTGAGTCAGAGGGACACAGAACCTATTAGCTTGACTAATAGATTCAGTGCCCTAAGAGAGGAAGTAACTGGAAGTGATATGACTGATGGGGGTGGGGGTGGAGGTAGAGTGACTGGTAGTTTGAATGAGAATAGGAGTGGGGATGGAGTTAGGTCTGTGGGGGTTAGGAATAGGAGTCTGACTGAAGTGCTTGTGATGGGTGATTCGCGAGTTAGATATTTAGATAGGAAGTTGAATGCAAGTAGATTGAATGGTTTGAGGGTGTGTTTGCCGGGTGCTGGAGTGAGAGATCTGTCTGATAGGTATGAGGAGCTGGTGTTTGGCTGTGCAAGGGATGCGGTTGTGATTACACATGTAGGAGTGAATGATGTGAAGAAAGTGGGTGCATGTGAGTTACGTGAGAGGTACAAGAGGTTGATTGAAAAGGTGAAAGAAAGTAGAATGAAAGGTGTTGTGACAGGTGTGCTTCCAAGAATGGATGTTGGGTAGAATGGATGTCTCGTGCAATTGGGCTGAATGATTATGTGAGGAGGATGTGTGAGATGGAAGGTGTCATGTTTGTGGATGTGTGGGATAGGTTTGTTGGAATGAAACAAATGTATGCGATGGATGGACTGCATTTGAGTAGGAGGGGGGTAGATGTGTTGTGGGAGGAGTATGATCGTGTTATTAGGTCTTTGCGGGCGGGAAACTAGATACTAATAGTGGTCAGGGAATTATGAGAGGATATTATAGTACTGAAAGTAGAATGGACTTGGCAGATAACAGAAATAGGTTCCAAGGCGATAGAGGTGAGGTCATTCAAGTTTCAAGAGGTGCTTCAGGGATAGGGGGGTTAAATTGTTTCTATACAAATGCTCGTAGTCTTAGAAACAAGAAGGATGAGCTATTTAGTTATATTAGCAATGAGGATATAGATATATTATGCGTTACTGAATCATGGTGTGGTGGAGCGAATGTGAGTGTGTGAAAAAGGGCCATTCTCCCACCTCTTTTCTCAGTACCCTCTCCCTCCCTCTGTAAGAATGTGTGTGAATGGGAATGGGTTTGTTTTATTTTTGTTTATTTTATGTATAAAATGATTACTATGTTTTTCTTTCTTTCCAGGCGTCATATTCTGGAAAGATAGTAGCTAGTTTTGAGATATCACTATAATTAAAAGATTGTACTTTGTTTAAAATAATCTTTTATCAAAGCGTCATATTCTGGAAAGAGGTAAGCTAGTCGATAAATTTACTCAGGTAATGCCCACTTATTAGTTTCCCTTCCATGTATAAATAAATGGGTCATAAAAGGAGGATATATCTCTTCTACAGAGAGTGGAAGTGTGGACTAACAGCAAGAGGGGTTCTCTAGACGAGTGCTCCACCCAGCCCTGAGATGGAGGGCTTTCGTGCCTCTCTAACCACCTGAACCGCCATACCTGCCTTCGTTGACAATCCTGCCTTCTTCTAAGTTAGCCTACTACCACCCACCTCCAGCACACAAGTGATAGCGCGTGCCCCCTTTTTGTTCGGTTGTTGTTGTGTTTTTTATGTTTTGTGTAGATATATAAGTAAATTGTTGTATTCGCTGGTTATAAAATTCTCTTTTGGTATCGTATTTGGATTGGGGAATTTAGCCTCATTTTGAAGTGTGCACACTTCCCTTGTAAATATAAAATTGTTGTAAATATAAGCTGTAATTATCATTGTACTTTTTTTCTGTTAGTAAAGAACTGTACATACAATCCGTTTCATTCTCCTTCGATTTCTCACGTCCGGATTAGTATAGGAAGCGGGTTGGATCGATTGGGGTTAGTCTAAATTTTTCGGCCCGCTACATTTGGCGCCCGAATAGGGATGTGAGACTTTGAAACTGGGAGCGTGACTGGATTGGATTGCAGTCCATACCCAATTAGTGTGACAAGTAGTTTGATTGATTTTTCCCTCCTCCTATCTTTTTACTAACTTGGGAACAATGGCTGTAGCGGAAACATTGAATGAAGAAGTAGTGCGATTGAGACTGGAGTTGAGAAAGAAAGAAGAGGAGTGTGAAATGTTGCGGGGAATGATGGAGGGAATGGAGAATAAAATAAAAGGGATGAATGAAAAGACTGATAGGATGAAGAAGGAAATGGGAGACCGACAGGATCAGACGGACCGACGGATGCAGGACCTGTATAACATGATGACAGGGGCTGGATCAGTCCCAGGACCTACAACCCTGACCCCTGCTCCTACTGAAGGGACTCTGCTAAATGGAATGGATGGCAGTATGATTGAGTCTAAAGAAGATACCGTGAGTGGTAGGAAAGGGGGTGAATGGAAGAGAGTGGAAAGTAAGAGAGGAAGTAAGCATGGTTCTAAGGTTAAGGATAGGAAGGCGAGAGGGAAGAGTGTGGATTCGCTATACTCAGATGAGGGAGAGAGTGACGATATGATTGGAATGAGTGAGACCGAGAGTAGCTCTTCGGAGAGTGAAGTGAATGTGGGAAAAGGAATTTTGATTAGGGAAGTGCCAAGGATTGATAAGTTTAGATTGCATGGGGGAAAGAGTATGGATGAGTTCTTCAGGGATTTTGAGCGGTACTGCAAGCTCAAGTACCCGCAGAACAAGGGTCACTGGGTGAGTGTTCTGGGAGATTGTTTGGATGGGAAAGTGTTGGAGTTCTTGCGAGTGATAACGAGTGTGGTAGAGCCAAAGTACGATGTAGTGAAGAAGAGATTGATTGGGCAGGTGAAACGAATGAAAGAGAGTGTGAAGTATAAGAGGGTGAATGAATTTGAGAAGGCTCGAATGGGGAAGAGTGAAAGTGTGAATATGTATGCACATAGGCTTGAGAGTATGGCAAGAACGAGGTATGGTGATGATGTAAATGAATGTAAACCACTCATGAGGAAGTTTTTGGACACGATCCCGCGAAAGGTGAGTGGAAAGAGAAAGGAGAGAGTGAGACTGACAGGTGAATGGTTGATGTGGGAGGATGTGTTGGAACTGTTAGAAGATGGACGATTTGATGATGAAAGCGATCTAGAAGAGGATGGATGGTACAGTGTGAATGTTGGGGGTAAGAAGCCCAGGAGCTTTCATCCACCCCAGCACTTTGTCAGCTACAGGGATGCCCTGAAGGCTGCACCAGCTGGAGTGATGTCAAACTTCCTGGGCCGGCAGAATGGATGGGCAAATGGAGGGTGGTCGAATGGAAGGGGGCAGATGAATTTCAAGCGTGGGAACGGATATATGAGAGAGAAACCGAGGTATGTCCCAGCAAACGAGAGACCGAATGGTGGGAGAAAGATTGTGGAATGTCGTCGGTGTGGAAGGAAAGGTCATATGTTGGCAGAATGTAGGTGGACATCTGGCGCGTGTTTTGGGTGTGGTAAGAAAGGGCATATGATAAAGGATTGCCAGGAAAGTGTGAAAGAGTGCTTCAAGTGTAAAGAAATAGGCCATTTGAAGAAAGATTGTCCGAGGTTGAATGGTGGAGCAACTGGTGGGGAAAGTATGAAATATGCATGTGGTAATTGTGGAAAGGCTGGTCATTATGCAAGGATGTGTCATGACCAGAGGAATGTATGTAGCTATTGTGCGATGGAAGGACATTCAAGTGAAAAGTGTTGGATTAGACTGAGAGCGCAAGGTGTGAATGGAAAGTCTGAAGCGGGAAACTGAATGGTAAGAGGGTACCTGCTGAAGTATTCTCTGGGTGCATGAGTGTGAGTAATGTGTTGGTAAGTCTGTCTAGTGTGAAAGTGCTGTCTGGTAGGAAGTCTGAGTGTTAAGGTGGAATTGAATGGAATTGAGTGTTTGGCTTTAATAGATTCTGGATGCAAGGCGAGCTTGGTGTATAAAGATGTGTATGACAAGGTTAGCGAGAAAGCCCTCCTGTCTGAGTGCAAGGGTAGTTTAGTAGGTATTGGTAATAGGAGAGTGCCTGTGATTGGAATGATATGGTCAGCTGTTCGAATGCATGGTATGATGATGAATGAATGTGAATTTTCTGTGATTGATAAGGTGAGTAGTGAGTATGGTGTGATTTTGGGGTATGATTTTATGAAAATGAATCGTATGGTTGTGCATCCTGCGAGTGATCAGATTGAGAGAAAGATTGGTAAAAATGGGGTGTATAAGTTGTATGTAGGGAAAGATGGTAGCGTTTTGAGGAGTGTGTTTACTGGTATTGAGGTGACTGCTATGGAGAATGTAAGGCTTGTGAAGGGTGAAAGGGTGTCTGTTAGAGTGAGTTGGAGTAAGGATGTTAGTTTGAATGTGAGTGAGAATACTGTGATATTGGATGGAAAGGATGCGTGTTATAAGGTAATGCGTGTTGCTTGTGTGTTTGATGTCTTGATGAGAATGAATGATCCTTTTGTATGTGTGCAGGCGGACCCCAGTGTGAAAGGGCAGGTGAGGGGAATCCAAGTCGGAGATCTACTGGGCCACCTCTCCACTGTCAATGAGGTAGGTATGGATGATATTACGGATATCAGGGTGAATGTTGCGAATGAAGAGACGTGTGAATGGACGTATAATGATGTGAAGAGCATGGTGGAATTGGATGGATGTTTAACTGAGTATGAAAGGGAGGATGTGTATCGAATGATATTTGAACGAAAGGGAGCCCTCAGTAAGGGTGATCTGGATTTCGGGGTTGCAAAGGTCCCGGAATTCAAGATTGTCCTGAAGGAGGACTCCCCAATCTATCAGCGACCGAGGCATTTCCCACGTCCAGTTGCTGATGAGATTGAGGAGCAGTGTTTGGAATTGGAGCAATTGGGGGTGATTGAAGAGAGCGAGAGTGCATGGAATAGTCCAATTGTACCTGTACATAAGCCGGATGGAAGATTGCGTCTGTGTGTGGATTATCGAAAGGTGAATGAAAGGACTGTGAAAGAAAGGTTTCCGATGTGTGTGGTATCTGAGTGTGTCTATAGTATGCATGGGATGGAGTGGTTTACGAAGCTGGATCTGGTACGGGGGTATTACCAGATGCCCATTGCTGAGGAGAGCCGGCCAGTAACTGCCTTCTCTTCCTCAAAGAGGCATTACCAGTTCCGGAACCTCAGCTTTGGGTTGGCTAATGCTCCCGGAGCCTTCCAGCCGGCAATGAATGTTGTGTTGAGTAAGTTTGCGAGTAAGAATGTGATTGCGTTTATAGATGATATTTTGATTATGACTGAGACTTTTGAGGAGCATATGAGATTCGTGAATGATGTGTTGAGAACGTTGGAGAGTGTTGGTGTGAAGGTGAAAGTGGCGAAGTGTGAATGGTTTGCGAAAGAAGTGGAATTCCTTGGGCATATGGTGAGTGAGAATGGGTTGCGAAAATCACCAAAGTATGTTGAGAAGGTGCGAATGTTTCCTAAACCGGTGACTGTGAAGCAACTGAAGTCGTTTTTCGGTTTGATTGAGTTCCAGCGAAAGTTTATACGTGATTGTTCTGGTGTGAGTAAGCCTCTGACTGAGTGGATGGGCAAGAAAGGTAGTACGGTTGTCAAGTGGAATGAGAAGATGAATGAGGCGTATGAGAGAATGAAAGAGGCAGCGGCTGAAGATGTTGAATTGGCTTACCCAGATTATAGTGTGAATGCTAAAATGCTTGAATTGTATACAGATGCGAGTGGGTATTGTATGGGAGGTTTTCTGATGCAAGAGCAGCGTTTGAATGGAGAGAATGTCAGGCGAATAATTGGGTATGTATCCAAGGCTATGAATGTTGCAGAACGAAAGTATTCGACTGTGGAACGAGAGCTGGCTGCGATAAGATATTGTTTGAAAGTGTTGCGTCCATTTTTGTATGGTGTGAGGTTTGTGATAAAAACCGATCATCAACCTCTTGTGTATCTGCAGCGTATGAAGTGGGCTGATAGTAGGATTGCAAGGACTTTGGAAGATTTGAGTGACTTTGACTATGTGATTGAATATGTGCCTGGTGAACGGAATGGAGTGGCTGATTTGATGTCAAGGTATCCTGGTACGAATGATGAAAATGTGTGTGGAGTGAGTGATCCTGAGTATTTGCCGAAAGGGATTATGAATGGAAAAGAGAGTAAGGGTGGTGGTGATTCCTTGTTTGAGAGTGTATGGAATGGTTTGCAAGATTTGAAGAGTGATGGAGTAGACGTGAGAGTGCCCGATAGTGTAGATGATTTAAGGAAGGAGGTAATGAATGAAGTGTGTAGGAAGCCTGAAAGCATTGGTATGGCAAAGGTGCGGAACTTCATGAAAGAATTGAGAGCGATGTGTACGCAAGGGGTCCCGCCATTTCAAGAAGTGTTGATTGTAGTGAGTCGTTTGTATGGAGTGATTGTTTATGTGCACTTTGGTGATGAGAGGCCGATTGTGTACAAGGATGAGAAGATGAAGGGTTTGAATCCTAATGTGGTACATCTGCAATGTTTGAGCAGTGTGCATTACAATTGGGTGATTGAAAAGTGTTCATATATGAGAGAGAAGAATGATTGTCTGGATGAAGATGAGTGTGTGGTGAGTGATGATGTGGGAGTTGATGATGGTGTGGATATCAGTGCTGATGTTGGTGTGCTTGTTCCTTCTGTGTATTGCGAACATGGTGGACCTGATATGATGGAAGCGAGAGTGAAAGTTGGTGAAAGGTTGTTCTGTGGTTTGATTGATACTGGAGCGCAGGTGTCTTTAGTGAATGAGAATATTCTGAGTAAGTATGAAGAGTTTAGATGTTGCGAGCATAAACCTGTGAAGTTACGGATAAGTGGATTAGGGAATGGCATGATAGTGGCATGGGAACAGGTTAGTCTGAAAGTGAGTTTGGGTAATGGTGTGAATGTGAAGCATGACTTTGTGATTCTGAAAGGTGAGCAAATGCCTTGTTGTTTCTTGCTTGGTGTAGACTTTATGAGATTGAATGATTTGTCTTTGGATGCTGATAAGGATCGTCTTATGAAAGGTGAATGTGAGGTGATGAAGTTGAATGAGTGTGCGAAGAATGTTGTCAAATTTTGTGGCATGATTGAGTTGGTCATGGATGATGAGAATGAGATTTTAAGTGATGATGATATTCTAGAGATGCAAGAGATGTGTCCTTTTGTTAGTGAGTTGAAGAGGTGTGTAATGATGCGTGTTGATTTGAATGAATGGCCAGAGTGTTTAAGTGATTTTAAAAGGTATGCTAAGGATTTTGTTGTTTGTATGGATGTTGTATATTTTGTGAGGCATGTGAAGGGTGGTGATGATATGTATGTACCTGTGATGTCCTTAGTTGGTATGATTGGTCTGGTGAAGGTTGTGCATGATAATTATGGGCATATGGGTAAGTTTAAGCTGTGGGAGTGTATGAAGGAGCGTGTGTTCCACCCGTTTCTGAGAACTGTTGTGAATGATGTTGCAACTACGTGTGAAAGGTGTCAGAAGCGAAAGGTGCAAGGTGTGCAAGTGAAACCACCGATGTTGAAAGTTGATGCGAAAGAACCGTTTGAATTGGTAGTGATTGATTGTGTGTCTTTGCCGCGTACGAGTGCTGGGAATGTTGGTATGGTTGTTATGGTTGATCATAAAAGTAAGTTTGTGTATGCAGCGCCTGTGAGAGATAAAAGGAGTGTGACTGTTGTGCGTGTGGTTGAGCAGTTGTTTTTTCCTATGTGTGTATGGAAGCCTAGAAGATGTCTGAGTGATAATGGGCCTGAATTTGTAGGGGAAGTGTTTGAGCAAATGTTGAGAGAGAATGGTGTGGAGCATGTGAGAACAACTCCGTATGTACCGTCTTCAAATGGATTGGCTGAACGGACTATAAGAACCTTGTGTGAGATGTTGAGAATGATGAGTACGACAGTGAATGACTGGGATGTGTGTCTGGGGAGAGTGTTGTGGGCGTATAATTCAACTGTGCATAGTGCAACTGGAATGTCCCCATGTCAGTTTGTGATGAATTTTGAAAGGCGAGTGAAAGATAGGTTTCGTTTGAGTGAAAGTGAGCAGAGTGTATGGCGTGAGGCGCATGAAAGGTTCCGTTCATTTGAATTAGGTACAAAAGTATTGAAAGTGAAAGAAGTGAAGGGTAGGTTGAATGTGTCAAAGATGAGTGAGAAGTTTGATGGACCTTATAGAGTTGTGAGGGTTGGGGAAAATGGAGTGACGTATGTTTTGGAGAGTTTGAATGACGGCATGACTGAGAGAGTGCGGGCTCATCAGAGTCAGTTAAGGAGATGGAGAGAACCTCCTGACTACCTGGTGAGCCATCCGGTGTATGGACTGTGTAGAGAGAGAGGTAAAATGCATGATGATGAGATTGAATGTGAGAGTATGGATCTGTCTGGGAAAGAGCTAGTCTTAGTCTCGAGGAGTAGAAAGCGTACAAAGAAGAGTGAAAGGAAGAATGCAAGTACAAATGAAAGTAAGTCTGAGCAGAGTGTTTCTGGTATGGGGGATCTTGAAAGGGAGATTGAGTTTATGCGTAGACAGGTGAGTGATTTGGCTGGTATAAGTAGACGAGTGAGTGAGGTGCCTGTGCCAAATTTTTCTGGTTTTGGGAACAGTATGAATGATAGTGTGTTTGGGCAGAATGAACCTAGTGTGGCTGATTTTTCGGGTTTTACGAATGGTAATAGTAGGGATGAGTTTGATGTAGTGAATGATGAAGTGGCTGATTTTTCAGGTTTCTGGTGGGAACCAGTCGAAGGGGTTTCTGGTATGCCTGTTGAGAATACAGGGGATGTGAGTGACCTGTCTGTTTCGCAAGAATGTACCTTGAGTTGGATGAGAGCTGTGAGTGAGGAGCTGATGAATGGGGGTATGAAGAGTGAGGGTTCTGAACGGAAGAGTATGAAAGAATTCTGTCGTGAGATGGGAGAACTGGTAATGAGGGCTAAGAGTATGGTTGATGAGATGATAAATAGTGATGATGAGACTGACAGGACGACTGACGAACAACCCCGACTAATTGCTACGCGTAGCCAGGGACCAGTAGAAGTGTGTGAATGGGTGCAGAAGGGTGCGATTGAGCACAAGTGGTACCGTGAAGAGTGATTGAAAGGGTTTAGTGAGTGGCTGGTCGAATGGCTTAAGGAAGGAGGGGTGTGGTGGAGCGAATGTGAGTGTGTGAAAAAGGGCCATTCTCCCACCCCTTTTCTCAGTACCCTCTCCCTCCCTCTGTAAGAATGTGTGTGAATGGGAATGGGTTTGTTTTATTTTTGTTTATTTTATGTATAAAATGATTACCATGTTTTTCTTTCTTTCCAGGCGTCATATTCTGGAAAGATAGTAGCTAGTTTTGAGATATCACTATAATTAAAAGATTGTACCTCGTTTAAAATAATCTTTTATCAAAGCGTCATATTCTGGAAAGAGGTAAGCTAGTCGATAAATTTACTCAGGTAATGCCCACTTATTAGTTTCCCTTCCATGTATAAATAAATGGGTCATAAAAGGAGGATATATCTCTTCTACAGAGAGTGGAAGTGTGGACTAACAGCAAGAGGGGTTCTCTAGACGAGTGCTCCGCCCAGCCCTGAGATGGAGGGCTTTCGTGCCTCTCTAACCACCTGAACCGCCATACCCGCCTTCGTTGACAATCCTGCCTCCTTCTAAGTTAGCCTACTACCACCCACCTCCAGCACACAAGTGATAGCGCGTGCCCCCTTTTCGTTCGGTTGTTGTTGTGTTTTTTATGTTTTGTGTAGATATATAAGTAAATTGTTGTATTCGCTGGTTATAAAATTCTCTTTTGGTATCGTATTTGGATTGGGGAATTTAGCCTCATTTTGAAGTGTGCACACTTCCCTTGTAAATATAAAATTGTTGTAAATATAAGCTGTAATTATCATTGTACTTTTTTTCTGTTAGTAAAGAACTGTACATACAATCCGTTTCATTCTCCTTCGATTTCTCACGTCCGGATTAGTATAGGAAGCGGGTTGGATCGATTGGGGTTAGTCTAAATTTGTCGGCCCGCTACAATGGGTTAATGAAATAGAATTTAGTGACACTATAAGTGAATTTGATTTACAGGGTTATAATATGTACATTAGTCAAAGGACAGGTAGGATTGGTGGAGGAATAAGTATCTATATAAAAAACAACATTGTTTCAAGTTTAAATACTTCAATAAAGCAGGATGGAGTTGAGTCACTTTGGATAGATATTAGGTTCAGTAAAAATAGAATGGTGCATTTGGGAGCTTTTTACAGGCCACCTGGGCAGACTGATGATATGGATGAACTAATGATAAGGGAAATAAGTAAGGGATGTGAAACAGATGCAGTTATTATTGGGGACTTCAACTTAAACTCTGTGGACTGGGAAAATATGATAGGTAGGGATAGAACAAGTCGCAGGTTCATAGAATGCTTTGAGGATAATTTTTTGAATCAATTTGTTAATGAGCCAACGAGGGGGGACAATATATTAGATTTAATACTTTCTAACAGTGATCATTTAGTTCAAGAATTGACTGTTGGGGAAGCATTGGGAAATAGTGACCATCAGATAGTTCATTTTAACTTGGGAATTGAGAAGGGTAAAATAACCGAGAATGCTGAAAAAGTTCCAAATTTTCATAAGGGAGATTATGTAAAACTTCGAAGCTTGCTAAATTTGGTAGACTGGGATGTAGAATTCAGAGGTAAAAATGCTTATGGGATGTGGGATACTTTCAAGCATATAATAAATGTAGTCCAAGAACAATGTATTCCAATGAAGGCCATTAGGAAGGCCATGCGAAAGAACCGTTTGAATTGGTAGTGATTGATTGTGTGTCTTTGCCGCGTACGAGTGCTGGGAATGTTGGTATGGTTGTTATGGTTGATCATAAAAGTAAGTTTGTGTATGCAGCGCCTGTGAGAGATAAAAGGAGTGTGACTGTTGTGCGTGTGGTTGAGCAGTTGTTTTTTCCTATGTGTGTATGGAAGCCTAGAAGATGTCTGAGTGATAATGGGCCTGAATTTGTAGGGGAAGTGTTTGAGCAAATGTTGAGAGAGAATGGTGTGGAGCATGTGAGAACAACTCTGTATGTACCGTCTTCAAATGGATTGGCTGAACGGACTATAAGAACCTTGTGTGAGATGTTGAGAATGATGAGTACGACAGTGAATGACTGGGATGTGTGTCTGGGGAGAGTGTTGTGGGCGTATAATTCAACTGTGCATAGTGCAACTGGAATGTCCCCATGTCAGTTTGTGATGAATTTTGAAAGGCGAGTGAAAGATAGGTTTCGTTTGAGTGAAAGTGAGCAGAGTGTATGGCGTGAGGCGCATGAAAGGTTCCGTTCATTTGAATTAGGTACAAAAGTATTGAAAGTGAAAGAAGTGAAGGGTAGGTTGAATGTGTCAAAGATGAGTGAGAAGTTTGATGGACCTTATAGAGTTGTGAGGGTTGGGGAAAATGGAGTGACGTATGTTTTGGAGAGTTTGAATGACGGCATGACTGAGAGAGTGCGGGCTCATCAGAGTCAGTTAAGGAGATGGAGAGAACCTCCTGACTACCTGGTGAGCCATCCGGTGTATGGACTGTGTAGAGAGAGAGGTAAAATGCATGATGATGAGATTGAATGTGAGAGTATGGATCTGTCTGGGAAAGAGCTAGTCTTAGTCTCGAGGAGTAGAAAGCGTACAAAGAAGAGTGAAAGGAAGAATGCAAGTACAAATGAAAGTAAGTCTGAGCAGAGTGTTTCTGGTATGGGGGATCTTGAAAGGGAGATTGAGTTTATGCGTAGACAGGTGAGTGATTTGGCTGGTATAAGTAGACGAGTGAGTGAGGTGTCTGTGCCAAATTTTTCTGGTTTTGGGAACAGTATGAATGATAGTGTGTTTGGGCAGAATGAACCTAGTGTGGCTGATTTTTCGGGTTTTACGAATGGTAATAGTAGGGATGAGTTTGATGTAGTGAATGATGAAGTGGCTGATTTTTCAGGTTTCTGGTGGGAACCAGTCGAAGGGGTTTCTGGTATGCCTGTTGAGAATACAGGGGATGTGAGTGACCTGTCTGTTTCGCAAGAATGTACCTTGAGTTGGATGAGAGCTGTGAGTGAGGAGCTGATGAATGGGGGTATGAAGAGTGAGGGTTCTGAACGGAAGAGTATGAAAGAATTCTGTCGTGAGATGGGAGAACTGGTAATGAGGGCTAAGAGTATGGTTGATGAGATGATAAATAGTGATGATGAGACTGACAGGATGACTGACGAACAACCCCGACTAATTGCTACGCGTAGCCAGGGACCAGTAGAAGTGTGTGAATGGGTGCAGAAGGGTGCGATTGAGCACAAGTGGTACCGTGAAGAGTGATTGAAAGGGTTTAGTGAGTGGCTGGTCGAATGGCTTAAGGAAGGAGGGGTGTGGTGGAGCGAATGTGAGTGTGTGAAAAAGGGCCATTCTCCCACCCCTTTTCTCAGTACCCTCTCCCTCCCTCTGTAAGAATGTGTGTGAATGGGAATGGGTTTGTTTTATTTTTGTTTATTTTATGTATAAAATGATTACCATGTTTTTCTTTCTTTCCAGGCGTCATATTCTGGAAAGATAGTAGCTAGTTTTGAGATATCACTATAATTAAAAGATTGTACCTCGTTTAAAATAATCTTTTATCAAAGCGTCATATTCTGGAAAGAGGTAAGCTAGTCGATAAATTTACTCAGGTAATGCCCACTTATTAGTTTCCCTTCCATGTATAAATAAATGGGTCATAAAAGGAGGATATATCTCTTCTACAGAGAGTGGAAGTGTGGACTAACAGCAAGAGGGGTTCTCTAGACGAGTGCTCCGCCCAGCCCTGAGATGGAGGGCTTTCGTGCCTCTCTAACCACCTGAACCGCCATACCCGCCTTCGTTGACAATCCTGCCTCCTTCTAAGTTAGCCTACTACCACCCACCTCCAGCACACAAGTGATAGCGCGTGCCCCCTTTTCGTTCGGTTGTTGTTGTGTTTTTTATGTTTTGTGTAGATATATAAGTAAATTGTTGTATTCGCTGGTTATAAAATTCTCTTTTGGTATCGTATTTGGATTGGGGAATTTAGCCTCATTTTGAAGTGTGCACACTTCCCTTGTAAATATAAAATTGTTGTAAATATAAGCTGTAATTATCATTGTACTTTTTTTCTGTTAGTAAAGAACTGTACATACAATCCGTTTCATTCTCCTTCGATTTCTCACGTCCGGATTAGTATAGGAAGCGGGTTGGATCGATTGGGGTTAGTCTAAATTTGTCGGCCCGCTACAATGGGTTAATGAAATAGAATTTAGTGACACTATAAGTGAATTTGATTTACAGGGTTATAATATGTACATTAGTCAAAGGACAGGTAGGATTGGTGGAGGAATAAGTATCTATATAAAAAACAACATTGTTTCAAGTTTAAATACTTCAATAAAGCAGGATGGAGTTGAGTCACTTTGGATAGATATTAGGTTCAGTAAAAATAGAATGGTGCATTTGGGAGCTTTTTACAGGCCACCTGGGCAGACTGATGATATGGATGAATTAATGATAAGGGAAATAAGTAAGGGATGTGAAACAGATGCAGTTATTATTGGGGACTTCAACTTAAACTCTGTGGACTGGGAAAATATGATAGGTAGGGATAGAACAAGTCGCAGGTTCATAGAATGCTTTGAGGATAATTTTTTGAATCAATTTGTTAATGAGCCAACGAGGGGGGACAATATATTAGATTTAATACTTTCTAACAGTGATCATTTAGTTCAAGAATTGACTGTTGGGGAAGCATTGGGAAATAGTGACCATCAGATAGTTCATTTTAACTTGGGAATTGAGAAGGGTAAAATAACCGAGAATGCTGAAAAAGTTCCAAATTTTCATAAGGGAGATTATGTAAAACTTCGAAGCTTGCTAAATTTGGTAGACTGGGATGTAGAATTCAGAGGTAAAAATGCTTATGGGATGTGGGATACTTTCAAGCATATAATAAATGTAGTCCAAGAACAATGTATTCCAATGAAGGCCATTAGGAACAAAAGTAGGAAACCATTATGGTGGAATCAGGAGATAGCTAGAAAAATTTCAGAGAAGCGAAGGGCATACAAAAAATCACAGGTACAAAATAATATTCAAAATTTAAGTGATTATAGAATGGCTAGGAATGAGTTAAATAAGATTATAAAGAAAAACAAAAGGGTGTCAGAAATTAAATTAGCTCAGGATAGTAACAAAGATCCTAGAAAGTTCTTTAGTTACTATAAAATTAATAACAAGTCTGGCAGAGTTAAAATAGGACCTATCAAATATGAAGGGGTTGTGAGAGAAACTGATGAGGAAATAGTTGAGGTACTAAATGGTCATTTTGCATCAGTATTTACAAAGGAGAAACTAAATAGTCTAATGTATAGTACTCATGGGTCAGGGAAAGAGGTGTTTACTAACATTAGTGTGGATCGGAGGATGATAAAAGGACTAATAGGTGAGTTAGATACTACCAAGGCCTCTGGCCCTGATAATATTCATTTTAGGATACTTAAAGAAGGTGTAGAAAGTATCTCAATTGCTCTGGACAAGTTATATACTAGGTCACTGGAATATGGAGAAATACCCGATGATTGGAAGAGAGCGAATGTAGTCCCCATTTTCAAGAAGGGTAGTAAAGAGGATCCAAATAACTTTAGACCGGTTAGCCTAACTCCTGTAGTCTGTAAAATTCTTGAGAAAATAGTTAAAAAAGGCATTTGCCAACATCTAGAGAGGGAGGGGTTAATCAGCGATGCTCAGCATGGGTTTAGATCAGGTAGATCATGTTTGACTAACTTACTAGACTTTCTGGAGTTTGTAACAGATCAAGTAGATAAGGGAGAGAATGAAAATATAATTTACTTAGATTTTAGTAAAGCATTTGATAAGGTACCACATAGGAGACTAGTTCATAAATTAAAAATGATTGGGATATGTGGGGGTGTTTCAAATTGGATAGCTGAGTGGCTGAAAGACAGGAAGCAAAGGGTAGTGCTAAATGGTGTAAAGTCAGAGTGGAGGGATGTTATCAGTGGGGTTCCTCAGGGATCAGTTCTCGGTCCATTATTATTTGTCATCTATATAAACGATCTTGGGGAGGCAGTTAATAATAAAGTATCAATTTTTGCGGATGATACCAAATTAGCAGCTGTAGTTAAAGATATTGATGATAATTTTAAAGTGCAGGGGGATTTAAATAAATTGTTATCCTGGGCACATAAGTGGCAAATGACTTTCAACCTAGATAAGTGCAAAGTTATTAACATGGGAAAAGATAATAGAGAATTTAACTATGAAATGGATGGGCATTGGCTGAGCTCAGTAGAGGATGAGAAAGATCTAGGAGTAGTAATAGATAAGTCATTAAGGTTTTCTAAGCAGTGTATTGAAGCAAGAAATAGGGCAAATAGAGTGCTGGGTTTTATTAAGAGAAATGTCAGTTACAAAAGTAAGGAGGTTATTCTTAAACTCTATAACTCTTATGTTAGGCCACATCTAGAGTACTGTATACAGGCATGGTCCCCACATTTTAGACACGATATTAACCTTCTCGAGTCAGTGCAACGGAGGGCAAAAAAGATTATTCCTTTCCCTAGGCACCTTGAATATATAGATAGACTGAGGGTATTAAATATGTTCTCATTTAAAAGGAGGTGCGTGAAAGGGGATATGATTGAGCTGTTTAAAATTTTTTCTGGGGTAGATAAATTGGATGTTAGCAAGTTTTTTGAGTTAGATGATGGAAATCGGACTAGAGGTCACCACTTGGAAATTAAAAAGCAAGGGTGTAGGTTGGATTTAAAAAAAAAAAATTTCACAAATAGAGTGGTAGACTTCTGGAACAAATTGCCGCAGAGGGTAGTAGGTAGTCCAAATTTAAATGTATTTAAGAGTAGGTTGGATGAGTTTATGGGGAGGAAAGGTTGTGATGGTTCCTAAGTTTTGTATATATTAATATTGTTTGTATATATCTATAGCTGCATGATTTAGTTCTTGACAAGCCTTGATTGGTGTTACCCTTGTTTCTGGACGCAATCCTTTGGATGTAGTTTTCCTGGGAGTTTGGGTGCCTTAAAAAAGAGGCCATTTGACTCGGATGACCTATGATGAGCCCTTGTGGCTTTTGTCATCTGTTATATTATATTGTGGGGGACTTTGATTTTGTCTTCCCCTGGTGATGGTGCTTTTTGTGGGTGGGTTTTGACGGAGGAGGATGACCTTTGATAGGCCCTTGTGGCTTTTGTCATCCGTGAAATTATGTTATGTTATGTTACCCCATAAGGGGCGTGGCGATTTGCCACCCTGGCCACCGTGCTGACGGGATCCAGCGCTCCGTAAGGTCTCCTAGGGTACCTTCTTTCCTTGTAACTCCGTCCGGCACCCAGATTAGCCTCTCTTCCTTCCTTCAGATAGCCTGTATTTCTCCCCTACTTTGTGGCTTTTCAAACAACCTCTCCCACAGCTTTTTCTGGCCAGCCTCTAATTTCACAATGTAGATGCTGACCTTCTTCTCAGCCAACTGTCCCGGATCGGGGCTGAGGGGGGAGGGGACAATGTACCCTAACCCCTGAGCTCCGGTCTGGGGTGGTTGGTTATTAACCTCCTGCTTCATCCCCACCCATACCTTCCTCACATCCCTTTTCCTCTCCTCTTCACAATCTATCTTTTTTATGCTGTGTCCAAGGTGGAGCTGTAATGCCGATGGACTGCCAGTCCACCAGGCGGGAGGGGTGGTCCCAAATGGCGGCGCCTGACTCTGCCGGGCCTGTAAGCACCTCTTGCAATATGGGCTACTGCGAGAGGTGATGCACGATTGCATCCTGTGATACAAATAGGGTCACCATGCCCAATGATGAAAATAAAAAAAACAACCTTACCTTTCCCTGTATCATCAACGGAGCCGCCCTCGGGCAGCTCCACCGAAAAAATGGAGGTCCTCCCTTTATGCTTGCGCAGGGGACCCTCCATATCTCTCCAATTGGAGAGGATGCTTACTCCTCTACTTTGCCTACGGGTGTAGGGGACTCCCCCTCACCCCCTTCTCTGGAGGTGCTTTTGGGCACCTCCCTTTTTCCAGCAGCAGTCCCCTCTGTTCTTTTCAAGGGGACTGCCAAGAAAGTTAGCAGGCAGGCCTTAGCCAGCCGCTCCACATCGAAGCGGCTCGGTAGGGAAAACCCTCTTAGGGGGGAGAGGGAAGCCAGGCCCCTTCTGGCGCTTCCCTCAAAAGACCTGCTGGCAAGAATATCGAACCTTGCCGGGGTCAAGGCCCATGCCTCCCCAAAGAAGACTAGTGACGATACTGCCAACTGGACCTGCGATGTCTTGGGTGGGGATGGCCAACTGGAGGCCCCCCCTGAGGTAGACATGGTCCTTGAGGCAACCCAGCCTCAGACCATAGGGCCTTCCATGGGGGAGAACCTGGGCTCGGTGCCAAGCACCGAACCCGAATCTGTCCCTATGCAAGGTCCTTCTCAAACGGCTAGGGTTTCCAAGGCAGTACAAGGAAGGGAGGGATCTCCTACGACCGGTGGCCCTATGACTACCAGAACCTTCTTCATTTCGGAGAAGGACATGGCTGAGGCCGGTCCATCTGGCCTGGGTGCTCCTTCCGACGGAGGTGAGATGCGGGTTCATTTCCCGCCCTCCTCTACAAAAAAGAAAAGGAATAAAATGACAAAGCAGACTCGGGGCTCCTCTCCATCCACGGGGGCTACGGGGATGGATGGGTCTGCTGCCACTTTGGCAAGCAAACAAGCCAAGATCAGCACATCAGGCCCTTCTGCTCCCCCGGTTGCGGAGCCCCTGACTAAGACCAAAAGTGCTCAGGGTGGGGCCTCTGTTGCAGAGGTTACCTGGCATTTTCGAGCCAACTGGCTTCAAACGCTTCCTTGTTATTCGCTCCACTGATGGCACCATGTTAGCCAAGGGCAACATGATCCATCAGAGGAGAGGATTAGCTAGTGCAATTGGTAGAGAACTGAAGGTGACCTGTTCTCGGACGGGAGCCTTCTGGCGAATACGGCGAATCCCGCTGAGGCGGCCAAGATAAGTGCTCTTCGGACTCTTCATGGCACCCCAGTGAGTGTGACGCCGCACTCTACCATGAACTTTGTGAAAGTAGTAGTTTATGCGAGGGAACTCGTTGACTACTCCATTGAGGACATCACCTTAGAGCTGGCCGACCATGGGGCGCTCAAGGTCGAACGTGTGATGAGAAAACAGGGAGGGGCCTCAAGACCCACCCCTACACTCTTCATCACATTCGACTGTGACGAGCTCCCTGAGTTAGTTTGTGCCGGTTGGTACCACTACCACGTGAAGGCATTCATGCCACTGCTGCGGCGGTGCTATTACTGTCACCGCTTCGGCCATATGAATCGATCTTGTAGACGTGCAAAGTCGGGGTCACCCTCTAGCGAGCTGAAAATATATACTCTAATCCCATTCGATCTAACCTGCTTCCTACACTGATCCGGTTTGAGAAGTTGAAGGAAAATGAAACGGATTGTATGTACAGCCCTTTACTAACAAAAATATACAATAATATTTACAAAAATATGGGGTAAATATTCACACAACAAATATATATATATAGCTATTCTCCTATACACACAATATTATCTGACAAATACCAGAATACCAATCAAAATTTATATAACCAACCTTTAATTAGACTATATGTATATATAAAAGGGATAGCCTAAGTCTAACAACAAAATATCTTTGCCAGGGTAATATCCACTAACGATCACACGGTAGACAAGAAGTCACTAACAAGAGGCCTAATATTACATAACATAACAAGAGGACCAAGAAAAAAAGAAGCAAGGGCTCACGTGTTACCCAGGTGGGTATTGGCATCTCAAGTGTTTTACAAACCAAAACTGGTGCCTCCGAGCATGCAATATAATTTGGTAACATCTTGAAGCTATCAAAGCCCTCTCTCTCTCTGTCCTGGCGGGACTTGACAATTTCTTCTTTCTTCTCAGTTATCGGAACCCTACCACCTCCGCCACTCCTTACAAATGGTGGCGATTAAGTCTACTGGAGTGGTCTTTCAACAAACTATTCAACATTTAGTTCACTAAATTTACTTAGGGCAAAGTAATATTTCGTTAAATTTACTTAATACAAAGTAATATCTGAGAAAGAAAAAAACAATTTTAATACATGAAATCAAATACATATATATATACAAAAAGAAAATATAAAAAAACATTCCCACTCACACACACATTCTTACAGAGGGTATTGGGAAAAAGGTGGGAGAATGGTCCTTCACACACACACACACACTTGCTGCATTCGCTCCACCACATCCCGAAGTCTGCGTAAATTGCTCCAAGGCCACACACGATAAGTCTAAATCATGTGTGGCCAAGTGTGTCAATTGTGGAGAGCCGCACCCCGCTTCTTCGAAGCAATGTGGTGCATATCTCCTTGAGAAAGAAATCCTGGCTGTTCAGGCCCAGGATCGAATCTCATTCAGCTAGGCTAAGGACTTGGTCCTGGTGCGCCCGGCTCTTCCTGGGACGTCATATGCCTCAATAGTTAGAAAGGCACCCTGGCTCATCCAGGCCAACGAGCACGGTTGTTTCCGCGCCCATTTGGAGCCCTTCTGTGGGCTCTACTCAACTCGGGCACTCCCCTGGTAAAGCTGGCGGCAAAAAAGGTTCATACCCAGCCCCGGCTAAAACTAGGGCTCCCCCCTCTTTCCCCAGCATGACCATTTCCCGTAAGGTGAAACAGCCACATGCCTCCACCGAGTCGTTAGACTCACAGGGGGCAACACCCCTGAAGTTGGTCCCAGTCCATCTTCTGGGGTTCTTAAAGCTGTCCCCCAAAGGAGGACAGAAACAAAGGAGCTTCGGCTCCTTCGCCCATGCCTAGTGGTGGAGCGAGTGTCTCGGAAACGGTGGCTCCTCGAAAAGAGGGCCCCCCCGCCTCCGAAGCCGCAACGCCCGCCTAAGGTTTCGAGGCGGAGGGAGGAAGAGACTCGCATGGCGAGCCCAACCTCCCCCAATAAGTCCTAGAAGGCGACAGCGGCTTCAGCGCTTTGTCCGGCCAACAGCGCCCGGGGTTCTGCCTCCGGGAAGCGTACGGCCATTCCCGTGAGGGTCTTCTGTTCGAGGAGGGCCCCCCGCGTCTCCTCCGAGCTAGGCCTGGAGGGCATATTCCTTCAATGGAATTGCCGTGGACTCCTGGCGCACCTGGTTCTGCCCAGCACGCCACCCTGGAGGGTACCACATTTGGATTTGTCGCCACGCCTCTGCTCCCAAAGCTTGTACAGCGCCGGGAGTATTGCGTTCAACCTTTTTGGAGCACACCTCGTGTCACGCTGGAACTGTTTCAGTGTATACGGATGGCTCCAAGTCCGAAGAGGGGGTCGACTTCCACGCTGTATACACTCTGTTTGAAGTCAGTGGGGCTCTGCCAGGCGCTGCATCTGTCTTCACCGCCGAACTGGTGGCAATACACCACTCGGTACGGGAGATTACGCGACGTGCCCAGTTCGAAGACTGGATTGTGATCTATAGCGACTCACAAAGCTCCCTGAGTGCTCTTGGGGTATTGGAATCTCTGCATCCCCTGGTTCGTGGTATCCTGATGCCACGGTCTTGGCGAGCCGGGCGGTGTCGAGATTATCTGCTGCTGGGTTCCTGGACATGTAGGAATTGTGGGGAATGAGGGCGCCAAAGAGTCCACGAGGACTCTGCAACCGGACCAACGTTTCGCTCTTCCTCACACGACTACATGGCAGGAATATGGGCAGCTCTTCGGACTGCTTTGGCAAAGAAGATGGGAGACGGTCGAAGGGAACTTAAAGTTGCGTGCCATTGCGCAGCGACTGTTCCCATGGACATATCCCCCAATGCCGCGACGGCTTTAGGCTGCTTTCTGTCGTATCCGAATCGGGCACACTCGTGTGACACATCGCTATCTGATGGAGAGCTCACCAGCGCCCTATTGTGATGACTGCGTCGTCCCCCAGACTGTTCGGCACATTCTTGTCAAATGTCCCAGTCTGGGTGATCTTCGCGCATGATACCTAGCCCGGTACTGGGATGGGCACGGTCGCTACCGCCTGTCCCTTGTACTTGGGACAAGTTTGTGCACATTGACTTTTGGGGGGAGGCTGGGCTTCTTCCCTTTATTTAAGAAGGTTCTATTTTTTTGTTTGTTTTTTTGTTTGTTATTGTTTTCTTTGTAGGTTTCACGCTCCTTCACTGGGGTGAGGGGGACCTCCCCCCGCCCCCGGAGATTGCTTCCTCATTGTTAAGTTTTTCCAAATTTTATCATTGTTTTCATATTTTTATTTTAAAGTAGCCTAGTTATAGGCTGTCGTGTTTCTGGCGACTTATGCCCAAGTGGGCAGTTGCGAGATGGGCTCTATATATATATATCAAAAAAAAAAATTATGTTATGTTAGAGCAAAGATCTCTGAACTAAAATTACCACACCCCCACCATGAGTATTTTACAAGTTTCTATCCTTGCAAAAAACTTTATAACATAACATAACATAATTTCACGGATGACAAAAGCCACAAGGGCCTATCAAAGGTCATCTGCATCCGTCAAAACCCACCCACAAAAAGCACCATCACCAGGGGAAGACCAAATCAATTACCCCATGATATAATATAACAGATGACAAAAGCCACAAGGGCCCATCATAGGTCATCCGAGTCAAACGGCCTCTTTTTTAAGGCACCCAAACTCCCAAGAAAACTACATCCAGAGGATTGTGTCCAGAAACAAGGGTATCACCAATCAAGGCTTGTCAAGAACTAAATCATGCAGCTATAGATATATACAAACAATATTAATATATACAAAACTTAGGAACCATCACAACCTTCCCTCCCCATAAACTCATTCAACCTACTCTTAAATACATTTAAATTTGGACTACCTACTACTGTCCGCAGCAATTTTTCCAGAAGTCTGCCACTCTATTGGTGAAAATCATAATTTCCAATATTAAAATTCTCACAATCTTTAATATCATTATTCAATTTTGTTTCAGTTAAACATATTATAGATGTTTTATACTCATTCAGAACATATTCAAATTCACTTTGTTTGTTACAAATGCCATCCACATTAGGATATAAGCAATTCAAAACAGATTTTTTGATATTTTCCTGAGAGGCCTTTGCAATCCTAGTACTTACTGAAAATTCATCCTATAATTTTCCACCTTAATTATATTCATACCTCTCATTACCCACTTTATATCTCCAATATTCCTGTCTTGTAATTCATGATTTCTCTTTTTCATTTCATCCACTAGCACTCCTACTCATGTCTTTGAAAATTGGTGATTCACCAAGTTTACTTGCTGGTTTCACTACTAGTGAGGCCATTCTTTCATTTTCAAACATTAACTTCATCAATCTCGAGTTAGGCCTAGGCCTAAGCCTATCATCATTCCCCATATTTCGGGTCTGGCTACCTAATCGTATAGCATTTGTTATCTTGATCTGTTCCAAGTCAATACTCAAATCACTTACTAGCATATTTTTAATTCTCTCAATATCTTCATGCTTCCTAACAGCCTTATCATTACTGTCTGACTCTACAATGCCAGTAAATATCACATTCTTTGCTCTTATTTCTCTAACTTTAATATTAGCCCATTCTCTCTGTACCTTTGTTTCAATGTTATCATCTAAGCATCTAGTAATTTCATCAGATAGCGAATTCTCAATTACAGCATCCTGCTGGGTGACTCTTTCCACTTGAGTTTGGAGAAATACCGAATGATTGGAAATTATTGAATGTAGTGCCAATTTTTTAAAAGGGAAGTAAAGAAGTCCTGAATAGCTTTAGGCCGGTAAGCTTAACTTTATCGTTTGTAAACTTCTTGAGGAGATAGTTAAGAAGGGGATTTCTGACCATCTTGAGTTTGGTAGGTTAATAAATGATGCTCACCATGGTTTTAGAAGAGGTAGATCGTGTTTAACAAATTTAGTAGATTTTATGGATTATGTTACTAAACAATTAGATAAGGGAGAGAATGTTGATGTAATTTATTTAGATTTTAGCAAAGCTTTTGATAAGGTTCCACAATAGGAGACTAGTTCACAAATTAAAAATGCATGGGATATGTGGTAAAGTTTTGAATTGGATAACTGAATGGCTGAAAGACAGGAAACAGAGAGTTGTGCTGAATGGGTTGAGGTCACAGTGGAGGGACGTTATTAGTGGTGTACCTCAGGGATCCATTCTAGGCCCTTTATTATTCATAGTTTATATAAAGGATCTTGGGGAGATTGTAAATAGCAAAGTGTTAATCTTTGTTGATGACACTAAATTTGCAGCTGTAGTCAAAGAAGTTGTAGCTTTAAGGTGCAGAGTGACTTAAATAAGTTATTAGCTTGGGCTCAGAAGTGGCAGATGACTTTTAACCTTAAAAAATGCAAAGTTCTCAACATGGAAAGGGATAATAGGGAATTTAGATATGAAATGGATGGGCATTAAATGAATTCAGTTGAGGATAAGAAGGATTTAGGCGTAGTAGTAGATAGGTCACTGAATTTTTCAAAGCAGTGTATTGAGGCAAAAAATAGAGCAAATAGGGTGCTAGGATACATTAAGAGGAATGATAGCTACAAGAGTAAAGAAGTTATCCTTAGACTTGTATGTTAGGCCACATTTAGACTATTGTATACAAGCATGGTCACCACATTTTAGACATGATATCAACATGCTAGAGTCAGTACAAAGGAGGGCAAAAAAAATAATACCTTCCCCTAAGCACCTTGAATATGAAGATTGACTGAGGGTACTAAATATGTTCTCATTTGAGAGAAGATGTGTGAGGGGAGATATGATTGATTTAAAATCTGTTCTGGGATGGATAAGTTCGATTTTAGCAAGTTATTTGAGATTGAAGGTATAAAATAGAATTAGGGGTCACCACTTAAAAATTAAAACAGAGGTTCAGGTTGGATGTTAGAAAATAATGATTTCACCAATAGAGTAGTAGATTACTGGAAAAGTTTGCCATCTGAGACGGTAGACAGTCCAAACCTGAATGTTTTCAAACACAGATTAGATGATTATATAGGGAGGGTATTCTGGACTCATTCCTGTGGATGCAGTTTTTTATTATTGTATATTACGATTGATTTTGAGAAGTCTTGATGAGGATGCTTTTTGTTTTTCACACATTCCGGTGGATGACAAAAGCCACAAGGGCCTATCAAAGGTCATCTGCATCTGTCAAAACCCACCCACAAAATGCATCCATAGGATTGTATCAGATAATACATCTACATTATACAATTTAAACTCCATAAGATTGTGTCAGATCATGCATCTACTCAGACTATTAGACCAGAGTTTAAAATATAACTTTTAGTAAGATTATATCATGATTGAAATAAAATATTGAAAAAGTTAATCAATTGAACTTAAAAGAAGGCCCGCTAGATAATCCTCCTGTATGGGAAGTTGACCATAGGGTATTTCAGTAAAACTAGGGAAGGAATGTGAACCATCCACAGAAATGCGTCAAAAACAAAATTCATCATCATCGAGGCTCGTCAAAATTGAAATCACCCATAATATACAATAATAAAAAAATGCAGCCACAGAAATGAGTCCAGAATACCCCATCTCCGACCCCATATAATCTAATCTGCATTTAAGAACATTCAAGTTTGGACTGTCTACTATCTCAGGTGGCAAACTATTCCAATAATCTACCACTCTATTGGTAAAAAGATATTTTTTAACATCCAACCTGCACCTCTGTTTCATAATTTTTAAGTGGTGATTCCTAGTCCTATTATTAGTAAACCAATTTAAATAAAATCTAACATATCCATCCCAGAAAAGATTTAAAAAAACTCAATAATATCTCCCCTCAAACACCTTTTAAATGAGAACATATTTAGTACCCTCAGTCTATCTTCATATTCAAGGTAATTTAGGGAAGGTATTTTTTTTGTTGCCCTTCTTTATACTGCCTCTAGCAGGAACATTCCACTTAATATATCCTAGTACCCTATTTGCTCTATCTTTTTCCTCAATACACAGCTTTGTAAACTCCAGTGACCTATCTACTACTATATCTAAGTCCTTCCCATCTGCAACTGAATTCAGCCAATGCCCATCCATTTCATAGCTAAATTCCGTATTATCCCTTCCCATGTTAATAACTTTGCATTTTTTAAGATTAAAAGTCATCTGCAACTTATGAGCCCAAGCCAATAGATAACTTATTTATGTCACTCTGCACTTTAAAGCTACCTTTACTTCTCCGACTACCTCTGTCAATTTACTGTAATCAGCAAAAATTGACACTTTGCTATTTACAGCCTCCCCAGATCATTTATATAAAATATGAATAATAAAGGGCCTAGAACGGATTCCTGAGGCAGGCCACTGATAACATGCCTCCACTGTGACCTCTCCCCATTCAGCACAACTCTCTGTTTCCTGTATTTCAGCCATTTACCTATCCAATTCAAAACTTTACCACATTCCCATGTATTTTTAATTTGTGAACTAGTTTCCTATGTTAGGGGTTCACAAACCTTTGGTGCTCTGGAGCCCTTGAGAACGTCCATCATTCTTCATTGGAGCCTCCACAATAAATTTATGAAGAATTAAGAAAAAAATAACTAACACCTACCAACTAACTCTCGAGTAATTAAAGTTGTTATTTATTTAATGACTGTGATGCATCTGCTATTTTATACTTAAAAATGTTTCAAATATGGGTTTAATTGAAATAACTTGAAAGATTATGTCATCTGCATTCAGCCAGTTTCTGTATTTAGTTTTTGTTGCTGCATACAATGAGAATGTTTTCCTGTACAGCTATGTCGGCGGAAATCTCTCAATCCTTTTAGAGCGCAAAATTTCTGGAAATTCCACGCTCAGGATAAACCCAAACTTTTTTAGTTCAGTTTCTTTAAATTTACTTTTCAATTCAAATTTTGCTGAAATATTAATCAGCTGTTCTTTTTCTTTTAAAGACAAGAATTGCCTGTTAGGAGAATCAAGAAATGGGTTCTGAATCCAGAAAAAGGTATCAGTGTCTGAAACAAAGTACTCCCCAACTAATTCAGCTAAAACAGTTAGATGCTGAGAGATGGAAACTTTTATATTTCCCTGCAAAACAAGCTGGATATTCATATAAATTTCCAAAGCATTCATATTTTCCATCAATACTGCATCTTTCCACAGATTTATTTTACATTGGAGTGCAAGGATCTTTTCCTGAGCTTTGAAATATGTAACCTTGTTGCCTTTTAATGAAATATTTATTTTATTTAAGTGGGTAAAAATATCTGAAATATATGCCAATCTTTTAATTTTAAAGCTAATATGAACTTCTGATCAGATAAAAGGCTGTAAACTTCTTCGTGCAATTGATAAAATCTTGCCAACACCTTCCCTCCTGAAAGCCACCAAACTTCAGTATGTAACAATAATACTTTGTGAGTCTTTCCATATCTTCACACAATAAGCTAAAAATTCTGGAATTAAGTGTTAATGATTTTTGTTGCATCATCAAGCACTTCACTTAAATCAGGAAGCATTCGCTTAACTGCAAGAACATGTTGGTTTAAGAAGCAGTGAATGCCAACAATTTGCAAGTTCTTATTTTTTATTTGAGCCACAACTCATGAGTATTTACCTTCCATGCTGCAACTCCATCTGTATATACACTAAAACTGTTTTTCCATGACATATCATGCTCTTCAAAAGAGGATTCAACTAATAAAAATATATCCACCTTTTGTATGAGTTTTTTAATTCTTGGCTTTATTCCTGAAATAATTATTTTTACTTTTAAGTTGTTTTGTTTCTAAGTGCTATTTGAGCTTTGCCAGGAAAATGTTCCTTTTTTTTAATTCTTGGCTTTATTCCTGAAATAATTATTTTATTTTTAAGTTGTTTTGTTTCTAAGTGCTATTTGAGCTTTGCCAGGAAAAGTCTGCCATTTGAAAGAACAGTGGCACATCCTACACAAAGTCCATTTAGCTCTTGCTCATTACCATCATATTTTCTCTTCTTAGAAGCTTCTACAGTTTTATTATCAAGTTTCAATGATGAACACAATTTGCTTGCAACAGGTTGGACAGTCACTCTAGTTTCAGTCAAAGTAGGCCTACTTTGGTTTCCTTTTACAGTTTTTAACCATTTTAAGGGTATAAAGCAATTAACTTTTGAAACACGAAATATGTGTAAGTAATCACGTTTTTCTTTTATTTATATTAAAATTATAGCTACGCTGTTACTGCACAATCCACAAATCTTACAAAAAGTTTTATTGTGAATGCAATAACTAATTAACATGGCACTTCCACAGGAACAATACGAACACACTTAACATGTTTGGATGATGAAATTGACATTTGGCAAGCATACCAATAGACAATGTTGCCATATTTTCATTACATATGATCAATTACAAAAAGCGTGACTTTTATTGCAGTTAAGTATGCCACATTTCACATTTATTTCAAAGTGACACATTACGGTCTGTTGCCAAATTTCACCACTACCTTTACCAGATTTCATTAATGCCATTATTGCTTTCTTGTTATAGCTACAAAATTGACCCAGGTTAATATTTTAATAAATAAAAAATGGCTCATGGAGCACTGGGGCTCTGCACGGAGCACTCTGAGAACCCCTGTCCTATATGGAAGCTCATAAAAAGCTTTGCTAAAATCTAAGTAAATTACATCAACATTCTCTCCCTTATCTAATTGTTTAGTAACATAATCCATAAAATCCAGTAAATTTGTTAAACACGATCTACCTCTTCTAAACCCATGCTGAGCATCATTTATTAACTTACTACACTCTAGATGTTCAGAAATCCCCTTCTTAACTATTTTCTCAAGAATTTTACAAATGATAGAAGTTAAGCTTACCAGCCTAAAGTCATTCGGTTCCTCTTTACTTCCCTTTTTAAAAATTTGGTAATTTCCAATCATTAGATATTTCTCTAGACTTTAATGATGTAGTATATATCTTCTCAAGAGCTAAGGCTATACTATCTACACCTTCTTTGAGTAACCTAGAAGGAATATTGTCTGGGCCAGATGCCTTACTAGTATTTAACTCCAATATAAGCCTTTTAATTATTTTATTGTTCACATTAATAATTAACATGACTACAACACTATGGAATATCAAAATGATGGAAACCCTAAGAGCAGAGAAATTATTACCCATTATTCAAAAGGTTTGCTAGCGCGATTAATATTTAACAGTGAGAATGATGAACCTAAAAAATATTTGGTGCCGGTTTAGTATGTTGCCTCCCCAAGTGATTCTGGCTTAGTATGCCACCTACCATGTTTTTATTTGGCCTATGTAATCAGAAAGCAAAATACTGATATCCAAAGGGTAAAATAAGATATACAGAAATATATTTCATTTATTTTTACCATTTATAGTCGATTAAAAAATAACATTAATTAGTAAAAATCTTTCAAATATCTTGAAGCATACATAAAAATAACCAGCATCATCTCATTTTGACACACACCAGCAGTATTCATCAAGATGCTTTTGGAGGTAATGAATGGGGACTCCCGATAGTGAATACCACTATCAGGATTAACCTAGTTCTGTTGCTGTTGATAATTTACAATTTCATGTTCACATCCCAGTTGCTGGAGTTGGAGATAAGTAAGCAGCCCACTCCTCTGAATAAATGCTTGAACCTGCTTCTATCACTTTGAATGATTGTAATGAGAGTCTCAGGATTGTGCTTTCCACATAGAAGTAGTGCACATCTTGTCCTTGAATCAAACCAAATACCATGGCCTGTCTATTCTTTGCACTTGATTGCGACTATTTTCAACAACATTTTCATCTTATGCAGATGCATGGTCTCTATTTAAATACACCCTCTTTTCTGTTATATTTTCTGTATCCAGAAAAGATAGAGCTTCATCTATTTGCACTGGTTTACATTCATCACCCTTCATCTGACCCCCTTTTTTCTATCAAAACTATTGCTGAATACACATCACCGCAATAGTTAAACCTATCCACTACTGTTGTTTTTGACCTTCCAGTTAAAGAGGATACTTCCTCTAATCCCACTCTAATGCTCCATAGGTACAATAATTCCAATATTTTGGACAACAGCCTGCAGGTTGATTTGCCATCCAAATCAATATATGTAAAAAAATTTACCAGTGTGAGTGGATTTGCTTGATGACATCCTTTTCTCCTGCATCTCCAAACCATACTCTCTTATTTAGGGAGAATTGTTACTCAAACAGACTATCATACAGAAGCCATTTAGTTCTTACATTGAACTCATCTTCAGGTCACCCTAGTTTATTGCAGGTATTGAGTTGACCTGAATTGGGCCTCCATATAGTAAATAACCATACTAATGATGCTTAACTTTAATCTAATTGGAAGTGGTCTGTCCTATCATTTGTTCACATGGACCTTGGTTGGATAGACATTATTTTGAGTATTTCAGATAGGCCACTGTGTAGCGGCTGGTCCCGAAAACCGCCAGCCACAAGGTCCACTCACTCACTCGTGAGACGCCTGTCAGATCGGAAGGAGACAAAATACACAGATACCTATTTTCTTTTATTAAAATAACATATATTTATCCACCACCCAATACAATTAATTACCCAACAGTACAAATATATAAGAAAAACACACAATACAAAATATATACAAATATCAATATAGGTGCAACACCATAAATATATACAAATGTCAATATAGGCACAACCCCATAAATATATACAAATGACAAACACAACTATTGGTTTGTGAAAGCACCAATGGTTTCCTCCACCTCCCTCTCCAACAATCGTGCCCACCACAAAACCCCCAATTGAGGCCGGATCAGTTAGTTTAATGGTTACTAATGTTGCCCCGGGGCATTTTTTTTTGCACGTATGGGACAGTTCACTCGCTCTGCCTGAGTGTGGGGTGAGGAAGAAAGTGCACTCGAGCGGTCAGTATTTCTCTCTCAAGGGGGACCAAGGGGACAGTTGGCTGTGGCCCTTAATTGTGCCCCACATGGATGTCTTAGTGCGTGACCTCTTCCCTCTCCTCACTCATGGACAAGAGCAGTGGGACCAAAGGAGCTAAAAAAAAGGGAAACAATTACTCCCCTGTTGCTGTTTTCAAGGTGTTACGTGTTCCCCCTTCCTTCCCTGACTCACTCATATCATACCTGGCTTTACGTCCAGCTCCACTTCTTTTGTGCATTCACTATTGGCCGTTTACAATCGCTCATCAAAATCCTGTACTTATATATTTCGCCTGTGGGGAGAGGAAGAAACGTCAGACCTCAGCAAAAGATGGGGGACCTACACTGCTTCCAGGCAGCTTTGTCCTCCCTCCTTCACCAAAACCTGAAACAAAAGGCAGGCATTAGATTGGGCACTGGTGAGCTGAGGCAAACAAAAATGGACCTACCACAATTGCACTCCCTGATCATTGTATCAAACTCATTTTCCTCTCTCTCCCCAACTTTATTTTAGAAGACAGCAAAGATAAAATAATATATTGAAGCTTCTGAAGGGTCTGGTAGATGAAAGAAGTTTATCCACCAGAAACTTTATTATATAAAACATTCAGATAGAACTCTTGAAACAAACAAGAAATAAACATGAGTAATAAAAAGAATTTATTTAATGATGAAATGAAAGATAATAAAAAGGTGAGTTACCTGAGATCTCTCAGGTATTTTGTATACTTAAGTAATGCTGATTATTCATTCCTTGGTTTTATGGGTTTAGTTATCTTTATTGTGAAATAGGGTTTTCTCTTTAGTATTGCTGTATGTTCTGCCATCAATTGACTCCACCAATTTCATTAAATGAAGCAAATCATTTATGAACAAGGAAAACTTGCAAGGCTAATATCCAATCTAGTTTTATCGGTACCTCTTTGTTATTTTCTGATGGTGTGCCAGCCTAAGCGTAAATAGTCAAGGGTCCATTCACTGGGTTAACTTGAACCTGGTGAGCTTCCTTTTGCCCTTTCTCACTGCCTTTTTTTACGCTCCCTTCAACCCTTTCTCTACTACAACTGAAACCTGGAGGACCAGCACACCCTACTGGTTTGAGTCCATGCTGGGGTGAGCTACTGTCTATACTGTTTTTTGTGCTATCCAAACGAACCCCATATCCTCGTGGCCTGAATGAAAATAGGGAAGGCTCCATCACTGGCTGGACTTGAACTCTTTGATGAGACAAGATGAAGTGGCAAGAAGATGGGGAGTGTAGCTCGGGGTAAAACCCCCTGTTACCACTGAAACCTGGAGGAGAAACCCCTGTAACGGCCTCAGCGATATGTTTCTCTGGCTGCCTTGCTAATGGGACTCAGCTTCCCTTTCACCCCCAGCTTAGTCTCTCCCCCATCCTTTGCTAACCCCTAATCTCCCTCTCCTCTACCAACTCTCCCTCATCTTGCCCCTGCCCTTCCATTGTCCCTTTTCTCTACCCCTTCTCCTGCCCATGTACCTCCCATATCATGACCTAGCACTCATCTCAATCACAGAACTGAACTCTTTCAATAAGATGTTAGGCTTGGTGACCCTAACTGCTCAGAAGCCTGTCACCAAGCTGGATCCCTCATGCCACTCTGCCTACGGCGCCACATGTAGGATTTGTTCCGGGTTTCCCCATGAGGTGGGGAAAATGTGTATACTACCACACCCAGTGATTGAACCTAGGGCTAATCAATAGTGCCCAGTAGTTATTTGCTAATGTTCCTAAAAAACACTCCCCCCCCCTAAAAATTATAAGAGCCGCTCCATGGCTGGACCAAATCAGAAAAGGAGGTCCCGCCTCTGTGCTCTTTCCCAGGGGCATATCCAACCTCCTACAGGTGTGGTTGACTCCTCCTTCACCCCTTTCTTTGCAGGTGTGCTTGGATTACTTCATCTCTTTTATAGCGGCAGTCCCTTCCTTACTTTCACAGGGGACTGCCAAGATAGTTGCCCAAAATTGACTACTCCCCTTGGGGAGGCAAGGAATAGCAAGGCATGTCGATCCCTGCCCCAAATGTCCTGCAGTCATGCATCTCCAGTTTACAAGGGGGTCAGTGTAGCTGCCCCCCCCCCTCACTCCCGTCCCCAGCTATAGACAAGACTTAAGGAACTTTGAGATCCCAGATAGCTTGGTGCCCTGAGGACTCACAATGAGAAGAGTGATCTCCTTTCCTGACTGAGGCTCCTTTGACCTTCTCCATTTCATAAAGGATCTTGCTGAGGCTGGTCCATCTGGCCTCGGTGCTCCTTCTGCTAAAAAGAAAAATAATAAAAAGACTAACTCCTTGCCCTGAGTGGAGCCTCAATTATGTTGGGGCCCCTCATTGAGAGACTACCAGGCATTTTCTAGCCTGCTGTCTTCAAACATTTTCTGGTTATTTGCTCCTCTAATGGCATAATCTTTGCCTAGGGCAACACATTCAATCAAAGGAGAGCACTAGCTAGTCATATTGGTAGAGTGCCGAAGGTAACCCATTTCTCAGATGGGAGCATCTGGTCAATGTGTTGGATCCCTCTAAGGGGGCCTTGATTAGTGCCCTTCAAACACCTGATGGCAAGCTAGTGAGTGTGACACCGCCCTCTAATATGAACTTTGTGAAAGGTGTGGTTTACACAAAGGAACTCCTGGACTACAAGCTGGCTGAACAAGGAATGGTCAAGGTCGAATGTGTGATGAGAAAAGAGGGAGTGCCTTTGAGACCCACTCCTACACCCTTCATCATTTGTGATACTCACAGAGGTGCTACTACTGCCATTGCTTTGGCTATACAAATTGCTCCTGTAAACATGCATTCTCAGGATTACCTGAAATTTGTGTAAGTTGCTTCTGAGGCCGTACAGAGAGCTACATACCGCTTCTTCTAAGCAATGCGGTGCATATCTCCTGGAAAAGAAGATTATGGCCATTCAAGTTAAGTGTTGTGTATCATTTCGCAAAGCTAATGACTTGCCCCTGTAAGTTATCGAGGCGGAGGGAAAAAGAGACTCACATATTGAGTCCAGCATCCCCCATAACTCCTCGAAGGCAACAATATTTTTCAGCGAGCAGTGTTCTGCCACCGGGAAGTGTACAGCCATTCTTTTGAGGCTCTTTTCTTCAAAAAGGACCCCGCATCGAGCTAGGCTTGAAGGGTATATTCTCTCAATGGAATTACCACAGACTCTGGGATGAGATGCAGAGGTTCATCTCCTCTCATTTTCACTTAGCTATCTGTATGCAGGAGACCATGCTGGTCATGTACCCCTTGCCCATCCTCCTGTCTTATAAGGTTTTTGTGACCCCAGCACCACAGGATGGGGGCTGTGCAGAAGAATGTGCCGTTTACACCCAACATGATGTCTCAGCTCTTGTCTTTGCTTTAAATTCCTCCTTTTATGCAGTAACAGTGTAGCTGTGACTAGATAGGAGGCAGTGAGGGGAACTTAAAGTTGCATGCTATTGTGCTGCGACTGTTCCCATGGACCTTCTCCCCCAATTCTGTAATAGCTTGAGGTTGCTTTCTGTAGTCTCCGAATTGGATGCACTCATGGGATGCATCTCAATTTGCTGGAACACTCGCCTATGCCTTTATTGTAGCCACTGCATTATCTCCCAGACAGTTTGGCACATTCTTGTTGAATGTCCCAGTCTGGGTGATCTTCATACACATTACCTGTCCTGATATCAGTATGAACAGGGTCACTACCATTTGTCCTTTGTAACCAGGAGGGATTCATGCACATAGACTTGAAAACTATTTGACTTCTTGGAGGGGGCTGGCCTCCATTTTATTTTACTCTTTGGTGTTGTTTGAATGCTCCCTCACTAGGGGGGAGGAGGCAATTCCCCCAATGCTAGAGCTATGAGATCTTTATTCTTCAATTCACTATAGATAGCTCATTTCAGGCAGTGATAATGTGCCTATCTCTCCATAAGAGGTATACTGTTAATTCTGCATCTATTACTGCAGTTTAGGGGGGAGGGTTCTGCCAATGACATGGCTGCTGAGGCTCTTTCTCTTCAGAGGTGATCTGAAATGGTAGCCTGCATGATCTATCCCATGTGTCAGGTCCATACTGACTTGATTGATGACCTGGAGATGGTTTACTAAATGTCAATGAGTTTACCCAGTATGGCAGCAGGGGTGCACTCCCTGTCTCCAATTCTCCCCATCACCCAGACAAGGTCCACTCAGTGGTTCAAGGAGAGGGTATTGAGGAGAGAGTCTAGTTTCTAATTTTTTTATATAACAATAAATAATGGTGAACAACCACAACCCCAGTAAAAATAATAAAAATTCAAACAATCCACCAATATATGTATATATTATATACAAATCAAATGGGTGGCCTTCCACTAATACCTTGGCTAATAACCACACGTATATAAGAAAAAGGCCTTCAACTATATTGGCCAAGCGAATCAGAGACTGCAAAATGTAACCAGTCGGGAAGGGGAGTAATGGAAGGGCCTGCTTTCAGAAGGATGTGTGAGGTCCGGGACTTGGTCAAGTATCCCAACTTAAGGGACATGGGCCACTCCAGTTCCAACCACTGGGTTGGAGTCAGTGAGGCACTGGCTCCAATTACTGCTTGGAGACTGAGATGCACTCTCTGTGGTCCACACGTTGAGGTAAGTGTGTGTGTGTGCGAGAAGGTCAGGAGTGGCTTCAGCTGTCTCCAAAAAGCCAGATATTTATCGCTTATCAGTACTACAGAGCTGGAAAAAAGAAGGAACATTTAGCCACTGAGTCACTGCCACACTCAAACATCCTAACACCTAACACACTCAACCATACCTACTCTCACACAATTTTCACTTACTCATTTTCCATCCAGGTGGCTCTTCTTCTTTACTCACTTTTATGTGATATAGAATTAATTTTAAATTATCATAAAGCTGAAAGAATCCGCCTAAAAAGGAAATAGAAATGAATGGGGGAGCACGATAGAGGTCTACCAGGTCATCCCACACAAAGCAATGATGCTGTATCACACGATCCACACACATTCTGAAAAAGAAGGAAGGGATTAGGCAGAGGAGGGGAGGTGGACAACCTAACTACTACACCAGCATTGCCTGAGAAGCACTTCCTGGATCTGTCCTTGTGTTGTCCAGATGCCCAGTCTGATTTTTATTCTAAGGATTATTTTCTGGGCTACTGCCACCTGAGAAACTGCCTCAGTGGTGCTTGAAGCGACAGTGCTGTTTGCAATTCAAGTGACTGATTTCTCTTTCCCAATTGAGGTCTGTTATGAGTTCCCTAGCAACCTCATTACCATCAACTGAATTACTATTCCTATAATGTCTGCCTGTATTGTATGCTGTCTGCTTCATTGATAATCAGCTGGATGTGAGACAACCTCAGGCAAAAGCAATACACCTAAGCATTACCAGAACAATTTTATCATCTGTGAATCTTGTGAGCCTAGACTATGTTCTGGTATGGCTCAAAACATACCCTTTGCTCTTCACTTGCAGTCATATTTCTTCACTTATGAAGACCCCACTTGCAGAGGTACAGAAGAGAGTCTAAAAGATTCAGGGCAAGTTCTCTCAAGTCGCTTCTCAAAAAGAATGTGTCCACAGTCTCAGACTCTGCATCCCTGTCAGAATCCCTTACAGACACTTTTTCTACATGCTCTAACTGAATGCTTCTTCTCCATCAGGATATAATGCAAGTTTTAAAGTCAGTGAAGGCCACTGGCTGCCTTTTAACTCCTTGTTTCATGCACAGACACCACTCCTGCTATAGATAATGTGTCATGATTCCACACCTAGATGAGTGTGAGTGAGGCATGACCTTTTTGCTAGATTTTTTAATATGATCTGGACAGGGGGGGTATCCTCCCAGACCACTGGTGAATGGCTACTCTGCTCACTTTTCACAACTTGGGGTGAGATCACTACCTCTGCTTGCTTCCAACTAATTTCTCTCATCTCCTGGATATGCAATTTGATGGAGAAACTAGTAATTATTAGATTAGCCTTTTTCCTGGACAGTGGAGGCCATTTGTCTTCCGCACAGTGTGGCTTCCACAAGTTCCACTACAATTTGGATGCTCTGCTCCAGCTGGAAAATATTATCTAGAAGCCTTGATTGATACCATCATGCCACAGTGTTTTTCAATCTGAAGGCATATAATACTGCACAGTGATACAGTTTCATGGAATCTATTCCCACCTCATGGAAGAGAGGATGCTGTAGTAGTTTGGTTGTCCGCCTCCTCTCCCCTATGTCTAATCTCTTTCTTCTTTTTCAGAATGTGTGTGTGAGTCACGTGATCACCGTATTGCTTTGTATGGGGGGGATTCGATAGACCTCTATTGTGCTCCCCCATTCATTTCTATTTTCTTTTTAGGCGGTTTCTTTCAGCTTAACAATATTCCCTGTAAATTAAAAGTTCAAAAGCCAGTACATATTGTGACTGAGGAAGGAAGAGCCCCCTGGATGGAAAATAGGTGAGTGAAAATTGTGTGAAAGGGGGTATGGTTGAATGTGTTAGGAGTAAATATGTTTGAGTGTGGCAGTGAATCAGTGACTGAATGTGCCTTCTCTTCTCCAGGTTTGTGGTACCGATAAGTCATCGATATCTGACTTTTGGAGATGGCTGAAGCCAATCCTGATCCTCGCATGTGCGTCTACCTTTCAGGGTGATTTTCTAAAGTGTGGACCTTGGAGGGCACCTCCCAGTCTCCAGGGAGTAATTGGAGCAGCGTCTCACAGACTACAACCCAGCAGTTGGGACTAACAAGTGTTCCAGGTCCCTAAAGTCCTTGGCTTTGCCGAGTCCAGAATCCCGCAGAAAGTGAGCCACCTCCCATTTTCCCTGACTCATCTCACTCCGTTAGTAGGTTAAGGGTGCACCCATCATTCCCAATATCTTTCAGTCTTTGGTTGGAGTTTCTTCGACTTGCATTGCTGTATATAGACATTCTTTTGCATGGCCGAGATCCATTGTAAGGCCTTTTTTGTAAATATATACGTGTGGTTGTTAGACAAGCTATTATTGTGAGGCCAACTATATATATATATATATATATATATATATATATATATATATATATATATATATATTAAGTTATTGTGGGTTCAGGTTGAGGTCTGTACATATTGTATTTTGTGTAAATATTTTGGTTGATTATTTGCATTTTTATTATTTACTGGGGTTGTGGTAGATCGCCATTACTTACTGTTTCTAAATAAAATTAGAAAATAGTCTCTCTGCTCAATACCCTCACCTTGAACCACTGATCGGACCTTGTTTGGGCGGCGGGAAGAATTGGTGAGGGTGTCGCGAATCCGCCGCCACAATGCCTCCTAATTTTCATATCTTAATTTTTACAAGATTATTGATTCTACTTAGAGACGGTGGGAGTCCTTTTTTTTCCAATAGGGCAGAAAGAAGACATCCCACAGAAAAGTTCCCTGTTTTTTCTTCATTTGTGTGAACCTTGTTCAAGGATGCTAGTTTAACACATCCATAGGTGAGCAGGAATTGGTGGAAGATGGATGCCCCATCACCTGCTTCTTGCCTAGTGCATTATGATTTTGTATGCACGAGCCTGGCCTCTTCCTCAGTCGACAACAGTTTTCATTGCATCTGTGGCTGATCTTGATGGCTCCTATGCCAATGAGACTGCACCCATAACCTAAGCATTTCGGTTTTAGGGATATGAAACTCCTTCAAGAACAAGGCATAGTTCTTAGGCCAGTTGTGTTTGTTTCTGTCCAGAATGCCACCCTGGAGGGTAGCACCTTTGATGACATGTCACCATGTCTGTTTCTGCAGCAACTAGAGTACTGTATGCGGCCTTTTGGGGCCACACTTTGTGTAATGCTGGATCTTTGCCAGTCTACACAGATGACTCAAAGTTTGACAAGTGGGTTAGTATCCATGATGTTTCCCCTTGGGGTTTGAAGTCAGCAGGGCTCTACTATGCAATGAGTTTGTTTTCATGGTTAATTTGGTTGCAATACCAGCTCGGCATTGTGCTCAGTTCAGAGACTCACAAATTGCTATGAGTGCTCTTGTGCCATTTGAATCTCTGCACACTATACTTTGCATTTTCTATGGCACCACAGTCACTGTGAGCCAGGCATATTTTGGTTCTTGGACAGGTAGGGATTGCAGGGAATGAGGGCTCCAAAGAGTCTATGAGGATTCAATTACCAACCAGGTTTCTCTATAGTGACTATAGGGCAGGAATCAGGTAAGCCCTCTGGGCTGCCTGGCAAAGAAGATGGGATATGGCTGAAAGGAGCCTAAAGTAGAGTGCCAGTATAAGTAATGGTTCCTGCAGACGTGGCCCCAATGCTGCATCAGCTTCCGGTCACTTTTTGTTGTCTTCAATCTGGGCTGACTTGAGGGAGCACTTCTCTGCACCTTACTATGATGACTGCATTGTCCTCCAGAGTGTTTGACATACTCTTGTTGAATGATCCAATCTGGGTCATCTTCCAACACATTACTTATCTTAATACCAGGATGGGTATGGTTGCTACCACTGAATTATTCATAGAAACTTGTGGTCTTTCTGTATGATGCTGTCGTCTATTTTATATGACTTTTGGTGTTGGTTGCAACCGCACACTGGAGGAAGGCAAGCCTCCTCCAATGCTAGAGGACACTTCATTTTTCTTATTATTGTTTATTTTTTTTGTTTAGTTTTGTTTTTTGGTTTGTACTTTTTGTACCTTTATGTAAACTAGTAATAGTCCAACAATTAATACAGTGCCCTATGACTTTGATGGCAGTAGCTTAATTGGTGCTAAAGAAAACACGCATATAATACTGATGAATCTATCATCCCATTCTTGCAGAAGCTCAGAATGAGACAATAAACAAGTACAATACATTGAAGCTCTTCATGAAAATCCTTGAGAAACGTGTTCTAGTGAAAAGCAAAGGATAAGCAAGTAATCCTGGAGGATAAAAAGGAGTATTTGTGTTGGAAGTAGCCTGTTGTATATAGGAACTCCAGATGCTATCCAGGAAATGCAGAATAACAGACTTGTGCACTGAGACAAAGACAGAGATATCAGGTTCTATGAATAACAAAGGACTGAGAGGAAAGGTCTGGTGAGGACAATATTTTTGAGACAAGATCCCTGTAAGCTAGCAGAGAGGAATGAGAGTGCACCATAAACAAGAACAATTTCAAACCAATTACTATTTTCTAGCTGTAGCAGAACAAGTGTCCATTGTTCATGTGGATGACAATTACCTGGGGTGACCAAACTGGCATGTCCAAGTGAAGTGAAAATTTCCCACTGTAAACCTGCTTAAACCAGAATGGAATGTTGCTCAAAGATCTTGGGGGCAGTGAACCTGGAAGTACTTCAAAGACTTCAGCTGTGCTAGTGTTTGGTCCACCTTTATACATCAAAGGAAAGTTATTAAAATTACCTTTCATGGAAATTAGGATCTTACATATAATTGTTACTGCCCGTATTATGACACTACATCTACTAGAAGTGGATTTCACAGAGTAGTTGCCTTGGGAAGGTGGATAATCCTTAGTTTGATTCAGCATCTGAAGGATGTTTAAACAAACTTTTCCAAGGAAAATGCAATGATACTGGTTATCAACATCAAATGACAAGGAAAAGAAGAACAACAATGAGGAAATGATATTCTAATTTCTTTTAGAATGTGGTGACTAGACTCAACCAGATACCATTCATCAGACCTGATGCATGTCCAGAAATATACACTCTGAAGATGTTGTAGCGGCGGGATCGCGAGTCCCTAGCCAAAAGTTCCCGCCGCCCTGACAAGGTGCGCTCGGTGGTTCAAGAAGAGGGTATTGAGGAGAGTATTTTCTAAATTTAAATTATAAACCGTAATTATAGCAAAATAATCAACCCCAAATATTATATAACCCTCAACCTAAACCAAAATACATTATATATATATATATATATATATATATATATATATATATATATATATATATATATATATATATATATATATATATATATATACAGTTGGCCTTACAATACTCTGGCCAACCACCACAGGTATATATTTACCAAAAGGCCTTACATAAGATCTTGGCCACGCAAACGAATAATAAAACCAAGATATCGCAAAAGACAGGTTCACCCTTATCTAACTAATGGAGTGAGACGTGTTGGAGAAAGTGGGAGATGGATCACTTTCTGCGGGATTCTGAGGGGTCCAGGACTCGGCAAAGCTGAGGATTTTGGGTAGCTGGGACGCTTGTTGGTCCCAACTGCTGGGTCACAGTTGGTTGGACGCTGCTTCAACCACTCCCTGGAGACTGGGAGGTGCTGGCCAAGGTCCACACCTTAGAAAATTGCCCCAAAAGGTAGGCGCACTTGCGAGGGTCAGGATTGGCTTCAGCCATCTCCTAAAGCCAGATGTCGGCGACAATCGGTACCACAGAACTGGAAAAGAGAAGGCACATTCAGTCACCTATTCACTGCCACACTCAAACATCTTTACTCCTAACTCATTCAACCATATCCACTCTCACACAATCTTCACTCACCTATCCTCCATCTAGGTGGTTCTTCCTTCTTCAGTCACAACTAATGACTTCCAAACTATTACACTTAAAATATTTGCTGAAAGAATCCGCCTAAAAAGAAAACAGGAGATGAATGGGGGAGCACGATAGAGACCCATCGAGTCCCCCCACACAAAGCAAAGATGGTGATCACACGATCCACACACACACACATTCTGCAAAAGAAGAAAGAGATTAGACATAGGGGAGGGGAGGCGGACAACCAAACTACTACATCCCTCCCAGCTAAATTCGCCTCACCTCACCATGTCTCAATCCCCATCTTCATTCATTCACAATGCTTTCGACATCACCCAGTCATACTCTTTCACTCTGCCTCTCCTCCTAGTCACAGGTCCATCAACTGTCTCTGTCATCTGTCGTAATGTCTCCTCATGTCTGTCCATGGCCCCTTCTCTATGTACTTCATCCACACACACATCCGACATTCCCTGACCAATCCCAACCAAATCCTCAACTAACCTCTCTACTACATCCATCTAACCTTCCCATTCTTTCATAGCATTTATCGACTCTTGTTCCAATTTTGCACTTATCCCATTTATACTCTCTAGCATAGACTCAGACTCATTCAACGGAAACTTACAAATACTGTACGTTCTATCATATACTCCATCTCGATCTTGCACAAACCCAGAAAACTCTCTCACATCACTCTCACCAAACTGTTCCATCCATTCATCCTTTCTCAACCATTTACTCTTACGCTTTTTCCTTCCATGTTCAACTAACACTAACTGCTTTCCCTCTAAAGCACTAGCTATATCATCCACCATTTCACAGTCTTCCATTCTTTCAGACAGATATTCATTCACCGGATGTTGCACCAAATATTCAGGAGGTTCACGCCACTTTTGCAACTGACCTTGATGCGCTCTACGTTCATCCAAACTTCCATCCTCTCTTTCACGAAATATCACATAACTTACCCCATTCGACCAAACCTTTCTTACTACAAACGGACCTTCAAATTTCTCTTTCAACTTATCCACATTCAGTCTACCTTTTGTGTCAATCTCCTTTAGTACTTTATCACCCACAGAAAAACTCTCAAACCTTTCATTCCCTTTTCTCCACAACTCACGATCCTTATCACTAAGTCCCATATGTGGCCTAATCATTCGTTCAAAGTTCATCAAATACTTACATGGTGACATTCCAATCGCCTTATGCACTGTCGTGTTATACACCCAAAGCACTCTTCCCAAACATTCATCCCATTCTTTCCCATCTTTCACCATCAATCGTAACATCTCACTCAAAGTTTTTATCGTTCTTTCAGCCAAACCATTCGCACTAGGCATATTTGGCGTCGTTCGCACATGATCTATTCCCCATTCACTCAATATCTCCTCAAAAGCACGTCCCACAAACTCAGGTCCATTGTCACTCAACATTCGCACAGGCTTACACATGCACATGGGCAACATTCTCTCACTCAATTCTCTAGCAACAGTCAATGAAGATTTATTTGTCACAGGTGCAGCATACGCAAATTTGCTCTTATGATCCACCATCACAATCATCCCTACATACCTTCTTGCAGTCCTCGGAAAGGACACGCAATCGATCGCTACCATTTCAAAGGGTTCATTCACACTCAGCTTTAATACAGGTGGGGCAACATACACTCTCTGATACTTTCTCTTCTTGCCCACTTCACACGTAGTCGCTACATCCACGCAAATCTTTCTCAAAAAGGGACTAAATATACATCCTTTCATACATTCCCACAATTTATTCTCACCCATATGTCCAAACCTATCATGCACAATCTTCACCATTCCAATCGTGCCACACACGGAAAACACCGGAATATATACATCCTCATCATCTATACATTGCACAAAATACACTAAACCCTTGCACACTACAAACTTTCCAGCAAACCTTCTAAATTCTCTTAATATGCAACTCCATTCATTCACAGGAACACTGGTCATCACGCTATCTTTCAATTCACACACCATCGGACATGACTCTTGCATGCTCTCTATATCTTCAGCAGTCAACAGCTCTTCACTCAAATTGACACCTGCCACTCCTACAAATCCAGTTGAGCCTACAAGCTCACTCTGCAACTTCCCAACTGTTACACCATCTTTCACTAAACATTCATTACATACATCCAATGAAATCCTATTCTTACGCAGAAAATCAATCCCAAACAGAAAACAATAAGGTAACTCATTCTCGCTTAGCACAACAAATTCATGCAATATATCGTTCAACTTCCCCATGCTTACAGACAAACTCACTTCCTCCCATGCCATAATACATCCACTTCCAAGTCCACTTATTGAAACTGCCACACCTTTTCTAGAAACATTCCAACTCTTATTATCAACATCACACACAACTTTTGCATTCACCAAGGAAATTTGCGCACCTGCATCAATCATTCCACAATAGCTCTTCCCATTCATAGTCAAGGTAACTTGCACTCTCTCTTCAAGTCCATGTTCACACATTATATTCAGCACTTCGGCCTGTTCCACAAACACTTTTGCAGCATCCAAACCTTCATCTTCACTAACAGGAACAATTCCTTCGCAAACATAGTCAATCTCTCTTCTTACATAATTCTTCTTCTCAATCAGCCAATTATAATGCACACCACTCAAACATTGCAGATGCAACTCACACCCAATTACTCGGTATACACCTTTACCACGATACATCACTGGCTTCTCCACACCATAATGCACATATATTCTCACACCAAACAGCTTACTCAGTATCGCTATTACTTCCTGAAACAGCATCACTCCTGGCATACACATACTTCTCAACTCTTTTCTTAACCTACTTGAATTTTCCATTCCCAATTGCTCTGGTCTCTTACACGCTTCTTCCATAACCACCTTTCGTAATGCATTCACACTTTCCAATAACTACACCTGCTGGCAAATACTCAGGATTTATGCTTACAACCTCACTCTCATTCAAACTACATGGCAAACGGGACATCAAATCAGCAATCACATTCCTTTCACCTGGCAAATACGCAAACACAAAATCAAAATCACTCAAATCCTCTATCGTCCTTGCAAGCCTACTATCAACTAACCTCATACGCTGCAAATACACTAGTGGCTGGTGATCTGTTCTCACTACAAACCGTAGTCCATACAGAAATGGTCGTAACAACTTGAGACAGAATCTTAACGCAGCCAGCTCTCTTTTAATCGTTGAATATGCACGCTCTGCCACACTAAACGCCTTGGAAACATACGCAATTACTCACTTTCTTTCAACCCCATTCACAACTTGATCTTGCATCAAACATCCACCCATCGAATGACCACTTGCATCTGTATACACTTCAAGCATTCCTGCATTTGTTCCATATGCTGGATACGCAAGTTCCACATCTTTTGCAACTTCCGCTTTTAACTTTTCAAACTGCATTCATAGAGTCATTCCACTTAATCACAGTACTCTTCTTTTTCCCAGTCCATACACTCAACGGTTTCATTACACCTGAACAATCTTTCATAAACTTTCTTCCAAACTCAACTAAACCAAGAAATCCACGCAACTCTCTCACTGTGGTAGGCTTAGGGAAATTCCTAACCTTTCCCACGAACTTCTCTGATTTACGCAATCCAACTGCACTCACCTTATGTCCTAAAAACTCAACTTCACTAGCAAACCATACACATTTAAACAACTTCACTTTTACCCCAACCTCTTCCAACTTTCTTAAAACATCATTCACCAAGGTCATATGTTCTTCCATGTTCTCACTCATCACTAAAATATCATCCAAAATCACTCGTACATTCTTACATGGAAAACCACTCAACTCTACATTCATAGCACGCTGAAAAGCAGCTGGCGCATTTGCCAACCCAAAGCTCAGGTTTCTGAACTGATAATGGCGCTTTGAGGTAGAGAACGCCGTAATAGGCCTACTCTCTTCAGCCACAAGCATCTGGTAGTATCCAAGTACCAGATCCATCTTAGAAAACACTTTCATTCCATACATACTGTACACACATTCAGACACAACACTCATAGGAAACTTGTCTTTTAGCGTTTGTTCATTCACTCTTCTATAGTCAATACACAGTCGCAAACGTCCATCTGGCTTTCGTACAGGTACAATCGGACTATTCCAGGCACTCACACTCGGCTCGATCACGCCAATTCTCTCTAATTCCTCACACTGTTCCTCAATCTCTAGAGCCACAGGGGCAGGGAAATGACGAGGCCTTTGATATATTGGCATATCGTCGCTCAAAATTATTTTGAACTCAGGCAAGCGAGCGCTGCCAAAGTCCTCATCCCCTTGACTTAAAGCACCTCTCCTATTCCACAACATCCTGTAAACTTTTTGCTTCTCATATTCACTCAACTTTTCTTCCAATTTCACTTGCTCAATCAAATCTTCATACTTCCAAACATTCGACGTTATACTCACGGAAAACACATTTGCATTCACCACATGCATATCATTCTCCATATTCACCACTGTATTTAACACACCCAATTTATCTCGCACTTGCACTCCTCTAAGACTCTTCCTTCGCAGATCAGGCCAAACTTGTATGCAGACACGCGGATCTTTCATATCAATTATACCATCAAACACATGCACCACTTGCCTTAATCGATAGTTTGCAGCACTACTATCCAAGACATAAATATTCCTATCATTCTCATTTATCTCAACATCCGAATTCCATCCAATCCTTACACTCAATGTTTCATTCTGCTTGACAGGCACACTCGCAATCGCATATACCTCCAGACCTTTCATGATGTTCACTCTCACACTTCCATCTGGATTTACATACCATTGACACTTCATACTTCCATTCTTCTTACATTCAATCATCTCTAAATCAGGGTGAATCACAATACCATTCGCTTTCAAAAACTTATAACCTAATAGCATGTCATACTTCTTGTTTGCACCTTCTACAACACAAAATTCATCTTCATTCATCCGGACACCGGCAATCAAAACACTCTCTCTAAACCTTGCAACAATCGGCACATCCTGTTCACCTAATCCAGTCAAATGATATCCACGATCCTTAACTTCACTTACTTTCATTCCTACAAATGCTTCATAGTACACCACATTCACCTTACATCCTGTATCAATCAATGCACTAACTTCTCGTTCTCCACACCTAATTTGAACACACATACACCTATTCACTCTCTGACCCCAATTCACTCTACGATTTAACAAACCTTCTCTCACATTCATCACTTGCACTCTAGAGAATTCCCCAGAAGGAACCCTCTCATTCCTTAGTTTCCCTGAGTCATATCCTCTCGATTACTTGCATCATTCCCATCCATTCTTTTATTCATGCATCTTTCACCAGTTCTACACAACCTTGTTGCATGACCTACCATTCCAATTTACCACAGGTAGCTCTTGGACTGGCACACATCCTGGCATAATGCCCTATCTGCCCACAATTACCACACACTCCAGGACCACTCATATTTACTCAACCACCTTCCCTGCAATCTCGTACCAAGTGGCCCATTCAGCCACATCCATAACACGCTCTTTCCCTCGCATGCCTACAATCTTTTATCATGTGCCCCATTTGTCCACAGCCAAAGCAACTTCCTTGTGACCAGCGACAGTCAGCCCTCATATGCCCAACTTTCTTGCACCTCAGACACCTAGGCTCATTTACTCTAGATCTACTGTCATTCCTACCATTTGTGCGACCACTATTCCGACCATTCTGAACCCTACTCCAACCATTTCGACTCTCACACTTACTTTTACTCCCTCTCGGTTCATGGCCAACATACACACACTGTTGTTCATTCTGCCCGTAATAATTTTCTAAAAATCTTGTCATCACATCGATCGGGTTCTCTATCAGCGCATCCCGATAGAACCGGAACTGGGGCAACTTACTGATACTTGAGTTGCGCACAGTGTGAATCGAGGCCTCCTCCCTTCCATAATCCTCAAATTCACGGTCCTCTAACATCTCCAGTACATCCTTCCATAGCAATCTTTCACGAGCCCATTTCATCTTCTCTTTCCTCTCATACGTCACATACTCACTTCATTCGGAACCATATTTAAAAACTTCTTCATCAGCTCCTTATTCCCATTTATTCTGTCATCTCCAAATCTCATTCGTGCCAAGGACTCTAAGCGATGCGCATAAGAATTCACGTCCTCATTCCTCCCCATTCTCGCTTCCTCAAACCCATTTGTTTTCTTATATTTCACACTTGTCTTCATCCTCTTACAGTGCTCTATTATTCTCTCTTTCATAACCAACCTCCCACTTGGCTCACCCACACTCATAATCGTCTGGTAAAAATCCTTCATACGCCCATCCAGAAACTCACACAACTCTTTCACCCAAAACCTATTATTCTCTCCAAATTTTTCCTTACAATAATTTTCATACTTTTTCAAAAACACTTTCACATCTTTTGCTCTGTCAACTCTAAACTTACTTAACTTTGGCACTTCTCTGATCAGTATACTCCGATGAACCTCAGCATCACTTTCACTATCACTCACTTCTCTCCCACTTTCACTCATGCCTTCATTCGAGCTGAAATACAAGGAGTCAATACTAGCCAGTCGGGTCCTTTCCTGTCGGTCTAGGCATCTAGTCTTTGGGGTCTTCTTTTTTCGATGCCTAGTCATTTGCAGGGGTTCGTTTATGCCTGTCAATCCCTTTTTATCAGTCATGTCAATTCCAAGTGGAGTCGAGGCCACACCCCCACCAATTGCACCTGATTCTCCCATTTTCTCATTCAACATTCGCATCAATCTTTCCTCCATTCGCACCTCACTGTCTTTAATCTTCTCTTCCATTCTCACTTCCATCTCCCTCATTTTCCTTTTCAAACTATCATTCTCTTCTCTCAAATGCGCATTTTCTCTGTCTTTCTGCCGCACTAACTCATTTAGTCTTCTCATCTCCAACTCCATGGTCCCAATCTGTTCCTCCTCCATTAGGGACAAAAGACACAGGCTCTCACTCCTCTCCTTCCTCAAACCACCAGGCAGTCCCTATTCGGGCGCCAAAGATATGTAGCGGCGGGATCGCGAGTCCCTAGCAAACTGCTGGGTCACAGTTGGTTTGATGCTGCTTCAACCACTCCCTGGAGACTGGAAGGTGCTGGCCAAAGTCCACACCTTAGAAAATTGCCCCAAAAGGTAGGCGCACTTGCGAGGGTCAGGATTGGCTTCAGCCATCTCCTAAAGCCAGATGTCGGCGACAATCGGTACCACAGAACTGGAAAAGAGAAGGCACATTCAGTCACCTATTCACTGCCACACTCAAACATCTTTACTCCTAACTCATTCAACCATATCCACTCTCACACAATCTTCACTCACCTATCCTCCATCTAGGTGGTTCTTCCTTCTTCAGTCACAACTAATGACTTCCAAACTATTACACTTAAAATATTTGCTGAAAGAATCCGCCTAAAAAGAAAACAGGAGATGAATGGGGGAGCACGATAGAGACCCATCGAGTCCCCCCACACAAAGCAAAGATGGTGATCACACGATCCACACACACACACATTCTGCAAAAGAAGAAAGAGATTAGACATAGGGGAGGGGAGGCGGACAACCAAACTACTACAATGTGACACTATTTCTCAATATCCTTGGTCAAAAGCAATGAAAATAAGAAAGATTTGATTTTTGAACTACTTTAGCGGGCCTTCACCTAATGGGTAGACTCCACACTTGTAAAGATGCAAAAGCAAGTCAAAATGATTTGGAGTAAATTTTGGAAGCCTTCCCCTCTTTTCCAAGAGAATGAGACTGCTTACTCTGATGCTGTATTTATGGCAAATTTTTTTAGGACTGCATTCCACGCATTGTTTATCTTTGAAGCTGCTCCACCAGCATTCAATAAATGTTGTGATGTCACTGAGTGATTCACGCTCTGCTATAGCTTTGTGTGGACACTGGCCTTTGTACAAACAATGTTCAATATGCCATTTTTTCAAATGAGTGAGGCATCTCATTTATCAATTTATTGAACAGGATCTGGACAGAAGGGTATTCTCCCACAGTCCTTCCAAATGCCTACCCTCCTCACTTTTGAAAACTGGAGAGACCCCAATTTACCACAGACAGTTTCTGCCCAATTTTTTTAACTTGCTGCTTCTGCAAGTTAAGGTACAAATTGCTTACTTCATGGACAGTGGATCCCAGTCTTCTACACAGTGGTGCTTCTGCAAGTTCCACTCAATTTTGGATGCTCTTCTAGTGCAAAATGCTAAAAAATGAGAGACATTCCTCCATACATAGCACTATGCCACTGTGTTTTTTGATCTGTAGAAGGCCTATGGTAGGTATGGAGACCCTTTACATGATGGGAGAAATTGGATGCCTCTCAATTTTCATATCTGAATTCTATGAGGTCTTGATTGAGTATACAGGAGGGGGCTTCTACAGCCTAATAGGGCAGGAAGAGGGCATCTCATAGGGAATTGTCCTGTGTTACACTCATTGCCCTGAGAATCAAGGGTATTTATCACCTTAGTGATGCCCAAAGAGGTTCTGGCTTGACTCTAAGTAGATGACCTTTCAATTTCTTCTGGTGCTGCCCAGAGGCCAACTCAGGAACATCAACTACAACAAGCATTGAGCTGGATCTCTCCCTATGCAACCCTGTAAGGGGTGCAGCGATTTGCCATCCTGGCCGCAGTGCTGACGTGACTCAGTGCCCCGTCCGACCCCAGCTTAGCTTCTTCTTCCTTCAGTTTTCTTTTCAATTATTCCTATCCTTCTTTCCAACTCCTCTTGCTATTGTTTCCCTTTTGCTTCGTTAGCTTTAGGTAGATTTAGGTTTTTAATTTTAACAGGTTAGTTTAGTTATTTAGTACGTTAGGTACCCTCTTTTACATTTTTGTCTTTTTTTTTCTCTTGTTTTCTTTTTCTGTTTCGACAGAAGTTGTGACTATGGCTTTGTGGACCCCATAGTCGCTTGGTACTCAACCAGGCTACGCTTTTAGACTGATCCTTTCTTACTTATGTCTCTGTACAGGTCAACGGATGCGCCCACTGGGGGCATCATGTACAGGACCGTGCCCTAGAGGAGGTTTGGTTGCCTGGGTCATCATTTTATTTCTTGGAGGTCTTTGCACCGCAGTCCAGAGAATCTCCATTATACGGCTCCGCTGTTTTTAAAATGACAGTAGGAGTTGGGGGGTGGCTTACCCTGGCTGGGCTGTATGGGCACTCTTTGGACTCACGATGATGATTTGGTGCATGCCCTCAGCTCCAGGGGCAGCCCCAAATAAAATATTTTATGTTTAAATTTAAGAAAAATAACTCCTGTCATTGTGCCTTGGACCGTGATGGTAGACGCTTTGATCCTTTTGGGTCAAAAGTCAATCCTGAGTTGGATTATGACTGATTTTTAGTCTTGAAAGCGAACGATAGTCCTCTTAGTAAGGCTGACATCTTCGACGTCTACGAGGATTTTGTTGAGAAATGTGGCGAACCTGCCCAAATGTGGCCACATAATGATGGCATATTGATAGTCGAGGCGAAATCAACCGAGCAGCATCAGCAGATTAAGACCCTACAGTCTTTAGCTTTTGTAGACATGTCCTCTGCTTTACACCCGACATTTAACACCTGTAAAGGTGTTATCCAATCGGGAGAATTAATAGATTATGATGTTGGCAGGCTGGTATCAAAACTTACCAATCGGAACGTTATAAATGCCCACCGCATTTCCAGGTTTGTGAATGGCGCTAGGTTACCAACTGCCACCATAATCCTGACCTTCAACAGATTGGAATCGAACAAGTATGTTAAGGTTGGCTATTTTAACATCCCAGCCAAGCCTTACATTGAAAACCTACAGCTACGCTTCCATTGCCAACGCTTTGGCCATGTAAGCAAGTTTTGAAAATAGGCTAGGTTGTGTGTGAATTGTGGATCGGATTATCACGGGATGCCCTGTTCTCAACAGCCGTGCTGCCCTAACTGCAGTGGAGAACACCCTGCAACATCACAGCAATGCACTTTCTTTCTCTATGAGAGAGAAGTCATTGTGATTAGAAACAAGAACAGGGTCAGTTTTAAAGAGGCAAGAAGAGTAAAGGAGATGTATGTTCAACCTGATGTGAGCTTTTCTGATGCTCTGCGTTCTACCAGGCCAAAGAAAGGGAGAAGCTAGAGACCTCCTACTGGTTCTCCTGTGCCTGACCAGGTAAAAAATCCTCTATGTCCTAAATGTACATCTCCTCATGTTGAACACTTGGTCAGCACCTTACACTGCTTCTGAGGTTACCAACAAGAAGAGGAACCTTCCATCCTTTCCTGCTTCCCCAAGGGTGGTTAAGCACCTTGCTACCACTCCAGAACATGTGGATGTTGATCATGTTGGTCCTCAGGTGGTATCCATTCCACCTCTGGATAGATATTCACCTGGCCCTTAAAGGACCAAGCTCTTCTTCAGCTCCAAAACAGGTTATCACTCCACCCCCCCCTTGCCCCTTGTTGATTTGTTGATACTGCTTTGGAATTTCTTCTATCCCTGAACGAGAAGGAACCAACCTTTGCTACTTCCCAGGAGCCAGCTGTTTTGGAGGTTACCCCCTCATCTGAGGAGGACTCTCAAAAACTGACTCAGCATCCTTCTCTATCAGCATTGAATGAACAACTTTTGCTGATGTCCTCACCACCACCATCGCCTCTACCATCCCAACCAATACCACCAGCTGTGTCAACATTGTCTGTTCCCTCAACACCTGAACTGACCCCTGGAGTTGCTTCCATCTCTGCTTCTCCAGTGAAGACAGTTCTCTCTTACAGCCATTTATCAAAATCTGATGCGCCACCGCTTAAAGAAAAACCAAAGGCAAAACTCAAGCTTCCGATGCCTCCTTTGTCATACTCCAAGCCTAAGGCTAGTATGACACAAACTACTTCTGCTGGTAGTTCAAATCCAAAATCTCCTACCCCTAAGGGTAGGAAGAAATCTACCGTTATGCTTAAACGGTAACAATGTTTCTAATTATTCATTGGAACCTCCAAGGTCTTTTTCCTAAGTGGGAAAAGTTCAAGCTCCTGCTTAAGGATTACAATCCTGATTGTATTGCTTTACAGGAGACTTGCTTGGGTACTTGCAGAGTACCCAACATTTCGAGTTTTGTGGGATATTTTAAGAACCCCGGAGAACCAATTCATGGTTCTGCTGTTTTTGTTAACAACAAGGTTCCCCACAACCAGCTCTCTCTTAACACAGACCTGCAAGTGGTTGCTATCCGCCTATTTTCTAGTCGCCATTATTCAGCCTGTTTTCCAGTCGCCATTATTCGGTCTGTTCGCTGTATCTTCCTCCTGGCGAAGAAAGAGATACAGCTGTTTTAGCTACAAAGTTAACTAATTTAATTTCTCAACTCCCTCCTCCCTTTTTATTGATTGGCAACTTTAATGCTTGACACCCCCTTTGGGGGCACCATGATAACCCTAGAGGAAATATGAATGAGAGATTTCTGGGCACTAATGATGTCTGCTTTCTTAACGATGGCAGCCACACATCAGCCACACTTCCTTCTGACGGGCGACAATAACTCTTGATTGAAGTTGTGTAGCCCTTAAACAATCAATAATCAATCAATCAAACAGTAATCACTTTCCCATTGTAATAACATCATGTACAGGTGGTCCTCCTCCACCACCTAGCCAAAGATGGAAAGTTCAGGCACCTCTCAAGCCATGATGGGTCCTTCCCTCATAAAGATATTGAAGTGACTATTGATGATCTTTTAGCCCACATCAATTATGCAATGCTCGAGAGTCGTCACTGAATGTAAACAGGCTTGATGACGTTACTATCGGTGCCCCACGATGGTAAAGAAACTTGCTCATAACGGAGCAAGGGCAGTACAACGATGCACCCTCCGATGTGCTTGAAAGACCTTGTTGGATGGTTACATCGCGTTGATATGTTGGCAGACCCCTGTAGACAAAATCTGGAAGAGGGTAAAAAAGCTATTCAGGAAATCCCATTGTTTTACAGCTCATACCACCTGTAGTGGTATGCAAGGGGCTTACTGGTAGGCCCAAGAATCAGTTCTTGCCTGTAGCCTTGAGGACCATGTATGATCAACACTCCTCTCACCATTGGCCTAGCACCGGAGAGAGTTGGAACTGCTGCTGTCTTCCCATCTCAAACAGCATTGGTTCGCCTACCAAGTGAGCTTCTGTTTCACAGCAGAACTTGTTGCCATTCTTGTTGCACTCTTTGTTATTGCTCCTATGCCATCTGGTTGTCTTAAGATTTTCTCTGACTCCCTTAGTTCTCTGGAGGCACTGGATGCTTTTGGTTCTAGTCATCCACTGGTTTCCAAGATCCAGCAGTTGCTTTTATATCTGTTCTATTCACAAGATTTCTTTTTGCTGGCTGCCTAGTCACGTGGGCATCCCAGGTAAGGAAAGGGTGGATGCTGCGGTCAAGGAGGCGGCATCATTGGGGATACCCCCATCAGCCCCAGTCCCACTTTGTGATGTCTATCCTCTCATCACTGAATATATAGTCGCCTTATGGCAGAAGATGTGGGATGAGCTTCCTCCCACCAAGCTCTATTCCATAAAACTTCAGTCCTCCCATGGCGATGTACCATGAGACCAGGTTGACTGGAGGTTATTTTATGCCGACTGAGGATAGGCCATTGCCGCCTCACTCATGGGCACTTGATGAATGGGCAGCCCCCACCTTTGGAAATCCTGTGCGGGGTGCAGCTGTCTATCCTTCACATCTTTGCTAAGTGTCCCCTTTTGAGAAATCTTAGGAGAAGGGTTTTCCATTTCATTACTGGGCAGATAGATCCCCAGCAGGTTCTGTGGGGCATCTTGTCTGAGATTCGGCTCTTTTAGTGTGAATAGAATTTTTAAATTTTTAGAAGAATTTAATCTTTTAGCCAAATTTAATATATTGTTTCATGATTTTATATTCTCTGTTCTGTATCTATTGTTGATCCATCTATAGTCTATGTTTTTATCCTTTGTCGAGTTCTCAATAGTTTATTTTTGATATCTTTTGGCTGAGGCTAGTCCGTTTGGGCTTTACAGCATTTATGTTCGGCACTATTCATTCATTTCACCTTATGCAAAAGCCCATAGGTTTTCTTTATACCAGCTTCAGGTTGTCCACTTGTGCTACAATCTATAGCTCCACCTTGACCCTGGCTTCTTCCTAAACAGGGTTTTCCTGGAAGTGTTGGATTCCCACCTTTCCTTGATCTTGTTTCAACCACTTCCTCACTTTTGAGGCCTATATTGGCAGCTTTAGGGCCTCATGCACCTGTGCCATTCATATTCTTCATTTTGTGACATTCATCACTGGGATGCTGTTAGGGCTAAAGGCTTAGTTTATCCCTTAGGCCTGTGTTGTCCCTGGTTCTGCCCAGAGCATCACCTTGAATGATACCACCTTTGACTCTTGCCACACCATCTCCTCAAGCTTAAAAGAGCTCCTGGATTATTGCATTAGACCTTTTGGGAGCACATTTCATGCTTGAGGCATTCCAGTATACATGGATGGCTACAAAATCCAAGATGAGGCCAGCTTCCATGCCCTATTCCCGCTGTTTGAAGTCAGCAGGGTTCTACTAGATGCTGTACATGCTGGTACAAGGGAGAACACATTGTGCTAGGTTTAGGGACCAGATTGTGTTATATAATGACTCGCAAATTTCCTTGGTGCTCTCTGGGCATTGTAGTCTCCAAACACCCTGTTTTGAGGTATCCATGATGCACCGAACTGGGCAGAGTTTGGGATTCTTTTATACTTGGTTCCTGGACAAGCGGAGATTGCAGGGAATGAGGGCTCTAAAGAGTCAGCAAGGACTGCATTACCAGACCAGCATTTTTATCTGTCTCATATTGCCTACATAGTTAGGATCAGGTCAGCCCTCTGGGCTGCCTTTAAAGAAGATGGGAAATGGGAGCTTAAAGTTGCTTGCCATCTTGCTATAACTGTTCCCATGGACGTACCTTCCATTACCTCAGCAGCTTCAAGTCTATGTCTGTTATCTTCAGATTGGGTATACTCGCGGTATGCACTGCCATTTGATGGAGCATTCCCCTATGCCTTACTGCAATGATTGCTTGACATATTTAGTTGAGTGTCCAAGTCTCGGGGATAATCACACGTGCTGCCAGCACCAGGCAGAGTAGCATAGTTACTACTTTCCTTTATATTCCATTTTGAGTATTCATGTTGAGTGCATGCTCTGGGGATTTGGAGATACTACTTTAGCCTGCTAGTAGAGACTACTTGGTTGTGCAGTCACCAGAGAGACCTTTAAAAAAAATCTTGATTTGAAATCAATTTGTTACTCAAATCTGAATTCTAAAAGGGTTATTCCAGTGCCCTATGACCTTGGTAGGTGTCGCCAGATGGGTACCTTTGAAAATAATAATGAGAAGTGTGATATTTTGTAGGATTCTTTTTGCTTGTATTCAAATTGCTCAGGGGATGTATTCCTGATGTCAAGAGACCTATAAACCATTGCTCCCGTCACCAAATTAAACTTTTGAGTGGATTGCATCACCTTTTTTATCCATCCTGCTTGATTATCAATACAATTCCTGTATAATTAGCTTTTGAAAATTATAAGATTTATCATAAAGTGTGAAAGTATCTTTTTTAAATTTTAGAGGATGTATCTGGAGAGATTAAAGAAATAAATCACAAATTCTGTAAAGATTCACTTGGTGGCAATTTTGATGATAAAAATGGGAGAGAAGATACAACACTAAAATTGCCTATAATTATTCATTGTTTCTATTTCTTTTATTTTTAACCATTATCAGCATAAATCTAATTATTATAGTTGAATCATTTTAAATGTCTTCAGAAACTTTGGTTAAACAAGATTGCAGAGAAAACAGTAAAAATGTGTGGAAAGTTCATTCATAGTCTTTTACACTAGTAGGTCCTGGTGGGCAATCCTGAATCTGAGGAACCTGGGTAGCATTTTGTTCCTTTTTTTTCTCCATTTTATGTAAATAAAAATATTTGTTGTTGGGTATTTAAATAGAATCAACTTTGTCTTTAACTTTAGGAGCGATTTTATGAGATTGTAATGAAAGAGGAGATTAAAGAAGAACCTCTGGAAGATGAAATTCCCCTCCTTGATGGAGAGAGACTCGATTCGCAAGAGGAAAACTCAAGCCCCAAATCCTCTACTGAAAAGGCCCTACAAAACTCCCTTCCTGAAAAGGTAATTTTGCCCACTTTAAAATTTAATACCAAATTTATTCACAAAATTTAATGCAGTGAAAGACTTAGTAATTTGGGGGAAAGTTTATAGCACCCGCAAAGCCTTGTGAGGAAAATCTACCAAATGACAAATAAAAGACAACCAGGTCCAGATATTGGGTTACTGGCCTGAGACGCTGCTGCCCATGCCAAGGGTTTATATTGGCAACTCTTTATGAAGACCTTGTCCAGTCATGGTGGTTAATCTGCATCTATGGTTTGGTGGTTATAGAGAAAATTGAAAAAGTAAATTGTTCTATCCATTCCTCATGGATAAGATCTTATTGAAATTCATATAAAGATCAGACTGACAATTGCTGATATGCGTAAAGGCAAAGGTGCTTTTTCTTGGAGGGTAGGAAGGGATAGGATGTGCATTAATTGCACCCAAAACACATCTGCAGGTTCGGAAGCAGAGGAAAGAGTGGATATTTTTGCTGGGAAGATGAGGTGGGTCTACTGCTTCAGAAATCCAGAATGGGAAAGTTGGTAGCAGGACACCTGCTGGGTCCTCTACATCATCACAAAACGGAGACACCCTTATGATGACTGATATCCTACAAAGCCTCACATTCAATACAATACACACTATCATGAAGAAGTTCGGTACCATAACGAGAATTGGAATCATCTTTGAGAATAATGATACCACCAACAGATGTTATGTGATCTTCCTGATAAAGGAGGCCGCTAAGGCAGCCCTTGAACATGCAACCTCCTTATCCATATGTGACAAGAACTTCTCTGTCAGACTCTAAAGAATAATCCTGAAGAGAGAGAGCAGGACTTCTGTCTAAACATATTTGAAGAGCATCCCCGAGGCGTCAAAGGAGAGGAGGCATCTCCTGCCCGGCTGGTGCTCTGTTACAGGCAAAACCATCTCCATTTCAGAGAAGGATCTTGCCGAGGCCGGCCCATCATGCCTAGGGGCTCCTATCGGCAGAGGAGAGAAGGGGGTTCATTACCCGCCCTCTCCCTACGCGGAAGCCGCCGGGAAAGACGGGTCTGCTGCCCTTTGGGTTAGCCATCATGCCAAGATTGGCACGTCCGGCACCGTTGCACCCCCGGGTGTAAAGAAGCGCTAAAGCGAGCAACCAAGACCTAAAGTTGGATCTATTATGTCCCTGCGATAGTTCTCTTGGACCTACCCCACACTACCCCAGTGGTTTCAGTTCACTTTGTCATTTCCAAAGCAGTTGCCAGGATGGCCCCTTTTAAGAAAAACAAAAGTAATCCCTGGACCTGACACACTCATGGTGCACTTCCCCATTTGATGGAGTGCTGCTCCCATGCACCTTAAAGCAATGACTGAATGGTTCCCCAAACTCGTCGCGATACCGGGACAGGTAACGTACGCGAAGATCACCCAGACTGAGACATTCAACAAGAATGTGCTGAACAGTATGGGGAACAACGCAGTCTTCGCAGTAGGACGCAGGCGAGCGCTCCATCAAATGGCGGTGCGTCCTGCGAGTGTGTCCAATTCGGAGACGACAGAAAGCAATCTGAAGCCGCCGCGGCATTGGGGGGGTAGGTCCATGGTAATAGTTAAGGAGCAATGGCACGCAAGTCATGTAATCACCCCGTAAGGGGCGCGGCGATTTGCCATCCTGGCCGCCGTGCTGACGGGATCCAGCGCTCCGTCCGGCCCTAGCTTAACCACTCTTCCTTCCTTCAGATAGCCTGCATTTCTCCCATACTTCGTCGCTTTTAAAACAACCTCTCCCACAGCTTTCTCTGGTCAGCCTCTAATTTCACAGGGTAGATGCTGACCTCCTTCTCAGCCAACCGTCCCGGATCGGGGCTGAGGGGGGAGGGGACAATGTTCCCTAACCCCTGAGCTCCGGTCTGGAGTGGTTGGTTTTTAACAACCTGCTTTATCCCCACCCATACCTTCCTCACATCCCTTATCCTCTCGTCTTCAAAATCTATCTTTTTTACGCTGTGTTCAAGGTGGAGCCGCCATGCTGATGGACTGCCACGCCACCAGGCGGGAGGGGTGGTCCCAAATGGCGTAGCCTGGCTCTGCTGGGCCTGTAAGCACCTCTTGCAGTGCGGGCTACTGCGAGAGGTGGTGAGCGATTGCGTCCCGTAAAACAAAGAGGGTCACCATGCCCAATGACGCAAAAACAAAACATCTCCCCTTAATTCCCCCTATAACGACGGAGCCGCCCTCGGGCAGCTCCACCGAAAAAATGGAGGTCCTCCCTCCCTGTGCATGCGCAGGGAACCTTCCATATTCCTCTAACCGGAGAGGAGGCTTACTCCTCTCATTCGCCTACGGGTAAAGGGGACTCCCCCTTACCCCCTTCTCTGGAGAGGCTTTCGGGCACCTCCCTTTTTGCAGCGGCTGTCCCCTCTTTTCTTTCCAAGGGGACTGCCAAGAAATCCAGCAGGCAGCCCTTAGCCAGCCGCGCCCCATCGAAGCGGCTCGGTTTGGCAAACCCCCTTAGGGGGGAGAGGGAAGCCAGACCCCTTCGGTCGCTTCCCTCAAAAGACCTGCTGGCAAGAATCTTAAACCTTGCCGGGGTCAAGCAAGGCCTGTGCTTCCCCACAAAAGACTGGTGACGCTGCCCAGAGGGGAACTGCGATGTCCTGGGAGAGGATGGCCAACTGGAGGCCCCTCCTGTGATAGACATGGTCTTTGAGGAAACCCAGCCTCAGACGGTAGGGCCTTCCATGGGGGGGAATCCGGGCTCGGTGCCAAGCACCGAACCCGAATCCGCCCCTATGCAAGGTCCTCCTCAAACGGCTGGATCCTCCGAGGCAGAACAAGGAGGAAAGGGATCTCCTCTGACCGGTGCCCCTGCGACCACCAGGACCTTTTCCATTTCGGAGAAGGACCTGGCTGAGGCCGGTCCATCTGGCCTAGGGGCTTCTGTTGGCGGAGGTGAGAAGCGGGTTCATTCCCCGCCCTCCTCTCCTAAAAAGAAGAAAAAGAGAAGAGACTAAAAAGACTCGGGCCTCCTCTCCATCCGCGGGGGCTACGGGGACGGATGGGTCTGCTGCCACTTTGGCAAGCGACCAAGCCAAGATCGGCACATCCGGCCCCTCTGCCCCCCGAGTGCGGAGCCCCTGACTATGACAAAGACCAAAAGTGCACAGGGTGGAGCCTCGATGACATCAGGGCCCCTGATTCAGAGGTTGCCTGGCGTTTTCGAGCCCGCTGGCTTCAAACGCTTCCTCGTTATTCGCTCCACTGATGGCAGCATGTTGTCCAAGGCAACATGATCCATCAGAGGAGAGGATTAGCTAGTGCAATTGGTAGAGAGCCGAAGGTGACCCGTTTCTCGGACGGGAGCCTTCTGGCGAATGCGGCAAATCCCGCTGAGGTGGCCAAGATAAGTGCTCTTCGGACACTTCATGGCACCCCGGTGAGTGTGACGCCGCACTCTACCATGAACTTTGTGAAAGGAGTAGTTTATGCAAGGGAACTCGTTGACTACTCCATTGAGGACATCACCTTAGAGATGGCCGACCATGGGGCGGTCAAGGTCGAGCGTGTGATGAGAAAACAGGGAGGGGTCTCGAGACCCACCCCTACACTCTTCGTCACGTTCGACTGTGACAAGCTCCTTGAGTTAGTGCGTGCCGGTTGGTACCGCTACCGCGTGAAGGCATTCGTGCCACTGCCGCGGTGGTGCTATTACTGTCACCCCTACGAGAGACTGACGTCTCTCGTTGGCATCGGCACCATCGAGATCTGCTGAGAATGCAGTGAGAGCTGTTGGCGACTGAGGGAGTCGCCGAGCTCGTGCGTACAGGCGAATGGTGCATTGTGTACGGCGTAGAGCCACCGGCATCTCCCCAGCGTCGACAAGTATGCTCTCAATGGAAGAAGTGCGGAAGGCATCGGTCGCCAGGCGAAGGCCGGTGTGGTGGATCGAGTCCACCTTCCGCACTACACGCACGGTTGAGGATGCATAAAACTCACATCTGTAGTCGAGCTTCGAATGAACAAAGGATCGATAAAAAATTGGGCAGTAGCGCTATCAGCGCGTCACGGAACGAATAATATCCATGGCGCGGGTACAAGAGACCCTAAGACTGCGAATATGAGCCTCCCAGATGAGTCGTCGGCCAAATACAAGACCAAGGAAACGGTGCGATTCAACCACTTCCAACTATGGCCATGGCCGTGAGTGTCTTCTCTTCGAAGAGGCCGCCTGCATCTCCTCCGATCTAGGCTTGGATGGCATATTCCTTAAATGGAATTTCCGGGAAACTGGGCTAACTGGGAGGAGCTGCGGAGGCTTGCCTCCCCCCGTTCCCCGTTTGCTATTCTTAAGCAGGAGACCATCCTGGGCGCTTGCCCTCTGTCCACCCTCCCGCGGCATAAGGGTATTGAGTACTTGGCAGGAGGATGCGCGATTTACACCCGGCATGATGTCTACGTTCATCTCTTCGCTTTAGATACGTCCTTTTAGGCAGTAGCTATGCAGCTGCACCTGTATATGAGGGATACTGTTATTTCCACGTGCATTACACCATCAGCAGACTTCGACATTGGAGTCTTCCACCGCGTCGTCGAACGGTTGCCGAGGCTTATTTTTTTTCTCAGAGATCTGAACGGTAGACACCCATTCTGGGAGGTGGACCGCATTTCAGGAAATGAATGATTTTTTCTCGCTCATTCGAGGATTTCAGGTCGATAGATGAGGCTGTTTTTCACGCTGACCGCTCCTGTGGTGAGCAGCTGAGTGTGAGACGGCCCTTGAACAGAAGCGTTATGCCTACATGCGCTATAAGCGCCGCCCGAACGACTTAACTGTTGATCAATTTCGTCGAGCTAGGACTAGGATCTGGTATATTTCGAAGCACGCCGCTGCTCTTCTTGGTGGGCATACCTGCCTTGACTTAACCGGAAGACCACTCTAGCAGAGGTGTGGAAGCAAGTCAAAAGGATTCAGATCAATTTCTCGCAGGGACCCCCTCCCATTCTCCAGGAGACTGGGACCGCAATCTCGGACCCCGCGTCCATGGCGCAATCCTTCGCGACCGCATTCTCTAGCCGGGATGCTGCTTTGATATCCGTGACGCCACGGTTATGGCGAGCCGGGCAGGTGTCGAGATTATTTTCTGCTGGGTTCCTGGACATGTAGGAATTGCGAGGAATGAGGTCGCTAAAGAGTCCGCAAGGACTGAGCGACCAAACCAGCGTTTTACTCTTCCTCACACCGATCACATGACAGGAATACGGGCAGCTCTCCGGGATGCCTGGCAAAGAAGATGAGAGACAGTCGAGGGCAACCTAAATTTGCGTGCCATTGCGCCGCAAATGGACTTACCCCTCAATGCCGCGACTGCTTCAGGTTGCTTCTTCTTGTCTCCGAATTGGACACACTCGGTACGCACCGCCATTTGATGGAGCGCTCTACTGCGAAGACTGCCTTGTCCCCCAGACTGTTCGGCACATTCTTGTTGAATGTCCCAGTCTGGGTGATCTCCGCGCACGTTACCTGTCCCGATACCAGACGAGTGGGGTAGCTATCGCTTGTCCCTTGTACGCGTGACTGATTCCTGCACACAGGCTTATGGACTATACCACTTTTTGGAGGAGACTGGTCTCCTCCACGTTGACTAGTTTTGTAGCTCGCAATTTCCTGCGCAGGGAGAGAGGCGGGCCTGCTATTTTATAGCCTTTGTTCTTTTTTATTTTTGTTATTTACATATTGTTATTTGTTTGGTAATATACCTAGTAGTAGGCTGTGTTAAGAACGGTGACTTATGCCAGATGAGCTCCTAAAATAAAAAAAAAATATCTTACTCATCATTATGCCACGTTGGAATTGTCGTCCCCTTTTTCAAACTGGACATGCACAGATTGGACGTATTCATTTGCATCTTGTTTTGGCTTGTCCTTGAACCACCCCTTGCTGCCCTTTTTGTGAGGAATGAGGTCGCTACAAGTGCCTCGGTTACCCAGCTTCTATTGGAATGTCCTCATTTTCAAGTGTACCTCGCTTGTCCCTCCTTTATTTTCTTCTGACCGAAGAATATCTTAAACACTTTTAAATTTTTATCTCATAGTGGTTTTCTCACTCATAATTAATTTGCCCTTATTTGTTTTTGCTTCCATATATAATCCCCTTGAAATTGGGCTGCTGTCCATTTTTGTCCTTAAATCCTTATTGAATGATATTCTGTACTTTTCAAAATACTCTTGCACACACCTAAAAATGGTTTCTCCTTTAAATCAGTTTCTGAAGATTTACCCAAATGTTAGCATGACTAAATTTGTCTTCTATGCTGTCTTCCCTATTTTTGATGTTCTAGCTGCTCAGCCGGGCAGTGCATCTGTCTTCACAGCTGAACTGGTTGCAATTCACTACTCGCTATTTGAGATTATGCATTTTACCTGCTTTAGAAACAAAATTGTGATTTATTTTGAGGCATTAGAATCTCGGCACTTCCTGGTTCTCAGTATCTGTGACACCACTGCTGTCACCTATCTGAGATTAGTCGAGGTTTTCTTCTTTGGGTTCCTGGACATGTAGGAAATTAGGGAGCATAAGGGTCTGAAAGCACTTGGCATGCATACCACCATTTTACTCCTCCGTACACTAATTGCATAGCAGCAATAAGTTCATCCATTTGACCTATCGTGTAAAGAAGCGCTAAAACAAGCAACCAAAACCTAAAGTCGGATCTATGTCCCTGCAATAGTTCTCTTGGACCTACCCCAGTGGTTTCAATTCACTTTGTCATTTCCTAAGTAGTTTGCCAGGATGGCCCCTTTTAAGAAAAACAAAAGTAATCTCTGGACCTGATACACTCACAGTGCACTTCCCCATTTGATGGAGTGCTGCTCCCATGCACCTTAAAGCAATGACTGAATGGTTCCCCAAACTGTCCAGCACATTCTTTCTGAATGTCCCAGGATGAGGTGGTGTCTACTGCTTGTCCCTTGTACTTACATTTGATGAATTCGTGCACATCCAACTGCAGCATTTTTTAATTTCTGGAAGAGGCAGCCCTTCCCCATGGTCTAGATATAGTCTGGGGTAGTTCGCTGCATGCAAATATGCTGGAAGAAAGTTAGCCTTGGTCTTTTGTGGTTTTTCTTTTTTTTTTAAATAGGCTAAGTATAATTAGGGTAACTGCTTCTGGTTGTTGTTATCAAGTATACTCATCATCTATTACTACCATCATTCAAGAGTGGCATCTTGCCACTTTCATACCATAGACTGGAGTTGTTCATACACACTTTTTTCAGCGGCCAACAAGTGCCTATTTGCAACTCCCTCAGCAGCGCCCTCAGATAGATTACTCTCACTTTTTGTTGTGATCATAATCAGGTGGGAGTATTAAACAATGAATATAGGTTGAGTGGGGTCCCTACCCTTTCTTCCTCTTGTTCGAATGCTCTCCGGTACACCAGGAAGATAGTGAACAAGAGATTGTAAAATCACTATTTATTTTTCAGGAAATGAAATTGTGTTTGTAAAATCACTATTTATTTTTCAGGAAATGAAATTGTGTTCTTCCACTAACCTTAAAGTAATTCCACAATTTAGTGGTATAGTACCATCGCCACGAGCCCTTGATTATGACCCAAATTGGACTGCTGGTGTAAATTCAAGATCTGAAAGACCAGGAAAATGCGCCGAAAACAACTCTATCCCTTCTAAGTCGACACAAACAGATTTACATACGGTGCCTCATTCGAGAATCAATAAGAAAATCTATAGATGCTGCTCCTGTCCTTTTCAGACTGCGCAGAGGGGAGCTTTAATAATACATTTAAGAACCCACAATGGCGAGAAGCCATTCAAATGTAGCCTTTGCCCTTATCAGGGTGCCACAAAAGGAAATGTTAAAAGACATTTAACGACTCACACTGGCGAAAAGCCTTTTAATTGCGACCTATGCCCTTATCAGGGTGCTACAAAAGAAAATTTTAAAAGTCATTCAATGACTCACACTGGAGAAAAGCCTTTCAAGTGCGACCTTTGCCCTTATCAGGCCGCAACGAAATGTCTGCTTAAAAGGCATTCATATACTCATACTGGTGAGAAACCTTTCAATTGTAGCCTTTGCCCCTATCAGGCTGCTACGAAAGGAGACGTTAGAAAACATTCAACGATTCATACTGGCGAGAAGCCTTTCAAATGCACCCTTTGCCCTTATCAAGCTACATTGATAGGAAATCTTAAAAGACATTCACCGACTCACACTGGTAAGAAGCCTTTCAAGTGCAGCGTTTGCACTTATCAAGGTGCAACGAAAGATCATCTTAAAACCCATTCATATACTCACACTAGCGAAAAGCCTTTCAAGTGCGACCTTTGTCCTTATCAGGCCGCAACGAAATGTCGGCTTAAAATCCACTTATATACTCATACTGGCGAGAAACCTTTCAATTGTAGCTTTTGCCCCTATCAGGCTGCTACGAAAGGAGATGTTAGAAAACATTCAACGATTCACAACGGCGGCGAAAAGCCTTTCAAATGCAGCCTTTGCCCTTATCAAGCTACATTGATAGGAAATCTTAGAAGACATTCAACGACTCACACTGATAAGAAGCCTTTCAAGTGTAGCGTTTGCACTTATCAAGGTGCAACGAAAGATCATCTTAAAACCCATTCATATACTCACACTAGCGAAAAGCCTTTCAAGTGTGACCTTTGCCCTTATCAGGCTGCCAGAAAAAGAGATATTAAGACACATTCGTATACTCACACTGCCGAGAAGCCATTCAAATGCGACCTTTGCCCTTATCAGAGTGCCAGAAAAGAAGATATTAAGATACATTCATATTCTCACACTGACGTGAAACATTTCAAATGCAGCTTTTGCCCTTATCAGAGTGTCAAGAAAGGAAATGTTAAAAGACATTCATATACTCACACTGGCGAAAAGCCTTTCAAGTGCGACTTTTGCCCTTATCAGGCTACCACAAAAGGAGATATTAAGACACATTCAACGACTCACACTGGCTAAAAGCCTTTCAGGTGCAGAATTTGCCCTTATCAGGCCGCAACGAAACGTCGGCTTAAAATCCATTCATATACTCATACTGGCGAGAAACCTTTCAAGTGCGACCTATGCCCTTATCAGGCTGCAAGAAAAGGTCAGCTCAAAAACCATTCATGTATTCACACAGGTGAGCATCCTTTCAAATGCAGTCTTTGCCCTTATCAGGATCAGAGAAAGGATAATTTTGTGACACATTTAAGAACCCACACTGGTGATAAATAAACCTTAAAGAGAAGCAAAATTGCTCAATGCGCTACAAGCGCCTCCTGAACTATTGCACCGAGGGTGAATACATCGAACACTTCCTGTATTCTTTAGCCGAGTGTGAGACGGCCTGCAAACATAAGGATGCTGCCCATCTCAATTCTACTTGACATTTTGGTGTTGGGCGCTTTCTCCGGGAGAGGGCAGGCGGACTTAAAAAAAGGGAATGTCTCTGCTAAAGAGGTTTTGAATGGAAGCTGTAGAGTTGATGAAAGAGGACTATATGAGGGTTCTAAGAAATCGAATAAAAATATTAACCCTAAGACACAAAGGATGTTAAGACGTACCCAATCATGTCATTGAAACCACTTTAGCCCCGTCCGGCCCCAGCTTATCCTCTTTGCGATAGCCACGTTTTTACCTTCTTCCTCACTCTCCCTACATCATCTCCCACAACGTTCTCTGGCCGGTCTCTAATTTCACAGGGTAGATGCCGACCAGCTTCCTCTCACCCAACTATCCCGGATTGGGGAGAGGGAACAGCTTTCCCTCACTCCTGAGCAGTGGTTTTGGGTGGTGGGTTTTTAACAACCTGCTTCATCCGCACCCACACCTTCCTCACATCCCCTTTCTTTCTCCTTTCAATCTCTATCGATTTTACGTCCAACCCAAGGGGTAGCCGCCTTGCCGAAGGGCTGCCTGGCCACTGGGCGGATAAGTGTGGTCTTAATTGCGGTAGCTGGTTCTGCCGTCCTGCATTCACCCCTCGCAGGGTGCGTGAGATGATTAGCGTTTGCATCCCGTGTAAACTATAGGGTCACCATGCCCAATGATGGAAATCCAACAAAAAAAAAACTCTCCACTACCCCTTCACGATCGACGCAGCCGCCCTCGGGTAGCTCCACAGTAGGAAAGGAAGTCTCCCCTGCCCCCTGCATTATCTCAGATGACCCTCCTAACTTCGCTTACCGGAGAGGAGGCTTACTTCTCTCCCACACCTAAGGGTGCAGGGGACTTCCTCCTCATCCCCTTCTTTGGAGTCACCATTGAGGTTATTCACTCTTACTAGCGGCAGTCCACCCTAGACATGGCCCATCGGCCCGTGCTCTCGATAGTCCTGCGGGAGTGCTTATGGAACTTAAAGGGATTTAGTGTACGTGCACCCTTCTCTTTCCCGATGGATGCCAGTTCACCGGCACAAGAAGATGAGACGAAAGGCTCCTCGAATGGAATCTGTGATGTATCGGGGGGGGGGGGCGGCACATGGAGCACCCCCCACTGAGGTGACCCAGCCCCAGACGGTAGGATCTTCCATGGCTCGAACCCGTGTCTGCCCTTATGCAAGGTCCTCCTCAGACTGCTAAGGTCATCGAGGCCTCACAAGGAGAAGAGGGATCTCCTCCCACGGCTGGTGTTCATATAACACGCATGACCTTCTCAATTTGAGAGAAGGGACTTACCGAGGCCGGCCCATCTGGTATAGGGGCTCCTACCGGCCTAAGAGAGAAGCGGGTTCATTCCCCGCCCTCCTCTCCTAAAAAGAAAAAAAATAGAAAAAATACTGAGCTCCTCTCCCTCAGCGGAGGCTGGGGGACGGACGGTGTGACCAAGCTAATATCGGCACGTCCGGTACCATGTCTCCTCCGGATGGGGAGACCCAGAGGAAGACTAGAACGGAGCCTCGATTACATCAGGGCTGCTCATTCAGAGGCTACCTGACGTTTAAGAGCCCGCTGGCTTCAAACGCTTCCTTGTTATTCGCTCCATTGATGGCAACATGATCTATCAGGGAAGAGCTCTAGCTAGTGTGATTGGTAGAGAGCCGAAGGTGACCCATTTCTCGGACGGCAGCCTTTTGGAGAATGCGTCGAATCCCTCCGAGGCGGCGAACATTAGTGCCCTTCGGACACTTATCGAATGCTTGTGAGTGTGATGCCGCACTCTACCATGAACTTTGTGAAGAGTAGTTTATGCGAGGGAATTCGTGGACTAATCCATACATGACATCACCTTAGAGCTGGGTGATCAAGATCGAACGTGTGATGAGAAAACAAGGAGGAGTCTCGAGACCCACCCCTACATTCTTCGTCATGTTAGACTGACAAGCTCCCTGAGTCGGTGCGTGCCAGCTGGTATCGCTACCGCGTGAAGGCATTCGAGCCAGGTCCGCGAAGGTGCTACTACTGTCACCGCATTGGCCATACTAATCTCTTGTGTAGACGCGCAAAGTCAGGGATACCCGAAGTCTGTGAAAGTTGCTCCAAGGCTGCACACGATAAGTCCAAATCGTGTGTAGCCAAGTGAGTCCATTGCGAATCTGCATCCTGCTTCTTCGAAGCAATGTGGTGCGTATCTCCTTGAGATGGAAATCCTGACCGTTCAGGCCCAGGATTTTCTCTAAGTACTTGGTCCTGTCGCGCCCGGCGCGACGTGGGACGTCCTATGCCTCAATGTTAAGAAAGACACCCTCTGTTCCCTGCTCCTCCAGGCCTACGAGCACGGTCGTCTGCGCCCATTTGTAACCCTTCTTCTGGTTCGACCACCCCGTGTAAAGCTGGCGCCACAAAGGGTTTACACGCAGCCCCGGTTAAAACCAGGTCTACCCTCCTCCCTTCAAGTTACCGTTACCCGTAAGTCGAAACGGCCGCGCGCCTCCCGAGTAGTTAGACTCACAGGCGGCAACACCCCTGAAGTTTGTCGTGAGGCCATCTTTCGGGGTTCCTAAAGCTGCCCCCGCAAAGGAGGACAGCACAAAAGGAGCTTCGGCTACTTCGCCCACACCCAATGGTAGGTTAGGTTGCTCGGAGACTGTGGATCCTCTAAGAGAGGGGCTCCTGCATCCGAGCCCCTCCCCGCTCGCTTAAGGTTTCGAGGCGGAGGGATGAAAAGACATGGCGAACCGAACCTCCCACGATAAATCCTCGTAGGCGACAGCGCATTGTCCAGCCAGAGAGGGTAATCTCTTCGAAGATGGACCCCGCATCGCCTCCGAGCTAGGCCTGGAGGGCATATGCCTTCAATAGAATTGCTGTGGACTAGACCAACTGGGAGGAGCTGCGGAGGCTCGTCTCCGCGATTTTCACCTGCCATGATGTCTTAGTTCTTGTCTTCGTTTTAGATAACTCCTTTCAGGCAATGGCCGAGCATCTGTAAGTGGATAGGAGGTATACTGTTATTTCCGCGTACATTCCACCGTCAGCCGACCTCGACGCGTGGACTTCCGCCGTGTCGTGGCACGGTTGCCGAGGCCCTTTCTCTTACTCGGATATCTTAACGGTAGAAACCCCATTTGCGGAGACGACTCAAGTAATCCCCGGGGGTCATGTCCTTTCCGACCTAATCAACGAGTTGGAAATAGGTGTCCTAAATGTTCTCGGGCATCACTGCTCGAAAAAAAACGTTTTATTTTCCTATCTCGATCTATCTTTGTGTTCTCCAGATGCACAGCTTCTTTTTGGCTTAGGGTGGTCGATGACCTCCATGGCCGCCGCCCTAAATCTCACCTCGGTTGGACTTAGCGTGTGTACGGGTGGTCCGCATTTCAGGATTTGACAGATTTCTCTGTCTCACTCAAGGAGTTTAGGTCAGTAGATGAGGCCGTTGAGTTCCTCTCCGGCAACCTCATCGCCGTGGGAATAACTACTATTCCCAGAAGGTCTGACCGTTTTGCACGCCGACAACTTCCGTGGTAGTCGGCATAGTGTGAGTCGGCCCTCAAACAGAAGCGTTATGTCTACATGCGCTATAAGCGTGACTTGAAAGATTTCACTGTCGGTGAGTTTCGTCGAGTTAGGGCTAGGTTCCAGTATATCTCGAAGGACGCCCGCCGCTCTTCTTGGCGGGCATACGTGTCTTCACAACGGGAACACCCATTTAGCTGAGGTGTGGAAGCGAGTCAAAAGGATTCGGCGCAAGTTCTTGCAGGACCTTCCTCCCTTTCTCCAAGAGAATGGGACCCAATCTCGAACCCCGCGTCCGTAGCGGAATCTTTCGTGACTGCTTTCTCCGCATTCTCTAGTCGGGATGCTGCTCCGCCAGCATTCAATGCGCGTCGTCATGTCGTGGAAAGCCGCAGACTGGACTTTACCTTTAGAGGCGGTGAACCCTTCTACGACAGGCTTATCTGAGTGAGTTGCGCTCCGTGCCAGTGTATACGGATTGCTCCAAGTCCCAAAAGGGCGTCGTTTTCCATGCCCTATCCCCTCTGTTTGAAGTCAGCGGGTCTCTGCCAGGCTCTCTGTTTGTCTTCACGGCCGAGTTGGTTGCATTACACTGCTCGTTACGGGAGATTGTGCTTTATAGCGACTCACAAAGCGCCCTGAGTGTTCTTGGGACATTGTAATCTCCGCACCTCTTGCTTCACGATATGTGACGCCACGGTTTTTTGCGAGCCGGGCGGATGTCGAGATTATCCTCTGTTGGGTTCCTGGACATGTAGGAATGGCGTGGCATAAGCGCGCCAAAGACTCCGCGAGGACTAGGTGACCAGACCATGTTTCGCTCTTCCTCACTCCGATTACATGGCAGCTATCCGGGCTGGTGGCAAAGAAGATGTGAGATGGTCTAGGGAAACTTAAAGTTGCGTGCCATTGTGCCGCGACTGTTCCCATGGACCTACCCCAAATGCCGCGACGCTTAAGGTTGCTTTATGTCGTCTTACAATTCGGCACACCCGCGGAACGCACCGCAATTTGATGGAGCGCTCGCCTGCGCATATAGGTTGCATTTTCCTGCGCTTGAGGGAGGCCGGCCCACCTCCGCCGCCGGAGCGTGCCTCCTGCTTGCTTTGTTTTCTTGTTATTTTTTTAGCGTTATTTGTTCTTTTTTGTTATTACTTGTTACTTAATATAACCTACTAGTAGGCTGTGTGGTGTACGGCGACCTATGTCCAAGCAGGTAGGCACCAGATGGGATAAAAAAATACTGTTAACCATCCCTGTTACTAGTGCTGGCACTGAGCGATTTTTTCTGTTCTTAAAAGAGTAAAAAACTACTTGAGAACAACAACTGGAGATGAGCGCCTATGTAGCTTGATGTTTATGGCCACTGAAATGAGTATGGCCAAGTCTTATTATTTGCTCATCTGAATGAAGCCTCGTCGCTACCATTGGCTCTAGATGAGCCTATAAAAGCCAAACCAGTTACTGTATTATCATATTTATATTTTTAATGTATATGCGAGATTAAATTACCTCAATTACACTTTAATATGTTGCAATTATAGATTTTTTTAAGGAATCCTTTGTATTTGTTAATAGTTTTCTTTTTTCTGTTTAAATTTGTTCTTAACTAAATAATGTTGTATCTATCATTTATACTCATTACTGTGTAAGTATTTGCTATATTTGTATATTAATGAATTAATGAGGATGGTATATGTATATTATGTGGGTGGGTATTTGTACACCTGTTTGTTGTTTTATTTAACTCAATACAGCTCCTATATGGCTTCAAAATACTCCAAAATGGGCACAACTTTCCACAAATTTTTTTCGGGGGGCTTACAGCAGCACCCCGCCCCCCCAGCTGATAGGGCTCGCTTCGCTCGCCACTACAATCATACCATAAGTTCTGGAACTTTGTCCCCCTGCCATAAGGAAAACCTGAAATGACTCCCCTGCTCGCTGAGTGGTTTACTGCGTGGGGTGATTAGCGTTGATATCCCGCAATTATAATAATAGTGTCCCTCCCCATGCCCACCAATGAGAACTTTAAAACCACCCTTGATCACCCGACACTGGATATGATCATGGACTTCTCTTCCTCTTCGAACCAGGCGAGTTCGAGGCCTACGCGACAGCCCCTCTGTCATCCTCAAACGGAAATCGTGGCAACCAGCCAACACCACTTCGAGATCGCTCCATCGCAATATCAAACAATCTTCTAGTGCCAGTGCCGGTTTAACCTACTAGCACGTGCTTCGTGCCCCGCGTTTCAAGGGGCCACGCAGGGATTTAAAATATTAGTAATAATTCACTTTTTTGCCATTAGGCACAGAAGGCCTAATATTAAACAATATTTAGCCTGAATAAACTATATATATTTATATATATATATATATATATATATATATATATATATATATATATATATATATATATATATATATATATATATATATATATACATATACACATATACATATACATATACATATACACACACACACACGCGGGTGGGGGCCTAATATTAAACAATATTTAGCCTGAATAAACTATATATATATATATACATATACACACACACACACGCGGGTGGGGGCCCCCTGTTCCTTGTGCTACGTGCCCGGCCCTGTCTAGTGATCAACAGCACCCTGACCTTCGTCGAAAACCGACAACAAACTTACATCACATCCTAGCTCCCTCTGCTTGGTCTCGCCACATATATATATATATATATATATATATATATATATATATATATATATATATATATATATATATATATATATATATATACATATGTTCCAAAAGAACAAAAGGTATGTGGCTTACATAGTACCACGCCTTAAAAGAAATATTCCCTAATTTCCCCTCTTGACTTCTCAATTGCTGCCTCACGCTCGAGATAATATTCCGGGCTACTACCCCGTAAGGGGCGCGGCGATTTGCCATCCTGGCAGCCGTGCTGATGGAATCCAGCGCTCCGTCCGGCCCCAGCTTAGCCTTTCTTCCTTCCTTCAGATAGCCTGTATTTCTCCACTACTTCGTCGCTATTCATACAACCTCTCCCACAACTTTCTCTGGTCAGCCTCTAATTTCACAGGGTAGATGCTGACCTTTTCAGCCAACCGTCCCGGATCGGGGCTGAGGGGAGGGAGGGGACAATGTTCCCTAACCCCTGAGCTTCCGTCTGGGGTGGCTGGTTTTTAACAACCTGATTCATCCCCACCCATACCTTCCTCACATCCCTTTTCCTCTCCTCTTCACATTCTATCAATTTTACGCCGTGTTCAAGGTCGAGCCGCCATGCCGATGGACTGCCAGGCCACCAAGCGGGAGGGGTGTTCACAAATGGCGGCGCCTGGCTCTGCCAGGCATGTAAGCACCTCTTGCAGTGCAGCAAACTGCAAGAGGTGATGAGCTATTGCGTCCCGTGGCACAAATAGGGTCACCATGACCATGGATGAATTAAAAAAAAAAAAAACCTTTATCTCCCCCTAAAACAGCGACGGAGCCGCCCTCGGGCAGCTCCAGCAAAAAAATGGAGGTCTTCTCCCCTGTGCTTGCGCAGGGGACCCTCCATATGTCTGTAACCGGAGAGGAGGCTTACTCCTCTCCTTCGCCTACGGGTTCATGGGACTCCCCCTCACCCCCTTCCCTGGAGGTGCTTTCGGGCACCCCCCTTTTTCCAGCGGCAGTCCCCTCTTTTCTTTCCAAGGGGACTGCCAAGAGAGCCAGCAGGCAGGCCTTAGCCAGCCGCTCCCCATCGAAGCGGCTTGGTAGGGCAAACCCCCTTAGGGGGGAGAGGGAAGCCAGGCCCCTTTTGTCGCTTCCCTCAAAAGACCTGCTGGCAAGAATCTTAAACCTTGCCGGGGTCAAGGCCTGTGCCTTCCCACAAAAGACTGGTGACACTGCCAAGGGGAACTGCGATGTCCTGGGGGGGGATGGCCAACTGGAGGCCCCTCCTGTGATATACATGGTCCTTGAGGAAACCCAGCCTCAGACGGTAGGGCCTCCCATGGGGAAAGTCCGGGCTCGGTACCAAGCACCGAACCCGAATCCGCCCCTATGCAAGGTCCTCCTCAAACGGTTGGGGCCTCTGAGGCACTACAAGGAGCGGAGGGATCTCCTCTGACCAGTGCCCCTGCGACCACCAGGACCTTTTCCATTTCGGAGAAGGACCTGGCTGAGGCCGGTCCATCTGGCATAGGGGTTTCTTTCGGCGGAGTTAAGAAGCGGGTTCATTCCCCGCCCTCCTCTCCTAAAAAGAAGAAAAAGACAAGAGACTAAAAAGACTCGGGGCTCCTCTCCATCCGCGGGGGCTACGGGGACGGATGGGTCTGCTGCCGCTTTGGCAAGCGACCAAGCCAAGATCGGCACATCCGGTCCCTTTGCCCCCCCCGGGTGCGGAGCCCCTGATTGTGACAAAGACGAAAAGTGCACAGGGCGGAGCCTCGATGACATCAGGTCCCCTGATTCAGAGGTTACCTGGCGTTTTCGAGCCCGCTGGCTTCAAACGCTTCCTCGTTATTCGCTCCACTGATGGTACCATGTTGGCCAAGGGCAACATGATCCCTCAGATGAGAGGATTAGCTAGTGCAATTGGTATAGAGCCGAAGGTGACCCGTTTCTCGGACGGGAGCCTTCTGGCGAATCTCGCCGAGGCGGCCAAGATAAGTGCTCTTCGGACACTTCATGGCACCCCGGTGAGTGTGACGCCGCACTCTACCATGAACTTTGTGAAAGGAGTAGTTTATGCAAGGGAACTCGTTGACTACCCCATTGAAGACATCATCCTAGAGCTGGCCGACCATGGGGCGGTCAAGGTCGAACGTGGATGAGAAAACAGGGAGGGGCCTCGAGACCCACCCCTACACTCTTTGTCACGTTCGACTGTGACAAGCTCCCTGAGTCGGTGCGTTTTGGTTGGTACCGCTACCGCGTGAAGGCACTCCTGCCACTGCCGCGGCCATCCGAATCGTTCTTGTAGACGTGCAAAGTCGGGATCACCCGAAGTTTGTGTAAATTGCTCAAAGGCCGCACACGATAAGTCTAAATCGTGTGTGGCAAAGTGTGTCAATTGCGGAGAGCCGCACCCCGCTTCTTCTAAGAAATGTGGTTCATATCTCCTGGAGAAAGAAATCCTGGCCGTTCAGGCCCAGGATCGACTCTCATTCCGCGAGGCTAAGGACTTGGTCCTGGCGCGCCCGGCTCTGCCTGGGACGTCATATGCCTCAATAGTTAGAAAGGCACCCTCTGCTCCGGGCCCATCCAGGCCAACGAGCACGGTTGTTTTTGCTCTCATTCGGAGCCCTTCTGCGGGCACTACTCAACCCGGGCGCTCCCCTGGTAAAGCTGGCGGCAAAAAGTGTTCACACCCAGCCCCAGCTAAAACCAGGGCTCCCCCCCCTCTTGCTTCAGCATGACCGTTTCCCGTAAGGCGAAACGGACACGCGCCTCCACCGAGTCGTTAGACTCACAGGAGGCAACACCCCTGAAGATGGTCGCTAGGCCATCTTCCGGGGTTCCTAAAGCTTTCCACCGAAAGGAAGACAGCAACAAAGGAGCTTCGGCCCCTTCGCCCACGCCCCGAGGTGGAGCGAGTGGCTCGGAGATGGTGGTTCCTCGAAAAGAGGGCCCCCCCGCCTCCGAAGCCGCAACGCCCGCCTAAGGTTTCGAGGCGGAGGGAGGAAAAGACTCGCATGGAGAGCCCAACCTCCCCCAATAATTCCTTGAAGGCAACAGTGCCTCCAGCACTTTGTCCGGCCAACAGCGCCCGGGGTTCTGCCCCCGGGAAGCGTACGGCTATTCCCGTGAGGGTCTTCAATTCGAGGAGGGCCCCCGCGTCTCCTCCGAGCTAGGCCTGGAGGGCATATTCCTTCAAAAGAATTGCCGTGGACTCCGGGCCAACTGGGAGGAGCTGCGGAGGCTCGTCTCGTTAGCTATCTTTTTGCAGGAGACCATGCTAGGCGCGTGCCCCCCGCCCGCCCTCCCGGGGTATAAGGGTCTTGCGACCCCACCACCGCGGGATGGCCGGGCTGGGGGATGCGCGGTTTACACCCGGCATGATGTCTCCGTTCTTCCTTTGTCTTTAGATACCTCCTTTCAGGCAGTGGCTGTGCAGCTGCACCTCGATAGGAGGTATACTATCATTTCTGCGTACATTCCACCGTCAGCTCACTTCGACGCGGGGGACTTCCGCCGCGTCGTGGCACGGTTGCCGAGGCCCTATCTCTTGCTTTGAGATCTGAACGGCAGGCATCCTCTCTGGAGAGATTACTCCATAAATCCCAGGGGACAAGTCGTGGCCGATCTGATCGAAGAGCTTGGGATGGGTGTCCTAAACGTTGATGAGTTTACGCATCACTGTCCGAGAACCGATTCATTTTCTGGCCTTGAACTATCTTTGTGCTCTTGGATGCACAGCCTGATTTTTATTGGGGGGTGGTCGATGACCTCCATGGTAGTGATCACTTTCCCATTCAAATATCATTTTCAGGGCAACTGCCGCCTGAGAGCCCACCTCGGTGGTGCTTGGCGCGGGTGCGGTGGCCTGCATTTATGGAGATTATTGAATTCTCTCTCACTCGAGGAGTTTAGGTCGGTAGATGAGGCCGTTGAGTTCTTCTCCGGCAACCTCTTCGCCGTGGGCCTGACTACTATTCCTAGGACGTCTGGCCATTTTGCACGCCGACCACTCCCATGGTGGTCGGCCAAATATGATACCGCATGGCGATACGGTATCATGGAGACTCTCCACACGATGGGGGCGAGGGGACGCCTCCCAATGTTTATATCTGAATTTTTGCGAGATCATCGATTCCGCGTACGAGTGGGGGGAGCCCTCTCCGTCCCAAAGGAGCAGGAAGAGGGTGTCCCGCAGGAAAGTGTCCTCAGTGTCACACTCTTTGCCCTGAGCATCACCTCGGTGCTGCCGGAAGATGTTCTCGCTACGCTCTACGTGGACGACCTTTCGATCTCTTTTTATATGCCTAAGTCGGCAGTCTTCAGATAGCCCCTTATCAAAAAAAAAAAAAAAAAAAAATTTATCTCTTTTGGCGCGGCCCAGATGCCAACTCTGGAGCGTCGACTCCAACAGGCATTGAACCGCGTCTCTCGCTATGCCGAAGCGCACAGGTTTCGGTTTTCTTTGGCCAAGCCAAGACTAAGGTGGTGCACTTCTGCCGCCATCCACGGCTTCACCCCGACCCAGATTTGTTTCTTAATGGGGTGCGCCTGGATGTGGTTGACTCGCACCGTTTCCTTGGTCTTGTATTCGACCGACTCCTCACCTGGGAGGCTCATATTCGCAGCCTTAGGGTCTCTTGTACCCGCGCCATGGAACTTCTCCGTTCCGTGACGTTCAGCGCTTGGGGCGCTGATAGGGCTACTGCCTTATTTTTTTATCGATCCTTTGTTCGCTCGAAGCTCGACTACGGATGCGAGTTTTATGCATCCGCAGCCGAGCGTTTATTGCGGAAGGTGGATTCGATCCACCACACCGGCCTTCGCCTTGCGACCGGTGCCTTCCGCACTTCCCCCATTGAGAGCCTGTTGGTCGATGCTGGGGAGATGCCACTCGCTCTGCGCCGCGTGCAGTGCATCACTTGCCTGTACGCGCGAGCCCGGCGCCTCCCTCAGTCGCCAACAGCTCTCACTGCATCCGCAGCTGATCTCGATGGTGCCTATGCCGCCGAGAGACGCCAGTCATACCCTAAGCCCTTTGGGTTTAGGGCCAGGAAACTCCTTCGAGAGGTAGATATAGCTCTCGGGCCGGTGGCGCCCCTGGTTCTGCCCAGGACGCCACCCTGGAGGGTACCACATTTGGCTATTTGTCGCCACGCCTCTGCTCCCAAAGCTTGTACTGCGCCGGGAGTATTGCGTTCGACCTTTTTGGAGCACACATCGTGTCACGCTGGTACCGTGCCAGTGTATACGGATGGCTCCAAGTCCCAAGAGGGGGTCGGCTTCCACGCCGTATCCCCTCTGTTTGAAGTCAGTGGGGCTCTACCAGGCGCTGCATCTGTCTTCACGGCCGAGCTGGTGGCAATACACCACTCGGTACGGGAGATTACGCGACGTGCCCGGTTCGGAGACCGGATCGTGATCTATAGCGACGCACAAAGTGCCCTGAGTGCTCTCGGGGCATTGGAATCTCCGCATCCCCTGGTTCGCGAAATCCGTGACGCCACGGTTTTGGCGAGCCGGGCAGATGTCGAGATTATCTTCTGCTGGGTTCCTGGACATGTAGGAATTGCGGGGAATGAGGGCGCCAAAGAGTCCGCGAGGACTCTGCGACCGGACCAGCGTTTCGCTCTTCCTCACACTGACTACATGGCACGAATACGGGCAGCTCTTCGGACTGCTTGGCAAAGAAGATGGGAGACGGTCGAAGGGAACTTAAAGTTGCGTGCAATTGCCCCGCGACTGTTCCCATGGACCTCTCCCCCAATGCTGCGGCGGCTTCAGGTTGCTTTCTGTCGTCTCCGAATCGGACACACTCGTGTGACGCATCGCTATTTGATGGAGCGCTCGCCTGCGCCCTATTGCAACGACTGCGTCGTCCCCCAGACTGTTCGGCACATTCTTGTCGAATGTCCCAGTCTGGGTGATCTTCGCGCACGATACCTTTCCCAGTACCGGGATGAGCGGGGTCGCTACCGCCTGTCCCTTGTGCTCGGTTCAGATTCGTGCACATTGACTTGTGGACTTGTTGACTTCTTGGGGGAGGCCGGCCTTCTCCCTATTATTTAAGCAAGGTTTGTTTGTTTGTTTTTGTTTTTTTTTGCCTTTGTTTGTTATTTTGTTTGTTTTTTTCCTTTAGTTGCATGCTCCTGCGCCGGGGGGACCTCTTCCCGACGCACCAGCTTGCTTCCTTTCCCCCTTTTGGGGTGTTGTTGTTTTTTTCTCTTTAATTTTATTTTAAAGTAGCCTAGAACTAGGCCAGTTTTAATACGGCGACTAATGCCCAAGTAGGTAGTCGCCAGATGAGCTCTTAAAAAAAAAAAAAAAAAATATGATGGGGGTCGGAGAGCCTCTGTGCTTCCAGGCCATGCTTTCGAGCTTGGTCTCGGTATCCCAGTGATGGACCCACATTTCATCACCTTCTTTATGCGTGACTCGAATCCCGCCGGGTCTTGGTTGTACAAGAGCAGCTGCACCTCCGAACTTTGACGACGTTGAAGTCGATCATAGGGCGTGAGGTTTCTAGGGACCCAACGGGCAGAGACCTTGGTCATGGCCAAATTGTGGATGATGTTGATAACACTTCAATGTGATATTCCAAGTTCTCGCTCGATTTCTTCGACCTTCAGCCGTCGATTTTCGAGGATCATCCTCTCCACACGGGCCACAATATCCTCGTTGGTCACGTCTGACGGGCGTCCTGGACGGGAATCATCTTCAAAGGAAACACGAACATGGTGGAACTCTCTATTCCAGCGAGCAATGGTTACATAGGAAGGGGCGGTGTCGGTGTACACTGCAACCATGCGTTCATGGATCTCTTTTGCATTCTTGCCTTCCTTGGTCAAAAATTTGATCACTGCGCGGTGCTCAACCTTCTCCATTGTTCAAAAATTTGTAACTAACGATCTGCGATCAGCTACTGCTTCTTAAATAGACAAGGCAGGAGCGTGCGGCTGCAGGTCCTGACTTGTCATAACTTGTCCTAACACCCCCACAGCCATCCCCCTTCTGTTTTGCCCTACCGATTCGCAAAACTTAATGACCCCTCCTCTTAGTTCCTGTATAGATTAATTTTAAATTTAAATCAGTATTACCTCCAGTTAAAAGTGAGCTAGTGTGATCACGCACACAAGTTTTGTAGCGACCATTGCAAGGCAGAATAGGTTCAGAATGAAGCCTCACAAATGATTATCTTGTGAACCCTAGAGAGGCTTGTAACAGGTACGCAAATAATTATGTGAATACTGTCGTGGTATAGAAATTATATATATGGGTGGACAATGACACGCTAATGGCTTGGTCCGAACAGTTGGGGAGGGGATAATAGAATGAGGGGGGAATTCTATCACCGAGTGTGTGGGTAATACCAAAAATAAGTGAGTGCATATTGGCTTAAAGGTTAATTATGGCCGATAGACGTTCAGGCTTATTTAAAGGATGCTAAAAAAATAAGGTTTAATAGCAAAAAAAAAGAAGAAGTTAAATAGATATAAAAGAGGGTTAAGTGAGATATGTTATCAAATAACGTCACATTCGGGGTCAGCAAAGAGGCAAATCCAAGGGATTACCTGATTCGGATCAGTCTTAAAAGGGGCTACACTAAGCCGCAATGTAAAGAATACAATTTTTTCGGGCGATACTAGATTATAACGAGGTCCGCAGCGTTGACATCTTCCACGAGGTAGGCTTCGAAGGGGAGTTAACTCAGGGAGGCGAGGAACAGCAAGCGAATATGTTTTACCTCAAGGTTCTCAATGGGGGTGAGTTACGGGTTATACCTCAAGATGCTCATAAAGGAGGATTGATTTTACCTCAGGGTTCTCGATAAGGAAGTACTGGCGCTAATTCACGGAAGAACGGCCGTTGTTTCTCCATGAACACGCTCAAAACAAGATGGACAGAAAAAAGACTTTTCATCGCATTCACTGCAAAAGGTTTTGACTCTTCTAGGTTTTGAAGCTGCTACTTTATATCCTTCATTTTTTGCAATGATATCATAGCATCCTCGGCATCGCTTGCGAACAGCTCGAGCCTTTCCATCAGCCTCAGTTAATACCTGTTTTGACCTAATGCCACCAACATCAGCTTTTTTATTTCCAATAGCTATGTCTTCAGTTGGTCGGTCAGTAAGAAGGGAAAGAAGTGAAGACTCGGAACTTCTTGATGGAAATAGGTTTGTCAGCATGGTATTTGTTGAATAAGACGTAGTCATTTATGATCGAAGTACCGAACAGTAGCTCAAATACTGCCTTTTTATACCACTTTCGGGTTTTTCGCAAAGTGAGTTGATCATTGATGTCAACTCCTATTTGGCAGCATTATAATCCAGCATACACTGAAGCTTTTCGATTTCAACTCCACAACTTTGCTTGCCAGTGGCTACCTTTACAAGAATATGGGTAGGATCAGTTGTTAGTATTAGGACATCGCGTTTGTCCTTCCACTTGATAATCTTTATACCATCTTGTGTTTGTTTGCCAAATGTTTCTCCTTTTTTCAGTTTCTTTGTAATGACTTCTTGCGGCAAATGCTTTCTAGTTTTTCGCAGTCTTCCACACGTGTACGTAGATTTCTGAAGCAAAGTTCTTAATAAATTAACAGAGCTTTAAAAAATGTCTATATATAAAGTTCGGCCTTCATGAAAGTCCTTCCATCAGACTGAGCGTTATGTAGTAAGCATGAAAAATCCTGGAGTTGTGTCGCTTTTTCCTCTGTATATCATAAACCGCCATGTATATCCTTCAATTGAGCAAATTTTGTAAAATTTAAGACCATAGTTGTGTTTCTTATCAGGAATGTTCTGCCGTAGCAAAGTTCTTTCTCTGTGGTGCACAAGAGTTTCATCTATAATGACCTTTCCACCGGGAGTGTACTTTTCAAAGTTCTGAGACATTATTGTTATAAGCGGTCGTATTTTAGCAAGCCTATCTGTCGAGTCAATCAGATCATTATCAACCAAATGAAAAAATCGCAAAATTTCTTCAAACCGGTTTCTTGACATAGTCTCTTGAATTAGTTTTACTCCATACATTTTACTACGAGACCAATGACTATCATGAGTTGGTTGCTTATTCAAGCCCATTAAAATTACAAATCCAAGAAATTCTTTGATACATTTGGATGTTACAGACTTCCAATTCCTCAAGTTAGAACTTCGTGTTACTTGTGTTCTTGAAATGTGCTTTTCAGCAAAGCAATTTGTTTCCTTTACGATCAAGTCTATAACGTCATCATCAACGAACAATTTATACACGTCAATAGGATTTATTTTATCATTACCAGCTGCTAGCTGCAGATTATAATTAGTGGATTCACTTGCAGTACAATGAAATCTTGCTGCAGTAGCTTGCACATCATCCAAGCACTATACTGACCAGCATTATTATTAGACTGACCAACATTATTATTAGACTGACCAGCAATATTATTAGACTGACCTCACCTTGCATTGTCCGAATCATAACTGCTGCTTTCATTATCATCAGATTCGAGTCCTTCTTCTGATATATCAGTGTCACTTGACAAATCGATTTCTTCATTATCTGGAGCATATTCTGTGTCGGTTTTTTCAGAACCAGAACTTTGAGCTCCCTTCTAAAATTGCGATACATCCATGTTTGGTCTGGTGAATGAAAGAAAAATATAAAGTAATTAGAATTACATTTTGAAAAATGCTCGAAAGGAATAAACGTAATTTTCCTGGACTTTTATTTATTTGAAACAATTGCAGTTAGTAGTATAAAATGCGAGTGTTCTTTGGCTTCTGCCCTTTATAAAACCTCACTCAGCAGGTGGTGTGTAAGATATATATAGTAACCTGGTAACAATAGCAACTTAGTAAGGATGCACAGGGCATATTGTTGTAATAGATTATATATAGGCATATAATAAATGGGTAATAATAATATAAAAAATATAAAGCCTATATTATATAAAGCTCAAATTTATGGCACGTCTCTACAATCACAAGAGGTTTGCAATCAAGCTGGAACATGTCTATCCATTTCAGAATCTGCATCATTCAATGTTTAAAGCTTCACAAACCACATGACATACATGTGGTCATGGCTACTTGGTTGTACCAGTTAGTTTTAGGGCAGACTTTTTTTGCCTCAAATACCAAGTGAGAAAAATGTGTAACATGAATTTTATTTCGTCATGGGATAGAAAAGTACTCACCGAGAGCGACACAAAAATCTCGCGCGGAAGCAGGAACGCGACTGAGCGCTTCGTGCGAAAGTGTCTCTGGTATTTTAAGGAAAAGCTGAGTCGAGCGCATGGCCTTGAACGTGTTAAGAAGATTATCTCGTTCACGTTCCCTCTTTTAAATTCCCCAAGTCTTGTCGCTCCAGGATTTAATGTTTTGCATTGAATATATATATATATATATATATATATATATATATATATATATATATATATATATATATATATATATATATATACCCCCTCCCTCTCTGGGATCTTTTCTTCAGGGGTTGTTCCCAGAGAGGCTCTGGCCTTCTCGTGGCGAGGGGGGTCAGCCCTGGGCCCCCTAGGGGACCCATGGTGCTGCCAACAAGACTTTTAACATACCCCTCTTTCTTTCCTCCTCTATTACGATCTTCCACTGCCCTTTATTTCCCCCTCTTCCTTCACCTATCTAGTGGTCCTTATCAATACCCGACCTCTGCTCGTTTAATGGATTGATTCTGAATTGTTCTTTCAAGGTGAAAGAGGCTGGGCATCTCCACCGCCTTCGTCTACCGAATGCCCAAGGAGAAACCCATCGTTGGCCCCTTTTCTCCGTGCGTAGGAGAACTCGGGCAGCCTCTTAGGGTTACAAAGATGGTGTGGTGGATCCGTATCCATTCTCCAAGAGGACATACCGGACGTAACTGATTGCATAGTTGCAGTAGTGCCGGGCCCTTGTAGGCCTCCATGGTGGGGAGCCCCGAGGGAGAATGCGAAGTTTTTTTTCTTTTTGCAATGGCTAGCCATAAACCAAAAACCTCCCCTTCTCGTAAGGGTTCTCGTGCCAAACGTTCCTTAGCTTCCCTTTCAGCCTTTCCTCGCTCGTTGGACCCCTATTCCAACGAAGTAGACCCAGATCTTGATTATCCTCGCTTTCTTGTCATGAATTCATCATCTGACATCCCACTTGCAAAAGTCGATGTGTTTGACGTCAATGAATCTTTTGAGTCCCGCTGTGGTGAACCCCGCCGGATGTGGTCAAGAGGAAGTGGTGATGTCGTAGTCGAGGTGTCATCCCACTCTCAACACAACCTTGTGCGAAATCTATCTTCGATAGCTGAAATTCCAATAACTGTCTCGCCCCATCCGCGTCTGAATTTCGTCAAAGGTGTCGTCCGTTCAAACGAACTAAAGGACTACGACCCCACCCGCCTTCAGAGTAAGCTCAGTACCCAACGTGTGACACACGTACACAGGGTAACTAAAACATTAGGCTCCACTAAAGTTCCAACCGCCACACTGATTTTAACATTTGAACGACAAGAACTGCCGCAGTATATTAAAGCTGGGTACCTTCGTGTCCCGGTAAGTCCCTACATCGAACTACCCAGACGCTGCTTCAATTGCAATCAATTTGGACATGTTGGCCGAGCTTGTCGGCACTCTCGCTCCTGCGTGAATTGTAGCTCTGACTACCATGGCCCCGAATGCACCAAAACGCCCCACTGTGCCAACTGCGGAGGTACCCACAGTGCTGCGTCGAAACTCTGCTCTATATTTTTATATGAAAAGGAAGTTCTCGCTTTGCGCGACTCCCTACGTCTAGATATAAGAGAGGCCCGCCAGCGTGCCCGAGCACAAACCTCGCCACTCGGCCGGCTCTTCTCTGACGTTTTACGTGATGCTGGACGAAACCGACCATCACGCGCGAGTTCCGACCGGCCTGAAGCACTTCACCCTAGATCTACTCGCGGCGTCGAAAATATTCAGAATATGCAGTCGAAGCATCGCTCTCACACCGAGATAATTAATGTAGCCCCCCTCTCTCCAGCAGCTCTAGCTGGGAGAGACGCTCAGGGTGAGACGCTTGAAGACATCAGGCGCTATTTGAAAGAATCCTCAACATCGACCAGTGAAGGTTCATCCACCTGGCACAGAGACCCAAAGCCCAGTGGTAAGAGGAAGGATTCCTCACCTGGGTCATCGACCACCAATAAGCGGGCAGCCTCTGGAGCCGACTCGGCCGAACCCCGAGAATCTCCAATGGACTCCTCCCCTATAATTGAACATTCTCTGCCCTTAAGTCCGTCTCGCCCTTCACAGGACGTAGGCCCCATCCTGATCCAAACGATGGCAGAAATACACCCAGCTCCACACACCTCGCTCAGATCACCTGTTCGCCCCGCTCACCCTTCAAACCAAGATCCGATTGAAGCAGTTGATACTCCAACATCACCAACTGCGGCGGTTGGACCAACTCCTCAGACACCTAAAATACCCTCGACCCATGAATCCGGATCTACCGGCCGAAAATCCCTTCTTGATCTTCCTTTTCCGCCAGGTTGCGAGCCCGAATTACAATCAAGGGCCTCGGTCGGTTCTCCAAAACCCACGAAAAAAACCTCAGTTACTACTCCATCTAGGATTTCTCCCCCTGCAAAAGCAGGATCCTCAAAATCAGCTCTTTGGGACGAACCTCAAATACATTATCGACCTCAAAAGAGAAAAAGATATCAACAGTGGTATCTAATCGTCACACATAATATCTTCCATTTTACAATGGAATTGTCAAGGAGTTCTTCCAAAGTGGGAAGAACTCAAAATTCTTTTGACGACTATCCACCCCGCTGTTATTTGTCTCCAGGAGAATAAACTGGGTATACGGCCCTTTCCGCCGGTACCCGGTTTTCTCACTTTCAACTCTATTGCTCCTGCTGGAAGCCCCTCTCATGGAGGGGTGTCAATCATGGTATCTTCATCCTACCATGTTTCTCTCATCTCCCTACATACTACCCTCCAAGCTGTTGCTGTGAGGGTTTTTCTTACTAAGCTTTTTACCGTTTGCTCCATTTACCTACCCCCTTGTTTATCATAGTCAAGATCCGACCTTTTAGAACTTATAGACCAGTTACCCTCCCCATTCTTATTACTAGGAGATTTTAACGCCCGTCACCCATACTGGGGTGACATCACTCGAAATGCCAAAGGCAGTGTTTTAGAGTCTCTTTTATTATCTGACCTTCTTTGTGTTTTAAATACTGGCGATTTTACCTCTTATCATGTCCAGACGGACTCTTTTAGCTGTGTTGACCTTTCTGTTTGTTTCCCTGATTGCTTCACGGAATTTCGATGGTCAATTCTTGACGATCTCCATGGAAGTGACCACTTCCCTATTGTCTTGTCGGCCCTTCAAGTTAGCCCTCATACAACCATGCCCCTTACGTGGGACTTAGGTCATGCAGATTGGGAAGGTTTCCAAGAGGCGTCCTTCACAAATGCATCTTTGGGGACCTTCAATGGAGTGGACGCGGCAGTAAAATACTTAACATCGACTATCTACAATGCAGCAACACAAACCATCCCACGGAGGCGACCTGTCACGGGCCGCTCAACCGTGCCCTTGTGGACTTCGACGTGTGCAACAGCTATCAAAAATTACAAGTTAGCCCATGCCCAATTCCGAAAGAACCCAACTTTGTGCAACAAGGTCGACCGAAACCGAGCTCGTGCGCTTCGCCAAAGAACCCTTCGTCAAGCTCGCCGAAATTCATGGCGCAGATACGTTTCATCGATCTCCTCTATGACACCTACTGCTAAGATCTGGAAGAGGATTAATAAGATCAGGGGCCGTTATGCTAATCATCATACCCCCACACTCAACTTAGACGGTTCCTTGGAGAATGACGGCCTGGCGGTCAGCAATGCTTTTGCTGACCATTTCCGCGCCGTCAGCAGTGTCAGCCGTTACGATGAGGCTTTTCAATCCTACAAATCAAAGGAAGAATCTCATTCTCTCAACTTCACAACAAAATCTAACCTTCCGTATAACGCTCTATTCAGCATCTATGAGCTGCAAAGCGCTTTGTCCCTTTGCAGATCTACTTCCCCTGGCCTTGATGAGATCCATTTCGACATGATTCGGCACCTACATCCACACTACTCTCTTCTTGCTTGATTTGTACAACCTTATATGGGTGAAGGGTTTTTACCCGTCATCATGGCGCATTGGGATCATCCTTCCCTTTGTCAAACCGGGCAGGGACGGGTTGAATGCAGATCACTACCGCCCTATAGCTCTCACCAGCTGTTTGAGTAAGTTGCTGGAAAAAATGATATTGGAGCGCCTAAACTGGTTCCTAGAAGCCAATCACCTTCTCTCTCCATTTCAATGTGGCTTCCGCAAAGGTCATAGTACCCTTGACCTACTAGTACGTTTCGAGGGATCAGTCCGGAAAGCTTTCTCATTAAAGCACCGAGTCCTAGCCATATTTTTCGATATTGAGAAAGCCTACGACACAACATGGAGATACGGCATCTTGAAGCAGTTATACGTCTGGGGGATGAGAGGCCTTTTACCTTCATTTATTCAAAGTTTTTTAGCATGTCGATCCTTCAAGGTACGTGTTGGAGACGTATACTCTGACCTGCAACCCCAAGAGGAGGGAGTCCCTCAGGGCAGTGTTTTAAGTGTCTTATGTTTTATAATTGCCATCAATGATATTATTTCGTCTCTCCCAGAAGGTGTATCGGCAACTCTGTTTGTCGATGATTTAGCACTATACTGTTCCTCACCTCGCCTTTCATCAGCAGCGCGTCGGCTACAACTGGCGGTCGATGCTGTATCCAAAAGAGCACAACTTAAGGGATTCCGCTTTTCCACGACCAAAACCAAAGCAATGTATTTTCACCGAGGCAGAGGGGTTCTTGTTCCGCCATCTATATCCCTACAAGGCGAAGAAATAGAGTTCGTCTCCGAGTTTCGGTTCCTTGGCGTAACTCTCGATCCAAAGTTATCCTGGTTTCCACACCTACGCCGACTTCGAACAGGCTGTCTGCGGGCTCTAGACATTTTGAAAGTCCTCTCACACACTTCGTGGGGCAGTGACAGACAAACATTGTGGACATTATACACAGCCCTCGTTCAATCCAAATTGGATTATGGCTGTCAAATTTACTCATCGGCTTCCCCTTCAGCCCTTAAAATGCTGAACCCCATTCGAAACCTTGGAGTTCGCCTTTCTAGTGGAGCCTTCCGTACTTCTCCTGTCAACAGCCTTTACTGCGAGAGTGGGGTATTCCCTTTGCCCTACCATAGACTTCAAATCTGCATGCGATACCTCTGCCGAGTACAGCAAGCCCCTGTATCAGAGGTCTACAGATGCCTGTATGCTGCCGAATCAACGGCGGCATATGATAAGTTGCCATCTTTACCACGCCCTTTGAACCTTCGCATAGGAGATCATCTCTCTAACCTGGGTGCTCCAAGGGTCCTTACCCTTCCATCCTTACTGAACCCTAGGTGGCGTGCTCCTCTCCCCACAGTATGTACCAACATGTGGAGCCTGGAGAAGTCCTCCATGGACCCTCGCATCATTAAAAGCCTGTTCTTAGAGCATTCGATCTCGCACAAACAATGCTGCCCACTCTACACGGATGGCTCTAAGTCGGAAGGTGGCGTGGACGCCGCAGCCATCTACCCTGGAAGAGAATTCTTAGCTTTATCTTTGCCGCCAGCAGCATCCATTTTTACCGCTGAACTTTCAGCAATCCTTTTAGCCTTTAGACTCATCCAAATTTTACCTTTTAGTGATTTTGTCATTTTTTCCGACTCAAGGAGTGTCTTACAATCAATTAGATCTTTTAATGCGTCCCATCCCGTGGTCACAGAAATTTGCAACTGGCTGATCCAAAATGCATCCCGATATAGAATTATTTTTTGCTGGGTTCCTGGGCATGTGGGGGTCCTGGGCAACGAGAAGGCTGATCGGCTGACCCGCTCAGCACATTCTGTGTCCCCTGAGAACTCTGCTCTGCCTTTTAGGGACTACTTTCCTTCAATAAGAAAGTATATTTTTCAACTGTGGCAGAATGAATGGGATGACTGTTCATCATCCAAACTATACAAAATAAAAAATTCTATTCGCTCTTGGCCCTCGAGTCGTCATAGAATGCGGTCGTTGGAGGTGGCCCTTTGCCGAGTTCGCATTGGCCACACGAGACTTACTCACGCCCATCTTGTTTCGGGTGATGCCCATATCAGCCCTCGCTGTCGTTTTTGTGGTGGGGACCAATCGGTTGCCCACCTTTTATTGGATTGTAGCCATTTTACCATTCTCCGGTTGTCCTGTTTCCCGACCCTTTTAACTATTCCTCAACACACCCGTCTTCGATTCATATTGGCGGAGGAATCTTTTAACCCGTCGTTTTTTAAATTTTTGTCACAAAGTGGTCTCCTCCACCTTTTATAGATGATATTTCTCGTTTCACCCTAGCGGCCATATAGAATCCACTTGGATTGGGCAGCAACCCACCGGTAACTTATCTTAAATCTTATATATATATATATATATATATATATATATATATATTTCTTTTCTTTATCTCTATAATTTAACTTGGTGAATTTTTAAAATTTTTGAAAATGTTTTTTTTTGCTTAGTGGACAAAAGATTGAAATGCCTAAAAAGGTTATGAAAGGGTGTTAAAAAGGGTATTTTGAAAAAGCAACTACAAATACGAATATAAATAACAATGAAAAAGAGAATATTATTTTAACAAGTGAATAACTGAAGGGATTGAAATTACACAAAACTATAATATTGATGAAATTGACGAAAATGAATTAAAAACAATTACTATTTTATCTAATGAGGAAACCATGGAAACAGATGAAAATATAACAAATGATAATGAGAATAAATTATAGAATATAGGAAAAGGTTTTTTATTTTAAAAAGAAAGAAAATGCTGAAAAACTATTAGAATGATAAGAATTGAAAAGAGAGAAGGAGAAGAGAAAATTAAATCCTGAAGCCTATAATAAAAAAATTAAAAGTTCAAACGTAGACTATTTGCGAGCGGAGCGAAACAATAATTTTCAAAAAAAGGTGAATTAAGTTAAAAAAATAGGTTTCAGGGTTTTTAAACAGTTAATATTATTAAAAAATTAAGAAGATGTTTAAAACGGTTATGAAAAGTGTTAAAGGGGTGTTTTGAAAAAACAAACTATATCTATCTATCTTTAAGGGATGTGTGCTAGTGGAGAAAGTATGGGATGAAAAATAACAAGATAACAAAAGATGAAATAACTTAAAAAGGTTTTCAGGGTGTCTATGTTGAAAAAGGTGTTTGGAAAATCAACTATATATATGTATATTCAAGGGGTAACGACGATATAAAAAAAGGTGAAATAACTTATTAAAAAGGTTTCAGGGTGTCTATGTTGAAAAGAGTGTTTGGAAATTTTTCAACTATATATATATATATATATATATATATATATATATATATATATATTCAAGGGGTAAATACTATAATAATTGGTGAAAAGCCTTAAAAAAAGGTTTTAATGGTTTCTATTTGAGGTCCTCCTCAAATGGCTGAGGGCTCCGAGGCAGTAAAAGGAGGGGAGGGATCTCCTCCGACAGGTGCCCCTACGACAACCAGGACCTTCTCCATTTCGGAGAGGGACCTGGCTGAGGCCGGTCCATCTGGCCTGGGGGCTTCTGCCGGCGGAGGTGAAAAGCGGGTTCATGCCCCGCCCTCCTCTCCAAAAAAGAAAAAGACTCGGGGCTCCTCTCCATCCACGGGGGCTGCGGGGACGGATGGGTCTGCTGCCACTTTGGTAGGCGACCAAGCCAAGATCGGCACATCCGGCCCCTCTACCCCCTCGTGTGCAGAGCCCGTGACCAAGACTAACACCAAAAGTGCACAGGGTGGAGCCTCGATGACATCGGGGCCCCTGATTCAGAGGTTACCTGGCGTTTTCGAGCCCGCTGGCTTCAAACGCTTCCTCGTTATTCGCTCCACCGATGGCACCATGTTGTCCAAGGGCAACATGATCCATCAGAGGAGAGGATTAGCTAGTGCAATTGGTAGAGAGCCGAAGGTGACCTGTTTCTCGGACGGCAGCCTTCTGGCGAATCCCGCCGAGGCGGCCAAGATAAGTGCTCTTCGGACACTTGATGGCACCCCGGTGAGTGTGACGCCGCACTCTACCATGAACTTTGTGAAAGGAGTAGTTTATGCGAGGGAACTCGTTGACTACTCCATTGAGGACATCACCCTAGAGCTGGCCGACCATGGGGCGGTCAAGGTCGAACGTGTGATGAGAAAACAGGGAGGGGCTTCGAGACCCACCCCTACACTCTTCGTCACGTTCGACAGTGACAAGCTCCCTGAGTCGGTGCGTGCCGGTTGGTACCGCTACCGCGTGAAGGCATTCGTGCCACTGCCGCGGCGGTGCTATTACTGTCACCGCTTCGGCCATACGAATCGCTCATGTAGACGTGCAAAGTCGGGGTCACCCGAAGTATGTGTAAATTGCTCCAAGGTCGCACACGATAAGTCCAAATCGTGTGTGGCCAAGTGTGTCAATTGCGGAGAGCCGCACCCTGCTTCTTCGAAGCAATGTGGTGCATATTTCCTGGAGAAAGAAATCCTGGCCGTTCAGGCCGAGGATAGACTCTCATTCCGCGAGGCTAAGGACTTGGTCCTGGCGCGCCCAGCTCTGCCTGGGACGTCATATGCCTCAGTAGTTCGAAAGGCACCCTCTGCTCCTGGCCCATCCAGGCCAACGAGCACGGTTGTTTCCGCGCCCATTCGGAGCCCTTCTGCGGGCTCTACCCAACCCGGGCGCTTCCCTGGTAAAGCTGGCGGCAAAAAGGGTTCATACCCAGCCCCAGCTAAAACCAGGGCTTCCCCCTCTTCCCCCAGCGTGACCGTTTTCCGCAATGCGAAACGGCCACGCGCCTCCACCGAGTCGTTAGACTCACAGGAGGCAACACCCCTGAAGATGGTCGCTAGGCCATCCTCAGGGGTTCCTAAAGCTGTCCCCCGAAAGGAGGACAGCAACAAAGGAGCTTCGGCTCCTTCGCCCACGCCCCGAGGTGGAGCGAGTGGCTCGGAGACGGTGGTTCCTCGAAAAGAGGCCCCCCCGCCTCCGAAGCCGCAGCGCCCGCCTAAGGTTTCGAGGCGGAGGGAGGAAAAGACTCGCATGGGGAGCCCAACCTCCCCCAATAAGTCCTCGAAGGCGACAGCGCCTCCAGCGCTTTGCCCGGCCAACAGTGCCCGGGGTTCTGCCCCCGGGAAGCGTACGGCCATTCCCGTGAGGGTCTTCAATTCGAGGAGGGCCCCCGCGTCTCCTCTGAGCTAGGCCTGGAGGGCATATTCCTTCAATGGAATTGCCGTGGACTCCGGGCCAACTGGGAGGAGCTGCGGAGGCTCGCCTCGTCCCGTTCCACGTTAGCTATTTTTTTGCAGGAGACCATGCTAGGCGCGTGCCCCCTGCCTGCCCTCCCGGGGTATATGGGTCTTGCGACCCCACCACCGTGGGATGGCCGGGCTGGGGGATGCGCGGTTTACACCCGGCATGATGTCTCCGTTCTTCCTTTCTCTTTAGATACCTCCTTTCAAGCAGTGGCTGTGCAGCTGCACCTGGATAGGAGGTATACTATCATTTCTGCGTACATTCCACCGTCAGCTGACTTCGACGCGGGGGACTTCCGCCGCGTCGTGGCACGGTTGTCGAGGCCCTATCTCTTGCTTGGAGATCTGAACGGCAGGCATCCTCTCTGGGGAGATTACTCCATAAATCCCAGGGGACAAGTCCTTGCCGATCTGATCGAAGAGCGTGAGATGGGTGTCCTAAACGTGGACGAGTTTACGCATCACTGTCCGAGAACCGCTTCATTTTCTTGCCTTGACCTATCTTTGTGCTCTTCGGATGCACAGCCTGATTTTGATTGGGGGGTGGTCGATGACCTTCATGGTAGTGATCACTTTCCCATTCAAATATCATTTTTAGGGCAACTGCCGCCTGAGAGACCACCTCGGTGGTGCTTGGCGCGGGCGCGGTGGCCTGCATTTCAGGAAATGACTGAATTCTCTATCTCAGTCGAGGAGTTTAGGTCGGTAGATGAGGCCGTTGAGTTCTTCTCCGGCAACCTCATCGCCGTGGGCCTGACTACTATTCCTAGGACGTCTGGCCGTTTTGCACGCCGACCACTCCCATGGTGGTCGGCCTAGTGTGAGACGGCCCTCAAACAGAAGCGTTATGCCTACATGCGCTATAAGCGCCGCCCGAACGATTTCACTGTCGCTGAATTTCGTCGGGCTAGGGCTAGGTTCCGGTATATTTCGAAGCACGCCCGCCGCTCTTCTTGGCGGGCATACGTGTCTTCACCTAACGGGAAGACCCCTTTAGCTGAGGTGTGGAAGCGAGTCAAAAGGATTCGGGGCAAGTTCTCGCAGGACCCCCCTTCCGTTCTCCAGGAGAAGGGGACCGCAATCTCGGACCCCGCGTCCGTGGCGGAATCCTTAGCGACCGCTTTATCCGCATTCTCTAGCCGTGATGCTGCTCCGCCAGCATTCAATGCACGTCGTGATGTCGCGGAAGGCCGCCGGCTGGACTTTACCTCCAGAGGCGGAGAACCCTTCAACGACAAGTTTACTGTGAGTGAGTTGCGTTCCGCTCTTGATACGTGCGCGGACACCGCCCATGGTCCGGACGATGTCCCGTACGCCATGCTTCGACACCTGGGTGAGCGAGGCATGGCCTTTCTCTTAGATTTGTTCAACAGGATCTGGGAGGAAGGTCTTCTCCCAGACTCCTGGTGAATCGCTACTGTGCTCGCCTTTCGCAAGCCGGGGAGAGATTACTCTACTCCGACCGGTTTCCGCCCAATCTCTCTAACCTCTTGCGTGTGCAGTTGATGGAGAAATTGGTAAATATTAGATTAGCCTATTTCCTGGACAGCGGAGGCCATCTGTCTTCTGCACAGTGCGGCTTCCGTAAGTTCCACTCCACATCGGATGCTCTGCTCCGACTGGAAAGTGCCGTCTGCGAGGCTTTCCTTCGTAGACAGCACTACGCCACGGTGTTTTTTGATCTGGAGAAGACCTATGATACCGCATGGCGATACGGTATCATGGAGACTCTCCACACGATGGGGGCGAGGGGACGCCTCCCAATGTTTATATCTAAAATTTTGCGAGATCGTCGATTCCGCGTACGGGTGGGGGGAGCCCTCTCCGGCCCAAAGGAGCAGGAAGAGGGTGTCCCGCAGGGAAGTGTCCTCAGTGTCACACTCTTTGCCCTGAGCATCAACGGCATCACCTCGGTGCTCCCGGAAGATGTTCTCGCTACGCTTTACGTGGACGACCTTTCGATCTCTTTTGGCGCGGCCCAGATGCCAACACTGGAGCGTCGACTCAAACAGGCATTGAACCGCGTCTCTCGCTATGCCGAAGCGCACAGGTTTCGGTTTTTTTTGGCCAAGACTAAGGTGGTGCACTTCTGCCGCCATCCACGGCTTCACCCCGAACCAGATTTGTTTCTTAATGGGGTGCGCCTGGATGTGGTTGAGTCGCACCGTTTCCTTGGTCTTGTATTCGACCGACGCCTCACCTGGGAGGCTCACATTCGCAGCCTTAGGGCTACCGCCTTACTTTTTTATCGATCCTTTGTTCGCTCGAAGCTCGACTACGGATGCGAGTTTTATGCATCCGCAGCCCAGCGTTTATTGCGGAAGGTGGATTCGATCCACCACACCGGCCTTCGCCTTGCGACCGGTGCCTTCCGCACTTCCCCCATTGAGAGCCTGTTGGTCGATGCTGGGGAGATGTCACTCGCTCTGCGCCGCGTGCAGTGCATCACTCGCCTGTACGCGCGAGCCCGGCGCCTCCCTCAGTCGCCAACAGGTCTCACTGCATCCGCAGCTGATCTCGATGGTGCCTATGCCACCGAGAGACGCCAGTCATACCCTAAGCCCTTTGGGTTTAGGGCCAGGAAACTCCTTCGAGAAGTAGATATAGCTCTCGGGCCGGTGGCACCCCTGGTTCTGCCCAGGACGCCACCCTGGAGGGTACCACATTTGGCTATTTGTCGCCACGCCTCTGCTCCCAAAGCTTGTACTGCGCCGGGAGTATTGCGTTCGACCTTTTTGGAGCACACATCGTGTCACGCTGGTACCGTGCCAGTGTATACGAATGGCTCCAAGTCCCAAGAGGGGGTCGGCTTCCACGCCGTATCCCCTCTGTTTGAAGTCAGCGGGGCTCTACCAGGCGCTGCGTCTGTCTTCACGGCCGAGCTGGTGGCAATACACCACTCGGTACGGGAGATTACGCGACGTGCCCGGTTCGGAGACCGGATCGTGATCTATAGCGACTCACAAAGCGCCCTGAGTGCTTTCGGCGCATTGGAATCTCCGCATCCCCTGGTTCGCGAAATCCGTGACGCCACGGTTTTGGCGAGCCGGGCAGATGTCGAGATTATCTTCTGCTGGGTTCCTGGACATGTAGGAATTGCGGGGAATGAGGGCGCCAAAGAGTCCGCGAGGACTCTGCGACCGGACCAGCGTTTTGCTCTTCCTCACACTGACTACATGGCAGGAATACGGGTAGCTCTGTGGACTGCTTGGCCAAGAAGATGGGAGACGGTCGAGGGGAACTTAAAGTTGCGTGCCATTGCGCCGCGACTGTTCCCATGGACCTATCCCCCAATGCCGCGGCGGCTTCAGGTTGCTTTCTGTCGTCTTCGAATCGGACATACTCGTGTGACGCATCGCTACTTGATGTAGCGCTCGCCTGCGCCCTATTGCAACGACTGCGTCGTCCCCCAGACTGTTCGGCACATTGTTGTCGAATGTCCCAGTCTGGGTGATCTTCGCGCACGATACCTGTCCCGGTACCAAAATGGGCGGGGTCGCTACCGCCTGTCCCTTGTACTCGGGACGAGTGCGTGCACCATGACTAGTGGACTTATTGACTTTTTGGGGAAGGCTGGCCTTCTCCCTTTCATTTAACCCAGTTTAATTGTTGTTGTTTTTGTTATTGTTTTTGTTATTGCTTTTTTATTGTTATTGTTATCTCTTTTTATTGTTTCCTGTTTAATTTTTAAAGTAGCCCAGAACTAGGCTGTTTGTTTACGGCGACTAATGCCTAAGTCGGCAGTCGCCAGATAGCCCCTTAATTAAAAAAAAAAAATAGTAATTCTCCTCCTGGGTAGATGGCTGCGGCACCCACGCCACCGTCCGACTTAGAGCCCTCCGTGTATAGTGGGCAGCAGTGTTTGTGGGAGATCGAATGCTCTAAGAATAGGCTTTTAATGATGCGAGGGTACATGGAGGACTTCTCCAGGCTCCACATGTTGGTACATACTGTGGGGGAGAGGAGCACACCAACTAGGGCTCGGTAAGGACCCTTGGAGCATCCAGGTTAGAGAGATGATCTCCTTTGCGAAGGTTCAAAGGGCGGGGTAAAGATGGCAACTTATGATGTGCCGCCGTTGATTCGGCAGCATACCTGCATCTGTAGACCTCTGATACAGGGGTTTGCTGTACTCCCTAGAGGTATCGATGCAAATTCAAGTTTATGGTAGAGCAAAGGAAGTACCCCACTCTCAGTAAAGGCTGTTGACAGTAAAAGACAGAAGGCTCCACTGGAAAGGCGAACTCAGAGGTTTCGATGGGGTTCAGCATTTTAAGGGTTGAGGGGGAAGCCATAATCCAATTTGGATTGGACGAGGGCTGTGTATAATGTCCACAATGTTTTTCGAGGGTTTTGCAGAACCGACCGAGGCCTTTGATTGTAATTCGGGTTCACAACCTAGCGGAAAAGGAAGGTCGAGGAGTAAATTTCGGCCGTTAGTTCCGAATTCATGGGTTGAGGGTATTTTTGGTGTTTGAGGGGTTGGTCCAACCACCGTGATTGGTGATGTTGGAGTATCAACTGCTTCCATCGGATCATGAGTAGAAACGTGAGTGGAACGAACACGCAGTCTGAACGAGGTGTGTGGAGCTGGGTGTATATCTGCCATCGTTTGGATCAGGATGGTGCATAAGTCCTGTGAAGTGTGGGACGGACTTATGGCATAATGTTCAGCCATAGTGGAAGAGTCCATTGAAGATTCTCGGGGTTCGGCAGAGTTGGCTCCAAATGCTGCCCGCTTATTAGTGGGCGATGACCCAGGTGAGGAATCCTTCCTCTTACCACTGGGCTTTGGGTCTCTGTGCCAGGTGGATGAACCTTCACTGGTCGATGTTGAGGATTCTTCCCAATAGCGTCTGATGTCTTCAAGTGTATCCCCCTGAGCGTCTCCCCCAGCTAAGAGCTGCTGGAGAGAAGGGGGCTACATTGGTTATCTCGGTGTGAGAGCGATGCTTCGACTGCATATCCTGAATGTTTCTGACGATGCGAGTAGATGTAGGATGAAGTGCTTCAGGCTAGGCGGAACTCAAGCATGATGGTCGGTTTCGTTTAGCGTCACGTAAAACGTCCGCGAAGAGCCGGCCGAGTGGTGAGGTTTGTGCTCGGGCACGCTGGCGGGCCTCTCTTATATCTAGCCGTAGGGAGTCGCGCAAAGCGAACTCCTTTTCATATCGAAATATAGAGCAGAGTTTTTCGCAGCACTGTGGGTACCTCCGCAGTTGGCACAGCAAGGTTGTTTTGGTGCATTCGGGACCATGGTAGTCAGAGCTACAATTCACGCAGGAGCGAGGGTGACGATAGGCATGACCAACATTTCCAAATTGAAGCAGCGTCTAAGTAGTTCGATGTAGGGACTTACCGGGACACGAAGGTACCAAGCTTTAATATACTGCGGCAGTTCTTGTTCAAATGTTAAAATCAGTGTCTCAGTTGGGGCTCTAGTGGAGCCTAATATTGTAGTCCCCTGTGTACGTGTGTGACACGTTGGGTACTAAGCTTCCTCTGAAGGCGGGTGAGGTCGTAGTCCCTTAGTTCGTTTGAACGGACGACACCTTTGATAAAATTCAGACGCGGATGGGGCAAGACAGTTATTGGAATTTAATATATCAAAGAAAGATTTCGCACAAGGTTGTGTTGAGAGTGGGATGACACCTCGACTACAACATCACCACTACCTCTTGACCACACCCGCCGGCGTTCACCACAGCGGGACTAAAAAGATTCATTGAAGTCAAACACATCGACTTTTGCAAGTTGGGTGTCGGATGATGAACTCATGATAAGAAAGCGGGGATAATCGAAATCTGGATCTACTTCGTTGGAATAGGGCTCCAACGAGCGAGGGACGTTTTACACGAGAACCCTTACGAGAAGGGGAGGTTTTTGGCTTATAGCTAGCCATTGCAAAAAGAAAAAAAACTTCACATTCTCCCTCGGGACTACCCACAATGGAGACCCACAAGGGCCGACACTACTGCAACTCTACAATCAGTTACGTGCGGTATGTAATCTTGGAGAATGGATACGGATCCACCACACCATCTTTATAACCCTAAGAGGCTGCCCGAATTCTCCTATGCACGGAGAAAAGGGGCCAACGATGGGTTTCTCCTTGGGCATTCGGTAGACGAAGGCGGTGGAGATGCCCAGCCTCTTTCACCTTCATGAAAAAACAATTTGGAATCAATCCATAAGACGAGCCGAGGTCGGGTATCTATATGGGCCACTAGATAGGAGAAGGAAGAGAGGGAAATAAATGGCAGTGGAAGAACGTAATAGGAGTGGAAAGAAAGAGGGGCATGTTAAAAGTCTTGTTGGCAGCACCATGGGACCTCTAAGGGGCCCAGGGCTGACCCCTTCGCCACGAGAAGGCCAGACAACTGAAGAGAAGATCCCACAGAGGGAGGGATATATATATATATATATATATATATATATATATATATATATATATATATATATATATATATATATATATACACTGCTAGTCACCCGCAAAGTAACCTTGCGACGTGCGGCTTTGACCGTTAATAGACCAATATTTGAATAAAGTATATTTTTGCACAATCCTTTACCCCGATTTACCCTGAAACCTTCGTTAAGCCCAGCCAAAATAAAACAGTGAAGAAATCATCTTTGGAGTCAGATACTAAATTAACCTTCATATAAACTGCTTACCGCGATGAATTAGTAACACAACCCACACACCACGTATAATTGGTGACCATTTCCTTTTGACCGGACAGTGAAAGTATAGAAGAAATGGCCGCAACAAGCAATCGTCAGCCAGGACAAGGTGGAAAGGACTTCGCGAACGCTATCATGAGAGATATATGCATTTGTGTATTTGCCGTGTGCTTAACTTAGTTTCTCCTTTGTCCTTTGAATCCCCAATTAATTCTCTTTCTCCTTCTCGTTCGACCATGCGAAGTGTGCTTTAAAAAGCTTATCTATTCAGAATATTTTTGTTTTCCGTGTAGCCGAGTGGTCTAAACGGCAGTTTAATTGAGATCAAAGCGGTTGCTCACTGCCTCAATTTGCACGGTTCGAATCCCACCTCGGCTCAGATTTTTTCGAAGTAAGAAATAAAATATTTCCGAAGAAAAATTATTCCGTTTTCTCTTTCTTGCGTTGAAGTTGGATTATATATATATATATATATATATATATATATATATATATATATATATATATATATATATATATACAAAATCAAAATATACACAGCCTTACAACATATATCGGCAAATGCAGAGATATCGATCACACCAAATAATAATAATGATATATACATTAAACAAATCTGATAAATATATATAGGGCCTTAGAATGTCTAAATATCGGCCAATACCAAAATATAACTAAATTACATGCAAAACAAATATAAATGGTGCACAGGCCAAAACGGGTATATATATATATATATATATATATATATATATATATATATATATATATATATTTTACACCAGTTGCGTCAATCTATCTAATATCTGGTACCAGTAATGCGCAAAAAGGAAGATGGGCCTCTTTTCTTCTTGGAATTTCTTAGGGTTCTGAGACTGAGTGAAACATTCCACTCTTAGAGAACCGGGACACATGCGAGTTCCAACCATATTTAGTACAACACTCAAACATCCTTAACTTATATAAGTGGAAGGACTCAATAGTGAGTTATGGTATATGATAGTGAAACCACTGTATAGGAGCATAGAATTTATTTACAAAACGTTTCGGTATAAAGTTTGCCATACCCTTTTCAGCCATATAATGAGAATGGTTTGAAGACCCCAAGTTCCTAAATATCTGACCCCCCACCCCGGAGAAAATGGGTAATTAATCAGCAGGTGTTGTTCTAAGATCATTAACTAAACTCTTTACAATCAGGTTCTGGAAATAGGAGCTACATTTAAATTGACCATCCGAAAAATTAAAATTGGGAATTTCTCCTATTAGTATTGATTCTACATTTTTCTTTTAAGGAAATCTTTACAATTATATATAATTTGGGCCTTTGAATGATATCTGTTTGGTTGTTGTAATTGCTATGGTTAAAAAATACTTTATGAAATACTGCCTCACCTGACATCACCTTTGTGTTCACATATTCATTTTATTAAAGTTCACCCAGTCTCTCTTATGTAGAATGAGGGACAGTTAGTGGATTAACATGGGATTACATATATATTTGCCTCATTTGGCTGATCCATGGGCTTGGTTGAAGGAAAAGATTTAAGGATAGAAAAAGGATATTTAAACATGGCTCGACCTGGAGAAATAACTCTGTTTACTCCTTTGAGGAGGAATAGACAATTTGTTTCTCACTTTGTTTTTATCCGTGAGACGGTAGTATGTAGATTTAACTTTAGATGAGGTGGAGGGGGATAATTTAATTAAATGAATCTGCAAGTTATTTATATATGCAATCTCTTCTTCTAGAAAGCAAGAATCACATATTCTAAATGCTCTCAAAAACATACCTGATGCAACAGCTTTTTTAATATTAACATCATGATGTGAAAGGAAATGGATATAAGAGTTAGAATGGGTCCGTTTATGGTACACAGTGAAGCTAATTTGATTAAAACCTCTTACAATTTTAACATCGATAAAGGATGAATGGATGGACCAGTTTAGTGAGAGAGAGTTTTCTAGATTTTTTGCAAGATCGAGATGGATTATATGATAAAACATAGTATTTATAAGTTTCTTTTGAATGACTCAAAGTCTAGGCTAGCGAGTGTAAATGGGATAAACGTACAATTGGAACAAGAGTCGATGAATGCTATGAAAGAATGTGAAGGTTTGATGGATGAAGTAGAGAAGCTGGTTGAGGGTTTCAGTAAGATTGGTCAGGAAGTATCAGAGGTGTGTTTCTCTGCTTTCGAAAGTGTGCACCTGATGGTGTGACCTTTTATTTTCCACATTTGGCACGTGATAATGAGCTATCAACATTACCGTTATAGTATATGGTTATTCATGTGATTTATTTTCTGTTAATAAATCAGCTTAAATAGCATTTCGAAAACCATAACCATAAATTTGTTTGATCGAAGTTGTCTGCTGATAGTTTTTAGGCCTAAGACGAAAGCGAAATAAATTTTGAAATAATGAACTGGGTTTTAAGAAAAACAATCAACCAAATATAAATATATTCATAGAATCAACGAATGTACAATGAGATAAGTTGGATTAGGTATACAATGTAAGATACTGTAAAATATGATTTACAGTAAGAAGATGCGCAGAGAATTGAAGTATGTGAAATAAACATGAAATAATATGGTGGAATAATATGGTGAAATAATAATATAGTGACTATGATGGACTGCGGATTAGGGGCTGCAATATGAGGAGTATATATAATTAGGACCAACTCTCGTATGGTCGTTTGCAAAAAAGAATTGTGAGAGAAAGTGGAATTAACTAAGTACGATTTGTTTGGAGGTAAATGACTAATTGTAGAATGAATGATTACCGACCTTTATACAAAGAATGTTGCGAGTCGACTGGGGAAGAATAGTGTGCTATTTGGTTGAGCTGAAAGCGTGTGTTTTGTTTGTTTGTGTGTGAAATTTTAAGAGATGTTGTTTGGAACAGTATTGCGTTAAATGAATTGACAAGTAAAATAAATTAATTAATTAATTATTAAGTTGTACATAAAATGATTTAATTTACAAAGTTAAGTAAATTAATTGAAAGATTAAATTAACAAAGTTAAGTAAAATAATTGCATAGGAATTTTACATAATAATTAATGTATATAATATTTAAGTTTCCCAGGAGGTTTTTATTATAAGAATGCCCAGAGGCATTGCTATAACACTTTCCCCCAAAGAAGGTTACCCCCCCCTTTACTATTTTGAGATTACAAGTCCGAGTACCCACGAGGCCTCCTGACGACGCGACCGGAGCGTGTGACAGTGCCATTGGTTTGGCTGCGGGTACGGGGACACATATTTGCCGTGTCGGTGGCAGTTCCATTAGCGTTGAACGAGGCACTGGCACGAGAGAAGGTTGATGGAGCGAAGGTGATCCGCTTGTTGGTTCCTTTCGAGAGGGCGTCAAGCGGGATGTGGGAGTCTTGAGTCCCGTTGTCTGCTGACGGAGTGACCAGTGGGGGAGAGATTTGCTCCTGACTAACCACTTCTGCCGACGAGGGTTCCTGCAACAAAGGAGGAGGAGGCAGCAAAACGGAAGGGGGAGTTGGAGAGGCCGGAGTAGTTAAAAAGGTGGGATTTAGGTTGTGTTGGGGGATTACTGTACTATAAAGGGGTATAATAGGAGGAGAATGACGTGATTGGGGTTCTAGACGAACATTTTCGGTATAACCGGGTTTCAGGCGTGTTGCCAGAGCATTATGCGAGTGCGAGGATTGATGACGTGTTGTCAGAGAACTATGTGAGCGCGAGAATTAATAGGGTGTTGCAGAGCACTATGTGAGTGCTGAATGGGTTTATGGCGTGTTGCCAGAGCACTATGCGAGTGCGAGCGAATTAATGGCGTGTTGCCAGAGCACTATGTGAGTGCGAGGATTGATGAGGTGTTGTCAGAGCCTATATGAGTACTGAATGTAATGGCGTGTTGCCAGAGCACTATGTGAGTGTGAGAGGATTGAGAGTGGGTCAAAATGCAAAAGTTAGGATTGAGTGTGGGTCAGTGCAAAAGTGAGGACCTACCTGAATAAGTGAAGTGAGGTGTAGGTGGTAGATGTTGACCCATTTATTGACAATTGTCAATTTGTTGTTAATCCCTTGAGATGTTAGTTTAAACGGATGTCAGGTGTTTATCGTTTGTTAATCCCTTGAGATGTTAGTTTAAAGGATGTGAAATAATATGGTGAATAATATAGTGAATAATATGGTGAAATAATAATATAGTGACTATGATGGACTGTGAATTAGGGGCTGCATTATAAGAAGTAAATATAATTAGGACCAACTCTCGTATGGTCGTTTGCAAAGAATTGTGAGAGAAAGTGGAATTAACTAAGTACGATTTGTTTGGAGGTAAATGACTAATTGTAGAATGAATGATTACCGACCTTTATACAAAGAATGTTGCGAGTCGACTGGGGAAGAATAGTGTGCTATTTGGTTGAGCTGAAAGCGTGTGTTTTGTTTGTTTGTGTGTGAAATTTTAAGAGATGTTGTTTGGAACAGTATTGCGTTAAATGAATTGACAAGTAAAATAAATTAATTAATTAATTATTAAGTTGTACATAAAATGATTTAATTTACAAAAGTTAAGTAATTAATTGAAAGATTAAATCGACAAAGTTAAGTAAAATAATTGCATAGGAATTTTACATAATAATTGATGTATATAATATTTAAGTTTCCCAGGAGGTTTTTATTATAGGAATGCCCAGAGGCATTGCTATACCGTCATTCCTAGACACCTCAACTAGCAGTGAGGACTAAACCAATTCATCTTGGTTCGTAGATTTGATAGTTATTATTATTTAACATTTTCACAGTGAATAACATGTATGTGAGACTCTTGGCCTGTGATATATTCAGTATTATACAATATTATGAATGAAAGGGCCATTATTTGTAAGCAATTTGTATTGTAATTGACATTTAACCTAATTAACCTGAGAGCTAGGCCCAGGGGGAACCCCTCCTCTTCCTTATTGGATTGGTTTCATCAACTCCATGTGAATAGTGAATGCACCAGCATCTTGCTGGTAGAGGGCACCCAATGCCACCTGCAAATGAGGGCTGAGCACAAATAAATAGCAATTATTTTTTCTCTCTTTTCTTGTGGTTCCTCCTAGATAATGCCACCCTGGGCAATTGCGCATATCAAAAACCACCAGTGCCCATGCTGAGCAAAACATAATTTCACGGATGACAAAAGCCACAAAGGTCATCAATATCTCTCAAAACCCATCCACAAAATGCATCCATAGGATTGCGTCAGATCATGCAGCTACAATATAAACAATCCAGAGGATTGTGTCAGATCATGCATCTACAATATACAATTCGAACCATCCAAAAGAATGTGTCAAAAACAAAAAGCATCATCATCAAGACTCGTCAAAATCCAAATCAATCATAATATACAATAATAAAAAACTTCATCCACAGGTATGAGGCCAGAATACCCCCCAAAGTTAACCCTCCCTCCCCATATAATCATCTAATCTGCGTTTGAAAGCATTCAAGTTTGGACTCTCTACCGTCTCAGATGGCAAACTATTCCAGTAATCTAACACTATTGGTGGAAAAATATTTTCTAACATCCAACCTGCACCTCTGTTTTTTTAATTTTTAAGTGGTTATCCCTAGTCCTATTACTACCTTCGAACTCAAATAACTTGCTGAAATCCAACTTATCCATCCCAGAACAGATATCTAAAAGCTCAATCATATCTGCCCTCACACACCTTTCAAATGAGAACATATTTAATACCCTCAGTCTACCTTCATATTCAAGGTGCTTCAGGAAAGGTATTATTTTTGTTGCCCTCCTTTGTACTGACTCTAGCAGATTGATGTTATGTCTAAAATGTGGTGACCATGCTTGTATACAGTACTCTAAATGTGGCCTAACATATGAGTTGTAGAGTTTAAGGATAACCTCTTTACTCTTGTAGCTAACATTCCTTTTAATGTAACCTAGCACCCTATTTGCTCTATTTTTTGCCTCAATACACTGCTTTAAAAACTTCAGTGACCTATCTAGTACTACTCCTAAGTCCTTCTCATCATCAACGCATTTCAGCTAATGCCCATCCATTTCATATCTAAATTCCCTATTATCCCTTGCCATGTTAAGAACTTTATTTTTTAAGGTTAAAAGTCATTTGCCACTTCTGAGCCGGAGCTAATAACTTATTTAAGTTATTAGCTTGCAAAACTCCCATCATACATATTCTCAATTCAAGGCTCCCTTTTGCCTCTGTATAAGTTCAGACTTCTCTTGCCATTTATTCCTCTTCTCCAGAACCTTTCTACTGCATTTAGCATTTTCTGCCCCAGTTTTCCTTTTATTCTGCCCTCTATAGAGATTGCTGCCAATTCATACTTTGTATCCACTCTCATTACCTCTTTGCGCCACTCAGTCCTATCGTAGACTACATGCACATAGCCTGCCCAGGTCTCTATTCCCATCCCTTGCAGTCTCAACTTATGCTTTCATCTTTGCTACCCTCTCTCCATACCTACTCCAGCCCATTTATCCTTTCAGTGCCTCCACTGCTAGAAGGGATTGGCTCCTAGTGCTATTCTTGCCACTTTGTTTAGGATCTTTTCCATTCTCTCTAATTCTGCCTTTGTCACTTTACAGACTTCTTGGGACTTCTATTTCTTTCCACAGTTCCCTTATCATTTTAAACTTAATGCTTGCTTAGTCGCCATGTTCCTCAACATGCCAGTCAATTTTTAGCATATTTACCTAATTTTGTCTTATGCTTTTCAAATATATCATCCTGATTCCAGATTGTCATACCCAAGTATCTATAATCATTTACCACTTCTAGGATGTCGTTTCCTACGATCCATCCTTCATCACTTCGTTCTCCAAATATCATTATTTTTCACTTTTCTCTACTAAATTTTACTCTCCATTCTTCCCCATACTGATACACCACATTCACAAGTCTCTGCAAACCCTCTGCTGTTTCACTAACCAGAACTATGTCATCTGCAAATCCCAGGGTTGTCAATATGCAATCTCCAACTATGACTCCTTGACCTTTCCTCTTTACTCTCTCCAAAAGTTCTTCAATGAAGAAGCTGAACAAGCTAGGAGACATGGTACACCCTTGTCTAACCCCAATATCATTCACTATCCAACTTTTTTCTGTCTTTTAGAGTTAGTTTGACTTTGTTAATCTCATAGTTTTTATATTACATTTAGAATATTTGCATCCATCCCCAAGTCTCTTAATCTTGCAAACACTTTCGTTCTATCAACTCGATCAAAGGCTTTCTCTATATCGAGAAAGCAGACATAATAGCACACCCTCTTTATTACATTCCGTACTATATATAGATTGTCTATGGTTCTTATTCCAGTCCTGAATCCATTTTGCTCATCTCCAAGTATCCCTTCACGTTCATCCTACTCCTTCAGTTTCTTTGTCATGATGCTACCAAACAACTTTCCTATCACACTCATTATGGCTACTGGCCTGTAGCTATCTACCAGTTTTCTGTCTTTACCACCTTTGGGCAACAAATTAATGCTACTTTTCTGCCATGTCTCAGACACCCATCCGTTCACTAGCATATCATTAAATAGGGTTGTCAGTAACTCCTTCATCCTTTCTCCTCTATATTTCAGAAATTCACTAACTATCCTTTCTTCATCCATTGCCTTATGTTTTTTTTACCTTTTCAACCCATACTCTATGTCCTCCCTGTCGATTTCTATACTGCACACAAAAGTTCCTCATTAGCTCCAAATTTCTTCCCATCCTTCCCGTGTCCCAATATTTTTCAATTTGCATCTTTATTTTTTCCTCATCCTTGCATTCTCCTTATGTTGTCTTCCATCGTATTCCCTTCCAAGCCCTGCCTCAGATATCTCCACTGCTCTCTTTTTTGGTCATTTACACCCAACTTGCTCCACTGTCTTATTTTTTCCTCTTCCTCCTTGATCTTTGCATCCCAGATTACTAATGTTCTTTGCATCCCAGATTACTAATGTAACTTTCTCCTTTTGCTTCCTATATTCTAATTCCATCCTTTCCACTTGTTCTGCCTCAACCCTCTCCCCTCTCTACTTTGCCTTAGTTTCTTAGTTGATTGTTTATCTTTCTCCTAGTTAAGTACTCTTTCTCCACTTCCTTGTTGCACCCTTTTCTTCTTCTTCTTGGGAATTTGGGGCCTTTCTGACTGTGGTTCTACAGGCTCTGGTGCCCCAAAGGTACCGGTAAGACATTAAAGAGGAGAGGGCTGAGAGGTGAACCTTGTGGCACACCTCTGGTGACAGGGTGATATCTAGAGTAGGTGTCACTTATCACCATGGAGAAGGATCTGGAAGACAGGAAGGACTTAACCCAGTTAAGGGGGTAACCCCTGAGTCCCAGGCGGGCAAGTTTTGTTATAATATCATTATGTAAAGCGGTGTCAAAAGCTTCTTTAGGATTAAGGAATGCTCCTAGATTGAATTGTTTATTGTTAAATCCTTCACGAATGTGGTGTTCCAGGTGGAGTAGAGCATCAAGTGTGCCCTTGTGGGGACGAAACCCATAAATGTGTGGGGGAAGGAGGTGTTTGTGTTCTAGCCATCATGTGAGTCTGTTCTGTACTATGTGTTCTAGTGTTTTCCCAAGGTTGGAAATGAGGCTAATGGGTCTGTTTGAGGAAGCCTTTGAGGAGTCCTTGCCAGGTTTGGGGATAGGAAGTGTGACTCCTTGTCGCCACACTGAAGGGAATGTCCCCAACAGACAGCTATCATCAAAGATATTCAGGAGGAGGTGAGCCAGAGGGTCTGGGAGGCATCGGACGAATTCATTGGGGTATTGTCCACCCTGGTAGCCTTCCCCACAGACAGTAAGTGTAAGACTGAGGAAAGCTCCTGTGGTGTGATAGCTGTGCTGATTGTGTGGTCCATGTGTGATGGAGGTATGTTCAGGGAAGGTACATGATCAATCCTGATATGGAGCCCAGGGGGGAGGGGGTGATAAGAGAGTAGGAGTCACTGTGTGCTAAGAAGTCCGAGAAGGAGCAGCCCGAATGGTTCCTCCTCCGGTTTCTGGGAAGGGCTGGCTCCCAGAAGTCGTGATGGGCAGTAAATACCTCATTATTAGTGTTGGGGAGGAGAGCTGAGAAGATAAGAATTTAAGCTCATGAAGGGAGATATCCATACATGGATTATATATTAATGGGATCTGAAGAGGCCTAGAATCAAAGGTAATAGTCACTCCCAGATTCTCTAATCCACCCCCGGGAAAGGAAGTTATAGTGAGAGAACTAGAAGGGAGGAATTGGTGGACCAGCAGCAGCAGGCCGCCTCCTGCTCTGCCAGCCCTCCTGTCCACCCTGTACAAAACATAGCCAGGAAAGGAGGGGGAGAATGCATCAATGAGCCACGTCTCACAGATGCTGACAACCAGAGGTGAATAGGAAGAAAGTGTGGTTTAAAAAATTGGAAGTTTCCGATATAGAGACTGGGCATTCCAGAGTATAAAGTGGAGAGACGAAGGAGTCATTGCGTAAGGGACATAAGGAAGGTCAGAAAGTCTGGCAGACACCTCAGAAGGCTCTCTCTAAGGCTGCTATCTGAAAGAAGGAGGTTAATGAAGCTGGGTTTGAGAGGTGTCTGTAGATCCAAGGGATGCAGCAGGGGCTGCTGAGCTGCAGGCTACATGGGGGGGAGGGAAGCCGAGGAGAGGGACGTGGGAATGGGGCGAGGTAGCAGAGGTGTAGGTAAGGAGGATAGGGGTAGGGGTAGTTCCGGCAGGGACGCAGCCCTTTAGGTGTCTTCTCCCGTTGATTTTTAGGCTGTGGAACAGGGTGTGAAGAGGTATTATTTGGCAGGGATTTAGGAGAGCGGTGTTTCTTTTGGGGTCTAGGAGTTTGTAGGGGGCAGGCAGTAATTGGGCGAGAAGGTGTGGTCCTAAATGGCTGCACCTGGCTCTGCCAGGCCTGTAAGCACCCATTGCAGGGCGGGCTACTGCGAGGGGTGATGAACGTATACATCTCGTGATATTTTTAGGGTCACCATGCCCATTGATGAAGAAATAAAAACTCCCCTTAATTTCCCCAGTTCCATCGTGGGAGCCGCCCTCGGGTAGCTCCACAGAAAAAAATGGAAGCTCTCTTCCCCCTGTGCTTGCGCAGTGGACCCTCCAAATTCTCTAACCGGAGAGTTTGCTTGCTCCTCTCCTACACCTACGGGTGTAGGGGACCCCCCCTCACCCCCTTTTCTGGAGGTGCTTTCGGGCACCTCGTGCTTACCAGCCGCAGTCCCCACTTTTCTTTCCAAGGGGACAGCCAAGAAAGCCAGCAAGCAGCCCATAGTCGACTGCTCCCCAATAAAGCGGTTCGGTAGGGCAAACCCCCTTAGGGGGGAGAGGGAAGCCAGGCCCCTTCGGTCGCTCCCCTCAAAAGACTTGCTGGCAAAAATACTGAACCTTCCCGGGGTCAAAGCCTGTGCTTTCCCAGAGATTACTAGTGACGCTGCTAAAGGGACCTGCGATGTCCTAGAGGGGGGGGGCAACTGGAGCCCCCCTCCCCAAAGATAGACAGGGTCCTTGAGGCAACCCAGCCTCAGACGGTAGAGCCTTCCATGGGAGGGAATCCGGGCTCGGCGCGAAGCACCGAACCCGAATCCGCCTCTATGCAAGGTCCTCCTCAAACAGCTCGGGTTTTTAAGGCAGTACAAGAAGAGGAGGGATCTCCTCCAACCGGTGCCCTTGCGACTACCAGGACCTTTTCCATCTCGAAGAAGGACCTGGCTGAGGCCGGTCCATCTGGCCTGGGGGCTCCTGCCGGCGGAGGGGAGAAGCGGGTTCATTCCCTGCCCTCCTCTCCTAAAAAGAAAAAAAATAGAAAAAAGACTAAAAAGACTCCAGCCTTCTCTCCATCCGCAAGGGCTGCGGGGATGGATGGGTCTGCTACCACTTCGGTAAGCATCCAAGCCAATATCGGCACATTCGGCCCCTCTTTTCCCCCACCGGGTGAAGAGTCTCAGACTAAGACGAAATATACGCAGGGCGATCCTCGATAATATCGGGGCCCCTCATTCAGAGGTTACCTGGCGTTTTCGAGCCCGCTGGCTTCAAACACTTCCTCGTTATTCGCTTCATTGCTGCCTGCTTGTTGGCCAAAGGCAACATGTTCCATCAGAGAATAGCATTAGCTAGTGTAATTGGTAAAGAGCCAAAGGTGTCCCGTTTCTCGGACGGGAGCCTTCTGGCGAATGCAGAGGGTCCTTCGGAGGTGGCCAAGATAAGTGCTCTTCGAATACTTCATGGAACCAAGTGAGTGTGACGCCGCACTCTACCATGAACTTTGTGAAAGGAGTAGTTTATTCGATAGAACTCGTTGACTACTCCATAGAGCACATCACCTTAGAGCTAGCCGACCATGGGGCGGTCAAGGTCGAACCTGTGATGAGAAAACAGGGAGGGACCTCGAGACCCACCCCTACACTCTTCGTCACGTTCTACTGTGACAAGCTCCCAGAGTCGGTGCGTACCGGTTGGTACCGCTACCGCGTGAAAGCATTCGTGCCACTTCTGCGGCGGTGCTATTACAGTCACCGCTTTGGCCATACGAATCGTTCATGTAGACGTGCAAAGTCAGGGTCACCTGAAGTATGTGTAAATTGCTCCAAGGCCGCATACGATAAGTCCAAATCGTGTGTGGCCAAGTATGTCAATTGCGGAGAGCCGCACCCTGCTTCTTCGAAGCAATGTGTTAGATATCTCCTTGAGAAAGAAATCCTGGCCGTTCAGCTCAGGATCGACTCTCATTCCGCGAGGCTAAGGACTTGGTCCTGGCGCGCCCGGCTTTGCCTGGGACGTCTCATGCCTCAATGGGTGGAAAGACACCCTCTGCCTATGGCCCTTCCAGGCCAACGACCACGGTCGTTTCCGCGCCCATTCGGAGCCCTTCTGTCGGTTCTACTCAACCCGGGCGCTCCCCTGGTAAAGCTGGCTGCACAAAGGGTTAACACCAAGCCCCGGCTAAAACCAGGGATCCCTGCCCGCTTCCCCCAGCATGACGGTTTCCCGTAAGGCAAAACGGCCACGCCCCTCCACCGAGTCGTTAGACTTACAGGATGCAACACCCCTGAAGTTAAACGCCAGGCCATCTTCCGGGGTTCCTAAAGCTGTGCCCCGAAAGGAGCACAGCACAAAGCAGCTTTGGCTCCTTCGCCCACAACTAGTGTGGTCTGAGTGGCTCGGAGACGGTGGATCCTCGAAAAGAGGGACCCCAGCCTCCGTTCTTTTCACTTTAGATACCTCCTTTCAGGCAGTGGGTTTGCAGCTTCACCTTGATAGGAGGTATCCTGTTATTTCTGCATACATTCCACCGTCAGCTGACTTGGACGCTGGGAACTTCCGCTGGGTCATGGCACGGTTGCCGAGGCCCTTTCTCTTGCTTGGAGATCTGAACGGCAGGCATCCTCTCTGGGGAGATTACTCAATAAATCGCAGGGGACAAGTCCTTGCCGATCTGATCGAAGAGCTTGAGATAGGTGTCCTAAACGTTGATGAGTTTACGCATCACTGTCCGAGAACCGCTTCATTTTCTGGCCTTGACCTATCTTTGTGCTCTTCGGATGCACAGCCTGATTTTGATTGAGGGGTGGTCGATGACCTCCATTGTAATGATCACTTTCCCATTCAAATATCATTGTCAGGGCAACTGCCGCCTGAGAGCCCACCTAGGTGGTCCTTGGCGCGGGCGCGGTGGCCTGCAATTCAGAAAATGACTGAATTCTCTATCTCAGTCGAGGAGTTTAGGTCGGTAGATGAGGCTGTTGAGTTCTTCTACGATAACCTTATCGCCGAGGGACTGACTACTATTCCCAGAACGTCTGGCCGTTTTGCACGCCGACGACTCCTGTGGTGTTCGGCCAAGTGTGAGACAGCCCTCAAACAGAAGCGTTATGCCTACATGCGCTATAAGCGCCGCCCAAACGATTTCACTGTCGCTGAATTTCGTCGGGCTAGGGCTAAGTTCCGGTATATTTCGAAGCATGCCCGCCGCTCTTCTTGGCGGGCATACGTGTCTTCACTTAACGGGAAGACCCCTTTAGCAGAGGTATGGAAGCGAGTCAAAAGGATTCGGGGCAAGTTCTCGCAGGACCCCCCTCCCGTTCTCCAGGAGAAGGGGACCGCAATCTCAGACCCCGCGTCCGTGGCGGAATCTTTCGCGACCGCTTTTTCCGCATTCTCTAGCCGGAATGCTGCTCCGCCAGCATTCAATGCACGTCGTGATGTCGCGGAAGACCGCCGGCTGGACTTTACCTCCAGAGGCGGAGAACCCTTCAATGGCAGGTTTACTGTGAGTGAGTTGTGCTCCGCTCTCGCTTCGTGCGCGGACACCGCCGATGGTCCGGACGATGATGTCCCGTGCGCCATGCTTCAACACCTGGGTGAGCGAGGCATGCCCTTTCTCTTAGATTTTTTTCAACAAGATCTGCTCGGAGGGTCTCCTCCTAGATTCTTGACGAATCGCTACTGTGCTCGCCTTTCGCAAACTGGGGAGAGATCCTTCTATACTCCGACTGGTTTCCGCCCAATCTCTCTAACCTCTTGCTTGTTCAAGTTGATGGACAAATTGGTAAATGTTAGATTAGCCTTTTGCCTGGACAGCGGAGGCCATCTGTCTTCTGCACAATGCGGCTTCCGAAAAGTTTCACTCAATGGCGGATGCTCTGCTCCGACTGGAAAATGTCGTCTGCGAGGCCTTCTTTCGTAGACAGCACCACGCCACGGTGTTTTCGATCTGGAGAAGGCCTATAATACCGCATGGCGATACGGTATCATGGAGACTCTCCACGCGACCGGGGCAAGGTGACGCCTCCCAATGTTTATATCTGAATTTTTGCGAGATCGTCGATTCCGCGTACGGGTGGGAGGAGTCCACTACGGCCCAAAGGAGCAGGAAGAGGGTGTCCCGCAGGGAAGTGTCCTCAATGTCACACTCTTTGCCCTGAGCATCAACGGCATCACTTCGGTGCTGCCTGAAGATGTTCTCGCTACGCTCTACGTGGACGACCTTTCGATCTCTTTTGGCGCGGCCCAGATGACAACACTTGAGCGTTAAATCCAAAAGGCATTGAACCGCGTCTCTCGCTATGCCGAAGAGCACAGGTTTCGGTTTTCACTAGTCGATGCCTAGGAGGTGCCACTCGCTCTACACCGTGTACAGTGCATCATTCGCCTGTACGCGCGAGCCTAGCGCCTCCCTCAGTCGCCAACAGCTCTCACTGCATTCGCAGCTGATTTCGACGGTGCCTATCTGCTGAGAGACGCCCGTCATACCCTAATCCCCAAACTAATCCCTTTGGGCTTAGTGCCAGGAAACACCTTCGAGAACTAGGTATAGCTCTCAAGCCGGTGGCGTTCCTGGTTCTTCCAGGACGCCACCCTGGAGGATACCACATTTGGCTATTTGTGGCGTCCCTCGGCTCCCAAAGCTTGTACAGCGCCGTGAGTATTGCGTTCGACCTTTCGAGAGCATACCCCGTGTCACGCTGGAACCGTGCCAGTGTATACGGATGGCTCCCAGTCCGAAGAGGATGTTGGCTTCCATGCCGTATCCCCTCTGTTTGAAGTAAGTGGCGATCTGCCAGGCGCTGCGTCTGTCTTCACGGCCGAGCTGATGTCAATACATCACTCCTTAAGGGAGATTACCAGACGCGCCTCGTTTGGAGACCGGATTGTGATCTATAGCGACTCACAAAGCGCCCTGAGGGCTCTCGGGGCATTGGAATATCCGCATCTCCTGGTTCGTGATCTCCGTGACGCCACGGTTTTGGCGAGCTGAGCGGATGTCGAGATTATCTTCTGCTGGGTTCCTGGACATGTAGGAATCGCGGCGATGAGGGCGCCAAAGAGTCCGCGACGACTCTGCGACCGGGCCAGCGTTTTGCTCTTCCTCACGCTGGAACCGTGCCAGTGTATACGGATGGCTCCCAGTCCGAAGAGGGGGTCGGCTTCCACGCCGTCTTTCCTCTGTTTGAAGTCAGCGGTGCTCTGCCAGGCGCTGTGTTTGTTTTCACGGCCGAGCTGATGGCAATACATCACTCCTTACGGGAGATTAACAGACGTGCCCCTTTCGGAGATCGGATTGTGATCTATAGCGACTCACAAAGCGCCCTGTGTGCTCTCGGGATATTGGAATCTCCGCATCCCCTGGTTCGTGATCTCCGTGACGCCACGGTTTTGGCGAGCCGGGCGGATGTCGATATTATCTTCTGCTGGGTTCCTGGACATGTAGGAATTGCGGAGGATGAGGGCGTCAAAGAGTCCGCGAAGACTCTGCGACCGGGCCACCGTTTCGCTCTTCCTCACACCGACTACATTGGAGGAATACAGGCAGCTCTTTGGACTGCTTGGAAAAGAAGATGGGAGACGGTCTAAGAGTACTTAAAGTTGCGTGCCATTCCGCCGCGACTGTTCCCATGGACTTATCGCCCGAATCGGGCACACTCGTGTGACCCATCGCCATTTGGTTGAGCCCTCGCCAGCGCTCTATTGTGACGACTGCGTCGTCCCACAGACTGATCGGCACATTCTTGTTGAATCTCCCAGTCTGGTCGATCTTCGCGCACGTTACCTGTCCCGGTACCCGGATGGGCGGGATCGCTACCGCCTGTCCTTTGTACTCGGGACGAGTGCGTGCTCTTTGACTGGTGGACTGGTAGACTTTTGGGGGAAGGCCGGCCTTCTCCCTTTTATTTAACTAGGTTTTGTTGTTGTTTTTTGTTTTTGTTATTGTTGTTTTCTTTGTAGGTTGCACTCCTCTGCGCCGGAGCTTGCGTCCTAATTGTTTTCATCTTTCCTTTTTATCGTCGTTTTGTTTTCATATTTTTATTTTAAAGTAGCCTAGAGCTAGGCTGTGTGATTGCGGCGACTTATCCTCAAGTGGGCAGTCACCCAGAAAGCCTTCTAAAAAGAAACCCCCGTGAACCCCGAACTCGGGCTTGTTAAGATCGCCTAAATCGCCTCGCTCTCAAGAGCATACTACTGTCTTATGCGAAAAGATGTAAAAGGGCTAGAAAACGTCATAATTTGGGACAACGTGTACGTAGCCATGCGTTCAGAGGAAGGCCCTCTCGCAAGCCTTCGCCCACTCTTAGACCCACTGAGGTATCACGGCTTAACAAGTAAGCCCTCCAAGTGCTATTTTCATTATAGCAATATTGCCCATTTAGTGTTCAGGTTTCGCGAGAACCGCATATCCCCACAGAAGGATAAGGTAAACCCAATAACCGATAAGCCGCCCCCAGTCTCGAAGAAACAACCCCGACCCCTTTTAAAAGCAGATTTCTCCTATCGGCGTATTGTCCCCCATTTCGCGTCTGTCACCTTCCCCTTCGCCTTAAATGACCTGCATAGAAAGAAATCTCCAGACCCTATTAAGTGGAACCCCAGGGCTATTGCCAGCTTCGGCAGACTCAAACGGAAACCAGTGACTGCCCCTATCCTGCACCCATCTAATCCCGAGGAGAAAATTAGCGTTCAGATCGGCACCCCTCACCTTGAACTTGGATGCGCCTTGTTGCAATACGAGGCAGAATTGCCGTTCCCGGTGGCTTTTACAAGTCGGAAACCTTCCGATCGGGAGAAGAAGTATGTCACTGTGGAGCTTGAAGCCTTGGCTATCGTGTTTGGGGTACAAAGATTTCACGTATATTTAATAGGTAGACCGTTCTCCATAGAAACGGATCACAATCCCCTAGCTTATTTAAAAAGTTGTAAGGGTCAGAATGGAAGACTCATGCGTTGGGCCCTGTTATCCGAATATCAATAGGATATCCGATATCTAAAGAGATCTCTTAATGTACTCGTGGATAGTTTGTCTACGAACCCGGTAGACGAACCCAGTGAGGCTTTGTAAATAATCGGTATTATAGCTATGTAAGTTTTGGATAAAGGTTTAGTATCCGCCCACTAATTAATTCATATGTTACATTTGTAAAGTTGATAATATGACACACTCCATAACTGCCGTGATTAATGTTTGGTTGTTTCTTTTTTTTCTTTGCATGTGGGTATTATATCATACTACCCGGATTAATGTATCGAATATAATCATTTATTTCTTTTGTACTTAGGCATCAGCTCTTAATTATTCAGGAGTTTCAGGTATATGACCGGTAACCCGTGTGTTCCTTTTTCCGTCATGATTATCTTATGATGTTCCTGTATTCGTTCAACTCCCTTTTTGATTTGTTTTGGGTTTTTTTGTTATTTTTCTGTGTTGTTCGTGTAGCCAACGTTAAAAGTATACATTATTCCTAGTTACACGTCAGAATAATGTCTTCCAAAAATGGTAGGGCTGTAGAAGTCTAAATACCGCGTACATAAGTGTACGCAGAAATACTCCGACACAAGCTGTGTGTCCTTCCCGTATTTCTTGATGTACCACTCGCCTCAAATTCTCTATCGCCCCTTTTCGCGCCATCGTAAACTGTGACGTGGCTCGAAGGTGTGAAATACTTATACTATCTGGCCACAGATGAAAAAGGTCTTTCGCGCAGCGATACAGATTTTATGAGAATTCGGTGCTCTCTCGATTTCTGCCCGTGATGGAAATAAAAGGAAAACTTCTCCCTGCAGTCAGGCAGAAGATCTTGGACCTACGTTGTGAGGTGGAGCTCGATCCACATAAGAAACATTTCGCCTGTTGCAAGAAAGGAATTTCTCGGGGAACTGGTGTATTGCCGTCACGGTACTTGTAGGTGCCAAACTTCTCGCAGAGGTTACACAAGACTTTCCTCTGCGGATTACCCTAGACGTAGCTAGGTAATCGGTTTTGGCTACCCACTCCAGGAGCCGAATAATCGGACAGTCAATTCGAGGAAGAAGAAGTCCGATTTGAGCCACAGTTTGGGTCGCCTTGGTGATCCGGCATAGGATCATTATATTACTGGTCTAGGATTACCCTCTCATTCGGTAACCTCGGATGGCCGGACTAAATGCGATCATCGTCACCAGATGAAGATCTTCACCATCATTCTCAAACATACTTATGAACTCAAATGTATCGTTAATTGAATTATTCCCTTCCCTAACTTCGCCAGTTTATTTGTGAACTTGAATTCCCACCCCGAGCTCATAACCTCGAGTATTAGAAGTGCTTAATTCAGTGTTTAACTCAATAATAATATTCCATTCGTTCTGGCCGGTGCCATTAAGACGCAAGCATCCTAGTGAGTAATTTTCAAGTAATCCCCACGACATTTTTGTAGACTTACTTATTCAGTGCAAAGATTAATTATATTTATATCCATATACGCAGTTGCTTATTTCAAATTCATGTACATTAAAGATTATTTTTGTATCTGTGTTTAACTATTTTGGACGATCCTTTGTCAATTATTAAGCAATCCACTCGGCTTAAATCTCAATATTACACCAGTCCATCCATGGCTGACTTTTACTGAGTGGGGACACACTCATGGGATCATCATCTTAATTTTGATCAAAAGGTACGCACCGGGGTTATTCTTATTCGCCGGAAGTGTTTACGGTAGGTGTATTGGATACACTTCACCTACGCTTCACCTCGGTGCGGTAATAAAATATATGTCCAGGAAATGGGACTGGGATTACTCACTCACTCACTAAACCTCGACAGGGAGAATCCCAGAGGTTGCTGGGAAATCTCTCTACACGCAAACAAAGCTACTGGCAGGTACTGGTGCCATTCCTGGGGCTCGTCGTGGCACAGCCTTTCAAGGTAGCGTTTAACTTCTCGCACATACCGTTTGCAGAGGGGTGAAAGGGCGTGGTGAAAAATGGGCCTAATTTGGAGCAACTTACTCACATGCACCATCAATTCGGACGTAAATTGAGGGCCCCTGTCAGAGAGGACTTCTTGAGGGATCCCTACCCGTGAAAAAATAGAGATTAATGCCTCAGCACACGAGATGCTGTCAATATTTTTGAGAGCAATTGCTTCGGGGAACCGGGTAGCTCAATCGACGAGGGTGAGGACGTATGAGTGTCCCTCGGTGGAAGGGGGATGTATCGGTCCAATAAGATCGATGGCAACCCTGAAGAATTGTTCTGATATAACTGGAGTCTTCTGAAGGGGTCAGGTTGTACTCGTCCTTTGGCCGTGACCTTTTGACATATATCACAGGTCCTGCAAAACTTTGTGATTTCCTTGGCTGCACCAGGCCCTACCAAAATACTTAAATAAGCTTTGCGAGGTCTTATTGTGGCTGAAGTGTCCTGCAAACACACCTTCGTGGGCTATTTGTAAAGTCTTCGTAACGTAGGCCTTAGGCCGGGCAAAGGGCCTTGGATGGGGAGCTTACTGAATCCGGAGAAGTACGAAATAGCAAAGCATCTTCTTTCACACACCTCACTTTTCGGTCTCCACGAACCGATTCTGTCTCTCCTCGTTTGGCCTTTTCCCATAAGGGTTTTAGGGAAAGGCAGTCCTTTTGTTATTCAGTCCCTCGTAATCGGGGGTTTGAGAGACGTGGGGGGAAGGCATCTCTATCAGATTGAGCCCGGGCGACGACAGCTTGCGACAAAGCAGTTGGTGGTGGAGCTGCGCGCTCTGGCCCACCAACACTGCACAAAACTTAATCGGGGCAGCTACGACGTCGGCTCCCTTCCCCCCCCCCCCCATAAAATAGCGTCATTTTATGTGACAACAGATCACTTGGAATTTATTAGCTCTTCCCAAGAAATCGTGTACGACAGCGAATTTCTTATGCTGTGGGTCCACGGGGGAAGAGCAGCTTGTCCGACACCACTATACACGTACACCCTGTATCTCTCACCAGAGTGAATACTCTACATCCATTAATGGATCCGGGCTCGAATTTGAGCCCACCAGAAGACCTGTTATTAAAAGGAAAGTTCACCTGGTGCTGCTGAGAGGTCGACGAAAATGGCAGAGGCGCAGGCGCGGTAGGCTGTTCGGCAGCGAGAGTTGCGGAGACTTGGTGGACCTGTTGTCCAGGGGCCAAGCGAAAGCGGGAGTTTTGTGGACACTGAGATTTGTAGTGACCAGGGGTTCCGCAAGCGAAACATACAATGGGTTACTCCGGTAGGGGTTACCGCAAGTAGCATTAAAAATTGGGGGTTTCACCTCTTCTTGCTTCTTATGGTGGTTATCTTTGGGTTTAAAGGGAGCTAGGACTTTTACTAAATGAGGGGGTTTTCTCGGTTGTGATTGTCCTTGGTTCTTAGGCTACGGAGGAATGCTCTTCTTTTGCTCCTTAGAATAGAACTGATGATTTGTGGTGTAGAGATCCGCTTCTTCTTCGAGACACTCGTTAAAGGAAGAGGACGCCTATCTTGCACAAATTGACGGATTTTCGCTTGATCTTTACTTAACTCACGCTCGTGTTGACGAATTTCCCCCCCTCTTCTCCCTCTCCTTCTCTCTTCTTCTTGTCTTCGTTGTTCTTCTCTTTTTCCCTCACGTTCGTTTATTTGTTCGCTCTGAAGGTATTCGATCAATTCCTTTCCCGAAAGACCCCAAATTTGTCCCTGTTTATGGAACACCTCAAATGAGGAGGAAGACATCTTGGATACGCTGTCGGATCCGCTGATTCACGAAAGAGCTTTACGACCTAACCCAAATTATACGGCGGTGACAAATAATATACACAATAAAAAAAAAATAACGAAAGTACAAATAGTTACTATGCTGGGCAAGATGCAGCCAGCAAGGGTTATCGAGGATGACCTAACACTTTTATATTGTATACCGACAATACAAAAAAGAAACAAAATTAAAAGGACACGGGCTCAATTCTTATTTCACTAACAAAATTTAAAATGTCTTATTATTTGTTATATCTAACCTTGGGCGCTTGGCAATTACAAAAGAGGAATTTCAAATTTGACGGGTTCGAAACAAACCGCACACCTAATGAGACCACAATTAAATATGATATAATATATATACTATGGGTCGAGGAATAGGCCGAGGGGTGGTTGGAGTTTTCCTCTACTCTTTTATTTATATATATATATATATATATATATATATATATATATATATATATATATATATATATATATATATATATATATATATATATATATATATAATATACTATTATCCCGAATGTGGAGGAGGAGTCGGACTACTCCTTATACTTCGTTCGGCCCGTCTCCTGAATGGGTTTATTGACTCAGAGTGCTTAGAGGTTGGCTACGTAGGGATGGGAATGAACTTTGCCAGCAAGTGACCCAAAGGAAGCTAGATACACACTAATGAACACTAAACAAGAATATATATATATATATATATATATATATATATATATATATATATATATATATATATATTATATATATATATATATATATATATATATATATATATATATATATATATATATATATATATATATATATATATATATACACACATATACACAAATAATGTATTTTGAGAGATAAATTAATAAGTGAATCTCGGATATCTCACTTAGCTTGAAAATTACTATTCACCATGGAAATCCCTATACACTTGTAATGCTGGTAAGCTTCGTGGTGAAATCGGGAAATGTGAAAGGGAAGGGTTGGAACCTGATGTTCGGGTGGCGCTGGTGATTGAAGGTGGTGAGAGAAGAGGTGGAGACGATGAGGTAGGTTCTCCAGGGACAGACCTGATCCCACAATTCCGTCACGATTCTTGCTGGAAGAAGGCAGTGACGGGAGCTTCTTGTTACAGAGGGCCCCACGCTCGTGGACTCCGAGGAATCTTGGGTGCCTCTTTAAGGGGCGGGGGGCTAGGTGACCTATCGACGTGTAAGGTCACGGAGAAAAGCCGAGATGTAGTTTTCTCGCTTAGGGAACCAAAGTGAGGCTGTTTGTAGCCTCGGCTCTTCAACGTGAGTACGACCTTGGGTCCGCACTGCCTTGCAGACCAACGGGGTAAGGAGTCTTCCTAACTGAGACCGATCTCGTCTCTGAAGACTTGATGCTTCGACGAATTACCACTACACCGATAGATGGCAATTCCTGTCCCACCAGACGCTGTGCAAGCTGAGGGTTAAAAGAATTCGTCTATTATAGTCGATAATCGGGAGAGATTCTCAGGGCGCCGGAAGTAGATTAGATGTCAAACTACTCCATTTCGTCCTTTATAAACTTTCGGCAACTATCGGAAGAGAAGATGGGCTCCCATTTATCGATAAACAGTCCGGGAAGGAACTCGGTGGTTAGCTGAAATGGCGTGCGGTTTCTTCCGGGTGACGACCACAAGATATTGGGCCGGAAGGAGTTGGGTTGATAAGCGGCCCGCCTCGGAAGGGTGGTGGGCAAAACTTGGGAGCATTATACTATTCTCCTACAGATGCCCTCTTGATTATTCGAAGCAGTCTGCAGATGCTCTTTTCCTTCAAGAGTATAGATTTACCCAGGTTGGATTAAGTTAAGTGTGGTGCATTTCTGTTTATTTAGCACCGGTCTCTTTTACCGTGGCCTGTGTAATGCAGAGTAATCAGTACACATGACCCGACCGAGTCGTTTGTACATATAAAATTCCTATTTGTTACAAAGTAACGGGAACAGGAATTATTATTTGTATATCAATAAAAATATACACCGAATCTCTAATTCGAGCGCAGAACAAGGTGAATTAGTTAGGATGATAATAAAAACAAAAGAAAAATCGGATTTCTTATTTATTTTATATATACCTTTGTTTTCAAAATCTAGGAAAAACTATATTTGGCTTTAGGCCTAATTTTTTTTCAATTCGAATCAAATTCATTTTTGGTAGGCTTTCTTCACATGTTTCAGCTTTCAAGTATATCATCTTAACCGCATGTGCCGAACAGTCTGGGAGACAACGCACTCATCAGAGTAAGGCGAAAGCGAGCGATCCATCGAATAGCAGTGCATCCCACGAGTGTGTCCAATTCGGAGACGACAGAAAGCTACCTGAAGCCGGCGCGGAATTAGAAGTTAGGTTCATAGGAACAGTCGCGGCGCAATGAGACGCCATTTTAGGTTACCCTCGACCGTCCTCCCATCTTCTTTGCCAAGCAGCCCTGGGAGCTGCCCGTATTCCTGCCATGTAGACGGTGTGAGAAAGAGCGAAACGCTGCTCCGGTCGCCCAGTCCTCGCGGACTCTATGGTGCCTTCATCGGCGCGCTCATTCCCCCAGATGGAAAATTGCGGTGTAGGCAGAGTACGGATTTGGGCGAGGGGCACCACCTTAGTTAAGACCTGATTCAAGGTTAAATCGTTCCCCTTTATGGTGTGGTATGTCCATAAACTCACATCTATCTATCGCGTATTTGCAGAATATTCTCTAAGTCATTGTTTAGATCCAGTTGTTTGAAGTATGTTGTATTAAATAGCCATCTTCAAGACATTGTCCAAAGCTTTAGACACGTCCCGACAGGAGATGTCTACTTTCGCTTTATCTCTTTTGCATTCACCAATTTGTCCAATATCAGTCACAATGTCCTTTCCGTGTTTGTCTTTACGAAAACCAAATTGGCACTCATTGTAAAGATTATTTTCCTCGAAGTGTCAGGCGAGTCGGCGTTTCAAGGGATTTCCTTATGAGGAAAGTGGCCAGTAATATGCTATCTGACTTGCTGATTTTTCAGGTTTAGGAATGTAGATCATTTTCGTCGGGGAAGTAGCCCGTTTTCACGCATGATTGGAAACATTTGTTGGGCATTCCAAGATGTTATTTCGCACTTCTACGTAATATATTATCCTAGATTCTCATCTTCCTAGCGCTTATTGTTTGAATCTGCTTATCATCCCCAGAAGCTCTTCTGGCGTGATCATAGCGTCGGACACCCCGTTGGCATTTCTCGTTATTTGGACAAAGAGGTGTGAATGTGTTCGTTCGATTATTTTTCCGATGTTTTTCTATAATTCTGTTTTCAAAACATAGGTCGAATTTTCATTTTCTTCTTTGCTAATTAAAAACAACATTTAACCACTGTTCGCTGAATATTTTTCCAACCTTGGCTTCAACTTCCAATATATTTCCTCTTTCATTTAAGATGCTTATCTTTTCTTTGGCTGGCATATCATTCATTCTTTTAATTCATTTCCCATTTTTTTTTTTTTGGGGGGGGGGAGTCGTAATCTTTCGTCTTGTGTCCATTTCGTCGTTTCATGTTTTGCTTTGTTGGTTTGATGTCATCATTGCAGTAATTTCTCTTTTTCCTTCTTATTTCGCTGTATAATGTTCTGGATGATCCATTTCTACGTATCCGTTCTGAAATCATATTTTAAGAGACAATCGGATTTTCTGGATAGTTCTATAAGTTCTTCAATGGATTGTTTCTTTATCTGAGCTTAGCAACGTTTTGATTCATTCTTCCAGCTCGCTTTATTGAATGAGTTTGGTACATATTCCCTTACGATATCCTCATATCTCTCCAAATCATCCAAGTAGTGGGCTTTTGATTTTTAGATGGCATTTTTATAGGTAGCCTATTAATCGCTAGCAAGGAGGCTATGTGTTCACTAACTGAGACGCTAATGGAATTCACGTGCTAATTGAATGGGAGGTTAAATTCGACAGACAGGTATCCGGTATTGATACCGAATTTTCTCGGATGAAAGTGGGGAATTCTGGCCCCAGCTTTTGAATCATTGACTGATTTAGCATCGTCTGTAGTTGCCTGCTTGCTCTTTTTGCATTGACGTACCCGTTTTGTGTCATCTTCGAGGTTACATCATTAGGAGCTCTTGCTACCAGTCTGATTTAGGCGTGCTTCATGCATGACTCTTCTCTGAGTATTTGGTCGAGATCTTTGTCTGTATGGCAGAGGTATATCTATCATATTCCTCCTGCAGACGGAGCAAAACGACATCGAATTCAGAGTAGATTATTTGCAACATTCTTCCTCTACTGGCGCCTATTTTTTTCCCGTGGAAATTCTCATAAAACCTATTGTGTGCCTGGAACGAAATTAATGTCATTTATTGAAAATATAATATTACCCCTACCCCCACACGCACAAACACAATAAAGGTGTTAGTTGAGTTGCTGACAAGATCAAAATGAATAATGGATGGGTGTAGACGGGGAGAGCCTCCCGAGTGATGGCTCATTTCAGATAAGATGATCGGTGGCGGTCGAATTAATACTTCCACCCTGGGCGCTGCCCCTTCAGTCGTTCGAATATCGATACTGCAGAGATTTTGAAAGTAAAATGGTTTTAGAACCTTCGAAGACCTAATTATGTTGTGAAAAGAAATGCATTTAGAAGTGAGATGACCACTGTAAATTTATTTGTATAGAAGATGCTTGAAAGCACAGAATGAGAAAAAGGTTATGTTAAGTTTTGGAAGAGAGTCCACATTAGTTTGTTTGTTTGTTTTTTTGGATAGAAATGGAGGAAAACTTAGTCGTCCGTTATTTGTATTTCTACTGCTCTCCCAAATTCTTGGATTGAGAAGGGAGCCGGGCTGCATTCACGGTATTTAAATTCAACCCACTAAACTGATACGACGTGATGTTAATAAATATTGGAAGGGGCGAAATCTCGATCATTGGGTAGTGTAATGGGTGTCAAGTAGATAAATTTAAGTGAATTATCTCGTTTCTTCAAAGTATTGGGCTACATATTTGTTTGAAAAGGAAGTCCTGCCCATTTGTGCTGCAGAAATAATCTCTTCCCGGGTAGCCAGGGGAATAGGACCCCAAACTTAAAAAACACCCTTTTCTGGCTCTTTCATTTCAGTCTGAACAATTGTGCGGGTTCTAACTACATCGAGCCTCATCCTGTTCTAGCATTCTGATTAAAGGGCACAATTACTAGTCATGACTATACCACAGGTCCATCTCTCCATCGCATGACCGCTTTGAAGAATACAAATCAGCCACACTCCTTCCAAGAGTCCTTAGAGTTGAAGGAAGCAAAAGTCCAGGAATGTTGAGGTGAACTCTGGTCAAATACAAGTCAGCCTCAAAAGGAGAGCCCCAGTAAGAGAACCCTAGTTTCCTCACTTCTGCCTAAAGCTGTTTGAGGGTGAAAAATGGACGCCCTCTTGCAGATGACGGACTAGGGCAAGCCACAAGAGTGCCTCGTCAGACGGGCGTTTCGAGTCAATGGAAGGATGGACTCGCGTACTTCACCGGATCTTCGGGCTAATTAATGTTGGGGAGAGGCGGTGGCTTGCCTTCTCACCTTTCACTTTAGTTATTTGCCTTCGAGAAATCATATTGGGAGAGGGGGGGGGGGATACCTATACACACCTTTCAGGGATACAAGAGTTAGGCAACTCTTTCCACCCACGCACAGTACCTGTGCGGCTGGGTGCGCAATTTATACCTGATATAATATTTGGTTTCATTCTTTGGGTTTTCTAACTACCTAGTGTTGAAAGTTGTGGTACTACACGTGGACACACGGTACTCTTTCACTATGTTATAAGTATATAGTGAATAGATGAATATTAGGGGGCGAAATGTAGGTTCATTCAGAGGTTGAAAATATTAGGAGGCGTAGATAGGATACATTGGTTCACATTCTCCACTGCTTCAATGCATGGAAGTATTGAAAGGAGAGGATAGAGGGTATTTAGGAGGCTATATTTTAAAGGGGTCCAGGGAACTGGAGATCTTATTATCTTGTCTCATCGTTTCCTTCTCTTTTCTATACACTCTTCTGAGCATATTTATATATTTATTCTTTCACTCTTATCTGGTTTTCCTGTTACTTATATCTTCTCACTCATTTTTTATTCTCTTTTCGTTAATTTTGCCATATTTATTTTCCTTTCGCATTTTTATTTGTGTTGTTTGTTTCTATACCTCTATGTTTTCCTTTCTCCTATTTTCTGTTAAATTTATTTCCCTCCTTCTTAGTGCATCGATGGTGTTAGATAGGAAAGCTAGCAGATTACCCCTACTAGAAAGAATCTAACTTTGAAAGGGATGCAGACTAAAGGATCAATGGCCCTTCAATAACAGACGAAGGATGGTTAAAGCTGGAACATTTAAAATTGCTGTCCTTCAAGATTGGTCGCTCCTGATATTGGAGGATTTTTGTGACTCAATTCTCGATCATTTTTGACGTTCGGCGAGTGTTGAGAAGTTGCTTCGAGCGATTAGAATTCAACGAAAGAGAGCGAAGTGAAACTCTTGCAAACGTGGAAGTGTGAAGGTCACTTTGTTTAATTGCAAGCCTTGCGTGACTTGGTCGAGTCGGAGGAAGCGTGTTTGCCCTGGAGCATGGTCGCTTCGGTTAGTGAGCGTAACCCGATCGTCTGGCTCAGGTTCGTGGAGAACTATCGACAGTGTCACTACCAAAATTAATGGGATCTTTTTGTCTTTTAAAATCCCCAAAGATTTGGGGACGATGTACTTAAATGAATTAAATCCCGGCTAACCGGCGGTGGGCATTGAAATTTAATAGGATTTAATCAAACTAGACATCGGTCACTCGAGGCGTCTGTCACAGGTACGTTCTTAGGCTATTTTAATAAACTTGACTATGATTTACTACTTGAAATTTCAAAGTTTCTGGAAGATAAAATATTGAAATATTGACGAAAATATCCAATTCGACTTCCAAAATTTACTAATCGACTTGAGTCGAGGACTAGAATGGACTGGAATGGTCGAGGCGCCATCTTCCGAGGTTCCTAAAGCTGTTCCCGAAGGGAAGACAGCACTAAAGGAACTTCGGCTCCTTCGCCCACACCCAGTGGTAGGCTGGGTGCCTCGGAGACGGTAGATCCTCCAAAAGAGCGACCCCAGCCAACGAAGCCACCCCGCCCCCCTAATGTTCGAGGCGGAGAGGGGAGAAGAATCGCATGGTGAGCCAAACCTCCCCCGATAAGTCCTCGAAGGCGACAGCGCCTTCAGCACATTGCCGGCCAACAGCGTACGGCCATTCCCTTGAGGTTCTTCTTTTCGAAGACGACCTCTGCATCTCCTCAGACCTAGGCCTTTCGTACTTCCCCCATTTTGAGCCTAATGCCGATGATGGGGAAGATGTCACTCGCTATGTACCGTGCACATTGCATTATTCTCCTGTACGCACGAGCCCGGCGCCTCCCTCAGTCGCTAACAGGTCTCACTGGATCCGAAGCTGATCTCGACGGTGCCTATGCCAGCAAGAGCTAAGTATTGCTCTCGGGCCGGCGGCACCTCCCGTTCGGACCAGGGCGCTACCCCGGAGGGTACCACCTTTGACCATTTGTCGCCACGCCTCAGCTCCCAAATCTTATACAGCGCCGGAAGTATTGCGTTTGGCTTTTTTGGAGCGCACCTTGTATCACGCTGGAACCGTGCCAGTGTATACGGATGGCTCCAAGTCACAATAGGAGGTCGGCTTCCACGCCGTATCCCCTCTGTTTGAAGTCAGCGGGGTTCTGCCAGACGCTGCCTCTGTCTTCACGGCCGAGCTGGTTGCAATACCCCACTCGGTACGCGTGATTATGCGACGTGCAGACCGGATTGTGATTTATAACGACAAAGCGCCCTGAGTACTCTCGGGGCCATTGGAATCTCCGCATACCTTGGTTCGCGAAATCCGTCATGGCACGGTTTTGGCGAGCCGGGTAGATGTCAAGATTATATTCTGCTGGGTTCCTGGACATGCAGGAATTGCGGGGAATGAGGGTGCCAAAGAGCCCGCGAGGACTGGGCAACCAGACCACCACCCTTTCGCTCTTCCTCACACTGACTACATGGCAGAAATACGGGCAGCTCTCCGGGCTGCTTGGCAAAGAAGATGGGAGACGGTCGAGGGGAACCTAAAGTTGCGTCCCATTGCGCCGCGACCTTTCCCATGCACCTAACCTCTAATACCGCGCCGGTTCAGGTTGCTTTCTGTCGTCTCCGAATCGGAGCGCTCGCCTCGCCTTAATGGGACGACCTCATGTCCCAGTCTGCGTGATCTTCGCGCACCTCAACTGTCCCGGTACGGGGAGAGCCGGATCGCTACCACTTGTATCTGGTACTCGGGACGAGTTCGTGTGCACTGACTTGTGGACTTTACGACTTTTTGGAGGAAGCTGGCCTGCACTTTATTTGACCCTTTCTCTATGTCTCTTTTTATAGGTCGCATCTTCCTGCTCCGAAGGGAGGGAGGGGGGACCTACCTACGACGCTGAAGCATGCTTCCTTCTTGTCCTTTTTCTTTTTCTGGTTATTTTTTATTTTTCTTATTTGTTAGTTACATATTATTATTATTTATTCTCTGTTATTTGTTTTTTTTTATATATAGCCTAGTAGTAGAGTGTGTTGTGTACAGCCACTTATGGCCAAGTAGGCTCCCGCAATGAAAAAACAGCTAAAATCTGGGTGAGAGAAGAGAAGCGGGTTCATTGCCTCCCCCTCCCCCCCGCTCCTCTCATAAGAAGAGGAGGCTTCAACGCTTTCTGATTATTCGCTGCACTGATGGCAGCATGTTGGCCGAAGACAAGATGTCCACCAGAGGAGAGCCCTAGCTAGCCTGATTGGTTACCCGATGTTTTTGTAAGTTGTCCAAGGCCGCATAAGGATAAGGTAGTAGACTTCTGCCTCTATTCTCGACTCCACTCTGACCCGGGCTTGTCTCTAAATGGGGTTCGCCTCGAAAGTGGTGGATTCGCACCGTTTCCTTGCTCGTATTTTTTGACACATAACTCACCCGGGAGTCGCATATTCGCAGCCTTAGGCCCTCTTGTACCAGCTCCATGGATAGTCTTCGTTACGTTCCTTTCAGCACTTGGAGTGCTGATAGGGCTACTGCCTTACTTTACTATCGATCCTTTATTCTTTCGAAGCTTCAATGCGCATGCGTGTTTTTTGCATCCTTAGTCGAGCATGTATTACGCAAGGTGGACACGCTCCACTACACCGGCCTCCCGCTGGCAACCCTTGCCTTTATGACGTCCTCCATCCCCTCCATGAGGATCACCTTGTCGTGGTGGAGGGGCTCGCGTACTCGAATGATGCAGTGGGCTACGTCAGTGAAGACTGACCGAGATGGTCACTACTTCCCATCAGTCGGTCTTCAGGGGTTCAACCTTCCTGAACAGGCCACTGTAGAGGAGTCAGACTAACGATCCTCACACCCTCGTGCTGAATACCACTGTACGGGTTGCCGATTTGTTCGCCGGAGGTATTGCCATAGGCCGTACTCGTTCTGGAGTTGATAGCTGCCCACAGCTTGGGTCTTAGCCTAGCCATCCTCAAACTTCCATTCATGACGCTGCACTGTTTTTAAAATGACAGATGTAGCGTGGGGAAGGGCTACCCCGAGGACGGTGTAAAGCGCCTTGTCAGGGGCAGCTACAGTAACATGTCCACTTTCCCAGGGTACATGTTCTTATTAACAAATATATATGGGTAAAAACAATAAAAAACTTTTCCCAGAGGCCGCATGCTTCTGGTCCCCGTGCCGTCAATGCCTGTGTTCTCCGTAGACTCGATCCTTTTGGTTCTAAGGTCGACGATGACTTTGACTATAGGAAATTTGTACCACTGAAATCAGATAACGATAAGTCATTGAGTAAGGCTGATATTTTCAACGTTTATGAAGACTTCGTTGCTAAATGTGGCGAACCAGCCCAAATGTGGCCTAGAAATGATGGCTGTCTGGTAGTGGAATCGACTTCGTTTGAACAACACCAAAAAATCAAAACACTCGATTCTCTAGCCTTACTAAATATCTCCTCTTCAGCCCACCCTACCTTTAATGCCTGCAAAGAGGTTATCAGGTCAGGGGAGCTGATTGAATGCGATGTGGACCGACTTGTTGATAAACTGACTCCCCAGAAAGTAATCAGCGCATACCGTGTCACCCGCAATGTTAATAACACCAGAGTTCCTTCGGCTACCATTATACTAACCTTCAATCGGTTGGAACCTCCTAAAAACATCAAGGTTGGCTACTTGTGTATGCTCGTGAAACCCTACGTTGAGAATCCCCGTAGGTGCTTCCATTGCCAACATTTTGAGCATGTCAGCAAATACTGCAGACAGATGAGGCTATGTATCAATTGTTCTTCCGACTTCCATGGAACACCATGCTCACGTGCCCCTTGTTGTGCCAACTGTGGTGGTGACCACCCAGCCAGCTCTAACCAGTGCACCTTTTTATTATATGAGAGAGAGAGGTTATTGCTCTCCGAAATAAATACAGAATTATCATGAAGGATGCTAGAAGGAGAGCAAAAGAACTATACATCAACCAGGAATAAGTTTTGCAGACGCTCTTCAAACAAATAGACCAGTCCGTAACAAACAGAGAACATCAGACCCTCACCTTTACAGCCACAGAATAGCCACCAAGTAGCCCCAACATAACCTCTTCCCAAGAATGGTGCTTCTCCTCCCTCCCCAATGATCAGAGAAGCTCTTGCTTCACCGACACCAAGACGCAAGAGGACTCGCCGTTCCTCAGATTCTACCCCATCAGTATCAAACCAACCATTGCCATATATTGAGAAATGGAGGCTGATTTCGGGAAGTTTGTGTGGTGTGCGTCTCACCTTTAGACATCCACCCTCCTCCCACTGAATCGGACTTGATTCCATCTATCAAAACAAGTCGGCCTACTACACCCGCAGCACCAGCAATTTCGTTAAAAACTAAAAAGATGGTCACAGATTCAACATTGGCTGTGGCCCCTTTGGAGGAGGAGAAACAGCCTTCTGGGCTTCCCTTACCAACCACAGCTGACCCAACAACCAGTCCTCAGAATGACCCTGTACCATCCCTTTCGACACCCCTAACCAGCATTACAGAGGCACCCTTGCCAACAAAACCAACTAATAACTACAGAGGACCCACTACCTTCAGAGGCATTTTTGCCAGCAAAACTAACCAGTACTACAGAGGACCCAATATCCTCAGTGGCATCTTTGCCAGCAAAAACCACCTTGTCATATGCACAGCTGACAGATGGCTCTTTGCCCACTAATAAAAGTACCATCCCTAAAACCCTAAAGCTACCAATGACTCAAGTACTAATAACGTCCAGAAACCTAAAAGGTTCAAAACCCCAGTTACCATTACCAGGTACAGAGAAAAACCTAATTACTCTTAAAAGATGAATATGCTCCCAATTATACATTGGAATTTACAAGGAATCTGCCCCAAATGGAAAGAACTCAAAATACTGCTTTACGATTACAACCCTTGTTGTATAATAGCATTGCAAGAAACACAATTAGCTAATCGTCAATTACCCAATATCCCCAACTATGTGGGATACTTTAAAAACCCACCAGAACCCATACATGGTTCAGCTATTTTTGTCCACAAAGACTGTTCTCACTTAGTAATCCCATTGAGAACAGATCTTCAAGCAGTAGCGATCCGTGTGTACACCAACCGTTTATACACAGCCTGCTCACTGTACCTCCCTCCTAGTGAAGGAGTAGTTGCCTCAGATCTGGCTAACAAATTAGCCAATCTCATCAGCCAACTCCCAACCCTATTCCTACTGGTTGGAGACCTTAGCGCAAGGCATCAACTTTGGGGAGACTATGATAACAACCCCAAGGAAAACATGATCGTGAAATGTATAGAGACTATGGATGTGTCATTTTTTAATGATGGCACTCCAACATATTTTCATGTCCAGACTAACAGCTCTACCTGTGTAGATCAATCACTTTGCTCATCAGACTGTAGAGCAGATTACAGATGGTCGGTGGATCCTGACCTGAGAGGAAGCGATCACTACCCAGTTGTACTGACCTCATGCTTGACTGGCCCTCCCCCCTTCACCGAATAATAGGTGGAATACTAAGAAAGCCATCATTCTGGGCACTTCCCTCAGGGTAACATTGACATGATCTTGCAGAACTTTCATGACCACGTCAACCAGGCGGCAAATTCATTTATGCCCCTCTCCAAAATTGCTACTCACAATACCCATCTCCCTTTTTGGTCTGAAAAATGCATCAAAGCAGTGACAGAATGCAAACGAGCTTGTCGTCGCTACCACCGGAACCCTACTACTACCAATAAGTATGCCCGTAACCGAGCCAGGGCAGTGCGACAGCGTACCCTGTGCCTGGTTCGCCGAATCTCCATAAAAGGGTACATAAACTCCATCAACCACCAAACTGCACCAGACAAAGTCTGGAAAAGAGTGAAGAAGCTGATGGGCAGAACAAGTGGCTTCTCTGCCCCCAATATAGTTGAAGCAGGTGAGCTTTGGGGACACTTATTGAAAATTTCAAATGTCCTGGCAAAGACATTTGCTGACATCTCTAGCCCCAACAATTACCCTCTAGAATTCGAACGTGTCAGGAAAATGCAAGAACAGTGCATACTGAACTTTATGCATCCTTGTATGGATAATGAACCATATAACAAGCTCTTTTCCATCCATAAACTTCAAAGTGCTCTTAAGAAATGTGGATCTACCGCACCTGGCCCTGATGGTATCTCTTATGATATGATCAGGAATATGCATTCAACACTCATATCACACCTTCTTTATATATTTAACTATATCTGGATTAAGGGTTATATCCCTTCCTATTGGAGGGAAGCAATTATACTTCCCTTTCGTAAACCGGGAAAGGATGGGACACTTCCGACCCACTATCGCCCAATTGCCCTTACTTGCTCCCCTTGCAAGCTTTTCTAAAGAATGGTGAATGCCAGCCTGGTATGGTTTCTGAAGAGAAATAACCTTATTTCTTCCTTACAAGCCGGTTTTAGGAAAAAGCAATGCACACAGACCTTCTCGTCAGGATGGAGGATTGCATCCGACAAGCTTTAAAATAAACAGCACTCCATCGCTGTATTTTTTGACATAGAAAAAGCCTACGATGCCACTTGAAGGTGTGGTATCTTGAAGAAACTGCATGACTGGGGTATCAAGGGTCACATCCCCAGATTCATACAACAATTTCTTGCTAGACGCACATTCCGAGTGAGAATCGGAAATGTCATGTCGGAGGCAGTTACCAGATAGAGGGCGTACTACAGGGAAGTGTTTTGAGCGTCACCTGCTTCTTGGTGGCCATCAACAGTATCATTACTGACCTTCCAGCAGAGACAATATCAACTCTCTAAGTGGATGACTTGTTAATTGTCTCAACATCACCTCGGCTGCCCTTGGTCACCCGAAAATTGCAACAGGCCATTAATATCATTGCCAAGAATGCCACCGCAAAAGGCTTCCGACTTTCATCCTCAAAACCAAAGGCAGTTCACTTCTACAATTTTAGGCGAGTTGAGTGGGAACAGCCAACCCTATTTCTATATGACCCCCATCTTATTTGAGCCCCACTTCAAATTGCTAGGGGTTATCTTTGGCTCAAAGCTCTCTTGGATCCCCCATATAACTGCTTTGAAAAGATCCTGCTTCAAGAGAATGGACATTCTAAAACTCTTATCACATGTTTCGTGGGAAAGTGACTGCCGTACCCTGTGGCTAACGTATACAGCCTTGATCCAGTCTAAGCTGGACTACGGGTCACAGGTGTACTCTTCAGCATCACCCTCAAACCTGGATAAACTCAATTCCACCAGGAACCAGGGCGTACGTTTAGCTTTGGGAGCATTCAAGTCCTCTTCAATACCTAGTCTTTATACAGAGGGTGAAATTCTCCCACTACCCTTTCACCGCCTTAACCTTAACCTGCAGTACCTTTTCAGACTGCAACAACTTCCCCAATCATCTGTATATGAGTTCACCTGCAATATTCACTCGGTAGCCTCATATGACAGGTTCACTTCACTGACTCGCTCATTTGCCTTGCGCATGACTGAAGAAACGGGTCAACTGAGGGAACTATCAGTAATCCCATATCAGATCCCAAAAGTACCCCCATAGCTATTACCACCAGTGTGGGTCTTCAAGGCGTTGGCAGAGGAACCAAGAACCAAGTACCTACCTTTCGTTCTACGATGCCTCTTCCACGAACATACTGTGCGCCACAAACCAAGCACCTTTATATACACAGACGGATCGAAATCCCCTGATGGGGTAGGAGCCTCTGCTACCCTCCCCTTCCATAATGTGTATGTGTGCCTGCCTAGTGCAGCCTCTATCTTAACGGCTGAGCTTGTCGCGATACTGGCTGCACTGTATACCATCGCTTCTTCACCCTGAGGATCATATACGATATTCTCCGATTCCGTCAGCTCTTTAGAAGCCTTAGCCAATCCATTCCCAGATCAACCATTGGTTTCAAATATACGGAAGTAGCTTTTTATAGGTCCTCGCTCCACAAAATCTTATTTTGCTGGGTACCTAGCCACATAGGTATAAGAGGTAATGAGAGAGCAGACTCTGTTGCCAAGACAGCAGCATCTCTAGGGACCACCACCCCTGCCCATCTTCCTTTCCGAGATACTGTGCCACATATCCATGAATACGTGGTCAACCAGTGGCAGAGGACATGGGATGAACTCCCCCCAACCAAACTGCATACCATCAAACAGTCAGTTCGCCCTTGGCCACCCACTACTAGAACCCGGACTCAGGATGATATCCTATGCCGGCTGAAAATTGGGCATTGTCGCCTAACACATGGCTTTCTAATGGAAAGCCATCGACCGCCTCCAGTGTGCACTCCCTGTGGAGTACCAATGTCCGTACTCCACCTATTCACCGAATGCACACGCTTCCAACCCCTAAGGCAAAGACTTTCCCCTTTTATTTGCCAAGGGGTGCGTTCTCAGCAGGCTCTGAGAACTATCCTTTCTGAGCACCAGAACAACTTTAATAGGAACAAAGGGATAAAATTTTTATCAGAAACGAATCTACTAAAGGAAATTTAGTATTTTATCATTTTTAGAATGAGATAGACATGTCTTATTACTTTATTTTGATTTTACTATATTTTAGAGACATTTATTTTTCTATGATTTTACTCCCTTTTATTTTCTACGGTTTTACTCGCTTTTATTCGAGATTTGTAACCATAGTCTATGTTTTTTAACGAATATTTGACATTTTAACGAACCCTTTTTGAAAATGGCTGCGAGTTTGTCCATTTGGGCCTACGCAGCATTTGCCTTTTATGTGCCATTCATTCATTCATCACGTCCTCCATTGGGATCCTTTTGGTCAATGGGGGGCAAGTAGCACTCGCTCTGCGCCGTCCCCTATTCGCCTGTACGCGAGAGCCCGGCGCCTACCGAGGTCGCCAACAGCTCTCAATGCATTCGCGGCTGATCTCGACGGTGCATATGCCGCCGAGAGAAGCCAGTCATATCTCAGGTACTTTTGGTTTACGGCTAGGAAACTCTTTTGAAAGCTCGGCGTAGCTTTCGGGCCACTGGTTTTGCCCAGGGCGCCGGCCTTGAGGGTACCACCTTTGATATTTGTGGCCACGCCTCTGTTGCAAAGATTCTACAGCGACGAGAGTACTGCGTTCGGCCTTTTTCGAGTACTCTTCCTTTCACGTTAGAACTCTGTATTTGAATACCGATGGATCTAAGGCCAAAGAGTGGGTCGATTTTCACTCCGTTTCTCCTCTGTTTGAAGTCAGTGGGGTTTTACCAGGCGTTGCGTCTGTCTTCACGGCCGACCTGGTTGCAATAGACCGCTCAGTAAGGAAGAAAACACGTCCTGCCCGGTTCAGAGACTGGATTGTGATCCATAGCGACCCGAGTACTCTCGGGGCATTGGAATCTCCGCAAACCCTCTTATCTGTGAGATTATCTTCTGCTGGGTTCCTGGACTTATGAGAAATACGGGAAATGATTGCGCCGAAAAGGCGCCAAACTCACCAAAGATTGCTCAACTTGAACAGCGTTATGTTCATCTTCACACCTATTACATGGTAGGAATCGGGGATACCTGCTTGGCAAAGAAGATAGGATACAGCCGAGGGGAACTTACAAATGCGTGTCATTCCGCTGGGATTGTTCCAATGGACTTAGCCCCCAATGTCACGACGGATTCAAGTTGCTTTCTGTCCTCTCCGAATTGGACACACTTGCGAGCCTTTCTCTGACGCAGGAGCGCGTTTACTCTTGTTTTTTTTCTTATCTTGTTTTTTATTTTATTTGTTACTAGTTTTTATCTTAGTGCTTTAAAAGTTTTAAAAAAATACCACGAATGTTCCCAATTCGAAGACGACAGAAAGGGATCTCACTATCTGGATGCATTGATAGATTCGTCCAAGGAACAGTTTGCGTTCGATGGAACGCAACTTTATGTTCCCAGAGGCCGTTTACTATCTTATTTGTCAGGCAGCTCGAAGGACCAACTTGATTCGTGCCATGTAGTCATTGTGAGGAAGAGAAAAATGCTTGTCTGGTTGCTCAACCCACGAGTGCCTTTTCACGCCATCATTGGCAATCCCCACCTGTCCAGGAAACCAAGAGTAGATAATATAGAAATCCAGCTTAGTCCCTGCAACCGTGACATCACGGATACTTCAATCCATGGCGTGCGTAGATTAGTACAATCTTAAGCGATCACTCAGTGATCACTTTTAGTCGCTATATGTCATGCTAGGGTAACCGAACCGAACACAAGGCGTTATTTCGTCCGTAAGCGGTGTATTTCAAACAGCTCTCCGGGAAAATTGATACAGTGCCTATGAGAAACTATCTGACCTTAAGTAGAAGGGATAGGGCTGGAGGCCGACTCCTTGTCCACATAAATTGAGACTAATCAAACATAACACGAAGTATGCTCCGTAAACGTCATTTCCAATACTCCTGTCGCTGTGGAAGCTTTTGGAGCAGAGGTTTGGTGAGAAATAGTGAATGGAGGTAGCAGCAATGATGGTGTCTTGGGCAGAACTAAATACGATTCAATCCATGATGGAGGAGTTGACATTCTAGTGTTGAAATCTTGGCATCACTAAAATAAATCGAAAGGTTTTATACGGAGAGCGTAGCGACATCTTCCGGCAGCACTCACGTGATACCTTTGACGCTTAGAGCAAAGTTATAGCTGTCCTCCAAATACGAAGACGACTCAAGCTTCCCTCGATAAAAATGGAGATGAATTTATGGATATGATGAAAAAGGGTTAATGAAGGGATGATTGTGTAAAGGAGATGATTGAATGAAAGAGAGAGATAAAAGATGAGAAAAAGATGAAAGAGGAGTGAAGCCGTGCTGGGGCAGTAAGTGGATTAATGTGGAGAAAGGCTTGCGCTGGGCCTATCCCTCGTCCGTTACATTGATAACACTTGCTATCCCTCCTGCCTGGGTCCGAAGAGGACTCCTCGTACACCTGCGCTGAATCAACGATCTTGGAGAAATTCAAATATGAAAATTGGGAGGCAACCCCTTGCCCACATAGTGTGGTTGGTCTCTAATACCGTAGCACCATTATAGAACTTCTCGAGAGAAGAAAACAGTTTAGTGTAGGGATGTCTGTGAAAGAAGGGCTCGCGGAAGGCATTTTCCACCCGAAGCAGAGCATCCAACGTGAAGTAGAATTTGCGGAATCCCCACTCTGCAGAAGACAAGTGACCTCCACTCACTTGGAAAAAGGCTATTCTATCATTTACCCAAATCTCTACCAATCTGCGCACGCAGGAAACGAGAGAATTATGGTGAATACCATCCGAGGTAAAGTGATCTCTCCCCGATTTCGAAAAGCGAGAAACTTAACCATTCGCAAGTAGTTTGGTGGTTATCCTCTGTACCCAACTTGTTGCAGAAATATATAAAAAAGTCCGACCTCGATTAAATTAGGTTTTGAAGCATGTCATGCAGGATATCGTGGGGCCCAGGGGGAGGTGTCCTCACATGAAGCGAAAGCAGAACAGAACTCACTAACTTTAACATTTCGTCGGATGGTTGTCCGTCACTGGATGTCAAGTCCATTGGGCGGCCTTAAACGGCACCACATCGTCCCTTCAAGTCTGGCGAAGCAGCAGCCCGGCTAGAGAATGGGGAGAAAACGGTCACGAAAGTCTGGCGAGGACGCGGGTTCAGATCCTAGACAACGGGAGGTTGGACACGGCAAGAACTCACTCGGAATCATTTTGAAGAGATAGAGAGCACTAAATTTCTCATGGAGTACTACTGGAGTCGGTAAGCCCTCTGGCCTTCCCCGGTAATCCCCTTTTCCCCATGCCCCTCGATGTGGGGGGGAGGCAAATTTAGCCTCTGAAATCTGTCCATTTTTATCTGCTTTCGCAAGTCTGAACTCAGATTCTCGCACGGAGGACCGCTCGGGCCTCTTTGACAAAGCCTCAAATTTACTCAGACCCTGAATCCCTTCGCCCCCTTTAAAATGTTTACGTCAAAGAGGTGCCTTTCCTATTAGGCGTGGAGGGAGGGGAAACTAGTTTGTGCTAATTCAGTTAACAGATGTATGGTATAAATAGGGTAAATAAGGGTTGAGGGTTATTATTAGATTCGGGAAATCTCAAGAGCAAAGAATAAATAAGAACAAAAATGTCTGCTGACCAAAAGTCGCGTGAGCTCACTTATATTGTTTTTTTGACCATAAGACATTCAAAACTTTCAATAATTCACAGACTAACCTTGGTTGGACCTTATAAATTATATCATTCGAAAGATAATATAAGAGAACATAAGGGTTTCAAATTTGTAGGAATCGGCCGAATAGTTAGAATGTCATTACCAATGATATGATGTTATTAAGAAAACAAATAATCTCGGGAGAATCTTGGGTGGTGTTGGTGATGTAGACGTGGTGGTGTAGGTGGCGGTGGTGATGGTGGTAGTGGTATAGGCGATTTAGGTAGTGGTGTAGGTGGTGGTGGTTTAGGTGATTAGGTTGTGGTAGAGGTGGATTAGGCGGTAGTTGTGTAGGTGGTGATTGTGTAGATGATGTAGGCCCAGGTGAGCTAGGTGGTGGTGGGTTAAGTAGTGGATGTGTAGGTGTAGGTGGTGGGGTTCTAGGTAATGGTGGTGCAGGTGGTGATGGGGTGAAGCTAGTGGTAGTTTAAGTGGAGGCGGTTTAGGTAGTAGTGGTGTAGGTAGTGCCGTACGTGGTTTCCTGTATGTGGTAGTGGGATAGGGGTGGTGGTGGTGTAGGTGGTTGTGGTTGGAATAGTGGGGGGTGGGGGTGTAGGAGATAATGCTCTAGGTGGTGGTGGTTTAGCTAGTAGGTGTGTAGGTGTAAGTGGTGGTGGTGTAGGGGATAATGTTCTAGATGTACGTGGTTTAGCTGGGAAGTTTGTAGGTGGTGGTGGTGTAACTTGTGGTGTAGGTATGGTGTGGTGGTGGTATTCGGGTAGGGAGTTGTGTTGTTTGTAGAGGTTTGGCGGTGTAGATGGCGTAGGCGTAGGTGGTGATGCTGGTGATATGCTGAAGGTGTAGGTGGTGGTGTAGGGGATAATGCTCTAGATGTACGTGGTTTAGCTGGGGAGTTTGTAGGGGGTGGTGGTGTAACTTGTGGTGTAGGTATGGTGTGGTGGTGGTGTTCAGGTAGGGAGTTGTGTTGTTTGTATAGGTTTGGCGGTGTAGATGGCGTAGGCGTAGGTGGTGATGTTGGTGATATGCTGAAGGTGTAGGTGGTTTAGTTGGTGGTGGTCTATGTTGTTTAGGTGAGGGTTGTATGTGTGGTGGTGGTGTAGGTGTTATAGGCGTGGTGGTGTAGGTGGTGATGCTGTGGATGTGGTGTAGGTAGGTGATATGTTGGTGAAGGCAGTGGTAGTGTAGATGATAGTGCTGAAGGTGAACGTGGTTTAGGTGGTGGTTGTGTAGGTGATGGCAGTGTAGATTATGAAGGCGTAGATGGTGCAGTTTGTGGTGAGTAGGAGGTGGGAGTGGTGCACGTATTGGTGGTGTGTGTTGCAGCTGTTCGAATTGTAGGTAGTGGTGATGAAGGTGTCGGTGGTGTAATTAGGGGTATTTAGGCGGTAGTGTGGTAGGAGGTGGTTTAAGTATTGGGGTTATATATATATTAGTGCTCTAGGTGTTGATGGTGCAGGTGATGAAGGTGGTGTAATTAGGGGTGTTTAGGCGGTTTAAGTATTAGTGTTGTTGGTTTAGGTGGTGGGGGTATTTGGGGTGGTGAAGGCTCTAGTAGTGCAAGTGAGGGTGTTGTAAGGGTTGTGCTGTAGGTAGGGGTGAGGTAGGGTTGTCTAGTAGGTGATATTGGTGTAGGTAATGCAGGCGTGGGTGGTCTAGGTAGTGGGGTGCAATAAGTGATTTACATAGTCATATGTGATGTAGGTGTAGGTGGTTTTAGGTGGTGTAAGTTGTGCTGGTGTAGGTGTAGGTGGCTTAGGTGGTGTAGATGTATTTGGCTTAGGTGGTGTAGGTGATTTAGGTGGTAATGGTATAGGTGGTGTATGATGTCGTGTAGGTATGGGTGGTGTAGGTGATTTAAGTGGTGATGTAGTGATAGTGGTGTAGGTCGTTTACGTGATTATTATGCAGGTGTGGTGTTTTAGGTGGCACAGGTAGTGGTGTAGGTGATTTAGGTAGTGCTGTAAGTGATAGTGGTGTAGGTTTAGGTCGTTTACGTGGTGGTGGAAAGGTGCTGACCGTGTAGGTGATGTAAGCGTGGTGTTTTAAGTGGCGAGGGTAGTTTTGGTGAAGGTTGTTGTGGTCTGGGTGGGGGTGTTGTAGGTCAGGGTGCTGTAGCTGGCGGTTGGGTTAGGATTAGTTGTGTAGGTGTTGGTGTTGTAGGTGGCGGTTGTGTAGGTGTTGGTGCTGCTGTATTTGGCCGTCCTGGTGTAGGTGGTGGTGTTGTTGTAGGTGATGTAGGCGTAAGTGGTGCAGTTGGTGGTGGTGGGGTAGGTGTGATAGGTAGTGATGACCTAGCTCGTAGTGGTGTTGGTGATACTGTTGTAGGTGTAGTTGGTTTAGGTAGGTGGGTTGGTGGTTGTGTTGTAGGTTATCTAGGCGCAGGTATTGCAGGTGGTGATACTGCTGTAGGTGTAGGTGGTTTAGGTAGTTGGGTTGGTGAATGTGGTGTAGGTGTTGTAGGTAGGGGTGTTGAACGTGTTGGCATTATAGGTGGTTGAGGTGTAGGTGTGGTTGTGGTAGGTGGTGGTGGTGTAGGTTATTCAGGGAGTGGTGTATCTGATAGTGCTGTAGGTAATGTAGTCGTATGCCATGCAAGTGGGGGGGGTAGGAAGTGGTGTTGTAGGTGGTATTAGTATATAGTTTTGGTGATGTAGAGTGATAGTGCAGACGGTGGTACTGTAGGCGATGTAGGTGAAGTTGTCGGTGGGGCAATTTGTGGTGGTATTAGTGTATAGTGTTGGTGATGTAGGTAGTGATAGTGCAGACGGTGGTATTGATGGCGATGTAGGTGAAGTTGTTATCGGTGTGGCAATTGGTGGTGGTGTAGGTGGGGGTGGGGTATGTAGTTGTAGTGTAGGTGATGTTGGTGAATGTGTTGCTATTGTAATTAGTGATGGTCTAGCCGGTCGTGGTAATAGTACTGTAGGAGTAGGTGGGGGTGTGATAGTGTATGTGTTTTAGGTGTTAGTGTGTAGGTGTTGGGTTTTGAAGGTATGGTGCTGGTGCGAGTGCTGGTGCTTGTTAGGTTGGTGCTTCTGGTGTAGGTTGTGTTGGTGAATGTCGTAGTGGGAAGAGGGTTCTATTTTAGGCGGTGTGCTTGGTGTTGGTGTAAGTGATGTAGGCGTGGGTGGTTTAAGTGGTGCAGTTGGTGGTTGTGTAGTGTGGTAGGGTAGGTAGTGGTGGTGTAGGTTCTTTAGGTGATAGTGCCGTAGGCGTAGGTGGTTGTGTAGGTGGTATTGGTGTAGGCGATGTAGGCGCAGATGTTGTAATTGGTGTTTGCGCAGATGGTGGTGATGTAGGTGGTGTAGGTGATGTTGTAGGCGCAGGTGGTTGTGGTGTAGGTGATGGATGTGTAGGTGGCTCTGGTTTAGGTGGGGTAGGTAGTGTAGGTTCTTTAGGTGATAGTGCCGTAGGCGTAGGTGGTTGTGTAGGTGGTATTGGTGTAGGCGATGTAGGCGCAGATGTTGTAATTGGTGTTTGCGTAGATGGTGGAGGTGTAGGTGATGTTGTAGGCGGAGGTGGTTGTGGTGTAGGTGATGGATGTGTAGGTGGCTCAGGTTTAGGTGGTAGTAGTGTAGGCCATGGTACTGGTGTAGGTGGCGGTGGTAGTATAGGAGCTGATGTTGGTGCAGGTGGTGGTGGTGGTGTAGTTATGGGTGAGGTAAGTGATATAGGCGTAGGTGGTTGTGGTGTAGGTGAGTTTGATGTATGTTATTTCTGTAGGTGGTTGTGCTGTTGGTGTATGTGGTGGTGTAGGTGTTAGGCTGTATGCAGTGGAGGGGTGGATGGTAGTCGTGTAGATGGTGATAGTGTAGGTGGTAGGGGTCTAGGCGGTGGAGTAGGTGGGGGTGATGTTTGTGCCAGTGAGGTAGGTGCTGGTGTATGTGGTAGTGGTGTAGGTGCTGGGTGTGTGTATGTGGTGTATGCGGTGGAGGAAAAGATGGTGGTAGTCTAGAGTGTGGTGGTGTAGGGTGGTAGTGGTGTAGGTGGTGGTGGTGTAAGCTGTGTATGTGAAGATTCGAAACAGAATGTAAAACAATATAAGGGTGTCAAATGTCGTTAGAATCTGTCGAATAGTTACAAATCCCCCCCCAAAAAAAGGCAAAACAGGGAACGACCGACATAGTCAAATGTAGAGTCGCAGGCGACTAAAAATTTATAAATTATGAATGGAATAAAGGATTGGTCTCCTCTCTCGTCTCACTACCCATTGAAGGTACGAGGGGTTTTGGAGGTTAGGGGGAAGAGGGTAGTGGGTATAATTTATTTTAGCCTCTCGCGGGCTCTTCACTCTCATAATAGTCGACTATTTGGAGACCTATAAGCTGCCTCCTCAGATTCGACAAAATAGTTGAGAAGAGAATAAAAGGAGGGAATGGGCTTTGGCATTTAATGGGGACAGGGGGTGGGCAGTCCTATCAAGCATTTCAACACATTTCCTATTAATGTCAGACAATCTCCTTAAAATTAATAGCAAATATTGAAATGAGAATGGATGGTAAGACCATTTTATTTCAGAACGTGTAACGCCATCTTTCCTCCTTTATTGGGCCTTTTCGAGCGCGGCAAATAAAGTTGGAGATTCAAATAAGGTGAAAAAAACGACCCGAGAGAGTCAGGAGCAACAGGTTCTCTTGGAGCACTTGGGTCGGGAGAACCTGCCTTCCCTCTGGGTTTCATTCGCAGCTGTGGCATCGTAACACCACCCAACACTCAATGGGTAAATAGTGTAACAAGTGATGGTACCCTACAAGGATGAAGGCATTTTTACCCCTCGAAAAATGAAAGGTGAAAATGTTTTTATATTTTTTTTTTGTTATAAACAAATGGAGGATGTTTTAAGGACCCAATTTCATTTACCCAAATTAAAAGAATTTATTTTGTAGAGATTTAAAAAGGGAGATATTAATAAACAAATAAATATGATCCAGTTTAAAGGTTTAAAGAAACAAAATTATACTCTCATCATTACTTTTATTTAGCTATTCATTCATAGTCTTAATATTCTTTCATATTCTCGTCCTTTTTCTCAATCATTTCTCTTTTCCTTCCTTAAACAACAAAGCAATGATACGCAGATGTCCTTAATTCTCTTCCTTTTCGTAATTCTCTTCTTTTTCTCTTCCTTAAAATATTCCTTTCGTATGGTTGTAAGTGCTGGACTTCTCGAAACCCGACGACTCATCTATCTATAAAATGGAATGCTTCCCTCTAGAACCTGACGTCTAAATTCCTCAATTAGTCTATAATTTTCTTCGTTTTCATCCCACATCCTTTCTCTCGTTCCTTCCATCTTTTATTAGGAGACGATGAAAAATACAGTTGAAATTATGAAGAATTTTCAGGAGGTCAGGAGCTCGTGAAGATGATGCGGTCGACCGGAATAAAGCTTCTCGACAACCGAGAAAACACAACCGCGCGATTACTTATATAAACTCGGTATCACAGTTGGGAGACAAAGATCAAAAGTAAAGTACCTCAAATATTGAATAATAAAAGGAAAAGTAAAATGACACGGCCTTTTTGCCTATCTCCTAAGGCCTCTTCTCAGTTCATTCGAAAATGAAATAATTTTGAAAAGTTTTAAGAAGGAAATTTGTTTAAGGGAAAAGGGTTGAAAAAATATTGAGTTTTTCGCCAATTTTGGCTCGTCTAAATATTAAAGGAAAGGTGATTTAAAGTTTCAAAAAGGAGTAATTTAGGAACAAGACAAAGAATATTTAAGCAGGAAAGGGAAATTTTATTTATTAATATTTTAATACAACTTTATATTTATACCAGGCAATGGCTTCGCCACTCCTTCCCTATAGGGGGAGGGGGGGGGAAGCGCTTCGTAACTAAGATTAAAATTTAAAATCTCAAAAAAAGCAGCCATGGTTAAATTTTTATAATATTTCCTCAACTTCGCCAATTATAATCATTTTAAAAGGGAACTCGAAACTAAATTTCGCCCCTTTCAAAATATCACGTTGCTAAAATATAGTTATAGAAGAAGATATATAAAATTAAATTTTCTAAACTTCACCATTTGTAATTCTTTGGGTTTTAAAAAAGTCACAAAATTTCGATGCTTATATTTATTTCTGAACTTCACCATTTTATTTTTTGATATTATAAAAGAATTATTAGAAATAACTTTGATGAAAAAAACAAGTCATAACCAAACTAAGATGAAATTATTATTCAAATACTAAAAAAAATCCCCTTCTCAAATTATAGAGTTAGTGATGTTGATGAACGAAAAGTGATTTAGAATTCCAAAAGGGAGGAATTGAGGAACAAGACAAAGAGTATTAAGCAGGAAAGGGAAATTACAATAATTAGTTTTATTTATTAATATCTTAAAACAACTTTATATTTATCTATGGAAGAGGGAAGGGTGGAACTGGGAGAATACCTCTGCTAAAACTGAAACCTGGAAGAACGGCACAAAATCGTTTCCAAGTAGGTTTAGACCCAATGACGGGTGACGGAGGACTTTAAGCGTATCTTTTCCCGTTGTTGAGGTCTATAAATTTCTCTTTACTTATTAGGCTGCTTCGGGTGTGGGGTATTTTTGTGTCTTTGACTAATGCCGTTTCGAGCGTGTCCAAGTCATGTTCTGAGTAATATTTCCATTTGTAGATGGCGCTATCTATCCCGTCCATCATCCATTAGTTCTGGAGGGTTATGAGATTCTGTTGTTTCTTCTATTTGGGTTATTTCCTCGTTCTCGGGTGTTTGCTCATCTTCTGTATTTATTTCCTCGTTCTGTTTGTTTGTTGGTGTGGTTACTGAGAGACTCCTCCTTAGTAGGTCGCTTGATGGGCGGTTCTGCGGACACCAAAGTTCCCTGGCCATGGCGTTTTCCCTTGAGAGTGTTTTGAACTCTTAAGCGAAGCTGCCACATAAGAAAGAGCCTTGACTTCGATGTTAATCCCCTTTGGGTCGGTGCCCTTCTTTGGTACAACCACCTCGGAAATGACCAACGAAATCCCATCCATAATTCTCGACCGAGCGCCGCTGCCTCAATTATCTGCCATTATTTCAGATCCATTTTTCATCCTTCTTCAAATTCCTTTTCTTTTCCCGCGGGGGGTTACTCCAAATTGATTATTATACCCGGCACTTGGAGCAGTGACACACCCTTCCCACTCCATTCCTCCCGTTGTTCTTAAAAAATATTGATACTACCTAGGCTTTACTACTTCCAGACATTTTCCCTCTTTTTCCCTCAGCTTCTTTCAGCCTAATTTTCCCTTCCTCCAACTTCACCGCTTTCTCTACTGATCTTCCGTGAGAGATGTTAGGTTCCTGTAGTGGTAGGAGTGTGGTTCAAGGAAGTCTCGCTACAACAGTTCTGTAGTCTCTGAGAGGTGTCTCGTATTGACTCGATCCAAGGCTCCTTCCCACCCCAAGAACGCCATGCGGAAGAGACCCGTCTCTCGGCTTCAGTGGTTCGCTACCATAACACTCTAAAGACGGTCGTGTTACTTCTTGGTCCTGCCTCTTTCACTCGCTAATTTCAGTCGAGGGTTTGTGGTGGTCTGCTGGCTAGTAACTTTGACTGTATCTGTATGAGCCTCTTAAGAGGCAAAGGTTTTCTGTAGGCTTTGACGCTCTATTTCGACAGAACCTCTCTTCATCTTCATCACTCTCATCTCCTGGATCTTCAGGGAAGAAGGACAGATGAGAAAGTGTATCTTCAGTGACATATTGCATCAGAGATCTTGGTAGAACTTGATTAGGCTCTCCATTATAGGCTCTCGCTGGGTTCCTTGGTGCTTTCCCCGAAGTCCTTTGAATATAGTTTTGAATGCATGCCAGGCCGAGAGCTCAGTTTCATCCATTGTCTACTCAAAGTCCTCATCAGCTATAAGTTGACGAAGCTGAGAGCTCACGAATATGGCTTCTTTAATCTTGGCATCACTTATTTTAGGCAAGATCGCTTTCAGGTCCCAGAAACATGGCTTGTTATGTTGCAGCGCTTCGGTAAATTACTTCATTAGGCCTTATTTAATATGCAGTGGTGGTAAAATGATTTTCTCCTTCTTAACTAAACGCTCGTGAATTAGATTATGGCATCGAGACGCCATAGTTTTCCGAGGAGATCATTCTGTCCCTACATAATGTTCTGATCTGGTCCTACTCTCCCACTTGCAAAGGAAGCACATTGTAGGGGAATCGTCACTCTCCCGTTCTCTCTAAGTGGAGACACGGGGCGGTAACCACAAAGACATCCGGGCCCGGCACCGGGGGGGCAAACTCTTAACCACAGCGCCTCGAAACTCGTCGCTATGAAAAGCTGAAAGGTTTTAAACTGCAAGATCTTCCCTACGAGAGTATATTCAATTTCACCTCAAGTAAGAAATTGGAGACGCGTTTCTCTCAAGCTCGAAGGCCAGCGGGAGCCGAGATAAGACTTGCTGAGAAAAACCGTTGGAATAAGAACCCTCCTGCAGCCCGTTTACAAGCCCCCCCTGCTCCTACCCCTACCACAGTGGGGTGACGAGGTATAAATAACAAACACTTGGGAAAAACGAGGTAGAATACGTGAGTCTTCAGGCTACAAAGTCCCCGGATTGAGGCCGGGCTACCAAGACTGGACAAGTAGAATACGTGAGTCCCCAGTCTATGAAGTATCCAGATGCAGACCGGGCTACCAAGACTAGACAGGTAGAATACGTGAGTCCCCAGGCTACGAAGTCCCCTGCAAGAGAGGCAGGGCTACCAAGGGGGCTAAGAAGCAGCTCATCCTCAAGCTAGTCCCTGGTTATCAAACCGAACGCTAAGTTAACTTGTTCAAGTTTAACTTACTCTCGTCAGAGAGACTCCTCATATCCTGGTGCATCCTAAAGCCCAAGGATATTCCTCGCCCTTGAGAAATTACAAAAAGGGGAGTAAAAAGGCTCCCCCTCGAGCCCGTTACCCGGTGGCCACACCAAACTCATAAGTTAACTTGGTTGAGGAACTAAGTTAAACTTATTCTCGTCAGAGAACCCCTTTCCTTCTTCTATTCTGGTCTATCCCAAAACACTGAGATAGGCCTCGCCCCTGAGGAAGACTGGAACTAAGAAGAAGCTCATCCTCGAGCTAGTTCCTAGTTAACTTGTTCAAGTTCAACTTATTCTCGTCATTGAAACCCCCCTCCTCTATCCTTGCCTTTGAAGAAGAACCCCCTCCCCCGAGTACAGTCCTCGCCCATGAGGAATTACGTAACGAAGGAGAAAAGCTTCCCCTCGAGCCCGTTACCCGGTGGTCACACCAAACTCTAAGTTAACTTGGTTTAAGAACCAAGTTCAACTTACTTTCGCCAGAGAGACCCCGCCTACCCTGGTGCCCCCAAAGCACCGTGATTGTTCTCGCCCTTGAAGACCCCCTCCCCCCATTGAAAGCGTGTGGACCAGATGCCACACTCGCCAAAGTCAGTGGTGGCTTTCAAGTTATTCGTCCTCTACCTCCATCTGGCGGGTCGGCACACGTCTTGGAGACAATAACATTCCCGAGGTAAAGTGTGTATTGAGTGCAAGGTCAAACTCAAACCCGCCGCCAGAGCAACCGGGGTATTTAAACTTCAGCTGAGACAATTAGCCTATTTATTGTATATTGAAGTGAGTAGCGAATTTGCCAATATTAGAGGGTCAAGATTATTGAAGTCTTTTTTGTGTACTTTAAAATTCGTAGTATTTCTGTTGTTCATGTTTTGTTTTTGTGTTGTAAATTGTTAAATTTAAAATATAAGTTTATTTTGAGAGTTCCTGTGTGTTGAAGCGGCTCTTCCTTCACACAACAAAATTATCACTCTTAGATTAAAGCCTACTTCATCAAGGAAGTACATCACGTTCCACAAGGTATACCACGACAAAAGTGGAGTCCGGTGTGGGGTGATAAAAAGGGGCATTATACGACAAAAAGTGGTGTCAGGTCTGTGGTTTTTTTTATTAGAAAGAACCCAGCAGCGTCTAATTAAGGGAGAGCCAACACGTAAATGAATACCAGGAATAAGAGAATAATTGACGAGACGAAGATTGGTAAAGTTAGGGGTAGAAACAATCTGAAGGTAATTCTTAGGCCGTGGTAAATTTGTTGCCGGAGTGGTATTACAATTAGCATAGTAGTGGGATTAAGGGTAAGTTAGGCTTCGCGCTACCTGGTGCGTGGCGGCATAAGTACTTGAGAGTACAGCAAGGAAAAATCGACGGACAAACACAAAATGGATCCGGTCGAAAGATTCAACCAACAAGCCAAATTTCTGGGACTTGAAGGCGAGGATATGGATGCCTACGTCATGTCAGAATTGAGAATACTAAGAGAAGATGAAGATTAAATAATACAGTTTGATAAAGAAATGGAAGAAAAAAGAAGAGTGGAAAAGAGAAGAGGAAATATGAAAAGACGCATGGACATAAAATTAGAGGAAGACGGAATACAGTGAAAAATAGAAACAGAGGAAAGAAGAACACTGAGAGGAAGTAAAACAAACGAAAGAATAATACTGTTGAAAAGAAAAGCAAAAGAATTCAGAATAAGGATAGAAAGGCAAGATGAAGAGAGGAGAATAAAGATAAAACGAGATGATGAAAGAAGAATAAAGATAAAAAAGGAAGATGAAGAAAGAAGAACCCGACGGGAAAACGAACTAGCGAAAGCGGAAATAGGAGCCGAAGAAAGGAGAATGAAGACGGAAAAAGAGTCAAAAGAGAGAATTATAAAGATAAAAAAGAAGTAGATGAAAGAAGAATACAGAGGGAAAAAGAACTTGCTCAATCTGAAAGAGAAGAGAGAGAAGAAAAAGAAAGATTGCTCGCACTCGAAAGTGCATCTATCGAGAATCAGATAGAGGTCGAGGAAGTTGTAGCTCGGCCTGGACCTAGCAAGGGACCATCGATGGAAACCCAGCCAAATGGGTTAACGATGGAAGAAGTAGAAAGTAGGGATGAGGTACCAGCAGGAGTACCTAAGGAAGAACCTACGAGGAGGACCCAGTCAAATGGGGTACTGATGGACACGGTAGTAACTAGGGAAGAGGTACAAGCAGATGTACCTGAGGAATTACCTACGAAGAGAACCGAGTCAAGTGGGTTGATAAGGAAGGAGGAAAGAGGTGTTAATGCGATACACTTAGGTAAAACTAGTCAGATGGTAGACGCGGATAAGTATCCCCTACCACAAGTAGTCTCCTCCCCGAACGGAACGTCCACGGAGTTACCATTAAAAATCCAAGTCGTAGTGAGCTCCACGCCCATTAACGACCCCGTAAGGAAAAAAATTTTCTCGACCCGCGGAGATCGAACCCAGACACAATCTCCCTGTGTACCTGATTAAAGGAGAACTATGGGACCCACGCTAACATCAATTATGCCTAACTGCAACAGGCCGCTCTAGCCATGAGGGTTAGTTTAAAAGTATCCAAATACCATAATACGGGTAGTTCGCATAAGTTGGAGTACCACTACCATTTAGTGACTTACTTGTGTAGACCCCATAAATCGAATGGCCAACTCAGGCGAGGTAAGGTAATGGTCACAGAGCACCATTTTAATATTAGAAACATCAAAGGAGCCGATAAAGTAGAGCCGCTCTATAAGCTGAGACGAAATAGTATTGAGGGTTATTTCAGTACCTAATAAGCGTGAAACCATGTTTTCATTTATTTTTCGTGTTAGTAGTTATCCGTAGGATTTAAGTTCGTAAAAGCTTAGAAATGTAAGGAAGTAGCTTGTTTTTTTGTTCTTGTTTTGTTCCGTGTAATCGATGAATTAGGTTTTTGTTATTTGAAAGTTAAATTGTACTGCGAGTATGTTAAGTTGGCTGTGTAACTTCCCCCCCCCCCCCCCCCAGTAGGCTGGTGAGGTCTATTTCGACCCAATACCCATGTACGCGCGCGCGTGGTCGCTCAAGTTTAAAGAAACTTAAAGAAAGAGAAGGTTCAAAGATATACAACTTTGCAGACCTCGACTAGGTTGAGTTAGCTGTTTTGAGTTCCCTGGAGTCCTCCCCCCCCCCATTAAATTCTTCGAAGGGAGGTGTGTAGGGGAATCGTCACTCTCTGGTTACCTCTCAGTGGAGACACGGGACGGTAACCGCAAAGACATCCGGTCCCGGGACCGGGGGGCAAACTCGTAACCACAGCTCCTTGATAGCGTCTTTATGAAAGGCCAAACGGTTTTAAACTGCAAGATCTCCTCTACGAGAGTATATCCAATTTCACCTCAAGAAAGAAATTAGAGACGCGTTTCTCTCAAGCTCGAGATGTCGCGGAAGGCCGCCGACTGGACTTAACCTCCAGAGGCGAAGAACCCTTCAACGACAGGTTTACTGTGAGTGAGTTGCGCTCCGCTCTTGCTTCGTGCGCAGACACCGCCCATGGTCCGGACGATGTCCCGTACGCCATGCTTCGACACCTGGGTGAGCAAGGCATGGAATTTCTGTAAGATTTGTTCAACAGGATCTGGGTGAAGGGTCTCCTCCCAGATTCCTGGCGAATCATTGCTACTGTGCTCGCCTTTCTCAAACCGGTGGAGAGATCACTCTACTCCGGCCGGTTTCCGCCCAATTTCTCTAACCTTTTGCGTGTGCAAGTTGATGGAGAATTTGTTAAATGTTAGACTAGCCTTTTTCCTGGACAGCGGAGGCCATCTGTCTTCTGAACAGTGCGGTTTCCACAAGTTCCACTCCACGTCGGATGCTCTGCTCCAACTGGAAAATGCCGTCTGTGAGGCCTTCCTTCGTAGACAGCACTACGCCACGGTGTTTTTCGATCTGGAGAAAACCTATGATGCCGCATGGCGATATGGTATCATAGAGACTCTCCACACGATGGGGGCGAGGGGACGCCTCCCAATGTATATATCTGAATTTTTGCGAGATCGTCGATTCCGCGTACTGGTGGGGGAAGCCCTCTCCGGCCCAACGGAGCAGGAAGAGGGTGTCCCGCAGGGAAGTGCCCTCAGTGTCACACTCTTTGCCCTGAGCATCAACGGCATCACCTCGGTGCTGCCGAAATATGTTCTTGCTACGCTCTACGTGGACGACATTTCGATCTCTTTTGGCGCCGCCCAGATGCCAACTCTAGAGCGTCGACTTCAACAGGTATTGAACCGCGTCTCTCGCTATGCCGAAGCGCAAAGGTTTGAGTTTTCCTTGGCCAAGACTAAGTTGGTGCACTTCTGCTGCCACCCACGGTTCCACCCTGACCCAGATTTGTTTCTTGATGGGGTGCGCCAGGAAGTGGTTGAATCGCACCGTTTCATTGGTCTTGTATTCGACCGACGCCTCACCTCGGAGGCTCATATTCGCAGCATTAGGGTCTCTTGTACCCGCGCCATGGATATTCTCTGTTCCGTGACGTTCAGCGCTTGGGGTGCTGTTAAGGCTTTTGTCTTACCTTTTTATCGATCCTTTATTCGTTCGAAGCTCGACTACGGATTTGTTTTATGCATCGGCAGCCGAGCGTTTATTGCGGAAGGTGGACTCCATCCACCACAACGGCATTCGCCTTGCGACCGGTGCCTTCAGCACTTTCCCCATTGAGAGCCTGTTGGTCGATGCTGGGGAGATGCCACTCGCTCTACACCGCGTGCAGTGCATCACTCGCCTGTACGCGCGAGCCTCGCACCTCCCTTGCTCGACAACAGCTCTCATTGCATCCGCAGCTGATCTCGACGGTGCCTATGCCGCCGAGAGACGCCAGTCATACCCTAAGCCCTTTGGGTTTAGGGCCTTGAAACTCCTTCGAGAGCTAGGTAAAGCTCTCGGGCCGGTGGCGCCTCTGGTTCTGCCCAGAATGCCACCCTGGAGGGTACCACCTTTGGCTATTTGTCGCCACGCCTCTGCTCCCAAAGCTTGTACAGTGCCGGGAGTATTGTGTTCGACCTTTTTGAAGCACACCTCGTGTCACGCTGGAACCAGTGTATACGGATGGCTCCATTCCCAAGAGGGGGTCGGCTTCTGCGCCGTATCCCCTCTGTTTGAAGTCAGCGGGGCTCTGCCATGCGCTGCGTCTGTCTTCACGGGCGAGCTGGTGGCTATACACCACTCGGTACGGGAGATTACGCGACGTACCCTGTTCGGAGCCTGGATTGTGATCTATAGCGACTCAGAAAGCGCGCTGAGTGCTCTCGTGGCATTGGAATCTCCGCATCCCCTGGTTCGCGATATCCGTGACGCCACGGTTTTGGCGATCCAGGCGGATGTCTAGATTATCTTCTGCTGGGTTCCTGGACATGTAGGAATTGCGGGGAATGAGCGCGCCGATGAGGGCGCTAAAGATTCCGCGAGGACTCTGCGACCAGACCAGCCTTTCGCTCTTCCTTACACCGACTACATGGCAGGAATACGGGCAGCTCTTCGGACTGCTTGGCAAAGAAGATGGGAGACGGTTGAAGGGAACTTAAAGTTGCGTGATATTGCGCCACGACTGTTCCCATGGACCTATCCCCCAATGCCGCGACAGCTTCAGGTCGGTTTCTGTCGTCTCCGAATCATGCATACTCGTGTGATGCATCGCTATCTGATGGAGCGCTCGCCTGCGCTCTATGTGACGACTGCGTCGTCCCCCAGACTGTTCGGCACATTCTTGTCGAATGTCCCAGGCTGGGTGAACTTCGTGCACCATACCTGTCCCGGTACCGGGATAGGCAGGGTCGCTACCGCCTGTCCCTTGTACTCGGGACGAGTGCATGCACATTGACTGGTGTACATGTTGACTTTCGGGGGGAAGCCGGCCTTCTCCCTATTATTTAATCAGGGTTTTTTTTTGTATTTTTGCTTTTGTTTTGTTTTTCCTTATAGGTCGCACGCTCTGTTGTACCTGAGTGAAATAAAATAAAATAAAATCAGACTAAAAATAAATATATTGCTGACTGTGATCATTTGCAGAAATAGTGGAAGTACAACATAATATGTACTTTGATCTTTTTAATTGATACATCTCTTGAAAATATATTAAAGACCAAGAAAGAAAACAGATTAAATACCCACCTTTAATATCTGTTAAGAAGAAGTAGCAATCGGTTGAATGGTCCATTGGCTTCCTGCAGACCATTGGTACGTCAAACCTGAAGATAGGTCCTTTGCCTTCCACCCAGGCAGATAGGGAACTTGTACACCTGACAAAACCTGTGAGGTGCCCAGCGTTTGTCCTGGTCACTCACTTTACATCCAAGGTACAGTTCATGAAGTTTGTTCATGTGTTTAGTCAACTGTCTCTTGTATTGCTCCTTCATGAAACTGATCCACATATAAAACCGAAACTGTCTGGGGATTTTTTGCATTGTCTAGGCATTTTATGTCTCCTGTAGAGAAAAAAAACAATGAAGTATGTAAACGAACACAAAGAGAAAATGGAACAGCATCATAGAGAAACATGATGCGGTTAAATACCAATTATATGTCTTGATCCCGACATGAATTCAATTTGTAACAATAAATTTTCCCAAAAGCAAAGATTTTCAGGAACGAGAAAATTATAAACATGAAATTTCAGTACAAATAGAATCTACAAATATTATGTGCTTAACCCGTATTGTCGCTCTTAGTATGACGATTGCTGAGAAGCCTTGTTTTTATTACTGGCCTATTTTTTCCCCTACTCATCAACACTAACTCTATAATTTAAGAAGGGGATTTTTTTGAGTATTTGAATAATAATTTCAACTTTCCGCCTTGTTTAGAAAACTGAACAAACGTGAGTCTCTGACATTCGTGAATTTCGCGAGCGTTTCACATACTGAAGCATTTTGATACATTCATTAACTTTTTGAAACTGCGTTTTGCGAATCAACCAAAGCAACATCAAACTTACTATTACAGGTTTATACAAGAAAAACACAACATTACATTTAAAACTCGTTTGATTTCCAGAAATTAATGTAAAAAAACAACACAAACTACTTTTGAAGGCCTAATCATACGACGGGTTGGTACTTCTGCTTTGCAGTAAAGATTTAAATTCCATAATGGAAATATTACTTCTAAAGTAATTCAGTTCTCATTTCTCAGGGCAACCCAATAGGTAGGAACATTTACTCGGTTTTAAATTTGGCAAATACTTTGGCTTTTGACATAACACAATGTTAAGAACTAGTAACCAGTAGAAGTACTAGACACAAAATCCGGGATAGTCAGTGAGGTAACGTTTTCTAAGAACCCGCCCTATTTATTAAATGGTGACTTTATATTTGTTGACCATCTTTGGGAGTATTTTTTTCCCCCGTTTTTCTTTGTGCACACATTTGACTTATCGCGATGACCCTCCCCCCCCACCCCCAACAAACTAAGGATATAACGGTGATACATAAACAGCCACGAAGTACACCCAACTTAAACCAACCTAACTACATCAATTTTATTGAAGGATCCAGAATTTGGGAATGATAATAAAAAAAAACAGCGTAGTGTCTTCGATTCATCTTATTTTTTAGCGGCTTCAAAACGAAAACCACAATTTAATTTTAGTCCCATCGGAAAGAATGCAAAAATGCGCTTAAGATGATAGGCTTGAGAGCTGAATCCTGGTAGAAGAAGCCCCACCAAAAATGAATTTGCTTAGAATTAATTGAAAAAATTAGGCCTGCAGCCAAATATAGTTTTTCCTCGTTTGTGAAAATCAGAATATAGAGAAAAAATAGATGAAATCCGATATTTTTTCTTGCTTACTCTACCTAATTTCCTCGTTCTAAGCCTCGAATTAGGGTTTCGTTGTGCACTTTTATTTACATACAAATAATAATTACTTCCCCTTCATTTTAGAAGAAATACGAATTTTATAGGGACAGACGACGTGGCCGAGCCATGTGTGCTCATCCTCGCGCATTAGTATTAAATAACTTAGAAAGGTTATTTAATATTAAAAATAAATTAATAACATTGCTATGTTATTTGATTTGGGGGGTACGATGAGTTAGTTAAGATCGGTTAGAGTAAATAGGTTTAATTTTGAACGAATGACGTCATCATTTCTGGGTAGGTATACGTCTAATTTAACGAAAAATATTTCTTTTAACATAGCTCAAGCTATTTTCATGGGGTTTTCGGTTACGGGGAGATAATTTAATTAGTTAGAATAAGGGAATATGCTCTGTTGAAGAATTAAAGCTCTTTAGGTTTTCTTCGTTGTTTTTTTTGTACCCTCAAATAACTTATTAGAACATTATTCTAACGCAGCCCAAGCTATTTTCCGACTACATTCAACCATATACAGGAAATATAATGAATCCTAACCTAACATAAAAGACCTACAAACATAACCTAACCTTGTGGTGATCGGATTATGTAATAGGGGGGCTACTGGCACCAAATTACAGAAAGCTCCACAAAATGGACTCGCGGTTGTCTCATTAAATCCTAACGCGCGGGAAATACAAAGATGGCAAACGCGAGAAAAGGATCAAAGGTCAAGATACCTAAGTCAACAAGAGGAAACGAATAATTCGCGTCTCGGGATAGAATTATCAGAAGACGGGAGTCTACGAAGCAGCTGGGCAAATACAGACTTTGACCAAAGGAAATTGTAACAAGGAAGTGTGACAAGCAATAGAGATAAAACCTTTAGGCTAGTAAAGAAATCAGACATACACACAGTTTTTAGGTAGCTCCGCCTTAGAAGTGGAAACTTAGGGGCTCGAAGATGGAGGCTCGTCTTTTGGACGATTGTAAGCCACGCCCCCTAGAAGATAAAACGCTATATATAAGCGAGCAATGAAAAGATTAAACATTACAATTGGTTTATTAATTCTTTGTCATTAAGAATTCCCATCTTAGCGTGAGGAAACTCCTTTAATTCACCTAAGTCTTGTCGCTCTATAATTCAATACTTCGCGTTGAATAAGAAAACTTGCCTCGCAAAGTACCTTTTGACGTGCCGCTGGTCTCTTTAATAGGCCCTTATTAGAATAAAAGCATATTTTGCTACTTCTTTTCTCAAAGTCCTTCTGTACCTCGATTACCCGTAAACTTTCGGTAACTCCATCCATCAATAAGAATACCCTTGAAGAATCATTTTTGTAGTTAATTCGCCATTCTTGTAAACTCATAACCAACCCGCCTTTAACTGGTGAAATTTGTAATTCACCTCTATAAACTGGTTACCACACAGTAATTTTGTAATATATACTCCTTTAACATACCCAAACCTAACCATTAACGTTTGTAAGCGCCCTAAAATATCCTAACCTATCCTAACAAAATGAATGTGGAAGGTTTTTATGACGAAGATAACGTAACCTAATCTTGCTGCGTTCTGTATTATTTATTTTTTTTCTTTTTTTGCGTATTTGTTGGGAGTTGTGCCCCAAAAATACTTCCCAGAACCCCCACAAAATTTCTGTTCTCCAAAAAGAAACTGTCACCGTCAAAAAAAATCACCTATGTTTATTCCAGGACTTTATTCAAGGCCTAGAAGAGTATTTATCCGCGTCCCCCAAATTCCCTGCCAAAGCTTCCTACGAGCTCTAGCGAGGAAGAAACACTTCTAAGAATTAGTTCGCACCTCCCAGAATTGGAATTAAGAGCGAAAACCACCGCGGAAATCGGTTAATAGCAAGAAAACTGGAAAATATTACTCAAGAAAATGCTGTGTATCTTGAATTTTTCGAGAGAGTTGTTTTTTTTTTTTTGGGGGGGGGGGGGGGTGATAGAACGGTTTGAGGCCACTTAATTTCAACCGTTATCACATGTTTTTAGAAACACGATGCTACCCACGTGCATCTTCGCCTTGAAGCCGGGCGCATTATAGCCGCCACCTGAGTCAATGTTTAACCAAGGAGGTTTATCTTCTCCCGTTTCACCCCATGCGCAACCTCGCCAGATTGAGTTAGGCTTATGGGCAGATAAGGCATTGTTCTCAGGCGCGGCTGTGCATTCCCTCGAAGCCCCCACTCCATTGTCCCATACACCAAGGGGATGTCTCGACTATTTATATGGAAACTTTACCGCTAAGAGCAGATTCAAGATCCAGATTGTCTTCGCGAGACATCTCTACGATCCAGTCTCACCTTGTGCACCAAAGGGCCCTCTACCTTGAGATCCACCATCATTTGTCCAGAAGAGGACAATATCCCTTGAGTGCCAAGGTTCGAGCCTTCATGACGCCAGGTCCACAAGGCTTCCCCTGTTGTTCAGAAAGAGAACAACGTTAGAACAGCCATTGTTCTTTGAGCCCGTTAACAAGAAACGGTTCTCACCCTTCGCTCCTGTTGTTCAGAAAGAGAACAACGTTAGAACAGCCATTGTTCTTTGAACCCGTTGACAAGAAACGGTTCTCACCCTTCCCCCTGTTGTTCAGAAAGAGAACAACATTAGAACAGCCATTGTTCTTTGAGCCCGTAGACAAGAGACGGTTCTCACCCCCCCCCCCCCCTGTTGTTCAGAAGAGAACAACGTAGAACAGCCATTGTTCTTTAAGCCCGTTCGCCAAGAATCAGGTCTCATTCTCAAGACTCCACGTCAGGATCATTTAATCCCGTCCCCTTCGGCTGGAACTCGCCAGCTGACCGAAGATTCCCTTACGTCGCTTTCCTCTGCACAACAAGTGTAATTACGTAAGCTGAACGTTACCTTTGAGTATTTAACCCTTTTGTCAACCCTATCCTGTGCTTTAAATGGTTTAGCGAACCATCCCATCCCTTTAATTTTTATTTGTTTTACCTTTTTAAATCTCTTCCAAATCCTAATCCTCGGATTAGCTAGATTCCCCACGACCCTTTCCATTCTCTGTTTATGTCAATATTTTCCGTTTTGTGTGTTGTTGATAGTTTCTATTAATAAAACTCTATTTTATTAATGATAGCCATATTATTATCCTTGAGCTCAGTTCCACTTCTTAAGCATATTGAAGATAAATAACCTCGGTCGACCAGACACCACGCACTCTAAATATAATTGAATAAGTTCCCTCAACGAATAGTCATATATGGTATATCGTCGATAGTCCATTCTACGACAGGGTGCTTAACCCCAACCCCAAATTTCTTTCTGCCCCCCCTCCCCTAATTGTGCAGCTTCAAGAAACCCCTATATTAAGCGTAGACAAAACTAGAAGAAAATATCATACAATGACCTGCAGCATTTTGTGAGAAGATAATAAATGGTTATCGCATCGATGGTTTTCCATCGTTCAAATCACTTACAAGTGCCTTTGAATGGCTAAATGAGGCTTCTGCCGCTAGATGGCGCCACCCAGCAACAAATCCGATGGCAGATTTCAAATCTCCAGGGTGAATAACCATATGTCCCATGGTCATATGGGTCATTTCATGGCTCTAAATAGGTACAATTGAACTTTACTCATTTGACATCCGAGTTTAACAAACTCCTTCTCTCTACCCTGTGTAGGGAAATCGTCCTCCCCCCCCCCGTTCTCTCGTGGTGGAGTCACGAGGCGATTACCGCAAGGACATCCGGCCCCATCATCGTCGGTTCAAGCACGTAACCGCAGCGCCGCACCACTCGGCGCTATGAAAGACCTAAAGGTTAAAATGCAAGATCTCCCCCAGGAGAGTGAGATTCAATTTCACGTCAAATAAGAAATTGGAGACGTGTTTCTCCCAAGCTCGAAAGCTAACGAGGAGCCGATGAAAGACTTGGTGAGAAAAACCGTTTGGCATAAGAACCTTCCTGGGGCCGTCCTCAAGCCCCCCTCCCCTCTTACCATTCCCCCAGTAGGGTGACAAGGTATAAATGAGGAACACTGAGGAAAATCGAGGTAGTATACGTCAGTCTGCAGGTGACGAAGTCCCTAAATTAAGATCGGGCTACCGAGACTGGACAGGTAGATTACTTGGCTCGGCAGACCAAGAAGTACTCTGCAAGAGAGGCAGGGCTACCTACCTTAAGGGGCTAAGAAGCAGCTCATCCTCGAGCTAGTCTCTGGTTATCAAACCGAACGCTAAGTTAACTTTGTTAAGTTCAACTTACTCTCGCTAGAGAGTAAGTTGAACTTAGCAATGCCCAGAGGGCATTGCTATAATATATATATATATATATATATATATATATATATATATATATATATATATATATATATATATATATATATATATGCTCAAATAGCGAGCCTATATATAGAAAACCCAGCATAGATTCGCTGCAGTCGGACGCAGCAACTAATAGTTACTTTGCTTTCCAGATGTAACCTGCAGCCCCCAAAAGATCAAGAAGCAGATGACGCCGCAAGAGATTTATCAGCAAGCGAAATTAAGTCCGAATTCTTTGCAGTTGGTAGCCGTTTGCAGACGCGGGAACCGCGTCTACGTGTTGCAGAAGATGGGTGTTCAAAAGGTGCTAAAGGTTTTCAGGTCAATGTTCCTTTTGTTGTTGTTTTTGGGGGGTGGGGAGGGGCTACTATATTCAAAGTTTATTCATTCGTAACCATCGTCAAAAAGCAAAGACATTGGCGTAAGGAACAAAAAATTAACTACCTTAAACAGGTGCGACTAAGCCAGGCGGGAACCAGGAACTAGGCGCATAAAGGTAGAAGGAAACGGCCCATAACAGGCTGGAACTAAAAGCTAGAGGCGGACATCTAAGGACAGAAGTTACAAAGAGTAAACGGTGGATACGAAGAAGGAATTGGGAAAAAATCATAAAAAAACGATCGCAGCGAAGAAATTATTCGAAAAATTGCCAAAAAAATGATTGGTTTTGTTATCCATCTTAAATCCAAAGAAAACTGGAATTGTGTAGGGTAACTTACGTAGCCATGAAAAACACAGGCAAATACGCACAACAGCATTAGAAGGTTTGGCGCGTGTCCTGTTATGCCCCTCCCCCTAATCCCAATTATAACGCACACCCATACACATGGCAATTGTCTCAAAAGATACTGTAACTCCCCCTCCCTCCCAAGTAAGGCACCCCACATAAGGCCAGTGCAAACATCAGTCTCACAAGGGAGCAGTACAAAAAAAAACAACCGACAAATGACCCTAGGAGGGCAAGGCGTACTCCTAACTGGCAGAGGAGATTCTCAGAAAGGAGTTCGTACTTCCAATTCCCCCGAAGGACTAACGAACATCCTGCGTAGAAGCTACAATCAATTAAAAATTTGGCACAAAAAGGGGCTCACATATGACGTTGCGGGGGGTTAAAACGGTTCACAAAACAGAAACGGTTGGTCTTGTATGGGGTTTCAACCCCCAAAACACGCCACAAAGTATCCACTCAAAGCTACAGTGTTCCAAAAGAAACTGTGCATCGCAAACGGTGAACGAAATGTACCTCAGGAGGAAAAAGAAGACATCCGACCGGCAAAATGTTCGGGAGCAAAAGAATGTAAGGGGACCGTAGGAAGGCAAGGCACGTTCTCAGGTTGGGAAGCGCACACCCAAAATGGAGTGCGCGTCTCCTAGCCGACGTAGGACTAACGAACACCCCACAGAAAAAAGGGAGAGACAAAGATATGGCGCAACAAGCGCACACAGGCCGTTCCAAGGCTAAATAAATGAACACCAGCTATGGAATAATCAATCCACCTTCCAGAGTGAGAAATAATGGCGAAAACCCCTTAGGAAACGGGTTGCTCCTGTCACTCCCAAACGGGGGTTACAAGGGACATGGACAATCAATAACAGGGAAGGGACAAAAGAAGATAAAAGTACTACACACCGAGATAGTAGCACCACCCAACACCACCTATGCACACTTTTTACTCTCTCCCTATTTCCATTCTCTTCCTATTTTTATCTCCAATCTCCATTTAAACTTCCTTCTTTGTTCCTTCATTTGGCACAGTCTCCGGGGTGATAGGTTAGAGCGAGGGGAGTCCGAGCTCCATGCCTCGCCCTCTCTTCTCCTCCCTCGCTCACAGGAGAGAGGGAGGAGGGATCGATAGGCTCCGAAAGCCTATTCTTTTACTCTCTCTCCTAAATTTTCCTTCCATCTAAGTCGTTTTTCCCGGATGGATTTGCGATAGGCGATTGGGAGGCGCCAGGATTGGGCGGAGTTTGGAGCTCATCGAAGATAGTCGTTGATTATCAAAATGTCGCTTTATTATCTGACCACCATTAGATTTCCCAGAGGGAATGGGATGGGGGGCAGGGGTCAAACCATAGTGGGGCAAATAATCAGAGTTTTATTTCAACCTAACTATTTCTCCATCCTACGGGTATAAGGAAGAGAGAAGAATGGACCCAGAAAATACAGAAGAGGAGCGAACACCCGATTTTTTTAAGAGCTCATCTGGCGACCGCCTACTTGGGCATTAGTCGCCGTATTAAAAACTGGCCTAGTACTAGGCTACTTTAAAATAAAATTCAAAAACATAAAAAACAACCCACCCACCCACCCTCCCACCCCCCAAAAAATGGGAAAAGGAAGCGAGCAGTAAGCAAGCTCCTGCGCCGGGGGGAGGTACTCGCGTCGCAGGAGCGTGCGACCTATAAGGGCAAAAAACAAAAGCAAAACAAACAAAACACCTGCTTAAATAATAGGGATAAGCCCGGCCTTCCCCCAAAAGTCAACAAGTCCACCAGTCAATGTGCACGCACTCGTCCCGAGTACAAGGAACAGGCGGTAGCGAGCCCGCCCATCCCGGTACCGGGACAGGTAACGTGCGTGAAGATCACCCAGACTGGGACATTTGACAAGAATGTGCCGAACAGTCTGGGGGACAACGCAGTCGTCGCAATAGGGGGCTGGCGAGCGCTCCATCTGATAGCGAAGCGTCACACGAGTGTGTCCGATTCAGAGACGACAGAAAGCGACCTGAAGCCGTCGTGGCATTGGGGGATAGGTCCATGGGAACAGTCGCGGCGCAATGGCACGCAACTCTAAGTTCCCTTCGACCGTCTCCCATCTTCTTTGCCAAGCAGTCCGAAGAGCTGCCCGTATTCCTGCCATGTAGTCGGTGTGAGAGCAAACACCCGAGAACGAGGAAATAACCCAAGTTAAATACAAATAAGGAACCACAGAACAACAAAGAAAAAAAGAAGTAGTAACAGAACAAACTAAAAGATTTAACTATTAAAGATAAAAACATAGAGACAGAAAAAAATAATACGATTAAACACTAAAGCCCAATAATTAGACATTTTTTATAAATTTTCTTTAAAATAGAATTTAACGCCCTCTGTCACCCGTCATTGGGTCTAAGCCTACTTGGAAACGATATTGAGAGATTTCAAATTTGGGGGAAAAGAAGACCCGAGAGAGTTCGCTAATTTTTCTCTTTTCGCTTTTCTGATGGGATTTTGTGCCGCTCCTCCAGGTTTCAGTTTTAGCAGAGGCATCGCCACAGTTTCCTCTCCCCACTCCATTATTGTAATTTCTCTTTCATGCTAAATATTTTTTGTCTTGTTCCTCAATTACTCTTTTCTCCCATTCTAAATCACTTTTCGTTCATTATTTCATATTTAGACGAGCCAAAATTCGCGAAAAACTAACTATTTTTTCAACCCTTTTCCTTTAAACCAATTTACTTTAAAATCTTTCAAAATATATTCACTTTCGAATGAACTGAAAGCCCTTAGGAGATGAACATTGATTATTATCATTGAAAGAAGCTCACTTCTTTTATAGATAGGCAAAAAGGCCGTGTCATTTTACTTTTCCTTTTATTATTCAATATTTGAGGTACTTTACTTTTGATCTTTGTCTCCCAACTGTGATACCGAGTTTATATAAGTAATTGCGCGGTTGTGTTTTCTCGGTTGTCGAGAAGCTTTATTCCGGTCGACCGCATCATTTTCACGAGCTCCTGACCTCCCGAAGATTCTTCATAATTTCAACTGTATTTTTCATCGTCTCCTAATAAAAGATGGAAGGAACGAGAGAAAGGATGTGGGATGAGAACGAAGAAAATTATAGACTAATTGAGGAATTTAGACGTCAGGTTCTAGAGGGAAGCATTCCATTTTATAGATAGATGAGTCGTCGGGTTTCGAGAAGTCCAGCACTTACAACCATACGAGAGGAATATTTTAAGGAAGAGAAAAAGAAGAGAATTACGAAAAGGAAGAGAATTAAGGACATCTGCGTATCATTGCTTTGTTGTTTAAGGAAGGAAAAGAGAAATGATTGAGAAAAAGGACGAGAATATGAAAGAATATTAAGACTATGAATGAATAGCTAAATAAAAGTAATAATAAGAGTATAATTTTGTTTCTTTAAACCTTTAAACTGGATCATATTTATTTGTTTATTAATATCTCCCTTTTTAAATCTCTACAAAATAAATTCTTTTAATTTGGGTAAATGAAATTGGGTCCTTAAAACATCCTCCATTTGTTTATAACAAAAAAAAATATAAAAACATTTTCACCTTTCATTTTTCGAGGGGTAAAAATGCCTTCATCCTTGTAGGGTACCATCACTTGTTACACTATTTACCCATTGAGTGTTGGGTGGTGTTACGATGCCACAGCTGCGAATGAAACCCAGAGGGAAGGCAGGTTCTCCCGACCCAAGTGCTCCAAGAGAACCTGTTGCTCCTGACTCTCTCGGGTCGTTTTTTTCACCTTATTTGAATCTCCAACTTTATTTGCCGCGCTCGAAAAGGCCCAATAAAGGAGGAAAGATGGCGTTACACGTTCTGAAATAAAATGGTCTTACCATCCATTCTCATTTCAATATTTGCTATTAATTTTAAGGAGATTGTCTGACATTAAAAGGAAATGTGTTGAAATGCTTGATAGGACTGTCCACCCCCTGTCCCCATTAAATGCCAAAGCCCATTCCCTCCTTTTATTCTCTTCTCAACTATTTTGTCGAATCTGAGGAGGCAGCTTAAAGGTCTCCAAATAGTCGACTATTATGAGAGTGAAGAGCCCGCGAAAGGCTAAAATAAATTATACCCACTACCCTCTTCCCCCTAACCTCCAAAACCCCTCGTACCTTCAATGGGTAGTGAGACGAGAGAGGAGACCAATCCTTTATTCCATTCATAATTTATAAATTTTTAGTCGCCTGCGACTCTACATTTGACTATGTCGGTCGTTCCCTGTTTTGCCTTTTTTTTTGGTTTGGGTTTTGTAACTATTCGACAGATTCTAACGACATTTGACACCCTTATATTGTTTTACATTCTGTTTCGAATCTTCACATACACAGCTTACACCACCACCACCTACACCACTACCACCCTACACCACTACCACCCTACACCACCACAATCTAGACTACCACCATCTTTTCCTCCACCGCATACACCACATACACACACCCAGCACCTACACCACTACCACATACACCAGCACCTACCTCACTGGCACAAACATCACCCCCACCTACTCCACCGCCTAGACCCCTACCACCTACACTATCACCATCTACACGACTACCATCCACCCCTCCACTGCATACAGCCTAACACCTACACCACCACATACACCAACAGCACAACCACCTACAGAAATAACATACATCAAACTCACCTACACCACAACCACCTACGCCTATATCACTTACCTCACCGATAACTACACCACCACCACCACCTGCACCAACATCAGCTCCTATACTACCACCACCACCTACACCAGTACCATAGCCTACACTACTACCACCTAAACCTGAGCCACCTACACATCCATCACCTACACCACAACCACCTCCGCCTACAACATCACCTACACCTCCACCATCTACGCAAACACCAATTACAACATCTGCGCCTACATCGCCTACACCAATACCACCTACACAACCACCTACGCCTACGGCACTATCACCTAAAGAACCTACACTACCTACCCCACCTAAACCAGAGCCACCTACACATCCATCACGTACACCACAACCACCTGCGCCTACAACATCACCTACACCACCTACATCACCACCATCTACGCAAACACCAATTACAACATCTGCGCCTACATCGCCTACACCAATACCACCTACACAACCACCTACGCCTACGGCACTATCACCTAAAGAACCTACACCACCACTACCTACCCTACCACACTACACAACCACCAACTGCACCACTTAAACCACCCACGCCTACATCACTTACACCAACACCAAGCACACCGCCTAAAATAGAACCCTCTTCCCACTACGACATTCACCAACACAACCTACACCAGAAGCACCAACCTAACAAGCACCAGCACTCGCACCAGCACCATACCTTCAAAACCCAACACCTACACACTAACACCTAAAACACATACACTATCACACCCCCACCTACTCCTACAGTACTATTACCACGACCGGCTAGACCATCACTAATTACAATAGCAACACATTCACCAACATCACCTACACTACAACTACATACCCCACCCCCACCTACACCACCACCAATTGCCACACTGATAACAACTTCACCTACATCGCCATCAATACCACCGTCTGCACTATCACTACCTACATCACCAACACTATACACTAATACCACCACCAATTGCCCCACCGACAACTTCACCTACATCGCCTACAGTACCACCGTCTGCACTATCACTCTACATCAACAAAACTATATACTAATACCACCTACAACACCACTTCCTACCCCCCCCACTTGCATGGCATACGACTAAATTACCTACAGCACTATCAGATGCACCACTCCCTGAATAACCTACACCACCACCACCTACCACAACCACACCTACATCTCAACCACCTATAATGCCAACACGTTCAACACCCCTACCTACAACACCTACACCACATTCACCAACCCAACTACCTAAACCACCTACAGCAGTATCACCACCTGCAATACCTGCGCCTAGATAACCTACAACACAACCACCAACCCACCTACCTAAACCAACTACACCTACAACAGTATCACCAACACCACTACGAGCTAGGTCATCACTACCTATCACACCTACCCCACCACCACCAACTGCACCACTTACGCCTACATCACCTACAACACCACCACCACCTACACCAGGACGGCCAAATACAGCAGCACCAACACCTACACAACCGCCACCTACAACACCAACACCTACACAACTAATCCTTCCCCAACCGCCAGCTACAGCACCCTGACCTACAACACCCCCACCCAGACCACAACAACCTTCACCAAAACTACCTGCGCCACTTAAAACACCACGCTTACATCACCTACACGGTCAGCACCTTTCCACCACCACGTAAACGACCTAAACCTACACCACTATCACTTACAGCACTACCTAAATCACCTACACCACTACCTGTGCCACCTAAAACACCACACCTGCATAATAATCACGTAAACGACCTACACCACTATCACTACATCACCACTTAAATCACCTACACCATCCATACCTACACGACATCATACACCACCTATACCATTACCACCTAAATCACCTACACCACCTAAGCCAAATACATCTACACCACCTAAGCCACCTACACCTACACCAGCACAACTTACACCACCTAAAACCACCTACACCTACATCACATATAACTATGTAAATCACTTATTGCACCCCACTACCTAGACCACCCACGCCTGCATTACCTACACCAATATCACCTACTAGACAACCCTACCTCACCCCTACCTACAGCACAACCCTTACAACACCCTCACTTGCACTACTAGAGCCTTCACCACCCCAAATACCCCCACCACCTAAACCATCAACACTAACAACACTAATACTTAAACCGCCTAAACACCCCTAATTACACCACCTTCATCACCTGCACTACTTAAACCAGCTCCTACCACACTACCGCCTAAATACCCCTAATTACACCACCAACACCTTCATCACCACTACCTACAATTCGAACAGCTGCAACACACACCACCAATACGTGCACCACTCCCACCTCCTACTCACCACAAACTGCACCATCTACGCCTTCATAATCTACACTGCCATCACCTATACAACCACCACCTAAACCACGTTCACCTTCAACACTATCATCTACACTACCACTGCCTTCACCAACATATCACCTACCTACACCACATCCACAGCATCACCACCTAGATCACCACGCCTATAACACCTACACCACCACCACACATACAACCCTCACCTAAACAACATAGACCACCACCAACTAAACCACCTACACCTTCAGCATATCACCAACATCACCACCTACGCCTACGCCATCTACACCGCCAAACCTATACAAACAACATAACTCCCTACCTGAACACCACCACCACACCATACCTACACCACAAGTTACACCACCACCCCCTACAAACTCCCCAGCTAAACCACGTACATCTAGAGCATTATCCCCTACATCACCTACACCTTCAGCATATCACCTACACCACCACCATCACCACCTACCCCTACGCCATCTACACCGCCAAACCTCTACAAACAACACAACTCCCTACCCGAATACCACCACCACACCATACCTACACCACAAGTTACACCACCACCACCTACAAACTTCCCAGCTAAACCACGTACATCTAGAACATTATCCCCCTACACCACCACCACTTACACCTACACACCTACTAGCTAAACCACCACCACCTAGAGCATTATCTCCTACACCCCTACCCCCCACTATTCCAACCACAACCACCTACACCACCACCACCCCTATCCCACTACCACATACAGGAAACCACGTACGGCACTACCTACACCACTACTACCTAAACCACCTCCACTTAAACTACCACTAGCTTCACCCCATCACCACCTGCACCACCATTACCTAGAACCCCACCACCTACACCTACACATCCACTACTTAACCCACCACCACCTAGCTCACCTGGGCCTACATCATCTACACAATCACCACCTACACAACTACCGCCTAATCCACCTCTACCACAACCTAATCGCCTAAACCACCACCACCTACACCACTACCTAAATCGCCTATACCACTATCACCATCACCACCGCCACCTACACCACCACGTCTACATCACCAACACCACCCAAGATTCTCCCGAGATTATTTGTTTTCTTAATAACATCATATCATTGGTAATGACATTCTAACTATTCGGCCGATTCTAACAAATTTGAAACCCTTATGTTCTCTTATATTATCTTTCGAATGATATAATTTATAAGGTCCAACCAAGGTTAGTCTGTGAATTATTGAAAGTTTTGAATGTCTTATGGTCAAAAAAACAATATAAGTGAGCTCACGCGACTTTTGGTCAGCAGACATTTTTGTTCTTATTTATTCTTTGCTCTTGAGATTTCCCGAATCTAATAATAACCCTCAACCCTTATTTACCCTATTTATACCATACATCTGTTAACTGAATTAGCAAAAACTAGTTTCCCCTCCCTCCACGCCTAATAGGGAAGGCACCTCTTTGACGTAAACATTTTAAAGGGGGCGAAGGGATTCAGGGTCTGAGTAAATTTGAGGCTTTGTCAAAGAGGCCCGAGCGGTCCTCCGTGCGAGAATCTGAGTTCAGACTTGCGAAAGCAGATAAAAATGAACAGATTTCAGAGGCTAAATTTGACCCCCCCCCCATATCGAGGGGCATGGGGAAAAGGGGATTATCAGGGAAGGCCAGAGGGCTTACCGACTCCAGTAGTACTCCATGAGAAATTTAGTTCTCTCTATCTCTTCACAATGATTCCGAGCGAGTTCTTGCCATGTCCAACTTCCCGTTGTCTAGGATCTGAACCTGCGTCCTCGCCAGACTTTTGTGACCGCTTTCTCCCCCTTCTCTAGCCGAGATGCTGCTTCGCCAGACTTGATAGGACGATGTGGGGCCGTTTAAGGCCGCCGAATGGACTTGACATCCAGTGACGGAGAACCATCCGATGAAATGTTAAAGTTAGTGAGTTCTGTTCTGCTTTCGCTTCATGTGAGGACACCTCCCCCTGGGCCCCACGATATCCTGCATGACATGCTTCAAAACCTAATTTAATCGAGGTCGGACATTTTATATATTTCTGCAACAAGTTGGGTACAGAGGATAACCACCAAACTACTTGCGAATGGTTAAGTTTCTCGCTTTTCGAAATCGGGGAGAGATCACTTTACCTCGGATGGTATTCGCCATAATTTTCTCGTTTCCTGCGTGCGCAGATTGGTAGAGATTTGGGTAAATGATAGAATAGCCTTTTTCCAAGTGAGTGGAGGTCACTTGTCTTCTGCAGAGTGGGGATTTCGCAAATTCTACTTCACGTTGGATGCTCTGCTTCGGGTGGGAAATGCCTTCCGCGAAGCCTTCTTTCACAGACATCACTACACTATACTGTTTTCTTCTCTCCAAAAGTTCTATAATGGTGCTACGGTATTAGAGACCAACCACACTATGTGGGCAAGGGGTTGCCTCCCAATTTTCATATTTGAATTTCTCCAAGATCGTTGATTCTGCGCAGGTGTACGAGGAGTCCTCTTCGGACCCAGGCAGGAGGGATAGCAAGTGTTATCAATGTAACGGACGGGGGATAGGCCCAGCGCAAGCCTTTCTCCACATTAATCCACTTACTGCCCCAGCACGGCTTCACTCCTCTTTCATCTTTTTCTCATCTTTTATCTCTCTCTTTCATTCAATCATCTCCTTTACACAATCATCCCTTCATTAACCCTTTTTCATCATATCCATAAATTCATCTCCATTTTCATCGAGGGAAGCTTGAGTCGTCTTCGTATTTGGAGGACAGCTATAACTTTGCTCTAAGCGTCAAAGGTATCACCTGAGTGCTGCCGGAAGATGTCGCTACGCTCTCCGTATAAAACCTTTCGATTTATTTTAGTGAGGCCAAGATTTCAACACTAGAATGTCAACTCCTCCATCATGGATTGAATCGTATTTAGTTCTGCCCAAGACACCATCATTGCTGCTACCTCCATTTACTATTTCTCACCAAACCTCTGCTCCAAAAGCTTCCACAGCGACAGGAGTATTGGAAATGACGTTTACGGAGCATACTTCGTGTTATGTTTGATTAGTCTCAATTTATGTAGACAAGGAGTCGGCCTCCAGCCCTATCCCTTCTACTTAAGGTCAGATAGTTTCTCATAGGCACTGTATCAATTTTCCCGGAGAGCTGTTTGAAATACACCGCTTACGGACGAAATAACGCCTTGTGTTCGGTTCGGTTACCCTAGCATGACATATAGCGACTAAAAGTGATCATTGAGTGATCGCTTAAGATTGTACTAATCTACGCACGCCATGGATTGAAGTATCCGTGATGTCACGGTTGCAGTGACTAAGCTGGATTTCTATATTATCTACTCTTGGTTTCCTGGACAGGTGGGGATTGTCAATGACGGCGTTAAAAGGCACTCGTAGGTTGAGCAACCAGACCAGCATTTTTCTCTTCCTTACAATGACTACATGGCACGAATCAAGTTGGTCCTTCGAGCTGCCTGACAAATATGATAGTAAACGGCCTCTGGGAACATAAAGTTGCGTTCCATCGAACGCAAACTCTTCCTTGGACGAATCTATCAATGCATCCAGATAGTGAGATCCCTTTCTGTCGTCTTCGAATTGGGAACATTCGTGGTATTTTTTTTAAACTTTAAAAGCACTAAGATAAAAACTAGTAACAAATAAAATAAAAAACAAGATAAGAAAAAAAAACAAGAGTAAACGCGCTCCTGCGTCGGAGAAAGGCTCGCAAGTGTGTCCAATTCGGAGAGGACAGAAAGCAACCTGAATCCGTCGCGACATTGGGGGCTAAGTCCATTGGAACAATCCCAGCGGAATGACACGCATTTGTAAGTTCTCCTCGGCTGTATCCTATCTTCTTTGCCAAGCAGGCATCCCCGATTCCTACCATGTAAAGGTGTGAAGATGAACATAACGCTGTTCAAGTGGAGCAATCTTTGGTGAGTTTGGCGCATTTTCGGCGCAATCATTTCCCGTATTTCTCATAAGTCCAGGAACCCAGCAGAAGATAATCTCACAGATAAGAGGGTTTGCGGAGATTCCAATGCCCCGAGAGTACTCGGGTCGCTATGGATCACAATCCAGTCTCTGAACCGGGCAGGACGTGTTCTCTTCCTTACTGAGCGGTCTATTGCAACCAGGTCGGCCGTGAAGACAGACGCAGCGCCTGGTAAAACCCCACTGACTTCAAACAGAGGAGAAACGGAGGGAAAATCGACCCACTCTTTGGCCTTAGAGCCATCGGTATTCAAATGCAGAGTTCTAACGTGAAAGGAAGAGTGCTCGAAAAAGGCCGAACGCAGTACTCTCGTCGCTGTAGAATATTTGCAACAGAGGCGTGGCCACAAATATCAAAGGTGGTACCCTCAAGGCCGGCGCCCTGGGCAAAACCAGTGGCCCGAAAGCTACGCCGAGCTTTCAAAAGAGTTTCCTAGCCGTAAACCAAAAGTACCTGAGATATGACTGGCTTCTCTCGGCGGCATATGCACCGTCGAGATCAGCCGCGAATGCATTGAGAGCTGTTGGCGACCTCGGTAGGCGCCGGGCTCTCGCGTACAGGCGAATAGGGGACGGCGCAGAGCGAGTGGTACTTGCCCCCCATTGACCAAAAGGATCCCAATGGAGGACGTGATGAATGAATGAATGGCACATAAAAGGCAAATGCTGCGTAGGCCCAAATGGACAAACTCGCAGCCATTTTCAAAAAGGGTTCGTTAAAATGTCAAATATTCGTTAAAAAACATAGACTATGGTTACAAATCTCGAATAAAAGCGAGTAAAACCGTAGAAAATAAAAGGGAGTAAAATCATAGAAAAATAAATGTCTCTAAAATATAGTAAAATCAAAATAAAGTAATAAGACATGTCTATCTCATTCTAAAAATGATAAAATACTAAATTTCCTTTAGTAGATTCGTTTCTGATAAAAATGTTAGCCCTTTGTTCCTATTAAAGTTGTTCTGGTGCTCAGAAAGGATAGTTCTCAGAGCCTGCTGAGAACGCACCCCTTGGCAAATAAAAGGGAGAAGCCCTTTGCCTTAGGGTTTGGAAGCGTGTGCATTCGGTGAATAGGTGGAGTACGGACATTGGTACTCCACAGGGAGTGCACACTGGAGGCGGTCGATGGCTTTCCATTAGAAAGCCATGTGTTAGGCGACAATGCCCAATTTTCAGCCGGCATAGGATATCATCCTGAGTCCGGGTTCTAGTAGTGGGTGGCCAAGGGCGAACTGACTGTTTGATGGTATGCAGTTTGGTTGGGGGGAGTTCATCCCATGTCCTCTGCCACTGGTTGGCCACATATTCATGGATATGTGGCACAGTATCTCGGAAAGGAAGAGGGGCAGGGGGTGGTGGTCCCTAGAGATGCGGCTATCTTGGCCTCAGTGTCTGCTCTCTCATTCCCTTTTATACCTATGTGGCAAAGTACCCAGCAAAATAAGATTTTGTGGAGCGAGGACATAAAAAAAAGCCACTTCTGTATCTTTGAAACCAATGGGTGATCTGGGAATGAATTGGCTAAGGCTTCTAAAGAGCTGAGTGAATCGGAGAATATCGTATATGATCCTGAGGGTGAAGAAGCGATGGTATACAGTGCAGCCAGTATCGCGACAAGCTGAGCCGTGAAGATAGAGGCTGCACTAGGCAGGCACACATACACATTATGAAGGGGAGCGTAGCAGAGGCCCCTACCCCGTCAGGGGATTTCGATCCGTCCGTGTATATAAAGGTGCTTGGTTTGTGGCGCACAGTATGTTCGTGGAAGAGGAATCGTAGAACGGAAGGTAGGAACTTGGTCCTTGGTTCCTCTGCCAACGCCTTGCAGACCCACACTGGTGGTAATAGCCATGGGGTACTTTTGGGATCTAATATGGGATTACTGATAGTTCCCTCAGTTGACCTGTATCTTCAGTCATGCACAGGGCAAATGGGCGAGTCAGTGAAGTGAACCTGTCATATGAGGCTACCGAGTGAATATTGTAGGTGCACTCATATACAGGTGATTGGGGAAGTTGTTGCAGTCTGAAGAGGTACTGCATGTTAAGGTTAAGGCGGTGAAAGGGTAGTAGGAGAACCCCACTCTCTGTATAATGACTAGGTATTGGGAAGGACTTTAATGCTCCCAAAGCTAAACGTACGCCATGGTTTCTGATGGAATTGAGTTTTTCCAGGTTTAAGGGTGATGCTGAAGAGTACACCTGTGACCCGTAGTCCAGCTTAAACTGGATCAAGGCTGTATACGATAGCCACAGGGTACGGCAGTCACTTCCCCACGAAACATGTGATAAGAGTTTTAGAATGCCATTCTCTTCAAGCAGGATCTTTTCAAAGCAGTTATATGGGGTACCCAAGAGAGCTTTGAGTCAAAGATAACCCTTAGAAATTTGAAGTAGGACTCAAATGAGATGGGGGTCATATAGAAATAGGGTTGGTTGTTCCCACTCAACTCGCCTAAAATTGTAGAAGTGAACTGCCTTTGTTTTTGAGGATGAAAGTCGGAAGTTTTTTGCGGTGGCATTCTTGGCAATGATATTAATGGCCTGTTGCAATTTTCAGGTGACAAAGGGCAGCCGAGGTGATGTTGAGACAATTACCAAGTCATCCACATAGAGAGTTGATATTGTCTCTGCTGGAAGGTCAGTAATGATACTGTTGATGGCCACCAAGAAGCAGGTGACGCTCAAAACACTTCCCTGTAGTACGCCCTCTATCTGGTCAACTGCCTCCGACATGACATTTCCGACTCTCACTTGGAATTTGCGTCTAGCAAGAAATTGTTGTATGAATCTTGGGAGGTGACCCTTGATCCTCCAGTCATGCAGTTGCTTCAAGATACCACACCTCCAAGTGGTATCATAGGCTTTTTCTATGTCAAAAAATACAGCGATGGAGTGCTGTCTTTTCGAGAAAGCTTGTCGGATGCAATCCTCTATCCTGACGAGCAGGTCTGTGGTGCATTGCTTTTTCCTAAAACCTGATTGTGAGGGAGAAATAAGGTTATTTCTCTCCAGAAACCATACCAGCCTGGCATTCACCATTCTTTCGAAAAGCTTGCATGGGGAGCAAGTAAGGGCAATTGGGCGATAGTGGGTCGGAAGTGTCACATCCTTTCCCGGTTTACGAAAGGGAAGTATAATTGCTTCCCTCCAATAGGAAGGGATATAACCCTTGATCCAGATATATTTAAATATATAAAGAAGGTGTGATATGAGTGTTGAATGCATATTCCTGATCATATCATAAGAGATACCATCAGGGCCATGTGAGGTAGATCCACATTTCTTAAGAGCACTTTGAAGTTCATGGATGAAAAAGAGCTTGTTATATGGTTCATTATCCATACAAGGATGCATGAAGTTCAGTATGCACTGTTCTTGCATTTTCCTGACACGTTGGAATTCTAGAGGGTAATCGTTGGGGCTAGAGATGTCAGCAAATGTCTTTGCCAGGACATTTGAAATTTTCATTAAGTCTCCCAAAAGCTCACCTGCTTCAACTATATTGGGGGCAGAGAAGCCACTTGTTCTGCCCATGAGCTTCTTCAATCTTTTCCAGACTTTTTCTGGTGCAGTTTGGTGGTTGATGGAGTTTATGTACCCTTTTATGGAGATTCGGCGAGCCAGGCGGAGGGTACGCTGTCGCACTGCCCTGGCTCGGTTACGGGCATACTTATTGGTAGTAGTAGGGTTCCAGGGGTAGCGACGACAAGCTCGTTTGCATTCTGTCACTGCTTTTCTGCATTCTTCAGACCAAAAAGGGAGATGGGTCTTGTGAGAAGCAATTTTGGAGAGGGGCATAAATGAATTTGCCGCCTGGTTGACGTGGTCATGAAAGTTCTGCAAGATCATGTCAATGTCACCCTGAGGGAAGTGTCCAGAATGATGGGAGGTGTTTAAATTTTGGCCAGTTGGCTTTCTTAGTATTCCACCTATTACTCGGTGAGGAGGGGAGGGCCAGTCAAGCATGAGGTCAGTACAACTGGGTAGTGATCGCTTCCTCTCAGGTCAGGATCCACCGACCAGCTGTAATCTGCTCTACAGTCTGATTAGCAAAGTGATAGATCTACACAGGTAGAGATGTTAGTCTGGACATGAAAACATGTTGGAGTGCGATCATTAAAAAATGACACATCCATGGTCTCTATACATTTCACGATCATGTTTCCCTTGGGGTTGTTATCATAGTCTCCCTAAAGTTGATGCCTTGCGTTAAGGTCTCCAACCAGTAGGAATAGGGTTGGGAGTTGGGTGATGAGATTGGCTAATTTGTTTGCCAGATCTGAGGCAACTACTCCTTCACTAGGAGGGAGGTACAGTGAGCAGACTGTGTATAAACGGTTGGTGTACACACGGATCGCTACTGATTGAAGATCTGTTCTCAATGGGATTACTAAGTGAGAACAGTCTTTGTGGACAAAAATAGCTGAACCATGTATGGGTTCTGGTGGGGTTTTATAGTATCCCACATAGTTGGGGATATTGGGTAATTGACGATTACCCAATTGTGTTTCTTGCAATGCTATTATACAACAAGGGTTGTAATCGTGAAGCAGTATTTTGAGTTCTTTCCATTTGGGGAAGATTCCTTATAAATTCCAATGTATAATTGGGGGCATATTCATCTTTTAAGAGTAATCAGGTTTTTCTTTGTACCTGGTAAAGGTAACTGGGGTTTTGAATCTTTTAGGTTTTTGGACGTTATTAGTACTTGAGGCATTGGTAGCTTTAGGGTTTTAGGGATGGTACTTTTATTAGTGGGCAAAGAACCATCTGTCAACTGTGCATATGACAAGGTGGTTTTTGCTGTCAAAGATGCCACTGAAGATATTGGGTCCTCTGTAGTACTGGTTAGTTTTGCTGGTAAAAATGCCTCTGAAGGTAGTGGGTCCTCTGTAGTTATTAGTTGGTTTTGTTGGCAAGGGTGCCTCTGTAATGCTGGCTAGTGGTGTCGAAAGGGATGGTACAGGGTCATTCTGAGGACTGGTTGTTGGGTCAGCTGTGGTTGGTAAGGGGAGCCCAGAAGGCTGTTTCTCCTTCTCCAAGGGGGCCACAGCCAATGTTGAATCTGTGACCATCTGGTGCTGCGGGTGTAGTAGGCTGACTTGTTTTGATAGATGGAATCAAGTCAGATTCAGTGGGAGGAGGGTGGATGTCTAAAGGTGAGACGCACACCACACAAGCTTCCTCAGATTCAGCCTCCATTTCTCAAGACATGGCAATGGTTGGTTTGATGCTGATTGGGGAGAATCTGAGGAACGGCGAGTCCTTTTGCGCCTTGGTTTCGGTGAAGCAGGAGCTTCTCTGATGATTGGGGAGAGAGGAGAAGCATCATTCTTGGGAAGAGGTTCTGTTGGGGCTACTTAGGGGCTATTCTGTGGCTGTAAAGGTGAGGGTCTGAATGTTCTCTGTTTGTTACGGACTGGTCTATTTGTTCGAAGAGCGTCTGCAAAACTTATTCCTGGTTGGATGTATAGTTCTTTTGCTCTCCTTCTAGCATCATTCATGCTACTTCTGTATTTATTTCGGAGAGCAATAACCTCTCTCTCATATAAGAAAAAAGGGCACTGGTTAGAGCTGGCTGGGTGGTCACCACCACAGTTGGCACAACAAGGGGGACGTGAGCATGGTGTTGCATGGAAGTCGGAAGAACAATACCTAGCCTCATCTGTCTGCAGTATTTGCTGACATGCCCAAAATGTTGGCAATAGAAGCTTCACAAGTAGGCAGCCTTGATGTTTTTATGAGGTTCCAACCGATTGAAGGTTAGTGTAATGGTAGCCGAAGGAACTCTTGTGTTATTAACATTGCGGGTGACGCGGTATGCGCTGATTACTTTCTGGGGAGTCAGTTTATCAACAAGTCGGTCCACATCGTATTCAATCAGCTCCCCTGACCTGATAACCCCTTTGCAGGTATTAAAGGTAGGGTGGGCTGAAGAGGAGATATTTAGTGAAGCTAGAGAATCGAGTGTTTTGATTTTTTAGTGTTGTTCAAACGAAGTCGATTCCACTACCAGACAGCCATCATTTCTAGGCCCCGTTTGGGCTGGTTCGCCACATTTAGCAACGAAATCTTCATAAACGTTGAAAATATCAGCCTTACTCAATGACTTATCGTTATCTGATTTCAGTGGTACAAATTTCCTATAGTCAAAGTCATCGTCGACCTCAGAACCAAAAGGATCGAGTCTACGGAGAACACGGGCATTGGCGGCATGGGGACCAGAAGCATGCGGCCTCTGGGAAAAGTTTTTATTGTTTTTACCCAAATATATTTGTGTTAATAAGAACATGTACCCTGGGGAAGTGGACATGTTACTGTAGCTGCCCCTGACAAGGCGCTTTACACCGTCCTCAGGGTAGCCCTCCCCCACGCTACATCTGTCATTTTAAAAACAGTGCAGCGTCATGAATGGAAGTTTGAGGATGGCTAGGCTAAGACCCAAGCTGTGGGCAGCTATCAACTCCAGAACGAGTACGGCCTATGGCGATACCTCCGGCGAACAAATCGGCAACCCGTACAGTGGTACTCAGCACGAGGGTGTGAGGGTCGTTAGTCTGATTCCTCTACAGTGGCCTGTTCAGCAAGGTTGAACCCCTGAAGACCGACTGATGGGAAGTAGTGACCATCTCGGTCAGTCTTCACTGACGTAGCCCACTGCATCATTCGAGTACGCAAGCCCCTACACCACGACAAGGTGATCCTCATGGAGGGGACGGAAGACGTGATAAAGGCAACGGTTGCCAGCGGGGGGCCGGTGTAGTGGAGCGTGTCCACCTTGCGTAATACATGCTCGACTAAGGATGCAAAAAATACGCATGCTCATTGAAGCTTCGAAAGAATAAAGGATCGATAGTAAAGTAAGGCAGTAGCCCTATCAGCACTCCAAGTGCTGAAAGGAACGTGACGAAGAGTGTCCATGGAGCTGGTACAAGAGGGCCTAAGGCTGCGAATATGCGACTCCCGGGTGAGTTATGTGTCAAAAAATAAGAGCAAGGAAACGGTGCGAATCCCCCACTTTCGAGGCGAACCCCATTTAGAGACGAGCCCGGGTCAGAGTGGAGTCGAGGATAGAGGCAGAAGCCTACTACCTTATCCTTATGCGGCCTTGGACAACCTACAAAAACATCGGGTAACCAATCAGGCTAGCTAGTGCTCTCCTCTGGTGGACATCTTGTCTTCGGCCAACATGCTGCCATCAGTGCAGCGAATAATCAGAAAGCGTTGAAGCCTCCTCTTCTTATGAGAGGAGCGGGGGGGGGGCAATGAACCCGCTTCTCTTCTCTCACCCAGATTTTAGCTGTTTTTTTCATTGCTGGAGCCTACTTGGCCATAAGTGGCTGTACACAACACACTCTACTACTAGGCTATATAAAAAACAAACAAATGACAGAGAATAAATAATATGTAACTAACAAATAAGAACAATAAAAAATAACGAGAAAAAGCAAAAGGACAAGAAGGAAGCATGCTCCAGGGTCGTAGGTAGGCGCCCCCCCCCCTCCCCTCGGCGCAGGAAGATGCGACCTATAAAAAGAGACATAGAGAAAGGGTCAAATAAAGTGCAGGCCAGCTTCCTCCAAAAAGTCGTAAAGTCCACAAGTCAGTGTACACGAACTCGTCCCGAGTACCAGATACAAGTGGTAGCGAACCGGCTCTCCCCGTACGGGGACAGTTAAGGTGCGCGAAGATCACGCAGACTGGGACATGAGGTCGTCCCATTAAGGCGAGGCGAGCGCTCCGATTCGGAGACGACAGAAAGCAGCCTGAACCGGCGCGGCATTAGAGGTTAGGTGCATGGGAAAGGTCGCGGCACAATGGGACGCAACTTTAGCTTCCGCTCGACCGTCTCACATCTTCTTTGCCAAGCAGCCCGGAGAGCTGGCCGTATTTCTGCCATGTAGTCAGTGTGAGGAAGAGCGAAAGGGTGGTGGTCTGGTCGCCCAGTCCTTGCGGACGCTTTGGCACCCTCATTCCCCGCAATTCCTGCATGCCCAGGAACCCAGCAGAATATAATCTTGACATCTGCCCGGCTCGCCAAAACCGTGCCATGACGGATTTCGCGAACCAAGGTATGCGGAGATTCCAATGGCCCGAGAGTACTCAGGGCTCTTTGTCGTTATAAATCACAATCCGGTCTGCGAACTCTGCACGTCGCATAATCACGCGTACCGGTTGGGGTATTGCAACCAGCTTGGCCGTGAAGACAAACGCAGCGTCTGGCAGATCCCCGCTGACTTCAAACAGAGGGGATACGGCGTGGCAGCCGACCTCCTATTGTGACTTGGAGCCATCCGTATACACTGGCACGGTTCCAGCGTGACACAAGGAGCGCTCCAAAAAAGCCGAACGCAATACTTCCGGCGCTGTATAAGATTTGGGAGCTGAGGCGTGGCGACAAATGGTCAAAGGTGGTACCCTCCGGGGTAGCGCCCTGGTCCGAACGGGAGGTGCCGCCGGCCCGAGAGCAATACTTAGCTCTTGCTGGCATAAGCACCGTCGAGTTCAGCTTCGGATCCAGTGAGACCTGTTAGCGACGGAGGGAGGCGCCGGGCTCGTGCGTACAGAGAAATAATGCAATGTGCACGGTACAGAGCGAGTGACATCTTCCCCATCATCGGCATTAGGCTCTAAATGGGGGAAGTACGAAAGGCATAGCTCTGAGAAGATGCAGAAGCCGTCTTCGAAAAGAAGAACCTCAAGGGAATGGCCGTACGCTGTTGGCTGGACAATGTGCTGAAGGCGCTGTCGCCTTCGAGGACTTATCGGGGGATGTTTGGCTCACCATGCGATTCTTCCCCTCCCCCTCCGCCTCGAAACCTTAGGGGAGTGGGGTGGCTTCGATGGCTAGGGTCGCTCTTTTGGAGGATCTACCGTCTCCGAGCCACCCAGCCTACCACTGGGTGTGGGCGAAGGAGCCGAAGCTCCTTTAGTGCTGTCCTCCTTTCGGGAACAGCTTTAGGAACCTCGCAAGATGGCGCCTCGACCATTCCAGTCCATTCTAGTCCTCGACTCAAGTCGATTAGTAAATTTTGGAAGTCGAATTGGATATTTTCGTCAATATTTCAATATTTTATCTTCCAGAAACTTTGAAATTTCAAGTAGTAAATCATAGTCAAGTTTATTAAAATAGTCTAAGAACGTACCTGTGACAGACGCCTCGAGTGACCGATGTCTAGTTTGATTAAATCCTATTAAATTTCAATGCCCACCGCCGGTTAGCCGGGATTTAATTCATTTAAGTACATCGTCCCCAAATCTTTGGGGATTTTAAAAGACAAAAAGATCACACTAATTTTGGTAGTGACACTGTCGATAGTTCTCCACGAACCTGAGCCAGACGATCGGGTTACGCTCACTAACCGAAGCGACCATGCTCCAGGGCAAACACGCTTCCTCCGACTCGACCAAGTCACGCAACGCTTGCAATTAAACAAAGTGAGCTTCACACTTCCACGTTTGCAAGAGTTTCACTTCGCTCTCTTTCGTTGAATTCTAATCGCTCGAAGCAACTTCTCAACACTCGCCGAACGTCAAAAATGATCGAGAATTGAGTCACAAAAATCCTCCAATATCAGGAGCGACCAATCTTGAAGGACAGCAATTTTAAATGTTCCAGCTTTAACCATCCTTCGTCTGTTATTGAAGCGCCATTGATCCTTTAGTCTGCATCCCTTTCAAACTTAGATTCCTCCTAGTAGGGGTAATCTGCTAGCTTTCCTATCTAACACCATCGATGCACTAAGAAGAAGGGAAATAAATTTAACAGAAAAAGGGAGAAAGGAAAACATAGAGGTACAGAAACAAACAACACAAATAAAAATGCGAAAGGAAAATAAATATGGCAAAATTAAAGAAAAGAGAATAAAAATGAGTGAGAAGATATAAGTAACAGGAAAACCAGATAAGAGTGAAAGAATAAATGTATAAATATGGTCAGAAGAGTGTATAGAAAAGAGAAGGAAACGATGAGACAAGATAATAAGAGATCTCCAGTCCCCTGGACCCCTTTAAAATAAAGACTCCTAAATACCCTCTATCCTCTCCTTTCAATACTTCTATGCATTGAAGCACTGGAGAATGTGAACCAATGTTTTCTATCTACGCCTCCTTATGTTTTCAACCTCTGAATGAACCTACATTTCCCCCCAATATTCATCTATTCACTCTATACTTATGAACATAGTGAAAGAGTACCGTGTGTCCATGTGTAGTACCACACCTTTCAACACTTGGTAGTTAGAAAACCCAAAGAATGAAACCAAATATTATATCAGGTATAAATTGCGCACCCAGCCGCACAGGTACTGTGCGTGGGTGGAAAGAGTTGCCTAAATCTTGTATCCCTGAAAGGTGTGTAGAGGTACTTCCCCCCCCCCTCTCCCAATATGATTTCTTGAAGGCAGATAACAGTGAAAGGTGAGAAAGCAAGCCACCGCCTCTCCCCAACATTAATTAGCCCTAAGATCTGGTGAAGCACGCGAGTCCATCTTTCCATTGACTCGAAACGCCCGACTGACGAAGCAATCTTGTGGCTTGCCCTAGTCCGTCATCTGCAAGAGGGCGTCCATTTTTCACCCCCAAGCAGCTTTAGGCAGAAGCGAGGAAACTGGGGCCATCTTTCTGGTGGCCTCCTTTTGGGGTGGAGTTGTATTTGACCGGAGTTCACCTCTACCTTCCTGTACTTTTGCTTCCTTCAACTATAAGGACTCTTGGAAGGAGTGTGGCTGATTTATATTTTTAAAAGCGCTCATGCGATGGAGAAATGGACCTGTGGTATAGTCACGAGTAGCAATTGTGCCCTTTAATCTTAAAGCCACAACAGGATGAGGCTAAGTGTAGTTAGAACCCACAGAATTGTTCAGACTGAAAGCTAGAAGAGGGTGTGATTTAAAGTTTGGAGTCATATTTCCCTGGCTACTCGGGAAGAGACTATTTCTGCGGCATAAAAGGCCAGGACTTCCTTTTCAAACAAATATGTAGCCCGATAGTTTAAAGAAACTAGTTAATTCACTGAAATCTATCTGCAGTATCGATAATCAAACCACTGAAGGGGCAGCGCCCAGGGTGAAACTAGTTAATTCGACCACCACCGATCATCTTATCTGAAATGAGCCATTACTCGGGAGGCTCTTCCTGTCTACACCCATCCATTATTCATTTTGATCTTTCCAGCAACTCAACTAACACCTTTATTGTGTTTGTGCGTGTGGGGGTAGGGGTAATATTATCTTTTCAATAAATCAAATTGTGAGCAAACGGTCTGAGGCCGCTTAAATTCAGCCGCTATCACATGGTTAGAAACATTGCTACCCACGTGCATCTGCGAGAGCAAGCAGGGCGCTTTATCGCCACCTGAGTCAATATTTAACCAAGGAGCTCATTCCTCCCCCCCTCCGTTTCGCCTCCATTCGTCGATCTCGCCAGATTGAGTTATGCTTATGGGCAGATAAGGTATTTTCCCAGGCGCGACCGGGGCATTCCCCCGAAGTCCCCCACTCAATTATCCCCTACGCCCTGGAGACGGCTCCGGGTACTTATACAATAGCATTTCCCAATAAGATCAGATCAGATCCAGATTATCTTCGCGAGGCATCACGCCGATCCGGTCTCACCTTGTGCACCTCGAGATCCACCATTATTGTGCAGAAGAGGACAATATCCCTTGAGTGACAAGATTCGTGCTTTCGAGACGCCAAGTCATTTAGCCCCCCCCCCTGTTGTTCAGAAAGAGAACAACGTTAGAACAGCCATTGTTCTTTGAGCCCGTTGACAAGAAACGGTTCTCCCCCTCCCCCCTGTTGTTCAGAAAGAGAACAACGTTAGAACATCCTTTGTTCTTTGAGCCCGTTGACAAGAGATGGTTTTCACCCCCCCCCCCTCCCTCTGTTGTTGATAAAGAGAACAACGTTAGAACAGCCATTGTTCTTCAAGCCCGTTCGTCAAGAAACGATTCTCATTCCCAAGACATCACGTCAGGCTAATTTGATTCCCCCTTTTTAACGTTCTTCAAGAGAACGATTGGTTTCAACGATAACCTCCATTGTTCATCTAGAACATCTCCGATTTGCTGCCACAAAGATCGCTTGTACCTCCGAGTCCCACTTCGTTCTCACTCTTCGAAGACAGTCCTCTTTCTTCGCTAAGGACAACCCCCAAAGAACCCTTCTGCTGGAACTCACCAATGGACCCAAGATTCCTACGCATCGTCTTCCTCTGCACAACAACTTTGTAATTACTTAAGCTGAGCATTACCTTTAATTATCTAACCTTTTGTCAACCCTACCCTGTGCTTTAAATGGTTTAGCGAACCATTCCCCCCATCCTTTAATTTTTATTTGTTTACCTTTTTAAATCTCTCCAAATCTTAATCCTCGGATTAGTCAGATATTCCCACGACCCTTTCCATTCTCCGTTTATGTAAACATTTTCCGTTTTGTGTGTTGTTGATAGTTTAATTAATAAAACTCTATTTTATTAATGATAGCCATATTATTATCCATGAGCTCGGTTCCACTTCTTAAGCATATTGAAGATAAATAACCTCGGTCAATCAGATTACCACGCACTCGAAATATTAGAATAATTCCCTCAACGAATAGTTATATATGGTATATCGTCGAGAGTCTATTCTACGACATATATATATATATATATATCTATATATATATATATATATATATATATATATATATATATATATATATATATATATATATATATATATATATATATATATATATATATATATATATATATATATATACTATTTAAATTTGGTATCAAGTGTGTAAGGTTTAACGCTATACCTTTGCAAACACTGGTCTCAGTCGAGTGAAGCATAGTGTTATTCGTTATAATAATAGAGTATAGTAGTTCCCTTTTTTTAACGATTGCTATCCCCTTTTTTTGAACCTTAAGAAGCTGGAGTAGCTCAAGGAACTGTTATAATAATTTGTTTGTGTTATTTTAGTCATTGGTTATCTAGGTCGAGAAATCAATTACGAATTGGTCAGTGCCCATATTTAGGTAGGCTAATTCTCTAGAAGGCATAATTCTTATTGCAAGGAATTTAGTTGGTTGACTATTGCACCCCAAGTGCAAATATGACTCAGTTCGAAATCTTCAAAGCGCAAGGAGAATCCTTGGAACTTTCCGGAAGAGAATTAATTGAGTACGTTCAGAGGAGCAGAGAACGGAAAGAGAAAAGTTAAGAGAAGAAAGGCAAAGAGAAAGTGAAGTTCAACGAGAAGAAAGAGAAAGAGAAATCCAACGAGAAGAAAGAAAAAGAGAAATCCAACGAGAAGAAAGAGAAAGATAAATCCAACGAGAAGAAAGGGAAAGAGAAATCGAACGAGAAGAAAGAGAAAGAGAAATCCAACGCGAAGAAAAAGAAAGAGAAAGAGAAATCCAACGAGAAGAAAGAGAAAGAGAGGAACGGAAAAGACAAGCTGAGCTTCACCATCAGATTGAAATGGCTCGTGTAGAAGCTGAAATACAATTAGCCAGTTCACGTTCAGAAGCCCCGCCCACTCTCCCACTTAAGCTCCCCAATTCCAGGGATGGAGAGGATTTCGGAGCATTTTTAGCCCACTTCGAAAAGATCCTCGAGATCAATAACCTGGATCTGGAGGCTGAAGGTGTAGCAAGATTACTTCCCCTGTTAAATTGTAAATTGCGCGAGATTTTCATATCTTTACCATCTGAATGTACAATTAACTACAGCACCTTAAAAGCTGAGTTATTGGCCGCTCATAATATGACTCCCGATTTCTACCGACAAGAATTTCGAGGAGGTCGTATTAAACCCGGACAGACGTTCCGTCAATTCGGATACAATCTTCAGAGGAATTTTAAATTCTGGTTAGAATCCTCAAAGGTTGATCCTAACTACGAGTCCTTAACAGACTTCGTGTTGCGGGATCAATTTTTGGCGTCTCTTCCGACGGAGATCCGCGCGTTCGTCAAGGATCGTCGGTGCCAGACCTTTAAAGAATGTACCGAAGAAGCGGATGTCTATGCCGCAAGCCATAATTTATACCCCAAGGAGAATCGAACTTCTTACCAATCCCCCAACCAGGAAAGAAGGAAGGATTCTTGCCCCTTCCCAGGAAAGCCGACGAAGTTTCCGGGCCCCGTAAAGCCCCAAAACCTCTTCCCCCCAAACCAACAACGGGACACCAAACCTCCCGTTAAGATTTCTCCTCCATCACTCTTCCCGAAGCGACCAATCATATGCTTCACCTGCGGTGTAGAAAACCACATGAGCTGGAATTGCCCCCAAAATTCTAGGCGCAAAAGCGGACCAGCCCACCAAGTTCACCAGATTAATGCCACCCCGGCTTCCCCGGTGGTGCAGATCCAAGCAGCAACTTCTCCCCTTCCGTCAGGCCACGAGGTAAATTTTATTTTTGATAAAAGTTCACCGGGAACTTTGAAATTTGAGGAGGGCAGCGTGAACGGCTGCCGTGTATCGACTCTCGTCAGAGACACAGGGTGCACGTGTTTCATCGTGTCCAACGAGCTCCTCCCCCAGTGGACGCTAACCACGAAAAATTTGCGGTGGTACATGACTACTTTGGGCGGGCGAACCGATTCCCCGTCGTTAGATGTTACCTGCAGTGTCAGTATTATGATGGCTGGGCTGAAGTCATTTCAGCACCCATAAAATTCTGTTCCGTGCTTATAGGACAGAGCCCTCAAGTAAGCTCCGACCCTGTGTCCCAGGCCGCCCTTATTCGAGGCCGAGCTAAGAAGGAAGCCCAGGAGTCCGTCCCCCTCAGAACCCCGATACCGTCCGAATTCTCGGAGATCCTTAACCAGGACTTTAGGACGGCACAAAATGAGTGTAAGGCACTAACACCCTTATGGGATAAGGCCCAGAACAAGGACACGGAGATTGTCCGTGGACCCAAAGTAATCAGGTACCTGGAGCAAGGTGGCTTACTTTATCGATCCGGCGAGGACAGTAATAACGCTGTTACAACTGTCTTATGCCTTCTACGATCCCATGTCCCTATAGTGCTCAAAATAGCACATGACAGCATCTTTTCCGGTCAGTTTAGTCATACTAAAACGGGTCAGCGTATTTTAAAATATTTTTATTGGCTGGGTGCTGCAGTTGACATCGTAAAGCATTGTCGATCGTGCGATGTGTGTCAGAAGACGTCCGCTAAGGGGCGGGTCAAACCTGCTCCCTTACAAAGGGGACCAGTCATAACTGAACCCTTCTCCAGAGTGGCCACCAACCTGGTTAGCCCTATCCACCCCCCTTCGAGCGAAGGGCACAGCTATATTTTTACCTTATTAGACTTTGCTACCCGTTTTCCCGAGGCTGTCTCCCTTCGCCGAATCGATAGTATTTCTTGCGCCGAGGCCCTCATTTCCATCTTTTCAAGGGTAGGCGTCCCCAAGGAAATAGTCTCCGACAGAGGACGACAATTCACCTCCGAGTTGATGGAGTACGTAGGGAAGCTGCTCATGGTAAAGCCCCTTTTTACCACCCCCTTCCGGCCACAGACAAACGGGATATGCGAGAAATTAAATGGAAATTTATAATCTATTATCAAGAAGATTTGTGCCGAGCAGCCCCGCGAATGGCACTGATATCTCCCGGTCGCCCTATTCGCCTATCGGGAAATTCCTCACCGTACATTAGGCTTCGCCCCGTTCAAGCTCCTTTATGGATGTAATGTACGCGGACCACTCAGCATTTTAAAGGAGTTGCTAATCAAGCCCCAACTGGATCAAGAACTCCAGTCATCCTACGCCTATGTCTTGGATCTACGCCAGAGGCTCGAGAAATGCACAAACATCGCATAAGAAAATTCAGATGTTAATTTGGAAAAATATAAAACCTATTTTGATGTCAGATCCGAAGATCGTAAATTTAAGCCCGGTGATGAACTACTCCTGCTCCTTCCCACAGCGAGTAATAAATTACTGAGCCAATGGAAAGGTCCGTACTCGGTCCGCGAGGTACGAGGACTGGTAGATTAGCTCATTGGTACCCCAGGAGGCGATAAGCTCTAACACGTCAACATATTGAAAAAGTACCACCGACGCGCCCATGGAGATACGTTCGTAGCACTGGACGAAACATAAGCGCTTGAAGAGGATTACCCCGCGGAGTCCCTTAATGTCATACAGACAGTGTGCATCCAACCTGATGCCGATTACCCTCTTCCTTCCCTCCCAGGCAAGTCTTTTGAACCTTCTGACCTGGATATCGACGCGCAGCTGAAACCACATCAAAAGAGTCATCTACAAGAACTATTATGTCAGTTCGACGACGTTATTTCAGAGAAGCCTGGATGCGCTACTAGTTTCGAGCATGATATTCAATTAACGACCTTAGAACCTGTCCGTTCAAAACCCTATCCCATGCCGATTCATTTACACCAAGCTTTTAACGCCGAAGTTGATAATTTGATTAGTTTAGACATAATAGAACCTTCCACCTCTAGTTTTTGTTCCCCAATCGTCATGGTCAAGAAACCTGATGGCTCTTATCGGGTGTGCATCGACTTCCAGAAGTTAAATTCGGTAACTGTGTTCGACGCCGAGCCCATCCCGTTGGTAGACCAAAACCTCCACCTTTTTGAAACGCCAAGTTCATCTCAGAACTTGATTTGTGCAAGGCGTATTACCAAATTCCCCTCTGGTCCGATGTGAAAGCATATACCGCCTTTGCAACTGCGAAAGGCTTACTGCAATTTAAGCGCATTCCTTTTGGCATCGTGACCGCTTGTAGTAACTATAACCGTCTCATAAGAAGGTTGTTAGATGGACTTCCGAATGTCTCCTTTTACTTCGATAATGTCTACGTCGCTACTCGTGAATGGAGTCACCATTTAACCACCCTATTGGCTCTCTTCGAGCGACTAAGCGAAAATGACCTTACCATTGGCCCCAGCAAATGCCATTTTGCCCACGAAACTATAAAATACTTGGGTTTTAAAATAGGACAAAGCCGGTTAGGTCCACAAGAGGACAAGATTAAGGCAATCGCCGACATGCCCCTTCCAAATACTAAGAAGCAATTAAGATCATTCCTAGGATCAGCTTCTTACTATCGGCGATTTGTCCCGAATTTCGCTGCAATTTCGGCGCCCCTCAGCACCCTTTAAAAAAAAAAATTCCCCCGATCGTCTACGTTGGAATGATGTCGCTGTTTCTCATTTTAATCAGCTCAAGAGTAAGCTCATTTCTGCCCCCATTTTGAGGTTGCTCAACCCGGAAATATCCTTTGGGATTAAGACCGACGCGAGCAACGAGGGCATTGGAGGTGTGCTCCTTCAATATGAGGATGACGGAACGAGTCATCCAGTTGCACATGCTAGTCGCCAGTTATTACCACGCGAAAAGAGATATGCCACTATAGAGAAGGAAGCTCTAGCAATTATATGGGTTATTGACAAGTTTAAAATGTACTTGATAGGAAAAGAATTTCAGATAGGAACTGACCACCGCCCGTTGGCCTATATTCGGAATGTACGACACTCCAACTGCCGAATTATGCGCTGGAGTCTACTCTTGCAAGAATACCAATTTAAGATAAATTATATAAAAGGTTCCGATAATCAGGTCGCTAACGCACTCAGTAGGAATGCGTTACCAAATAGTGTAGATTAATTTGAAATTCGTAGGATTAGGATCTCCATGTATGTATATACCGTCTTGTACGACTTAAATTAGATTCTATTGTAATATAATTAGTTAATGTATATGTCTGAATTTCGTGGCTCAATGTCTATTTTTTTTCGTATGTGTATATATTTGTATCCATTAAATTACGTATAAATTATTTTGTCCCATATGTACTAATTTTATATTATTTCATTGTTCCATTTCTCTTTTATGGTTAAGTTTGTATTAAAGGTTAGTTTCCCCTATAATCAAATGTTTAACATAATCAAATGTATTGAGGTAATACTAGCTAAGTGCATGAAGGTACGGTCGGTGCAAGAAAGCGAGCTCTCCCCAACGGAGCTCTATGGTTGTCCCTTCTCTCTTTTTTTTCGAAGTGACAATTTCCCTTGGAATGGAGGGGTCTGATAGAACGGTCTGAGGCCGCTTAAATTCAGCCGCTATCACATGGTTAGAAACATTGCTACCCACGTGCATCTGCGAGAGCAAGCAGGGCGCGTTATCGCCACCTGAGTCAATATTTAACCAAGGAGGTCATTCCCCCCCCCCCGTTTCGCCTCCATTCGTCGATCTCGCCAGATTGAGTTATGCTTATGGGCAGATAAGGTATTTTCCCAGGCGCGACCGGGGCATTCCCCCAAAGTCCTCCACTCAATTATCCCCTACGCCCTGGAGACGGCTCCGGATACTTATACAATAGCATTTCCCAATAAGATCAGATCAGATCCAGATTATCTTCGCGAGGCATCACGCCGATCCGGTCTCACCTTGTGCACCTCGAGATCCACCATTATTGTCCAAAAGAGGACAATATCCCTTGAGTGACAAGGTTCGTGCATTCGAGACGCCAAGTCATTTAGCCCCCCCCCCTGTTGTTCAGAAAGAGAACAACGTTAGAACAGCCATTGTTCTTTGAGCCCGTTGACAAGAAACGGTTGTCACCCTCCCCCCCCTGTTGTTCAGAAAGAGAACAACGTTAGAACATCCATTGTTCTTTGAGCCCGTTGAAAAGAGATGGTTCTTCCCCCCCTCCCCCGTTGTTCAGAAAGAGAACAACGTTAGAACAGCCATTGTTCTTCAAGCCCGTTCGTCAAGAAACAGTTCTCATTCCCAAGCCATCACGTCAGGCTAATTTGATTTCCCCTTTTTAACGTTCTTCAAGAGAACGATTGGTTTCAACGATAACCTCCATTGTTCATCTAAAACATCCCCGATTTGCTGTCACAAAGATCGCTTGTACCTCCGAGTCCCACTTCGTTCTCACTCTTCGAAGACAGTCCTCTTTCTTCGCTAAGGACAACCCCCAAAGAACCCTTCTGCTGGAACTCGCTAATGGACCGAAGATTCCTACGCATCGTCTTCCTCTGCACAACAACTCTGTAATTACTTAAGCTGAGCATTACCTTTAATTATCTAACCTTTTGTCAACCCTACCCTGTGCTTTAAATAATTTAGCGAACCATTCCCCCCCCTTTAATTTTTATTTGTTTACCTTTTTAAATCTCTCCAAATCTTAATCCTCGGATTAGTTAGATATTTCCACGACCCTTTCCATTTCTCCGTTTATGTAAACATTTTCTTTTTGTTTGTTGTTGATAGTTTAATTAATAAAACTCTATTTTATTAATGATAGCCATAATATTATCCTTGAGCTCGGTTCCACTTCTTAAGCATATTGAAGATAAATATCCTCGGTCAATCAGATTACCACACACTCAAAATATTAGGATAATTCCCTCAACGAATAGTAATATATGGTATATCGTCGAGAGTCTATTCTACGACAGACATTAATTTCTTTCCAGGCACACAATAGGTTTTATAAGAATTTCCACGTGAAAAAAATAGGCGACAGTAGAGGAAGAATGGTAGGCCTCTTCGTGTATCTTAAGGAAGAGAGAAAATGTTGCAAATAATCTACTCTGAATTCGATGTCGTTTTGCTCCGTCTGGTGGAGCAATACGATAGATATACCTCTGCCATAAAGACAAAGATCTCGACCAAATACTCAGAGAAGAGTCATGCATGAAGCACGCCTAAATCGGACTGGTAGCAAGATCTCCTAATGATGTAACCACGAAGATGACAGAAAACGGGTACGTCAATACGAAAAGAGCAAGCAGGTACCTACAGACGAGGCTAAATCAGTCAATGATTCGAATACTAGGGCCACAATTCCCCACTTTCATCAGAGACAATTTGGTATCAATACCGGCTATCTGTCTGTCGAATTTAACCTTCCATTCAATTAGCACGTGAACTCCACGAGCATCTCAGTTAGTGACCACATAGCCTCCTTGCTAGCGATTAACAGGCTACCTATAGAAATGCCCTCTAAAAATCGAAAGCCCACTACTTGGATGATTTGGAGAGATATGAGGATATCGTAAGGGAATATGTACCAAACTCATTCAATAAAGCGAGCTGGAAGAATGAATCGAAACGTTGCTAAGCTCAGATAAAGAAACAATCCATTGAAGAACTTATAGAACTATCCAGAACATCAGATTGTCTCTTAAAATATGATTTCAGAACGGATACGTAGAAATGGATTATCCATAAAATTATACACCGAAATAAGAAGGAAAAAGAGAAATTACGGCAATGACGCCAAATCAACAGAGCGAAACATGAAACGACGAAATGGAAAAAAAGAGATGAAAGATCACCCCACCCCTTTCAATAATATCTCAGCCAAGGTAAAGCTAAGTATCTTAAATGAAAAAGAAAATATATTGGAGGTTGAACCCGAAGTTGAAAAAATATTTAGAGAACAGTGGTTAAATGTTGTTTTTTTAATCAGCAGAGAAGAAAACGAAAAGTTCGACTTATGTTTTGAAAAGAGAATAATAGAAAAAAACATCGGAAAAATAATCGAACGAACACATTCACACCTCTTTGTCCAAATAACCAAAAAATACCAACGAGGTGACCGACGCTATCCTCATGACAGAAGAGCTTCTGAGAATGATAAGCAGATTCAAACAATAAGCGCTAGGAACATGAGAATATATGATAAAATATTACTTAGAAGTGTTAAATGACATCTTGGAATGGCCAACAAGTGTTTCCAATGCATGCGTGAAAACGGGCTACTTCCCCGCCGAAAATGATCTACATTCCTGAACCTAAAAAATCAGCAAGTCAGATAGCATATTATTGGCCCCTTTCCTCATAAGGAAATCCCTTGAAACGCCCACTCGCGTGACACTTCGCGGAAAATAATCTTTGCAATCAGTGCCAATTTGTTTTTCGTAAAGACAAACACGGAAAGGACATTGTGCCTGATATAGGACAAATTGGCGAATGCAAAAGAGATAAGGCGAGGATAGACATCTCCTGTCAGGATGTATTTAAAGCTTTGGACAATGTCTGGCAGATGGCTATTTAATACAACATACTTCAAACAACTGGACCTAAACAATGACTTAGAAAATATTCTGCAAATACGCGATAGATAGATGTGGGCTTATGGACATACCACACCATAAAGGAGAACGATTTAACCTTGAAGCAAGTCTTACCCAAGCTGGCTGCCCTTGCCCAAATCCCTACTCTGCCTACACCGCGATTTTCAACCTGGGGGAATGAGCGCGCCGATGAGGAGACCATAGAGTCCGCGAGGGCTGGGCGACCAGACCAGCGTTTTGCTCTTCCTCACACCGACTACATGGCAGGAATACGGGCAGCTTTTCGGACTGCTTGGCAAAGAAGATGGCAGACGGTCGAGGGGAACCTAGAATTCCGCTCCATTGCGCCATGACTGTTCGTATGAACCTAACCGCTAATTCCGTGTCGGCTTCAGGTAGCTTTCTGTCGTCTCCGAATTGGACACACTCGCGGGACGCACTGCTATTCGATGGATCGCTCGCTTTCGCCTTAATCTGATAACTGCGTTGTCCTTCAGACTTATCGGCACATTTTCGTGGAATGTCCCAGTCTGCGTGATCTTCGCGCACGTTACCTGCCCTGGTATCAGTAGACTCCTCCACTTTATTTGTCCTTTTTTGTGTTTCTTTCTGTAGGTCGCATATTCCTACGCCGAGGGGAGGCTGGCCTACCCCCGACGCTGGAGCATACTTCCTTCTTGTCTTCTTCCTTTTCTAGTTGTTATTTGTTAATTACATTATTTATTCTGTAATTTTTTTTTTAATATAGATTAGTCTAGAGTGTGTCGGGTACAGCAACTTATGGCCAAGTAGGCCACCACAATGAAAAAACAACTAAAAGTCTGGGTGAGAGAAGAGAAGCGGGTTCATTTCCCCCCACGCTCCTCTCATAAGGAGAGGAGTCTTCAACGCTTTCTGGTTATTCGCTGCACTGATGGCAGCATGTTGGCCGAAGACAAGATGTCCACCAGAGGAGAGCACTAGCTAGCCTGATTGGTTACCCGATGTTTTTGTAGTTCGTTCTATGCCGCACAAGGATAAGATAGTAGACTTCATAGCAACCCGTTATATGTCGCCTACGTGGAGTTTGTGGTGCTACATGAACAGAAATGAAGTACACCTAACCTAATCCAAAGGGGCAAATCTATACTCTTGAAGGAAACAGCATTTGAAGACTTTAAATCCAAAAAGAACCTGAGTGCCTTCGAATTAAATATAGTACAATCGGAAAGAGTACAAAAATGCGGTTAAGATGATATACTTAACAGCTGAATCATGGGGAGAAAGCCTACCAAAAATGAATTTGATTCGAATTAAAAAAAATTTTAAATTAGGCCTACAGCCAAATATAGTTTTTCTTAGAATTTGAAAATAATATATAAAATGTATAAGAAATCTGATTTTCTTTTGTTTTGTTTTATTTAATCTAACTAATTCACCTTGACTAAGCTCGAATTAGAGATTCGATTTGTATTTTGATTGTTATACAAATAATAATTACTGGGACCTTCTTTGGTACAACCACCTCGAAAATGACCAACGAAATCCCATCCATAATTCTCGACCGAGCGCCGCTGCCTCTATTATCTCCCATTATTTCAGATCCATTTTTCATCCCTCTCCAAATTCTTTTTCTTTTTCTGTTCCCGCGGGGGGTTGCCTCAAATTGACTATTATACCTGTCACTTGGAGCAGTGGCACACCCTTACCGCCCCAGTCCTCTCGGTGTTCTCCAAAAGTGTTGAAACTACCTGGGCTTTATTACTTCCAGACATCTTCCCCCTTTTTTCCTCAGCTTCTTTCCGCCTAAATTTCTTGGCCGATAACCAAATTTGTAGGCTAGTCGCATCCCGACCTTGGTCGCGGCCGAGAGCTAATAGATCAACCCTCTACCCTGTTGTCTCCGGGTGAGGTGGGTAGTTTTATACCCGCCTTCACCATTCCCCCCGATTTTCCATGTGTCGAGGTCCGTTCTCTAACCCACAAACTTATCTCATTTATAGCGTGGGCACCCTTGCTGCAGCTGACATCTGGTGGCCTGTGTGCTCTTTCAGCCCCAACGGGGAAAGTTTTCCCTCCAACTTCCCCGCTTTCTCCTGTGGGAGATGTTAGGTTCTTGTAGTGGTAGGAGTATGGTTATCGGAAGTCTCGGTACAACCTGTCTCTCGGCTTCAGTTGTTCGCTACCATAACACTCTTAAAGATGGTCGTGTTACTTATTGGTCCTGCTTCTAACAGTGAATATTTTCAGTCGAGGGTGTGTGGTAGTCTGCTGGTTATGGTTTTGTCTCTGTATTATTTGTATGTTGTTCTTAGAGGCAAAAATTGACTGTAGATTTTAACTGTTTCTGGCTCGCTGATTTTGGTGTTGTTCAAAGACAAATGAAGCGTTTTGCGACTTTTGAAATGGCACTTCTTCAACTAAAGATGGCAAGTATGTAAACAACATGATGCAAGAAAATGGCTAGTATGTAATTAAACTTATGCAAAAGAATGGCAAGTATGTAATTCAACCAATGAAAGCGAATGGCACGTATGTAAACAACTCAATGCAAGAGAATGGCAAGCATGTAATAGAACTAATTCAAGAGAATGGCAAGTATTTAATTTCTGCGTGCAAAGGAATATTATGTAGGGAATCACCCCAATACCAAACAATGACAAGTATTCAATCACCACATCCAAGAGAATGGCAGGTAGGTATTCAACCCAGTGCAAGAAAATGGCAAGTATATAATCAAATCAATGCAAGAGAATAGTTTGTAAGAAATCAACCCAATGCAAGAGATTATCACGTGCAAGTAGGTAATCAACCTAATGCAAGTATGTCGCCGATCCTTTGCTCTGAGCGCTCTATAATTTTCATTTGTCGTAAATTCTTTAACGCACTCATTCTGCTTTTTGTTCACTCATTAAGTTGATGTTATTTGGTCCTATAATCACACACACACACACACACATATATATATATATATATATATATATATATATATATATATATATATATATATATGACGACGAATTGGGACATTTTATAGCGATATCTGAAAGATTCGTCCATCGTCAATTTACAAAATTAGAATAAATATTAATAAGGGAGTTGACATGGAATGGTTTCGAATAGAAGATAATTCAGGCGTAGTAAATGGTGTGCTGGTATAGTGGGAGAAACCTCGATGCTTACTCATCCTCAATGTGAGTAAGAGAGTGGTTGTATCCACGTAGCAGGAATGGCAGCCTGCACACAAGAATTGGTAAACCAATGAGGAATGAACGAAGCATTTTGTAGAGTTTTTCTTTATGGTTGAGAAAAGTGTTAATAGTTAGAGTGTTGATGAGAATTAAGTGAAACTGACATTGAAGGTATCTCTTAACTAACGCCGACTGTAATTCATTTGTCAATTTGGATGTAATAGGCCCAATGGAAGGTATTTAAAATAAAGAGCCATTTTCTTGGAAAAGTCTATAAGAAATGGAAGAAATATAAAATTAATGAAAGTAAAACTGAAGAAATTAGTGCCAAGTAGTGTGTGGGTGGGTTTGCGGTATACAGACCTAGGTAGATGACTATTAATGGGGGTAATGTGTACGTCTACAAATGAAAATTAAGCATTGGACTCACTCCTGTTCAAGAGTGAAATTTATGTTTGGATGTTGACTGTTTAAATGATTATGGAACTGAATGACTTTCTCTTTTTCTCTGAAGAAGACAAAGCAATCATGGACAGACCGTTTAGAAATGACGGCTTTAAATGAGTCTGTGCCGTTTTCCATTCACCGTTTTTGAGGATAACAGGAATACATATAACTAGTTATATGTAAGCCTGATAAAGACATAAATATCAAATGGTAATGAAGGAATTTATATAAATTTATTCATAATATATTTTATAGAATGAATTGAGGAACCACATTTAACATAGGGGTTTTAATAATATGTCAAAGAGGTTAAACTGTTCGCAAGGAATGCAATTATAATATAGATAAATATAATGTAGTGGTCTATCTAATTTGCTTGAAGCTAAGCAGTTGAATATGGATATCAAACACCGAGGAGTTTTGGAAGATAAAATGATGCCCGGTTCAAGCGTGACAGAGTGTTGTCCAGAAAGGTCGAAGGCAACAGTTGAAGTTGAGTTTCTTTGTGTATTTTTATTTACATACAAATAATAATTACTGCTCCCCCACCCCTCTCTTTTTGGATAAATTGCAATTTTATCTGGACAAACAACGTGGACGAGCCCTGTGAGCGCATTACTACACATTAGTATTACTTAAGCCCCTTTAAAAGATACCTGTGCTATATCAACTGAGATGAAGTCCTAACCTTGGTACCTCACTACTATTGAAGGATACAGTAGTTGCAGACTAAAATTCAAAGAAACACCCTCTGCCTTCGAATATTCCACACAGAATCTTCTTTTGGAGGGGGGGGGGCCTTAAAACGAAAGCCACAAAATTAGTACCAGCGAAACGCGCGCAAAAATGCGGTTTGGTGGATGTGCTTGAATCATGAATGATGGTAGAAGAAACCATTTCTAAGGTGATTTCATCTATGGAGTAGTCCACGATTTCCCTCGCATAAACTACTTTTACGAAGTTTATGGTAGAGTTTATTAGTGTCCGAAGTGCACTAATCATGGCCACCTAGGGGGAGGGGATTCGATGCATCCGCTAAAAGTCACCAGTTCCATAAACGGGTCACATTCCGCTCTCTAGCAAGCACACTAGCTAGAGCTCTCCTCTGAAGGATCATGTTGCCCTTAGCCAACCTGCTGCCATCACTGGAGCGAATAACGAGGAAACGCTTGAAACCAGAGTGCTTGAAAATATCAGGTAAGCTCAGAATGAGGGGCGCCGAGATAATCGAGGCTCCACTCTGCGCAGCTCTTGCATTCGTCTGGGACTCCACAAACGGCGGAGCCACGGGGTCAGACGGGCCGATCTTGGCTTGGTCACTAACCCAAACAGCAGCGCGGGGATTGAAGCCGCTTCTTCCATCCGCTGGCATGAGCCCCTAAGCCAGATGGACTCCCCTCAACAAGATCCCTCTCAGAGATGGAGAAGGTCTTGGTTTTCACAGGGGCACCAGCCGGGAAAGGAGATCCCTCCTCTCATTGTACAGTCTTGGAAATCCCAGCCGTCTGAGGAGAATCTTGCATAGAACACAGGTCCGTCCCCATGGAAGGTCCTACGTTTGGGGCTGGGTTGCCCCAGGGACCATGTCCATCTCAGTTCCCATTGGTCATAAGCTCTTTTATCGGGAAAGAGAGGAGGACACGCACTATGACCTCCTCTAAGCTCAAAGTTTGAGCCCTCAGGTCTTTGGAGGGAAGGGGCCTACGGGCCCCGTCTTCCCTCCTATCCCTAAGGGGATTGGTCCTATCGTTCACCTCTCTCCAAGAGTGGTCAATTATGTGACACCTGCCTTTCTTGACAGTATCCTTAGAGAGTCAAGGGGGAGACTGCCGCTGGAGGGAGGAAAGCACTCGAAGGCACCTCCAGATGAAGGGGTGAGGGGGAGTCCTCTACACCCATAGGCAAGGAGTTAGCTTCCTCTCCAGTTGAAGAGTTTTGGGGGGTACCCTACGAAAGCACTGGGGAAAACCTCTATGTTTTCAGTGAAGCTATCTATCCGAGGGCGGCTCCGACGATGGTCGAGGGGAAGGTAAGGGATTTTTTTTTAATTCATCATTGGGTGACCCTATAATAATAACGGGATGAAAACGCTCATCCCTCAACGAACTATCCCATTCTGCAAGAGGGGGTTTGTTAGTACGGGTAAAACGGATGCAATGACATTTGTCTGGTCTAAAGGTCATCTGCTGCCACCTGGCTTCCCAGTATTCAAGTGCAGTTAAATCGTCTTGGAGCCGAAGGCAGTCATTCCTATCTACAATTGGTCTATAAACTAAACTATCGTCTGCAAATAGTCTTTTAGTAGAAGTAAGCGATAGTGGAAGGTCATTAATATAGGAAAGAAATAGTGGTGGCCCCAAGACGGTATCTTTAAGTACCCCAGATCTCACAGAAATAGAAGAGGATTGACTACTATCAAGCACAACACGTTGCTCTGTAGTAGTCAAAAACGTCTTAATTCAGTGAAAAATTGATCCTCGTATGCCATAAAAATCTAATTTTCCTAATAGTCGTTGGTGCGAGACTTTGTCGAAGGCTTTGGAAAAGTCTAAAACCTCCATTTGTCTAATTTTGGGGTTATTCAGGGATTGGGAAATATCATGGGTCGTCTGCAGTAGTTGTCTCGCACGATCGTTTTGGCCTAAAGCCGTGCTGAAGTCAGTCAGTATGTTTAACCTATTAAAATGGTACATGATATGTCTGTGAATTATATGCTCAAGAATTTTGCAGGTCTATAATTCACGGGGAGGGTTCTGTCACCGGATTTAAAAATATAAGTTACGTTTGCCAAGAGCCAGTCATGGGGGAGTTCTCCAGTTAGTAGTGTCTGTAAAAATATACCCTGTAGGACAGGGGACAGTACGCCAGAACCAGCCTTAAGTATCCTGCAGAGTATATTGTCAGGTCCAGTAGCTTTGTTAATGTCTACCTTAGGTAATAGTTTCTCAATTTCTCTGGTGTGTATAGCAAGGGGAGGTATGGCTGTGTATGGTGATTGTGGCATCTCCGGCAAGTCTACTTGTTCATTGGTAAATACGGTTTGGAATTGTGTGTTGAGTGCAGTAGCTTTGTCTAGTGGGCATATGACCAAGGAATTGTTATGTAGTAATGTTGTTATACCTATGGAGTCTTGTTTTCTTGCTTTGAAGAAGCTATAAAATATGTTGGAGCTTTGTTTGTTGTCTATGAGGAAGGTGGCTGTGTAGATAGTTTCTGCTTGTTTTATTTTTTTTTGGAGTTTTCTGTATGCTTATGTAGTGTTCCCTGTGTTGTGTATCGCTATACCGTTTTACCCTCTTGTATGCATTTACCTTGTTTCTGTGTAGTTTCTTTAATTGTCTATTAAACCATGGTTGTGACCTGTTCCGTGTGAGAGTTTTCTTGGGTATGTGCTTGTCCATTGTGTCATGTAAGAAGTCTCGTAGTCTGGTCTAATTCGATTCCGCGGACTTGGCCATAGGGTCACTTTCGAAGAAAGTGTCTTTAAAATCAGCTAAGTCACGGGTAATGGCTTTCATGTCAACTTTGTTATACAAATAGATGTTATTGGGTATTTGTTTCTGTATCTGTGGCTTAATATTCGCGTCAATGAGTTTAATCTCATGGTTACTGAGACCAGTTAGTAGTCGGGTTTGTGTAATTAATGAAATGTTGTTTGTGAGAAACAGGTCTAGTATGTTGGATGTGACACTATGTCTGATGTTTGGATTGTTTCTCCTACCACTAACTTGTGTGCGTGTTGGTTCTAGTACTATTTGAGTGAGTGAGTGAGTGCCGATTATGTCAATAAAGTTTGCATGTAAAGCTTTCCTATCAGTGTCTGGTAGTATCATGTGGCTTTCATGAATGATGTTGTCCAATGTATCTTGCGCCGTCCAGTTTATGTCTGAGAGGATGAAGACACTAGCCAACCCTATTTTTTAGAAGGGTCAATTTTGGAAAGAGATTCGTCTAGGGTCTGCAGGTATTCTATATTCGAACTAGGGGGACGATAAAAAGCACCTACAGCCCTGTTTCTGTATTTTTGTCCAAACTAATTCTGAATATACGTTAAGTTGGTTGGCTGAGGTGGCAACTAGTCCCGGCTTCGTTGCTATCAGGACTCTGCCGTGGTTATCCTTCTGTCGGTATTTCTTGTATAATGTCATCTTACAGAAGCTGTTGGTTGGGAAGACTTCACAGTCCTGAATGTCTGGTGTAAGCCAAGTCTCTGTTCCTCCAACAATGTCCGGGTCATAGGTCTAAAGGGTATGATGAAATGCGGCTCGTTTGTTAGTAATGGTACGGAAGTTGATGATGGTGATTAGGCGGAGGTTACATGACTCTTTTTATGGCGAGAAATTCATTATGGGTGGTGTTGGGATGGCTGGTAGATGAGGTGTGGTCTGATTTTGTGAATGGTGATTGTTATAATGACTGTAATGTATTATTATTATAAACATAAATTGGTGTGCAATGGGTTACTTGTGTATGTGTGTGGGCACTGGGTGATGCCAAAGGCTGTCCTGTCCCCTTGTCGTTATGGGCGTGGGGAGGAATTGTCTCACCTAGCTGTCCTTCTATCTGAGGTTTGATGGAGAGGTTGTGGTGGTAAGGTGGATAGGTCTCAAGGTCAAGGAAACTGAATCTATTGTAATGATGAATGGGAGAATGGAGGAGGAGGAGGAGGAGGAGGTGTAGTTGGGCGGTGCGCAGATCCATGAGAGGCTTCGCTCAACTCATTGGTCGTACGCCGCTGCGAAGCCCCCAACACAGCTGACATGATACCAGGCATCGGGTACGAAAGCCCCGCAGCAGCGGTCTCACTGGATGGCTCGCTGCCCCCACCTGACCGTCGCACGCCGGCACGGATACTTGGGGGCACGCGGGCCGACCGGGGTTGACCAAAGCCCCCACCTTCTCACCAAACAGCCTCTACAGCCTTCTGGCCTATTGGAGATGGGAGAATGGAGGAGGAGGAGGAGGAGGAGGTGTAGTTGGGCGGTGCGCAGATCCATGAGAGGCTTCGCTCAACTCATTGGTCGTACGCCGCTGCGAAGCCCCCAACACAGCTGACATGATACCAGGCATCGGGTACGAAAGCCCCGCAGCAGCGGTCTCACTGGATGGCTCGCTGCCCCCACCTGACCGTCGCACGCCGGCACGGATACTTGGGGGCACGCGGGCCGACCGGGGTTGACCAAAGCCCCCACCTTCTCACCAAACAGCCTCTACAGCCTTCTGGCCTATTGGAGATGAAGCTACATTTAGGGCGCCACTGCCCGCCGGGGTTACCGCCCTGGAAGCCCCCCAGTAGATGTGTGTATGTGTTTCTGTATATGTGTACATGTCGGGTATTAGTGAATGTGATATTTATATCAATGTACATCCATGGTTTTTACTTATGTTTGTGTAGTGGAGTTGACTTAGAAATATAAAGTAAAAAACAGTGTTTGTGTCATTGTGTATGTTGTTTTGTAATTAGTGTGTCGGTATGTGTTTGTATACAAGGCCAACATGATCAGTGTGTATGTTGTTTTGTAATTAGTGTGTGGGTATGTGTTTGTATACAAGGCCATTTTTTTTTTAAGAGCTCATCTGGCGACTGCCTACTTGGGCATTAGTCGCCGTATTAGAACTGGCCTAGTTCTAAGCTACTTTAAAACAAAATTAGAGAGAAAAAAAACAACAAAAAACAACACCCCAAAAAGGGGAAAAGGAAGCAAGCTGGTGCGTCGGGGAGAGGTCCCCCCGGCGCAGGAGCGTGCGATAAAAAGAAAAAAAACAAAAAAAACAAATGCAAAAAACAAAACAAAAAAAACAAACCTTACTTAAATAATAGGGAGAAGGAGGGCCTCCCCCAATAAGTCAACAAGTCCACCAGTCAAAGTGCACTCACTCGTCCCGAGTACAAGGGACAGGCGGTAGCGACCCCGCCCATCCCGGTACTTGAAAAGGTATCGTGCGCGAAGATCACCCAGACTGGGACATTCGACAAGAATGTGCCGAACAGTCTGGGGGACGACGCAGTCGTTGCAATAGGGCGCAGGCAAGCACTCCAGCAAATAGCGATGCGTCACACGAGTGTGTCCGATTCGGAGACGACAGAAAGCAACCTGAAACCGCCGCGGCATTGGGGGATAGGTCCAGGGTAACAGTCGCGGTGCAATGGCACGCAACTTTAAGTTCCCTTCGACCGTCTCCCATCTTCTTTGCCAAGCAGTCCGAAGAGCTACCCGTATTCCTGCCATGTAGTCGGTGTGAGGAAGAGCGAAACGCTGGTCCGGTCGCAGAGTCCTCGCAGACTCTTTGGCGCCCTGATCGGCGCGCTCATTCCTCGTAATTCCTACATATCCAGGAACCCAGCAGAAGATAATCTCGACATCTGCCCGGCTCACTAAAACCGTGGCGTCACGGATTTCGCGAACCAGGGGATGCGGAGATTCCAATGCCCCGAGAGCACTCAGGGCGCTTTGTGAGTCGCTATAGATCACAATCCGGTTTTCGAACTAGGCACGTCGCGTAATCTCCCGTACCGAGTGGTGTATTGCCACCAGCTCGGCCGTGAATTCAGACGCAGCGCCTGGTAGAGCCCCGCTGACTTCAAACAGAGGGGATACGGCGTGGAAGCCGACCCCCTCTTGGGACTTGGAACCATCCGTATACACTGGCACGGTTCCAGCGTGACACGATGTGTGCTCCAAAAAGGTCGAACGCAATACTCCCGGCGCAGTACAAGCTTTGGGAGCAGAGGCGTGGCAAAAAATAGCCAAATGTGGTACCCTCCAGGGTGGCGTCCTGGGCAGAACCAGGGGCGCTACTTGCCCGAGAGCTATATCTACCTCTCAAAGGAGTTTCCTGGCCCTAAACCCAAAGGGCTTAGGGTGTGACTGGCGTCTCTCGGCGGCATAGGCACCATCGAGATCAGCTGCGGATGCAGTGAGAACTGTTGGCGACTGAGGGAGACGCCGGGCTCGCGTGTACAAGCGAGTGATGCACTGCACGCGGCGCAGAGCGAGTGGCATCTCCACAGCATCGACAAGTAGGCTCTGAATGGGGAAAGTGCGGAAGGCACCGGTCGCAAGGCAAAGGCCGGTGTGGTGGATCGAATCCACCTTCTGCAATAAACGCTCAGCTGCAGATGCATAAAACTCGCATTCGTATTCGAGCTTCGAACGAACAAAGGATCGATAAAAAAGTAGGGCCGTAGCCCTATCATCACCCCAAGCGCTCAACGTCACGGAACGGAGAATGTCCATGGCGCGGGTACAAGAGACCCTAAGGCTGCGAATATGAGCCTCCCAGGTGAGGCGTCGGTCAAATACAAGACCAAAGAAACGGTGCGACTCAACCACATTCAGGCGCACCCCATTAAAAAACAAATCTGGGTTGAGGTGAAGCCGTGGATGGCGGCAGAAGTGCACCACCTTAGTCTTGGCCAAAGAAAACCGAAACCTGTGCGCTTCGGCATAGCGAGAGACGCGGTTCAATGCCTGTTGGAGTCGAAGTTCCAGAGTTGGCATCTGGGCCGCGCTAAAAGAGATCGAAAGGTCGTCCACGTAGAGCGTAGCGAGAACATCTTCTGGCAGCACCGAGGTGATGCCATTGATGCTCAGGGCAAAGAGTGTGACACTGAGGACACTTCCCTGCGGGACACCCTCTTCCTGCTCCTTTGGGCCGGAGAGGGCTCCCCCCACCCGTACGCAGAATCGACGATCTCGCAAAAATTCAGATATAAACATTGGGAGGGGTCCCCTCGCCCTCATCGTGTGGAGAGTCTCTATGATACCGAACTAAATCTCGTTATAAAAACCATCCACCAAATTTGGAAACATCTACACAAAGAGCGCAAGTCATTTTGACCGCCATTTTTCTTTCATAATCTTGTAGAGAAAAACAATCACTGTAATAGTTAAATACACACTTACTCTATCATATTTGTATGATCGGTAACTCAACATTCAGCTCTACTTTATCATGTTTTTCTAGCATCTTTAGCATTAATATTATCCCCACCAGGCGATTTTTGATTCTTCAATTATTTTTTACTGGTGAGCGCCCTCTGTATACACCCCAAACCAATCACTTTCACATTTGATTCACTCTTGATTACAGTGACATACAGATAATTAGAATAAACGGTTCAACTCTTGGTAACCTTTTGCTATTCATGAGCCCTTTCTTTTCGCTTCTCCTACGCGGAGGTCAACGAAACACTCCATCTCCCAGTTTGGGTATTTCATTCATTTTCGATTTCCACTCACATTCACATTCAGCTTCGGATATAAAACCTCTCATTTATCTAAGGATATAAATTTGGTCAACAGACGAAGAATGTAATTTGGGAGGAGTTGGCACAGTTGCTTATGGGGGGAAGGACGCAAAATTCCTTCGGTCCCACGCCAAAATTGCAACGGAAGATGTCGCTTACCAAAAACCAGCAAAGAGGTAGGTAATCCTTCATAAACCCAAATCTTTTTTCAGATTCATTCCATTCAAAATTCGCCATAAGCTCTGAATTTATTTACATATATACTTGCCTTGAATGTGTCAGAGTTAGTGTTTGGCAGAATATTTTCAAATTCTAAGAAGAAATCCTGCGATATGTATATGAGAAGGTCGCAAGTTGGAAGGAACAACTATCGATAAGAAAGTATCCTGTGCTTCCAGTCCAGTTCGATTCAGGAGTTAGGATGCGCAGAGTGGGAGTTGCCACATATCCTACAAGTGTGAATTTCTCACGAGAGGAAAGACCACGTCATAAAGGAGTGAAGGTAAAACACGCAAGAGACTTCCTGGTGCCGAGTAAGTCATGTCTTTCTTCACAAGACAGGATTGAGGAAGAGGCTATAGATGTTTTCATTTTCTGTGATGGCCGCTTTACATCAACGTATATATGTATTTATATGTTTAGTGCTATTTAGACGAGGAACGCTTGGAGAAAGGACTGATGAAATCACCTTTACCATAAGAATGGAAAATGTTGGAAAACAATTTCCACCCAATTCTCGAACCAGACAAGCCGCTAACACAACCAAACTCCTACCGGCACATCTCACTCCTCTGCAACCTATCTAAAATATTAGAAAAACTCATACACCAAAGAATTAGCCCAAACATACCTCTCTGTCGTGGTATGACCTTATATTATATCAATACTATATTATATCTATGTGAGAGGGACCCATAAGTTAAAAGCGAACAGACAAAAGGGACGGAACACCACGGGTTTGGACAGGCGAAACAACTAGATAAGAGTGCAACGAGGTCAGGTATAATATGGACAATGGCAATGCTCAAGGTTATTTGAAGAGGCATGTACAAAAATATAATTTTATTCACATAAAAATAATGAGAGAAATGATGGGCAAAATTACATCGGATGAATTAATGGGCAAGATTACACCGGTAAACGAAGGGGGGGAATTGTAGTTATAAATCAGACTATGATGTTACAACTTAAGGTATTACAGGAGGAGACTATTTAAATAGGGGGAAATTAACTCAATTGGCTTACTGAAGGGGAAAAGGGGTCGGCTTACGAAGGATTCCGAGTGAGACGTCTGGGTAAAGCTTCACGGATGTCTTCTGCAAGTGAGGCGAGGCCGCTCGGAGCTTATGAGCGGGATGTTAAAGTGATAATGGTTCTCCAAAAAGGGAGGGGGGCGGTAACCTCCGGTCTAGGGGAGAGTATTTCAGCCACCCCAAAACGAGAAGTGAACGAGGATGGCTTCGACAGGAGTTGATAAGAGAAGTCGGAAAAATCACTCGGTGGCGATCGTTAACTGGAATTACCTCACTGGTTAGGGGTAATTCTAAAACACAAATAGTTCAGCTGTCACTTTGGTTTGTTGTTAGCACCTGACTAAGAACTAGGGGGAATCTTCTTGGGTCCGGGCGAGACTTCTCAACTCTGTGTCTGTCTCATGGGAAACGAGAAATATATATATATATATATATATATATATATATATGAGGCTCTCCCCATAGGGATGGGGGGGGGGTTAGTGGGAAACAGCTCTACTCTGGAATGGCCTCGAATCTTCTTGCCGAGGCTATTCTAACCCGTGTAAAAGTGAATTCTGATGGACGCGGTTCGAGGCTACCGCTTGTAGAAGGGGAAGGCGTAGTAGGCTTACCAATTTAAGCCTAACAGAACCTTCTACAGTGCAAGGAAGTTCCGTGCTGGACAATAAATTCCACGTGGAATTCTCTCAGACATCTCCCAACCGAAAGATGGTGCTTTACAGAGCAGTTGCGTAGGAAAGAATCATCCCAACCGTCAAACTAGAATTATCAAGAGTCTAGGGAAATTCTGACCGGCTACGACAGGTGTACACACAAAAAAACGTTAATCTGAGCTCAGCGGGGAATTTACGGACATAAGCCTTAAACGGGTCAATTCTAGAGACAAGTTAACTAGTACAATTTTACACAAAAAAAATCACAGAAGAACATTGGCGACATTTTAGTAGACCAAAAAAAAGAAGATACAATTAAATGGAGGCATAAATATGAGACTAGAGACTAAACAATTTAGTGGACCAAAAAAAATCATAATTAAGAACATTAATGAGATAATATATACAATTCACGTGGAAAACCTTCGCTCCCACCAGAGTATGGATGAGGTAATCCCCGGGTCCTCTAGCCTCGAGGGCGGGGTAGGGTCCCTTTCACTGGCTAAGGAGTTTTTTGCTTCCCTTGGAAAGTAGCACCAGCACCTCCGCGCCAGGCTTGAATTTTCGTTCTCGTGACTTAAGGTCAAAGTAGATCTTATACCTCTCAATAAGTCCTTTTTCACGAGATACGACACTCATTTGTTACCTCAGGTGGACTTACGCTCAAGAGCTTTAGTTTTCCCTCAAAGGGGAGGGAGAGTTGCGCACTCCTTTTGGGCGTGGGAAAACTTGTCGCTCCGGAGGGCTTGGAACTCCAAGTCGATAGGGATTTCCAGGGGAACAGGTGCACGGGATTCCAGGGCTGCCTGTGGAAGGGTAATCACGGGCTGGGCCACGGGATGGTCGTGGATTACGGGGTTCTGACCGAACAAAACGGAGCAGAACTGGATTGGGGCCGCTACCACTTCAGCCCAACCGGACATATAGTCACACTCGATGTGACAACGAATTACGGGGAAACGACTGGCCCGGCCAAGGTAGTCGTGGACCACCGCAAATTGCTTGTGGTCTGGCCCAACAGGGGGGGAGTAGGTCCTCAGGCACTATAATACAGGTGCACCTGGTGTTACGGACGAGGCTGGATACACAGCGACCGTTCACAGTTCTGTTCTCGAACTTCAATCCACCAGGGTTGTTCTCACTAAAGAGAAAGTTTTCCTGATGGACCGGGTCTTTGGTGGGCGAGGGAGGCGAGGGAGGCGAGTGAGTCTCCTGAGGCGACGGAGGAGGATCAGGGGTGGCTCAGATTTGGTGCACTTGTGGGACTGAGAATTTGCGAATCGGGAGTTTTGAGGACAGTTCGTGCGGTAATGGCCGGGAACTCCACAGGTGAAGCAGACGATCGGGTTCTTTTGGTACAGCACAACCAGGGAAGAAGAAACTAGGGGCTTAACGTCTCGGTGTTCATATAGATGGAAGTTTCCTGGCTTCGAGGGACTAGGAACTTTGGTAAATCTTGGAACCAATTTAGGGGGGTATTAGGGCCATAAAATTTAGTTTTAGGGGGCGATTGGGGAGCTTTTTTAACATCCTTAGGGTATAAATCGTGACTACCCGCGCAGAAATCGGCCTCTTCCAAGCACTCCTTGAAAGTCGCGCAACGTTTATCCTTAATGATGGCGCGAATTTCGGGAGCCACGGCAGCTAAAAGCTGATCCCTAAGGAAGAAGTCCAGAAGGGACTCGTAGACCTGAGGAATCTTGCACGCATCTAGCCCACACTGAAGGTGTCTTTGGAGGATGTACCCGTATTGTCGAAATGTTTGGCCAGGGCGGATCCTTTCCTGTTGGAATCGGGAGCGGTAGAATTCGCTATTCATATGAACAGCGGCTAGCAATTCGGACTTTAACGTGGAATAGTCCAAAGTTGCCTCCCGGGGAAGGGATACGAAGATCTTCCTTAACTTGGCATTTAGGAGGGAAAGTAAGCAAGCGACGCCATCATTTTCGAGATCCCATCTATTGATCTGAAAAATTCTCTCAAAAGGGGTAAAAAAGGACCCAAAGTCTTCTCCATCATTAAAAGCGGGAAGGTGGACTGAAGGAGTTTGGGAAATTTCAGCCAGGGAAGCGATGGACTGAGAATCCATTTGATTTCGGCTCATTTCCAGCTCATGCTGCCCAATTTGTTCACGTTCTTCCATCTCCATCTTCAGTTTGTTCTCCATCTCCATTTTGTTCTTCTCCATCTCCATCTCCCTTCGCTCTGCCCGTTCGTTTTTCTTTTCTTCCTGTACGTAATTTAGCAGGTCTTTGCCGGAAAGACCTAACATTTCACCCTGACTCTTAAATTTTTTTTGAAGGATGACATTGTTACGCGGTTAACTGAGGGAACACTGACACGCGAACGATCTAGGACACTACCCACGCGAGATGAATACTTGAATATTCGAGAAGGCCTTGTTCACCTAAAAAAAATATGATAAAGCTACCTATCTCTGCTGTTTCTAAGCGGAAAAAAATTAAAATAGTCCTACCGGAATTAGGACACCAAAGACCTTAACTCTTTTGGATTAATAACCAGGAGAATTTCCAAAATTCAAACACACAAAAAAATTAATTACCTGAGGTCCAACACAAAATCTAAATAGATTACGTTCCACTGCTCTTCAATTAACTTGAACTTGCCTTCTGCCAGTACAATACAAAAATTAAAATAAAAGGGATATACGTGAATAACAAGAGAACTTCTAATGTCCAAATTAAAATGACACGGGTTCGTAAAAAACCCACACCTGACACCAGATTTATATAATATTCATATTAATATATATATATATATATATATATATATATATATATATATATATATATATATATAAATGTCGTGGTATGACATTATATTATACCAATACTATATTATATCTAGCGGGGAAAGACCAATAACTTTAAGGCGAACCGACAAAAGGGACGGAAAACCACGAGTTTCGACCGGTGAAACAACTAGATAAGAGTGCAACGAGGTCAGGTATAATATGGGCAATGGCAAAGCTCAAGGTTATTTAAAGAGGCATGTACAAAAATATAATTTTATTTACATTTAAAATAATGTGAGAAATGATGGGCAAAATTACATCAGATGAATTAATGGGCAAGATTACACCGGTAAACGAAGGGGGGAATTGTAGTTATAAATCAGACTATGACGTTAAAACTTAAGTTATTACAGGAGGAGACTATTCAAATGGGAGGGAATTAACTCAATTGGCTTACTGAAGGGTGGAGAGGGGTCGGCTTATGGAGGATTCCGAGTGAGACGTCGGGGTAAGGCTTCACGGATGTCTTCTGCAAGTGAGGCGAGGCCGCTCGGAGCTTATGAGCGGGATGTTAAAGTGATGACGGTTCTCCAAAAAGGGAGGGGGGCATTAACCTCCGGTCTAGGGAAGAGTATTTCGGCCACCCGAAAACGAGGGGTGAACGAGGAAGGCTTCGACAGGAGTTGATAAGAGAAGTCGGAAAGATCACTCGGTAACAATCGTTAAATGGAATTACCTCACTGGTTGGGGCTAATTCCAATACACAAATAGTTCAGCTGTCACTTTGCTTTGTTGTTAGCACATTACTAGGACTTAGGGGGAATCTTCTTGGGTTCAGGCGAGACTTCTCAACTTTGTGTCTGTCTCATGGGAAACGAGCAATATATATGTCTGAGGCTCTAGCCGCGGGGGAAGGGGGGGTAGTGGGAAACAGCTCTACTTTGGAATGGCCTCGAATCTTCTTGCCGAGGCTATTGACTAGAGATGTGCCGAGTACTCGGCATCGGCACCGGCATCGGCTAGAATCGGCAAAATTTGTGAGAATCGGCATCGGCATCGGCATCGGCATTGGCAAAATTTTTCCGATTCTTCGTCAAAACTTTAGCTTTTTATATAGTTTTTGGTGGATGAATTGGGTTAGACAACATACTTTGTGTTACTAGTTACTACAGCTTTATTAAGTAACACCTTTATTGTTTAATTCTGGTCAGATTATGGTATATGCTTTCAGGAATGCTTGAACGAAAGTAGCAAGCTACAGTGATATAATTACTAAAAAGTTTAAAAAAATAATCAACCATATTATTTTTCTAATAAATGTGGTTTCAATGATTAGTATTTTGACTTTAGAATTTTAAGTCCTATATAGCGGTTCACCTACTCAGGGACGTTTTATGGTGTTCCCTATCCATGGACATTGTCCATTTATCATGATCTACTGGCCCCGTGTCAAAATGTATAAAGAAATTAAAAGAGATGAAAACAGTGGATCCGAATGGCGTCAATCCAAAACGAAATAAAGTACTAACTAATAAAAATAAAAGTGTAAATATACTAACAAAATGTTTAAAAAACTAAGTAAAAAGTAAAAGGAAAGCAGTGAGTTGAGAAAAAATAAAAACAAAAATGCTAAAGAAAGTTAAAAAAATAGGTAAAATAAAAGAACTTTGGCCAATAGCCATATCAAATATCTAGTATATAAGAAATGTGAAAAAAAATAATAATAATAAGATGGTCAAAAATTAAAATTGAAACAAATGGCGTTCGGGAGGTGCCGTTGGAAAGGTTATACTTCAACACTCAACTAAACTATAAAAAGTAAACTAACACACCTAACATGCTGACACAAACGTCTCTTCAGAGTGATTTTCAATCAAAATTCTTGTCAGTGAATATAAAAACTTTAGGTTTAGTAACGAAATAAGGATTTAAAAGCAATATAAGTGGCCATAGCCCTAAATACATTGGCCAAGAGACGCCGGTTTTAACCAATAACAAAGTTAATCCCGCTGCATAAGCAATATTGACAACCCGAGACGCACAATTCGCTAATTAAAATGGGTACAGATGCTATTTTTAATTTACGTAGTTTACATTAGGGATTTGAAGAGGACTAAATTTCACCTCTAAAGTTGTTAGTACGAAAAACCAAGTCAGCGAAAAGTTCACCCTCGAGCTAACGCCCAAGTAAAAATAAAAAGCCAGGCAAGTCATTTGTCTTCAAATAAGGTTGACCTCCACACGCACACCCCGCAACAGCGATCCCTCAACCTCCTTCCACGTTAATGGCTATATATATAGAGAGAGAGAGGCTAAGCGAAAAGTAGGAATTCAGACAGAGTTAGCCCCAGAGAAACGTTGTGTGTTCTCACGTTCGTTATAACCCAGTTACGAACCCGAAAAGATAACCATTTTCGAAGCTGATCGTTCCCAAGAGTACCCAGGAGAGACTAGTAAAACGATAAGTTCTACAAAGTTCTACCGAGCAGGGAAGACAATTTCTCGTTCTCGACGAGAGTATTATTCAACCAGAAGAAAGATTCTTTAATCTAAAGGAATACCTATCGGCAGCCGTAGATAAGTGAATCGACCGGAAACCTCAGAATTTCCACCTACGAACGCGCAACTAACCAACGCCTACCTTTTTGGCTGGAGAGAATCTACGCCAGTCGGCTGGGATCTGCCTACCATAGGCCCAAAACCGCACCGAGACGGTGACGTCACGCACAACCAGCCAACCCTTGAAAGAAATAGCGGTAACTCAAACATTTTTTTAGTATTTTGTTGAATCTATCCACAGTTCGCATTGTTGGGCGATTACTGAATTCGTTAAAACGAACGGTGGCCCCAAATTATCTGGGTAGTCCGTTGTAATATTCCTTTAGTAAGCCAGAATTGAAAATCTTTTCGAAGATTAACATTTGCGTATTTAAGGGAGTGTAAATTAATTATTTTATGAGTCAAGCCTTATATTAATTAGCGAGTTAATTTTTAAAACTATTTTTTTGTTTTGATTGATTAGTTTGTTGTAAAATAAACTACTATTTTTGGTTAATGTTTCCATCTATCGCTTGAACGAAAGTTTTGGCAATATTAGTAGTCATAATTCGAGATTCTACCTTAGTTATGATATTAATCCCTTGAAGCGCTAATAACTGCCTTAATCGAGTACATACGAGCCAAAAATATATATAAAACTACTACATAATAAATTAGTGTCAGGTTTTAGAGATTTATAAACGCCCCCCCCCAAAAAAAAAAAAAAAAATAGTTAGTCGTTTTGCCCCTTGTTGAATCAGAACAAATTATCGCCAAATCGTCCAAGGATAGATAAACACAATAGCAAGATAAATTTGGGTTAGGATTTTTGGAGGTATTCAACCCGTCAGGGTGTGAAAAAGGAAGTTTTGTTTTGGTGCCGATTGCTAACCTAGTTAATTTAAAGAGAGAGGTTAAAGTAGGTTAGGTTGATCAGAGCGCTGAGTGTTTAGTGGTGGTATAAGTTCCGTTCACTTAAGTAGGCCCCTTATCAATTAGTTGAAAATGTTACCGCGCCCCTCCCGGAGGAAACATCCCCTTCGTCAGCGCCTTATGCGTTCCCCCCAGATCCACCAGAGTGCCTGGTGAATTGCATAATATATATGAGATCACCCAGAAGAGTAAAATTCGAGTCTGGGGCGGTAAATGGTCATCCCTTGAAGCACTCTTACCTGGTCTAATGCCAAAAAATATTGTTCGTAATTATTAAAAAAGATTTCCTTGCCTATGAGAGAGACGAACGATGCTATGTCAAAACGTTAGTAACGCCATTATTGATTGTCGATGGGAAAAAAAATTGCAATGCTCGGCCTATGCGCTCATAAAACGAGGGGCGGTCAATAAGTTTTGCGAATCGGTAGGGCAAAACAGAGGAAGAATGATGGCTGTTTGTGGGGGTTTTAGGACAAATTATAACGTCAGGACCTGCAGCGGCACGCTCCTGCCTCGTCTATTTAAGAAGCAGTAGCTGATCGCAGATCGTTAGTCACAAATATTTGAACAATGGAGAAGGTTGAGCACCGCGCAGTGATCAAATATTTGATCAAGGAAGGCAAGAATGCAAAAGATATCCATGAAGGCATGGTTGCAGTGTACAACGACACCGCCCCTTCATATGCAACCATTGCTCACTGGAATAGGGAGTTCCGCCATGGTTGTGAGTCCCTTGGAGATGACCTCCATCCAGGACGCCCGTCAGACTTGACCAACGAGGACAATGTGGCCCGTCTGGAGAGGATGATCCTCGAAAATCGACGTCTGAAGGTCGAAGAAATCGAGGGAGAACTTGGAATATCACATGGAAGTGTTATCAACATCATTCACGACAATTTCACCATGACCAAGGTCTCTGCCCTTTGGGTCCCTAGAAAACTCACGAAACCTCACGCCCCAGGATCGACTTCAACGTCGTCAAAGTTCAGAGGAGCTGCTACTCCTGTAAAACCAAGACTGGGCGGGGATTTGAGTTACGCATAGTGACAGGTGATGAAACGTGGGTCCATCACTGGGATCCCGAGACCAAGCTCGAAAGCATGGCCTGGAAGCACAGGGGCTCTCCGACCCACATCAAGTTCCTGACCCAACCCTCAGCCGGGAAGATCATGGCCACTATCTTCTGGGATTCTAAGGGAGTGTTGATGGTGGACTATGCGCCTCGTGGAAGGACCATCACAGGCCAATATTAGGCCGAGGAACTGGCTGCGTTGAAGAAGTGCATCCGTCAGAAGCGGCGCGACAAGTTGACACACGGTGTCCTGCTCCTCCACGACAATACCCCTGTCCACAAGGTCAGAGTTGCACAAGCTGCCCTGCGCGAGTACGGATTCGAGGAGCTCAACCATCCACCCTACAGTCCAGATCTGGCCCCTAGTGACTACTTTTTATTCCGCCAGCTCAAGGCTGCACTGCGTGGACGCCGGTTTGGAGACGATGAAGATGTCCAGGTCGCTTTCCAGGAGTGGATTGAACAACAGTCGAGAGATTTCTGGTTGTCGGGAATTCGAAGCCTCAGGGACAAGTGGTGTAAGTGCATTGAAGTCGAGGGTAGTTATATTGAAAAATAATAAAACACTTTTCCTCATATCTCGTTTCCTTATATCTGAATTTCAAACTTATTGACCTCTCCTCGTATTCGTAACAGGCCCTTATCTTGCGAGCGAGTCAAGAACAGCGTGCCCAATACCTGTTTCTGAGCCAATTTTGGAAAGGGTTATAATCCTACATTTCTTCAGTCTGTCGATGACTTTGAGGTAACGGGAAAAAATAAATAAAACACTCTACTCCAAACCACTATCTGTAATGCACGCTGACAAAAAAAACCGGTGTATTTTTGTCATTATCGCCACTTTAAAACAATGAAAAAATTATATAGATTTTATAGGGATTTCCAAAATTGGCTTGTATACTTGACTTTCCCATTTTTTCAATAGTTTGATTGGTCCCCTTTTTCAATTTTACTTTCGTGAATACTTTTGTGTTCTCTGCCTTTGGTTCCCTATCTGGACTGAATGTAGCCTTATTTCGCTGTCTCTGATGCCAGTGTCCGGTGTTTTAAGAAATCTACCATCCTGGAAAATCGTGTCGTTTATCAATTTCTTGATAAGGAAATTTACCCACCTTCTGGTAAGTTTAGAGGCCATTTATTGATTTTTTTACTTTATTTTATTTATTCGCCTTGCCTTTTCATATACGCCAATGGCCTGATATATTAAATATGAACAATATAGTGGGGAAGGGGGTTACAGTTGGGGACAGTACTCCCTGACTAAGAATTACGGTGAGTTACTGACGGGTTTGCCCATAAAGATTAATTTTGACTGGACTAAGTTAGGCTAGTGGCCTTAGCTTAGAAATTCTGACCAGTAGGCCTAGCCATCGGTTAGCGACCAGTATAGAAGCGAAGGGGAAGGGCACTCCTTATTCAGGAGGGGGTGGTTTACAGGGCCGCAGCACCGTGTAAGATATTTGGTGAGTTTCTGACCGGTTCACCAGTCAAGGTTAGGTTGGGTGTGGTTAGGGCTAGGCTAGTGACTGTAGATTAGTAGACAGTATCCATCTAGCTGTGGCCAGTGAAGTTTCTTATCGAGCCAGATCACCAAAGGGTTGAAAAATTACCTTGATCACTTATCTTACTGACCTGCCCCAAAGGTGGTTTGGCTAAAGGTCTTTGGTCATAGGCTAACCGAGGTATATGTGGAAATATTGCGATCTATGAAGAGAGTACCAGTAAACCAGGAGCGGTTGCTCTCATTTCCCAGCACCTTCAGGAGGGAGATGCCCTCCAGAAATTAAATACACATATCGAAGTATCCTGAGTCGTGTACTTTCAGAATATATATGGTCATGGGGGCTATCTCCAAAATCGTAGGAGGAGCTCGTTAAGAAACAGACAAATAGACACAGACAGTTAGGAGCTACAACTTTGTTATTATAATATATATATATATATATATATATATATATATATTAAACCTTCGATATGAGGAACCTCAATATAATGAATTTCGGATATAACGAATCAAATTTCCTGGCCGAACTCCATCAGGTTTAACAAATCGAAGTTCGTTAAATCCGATGTAGTCCACTTAACTTTATTAGTAATTACATACGTATTACATATCCATGCAATACAGTATTTATATACATATTTACGTATACAGATTAACGAAAAAACATCGTTATTTCCATAGCTTTTAACGACCATCGGGTTTAACGAACTTTCGGTTTTAACGAACGCCCCCCCTCGCCCATATAGTTCGTTGTATCGAGGGTTTACACTCTCTCTCTCTCTCTCTCTATCTATCTCTCTCTCTCTCTCTCTCTCTCTCTCTATATATATATATATATATATATATATATATATATATATATATATATATAAATTCATTGCGTTTGTGTGCCAGTGTTATTTTCACACACACTCACACCCACACATTGTTCTCAGACATAGATGCAATCTAATATATTTATACATTAATAATTCATATTATAATACATTTTTCCGGAAGATTTCTTTTTAGTGCTTCATTGAACAGTTACTTGTTTCCGTAATGGCTCACAAAGGACAAAGCAAGAGTGTTGTGTGGCGATTATTCGCTGTAAATGAAGATGACCAAACAAAAGTCACCTGTACGATATGTAACAAAATATTGTCACGAGGTAATAAGAATGAAAAAAAATTCTTTTACTACCACCAATATGCAAAAACATTTGAGGATCCAACATCAGGAGCAGATGGAACAAGAGGAGGAGTTACAGGCACAGGAGCAATCTCAAACTGCACAAAAACGCACAATGAGTGATTACATCACTACAAAGAAAAAGACCAAAGGTGATTACAGGCCATCAACAGCAAGCAGTTCGCATTCAGAATTGCAAATAGCATTAGAAGAAACCCTTGAGCTCAAGAAGATTTGGGACATAAACAGTGATCAATCCAAAACAATTCATACTGCTATTGGTGAGATGATAGCACTAGACTCACAGCCATTTTCAGTTGTGGAAGATATTGGATTTACAAGACTTATGAAACTGCTGAAACCCAAATATCAACTGCACTGATGAAAATATTTTACTACCAATATTATTCCCAGTTTGCACACCAAAGTAATGACCAAAATCCAAAGCAGGATTAATGAGGCAAGCAACATGAGCTTCACCACAGACACCTGGACGAACAATGCTGATGCATCATTTATCAGGTAATAATAAACAAGCTTCGAAGTTTCAAATTTTAATGGCCATCAAGATTGCTTACTCAAATAATGTACAGAGTTGTTATTTAATAACTATGTTAAGTAATGTTAAATCATGAGTTATTTCAAGTTCAACAAATTAGGTTTTTAACTTATTTCATGCTATTAATATTAGACAGTTTAGACTAAGCTAAAAAGTAAAAATCTTTGACGGTATTTCTATTTCATTCTTTTCAGTTTACTGGCAAATTGAATCGATGAAAATTTCAACCATTCATTAGTTGGCTTAGTTCTGCTTTCCCGCAGAAGGCCCATGGTTTGGTCAACCAGAACTTTGGTAAACAAAGAGTTTACATCAAAGCTTGCAACCACTTGCAATTACCGGATGTAAAACTTTTGAGCTTTGATGTAAACTCTTTGTTTACCAAACCATGGGCCTTCTGCGGGAAATCATGCCTAGACTTAATTTGGATCTTCCCATTTCTACGAGTAAATTTAGCGATTTAGTTGAATTATGTCTCTCTGACAATGTGTTTCGAGTAAATAATGAGTTTTATAGACAAATATTTGGCCTTAGCATGGGAAATAGTTTATCTCCGATATTGGTATGTCTCTTCATGGAATATTTTGAGACTGAACTCCTTCCCACAATTTCTCCCCCTAACTTTATATGGTTAAGGTACATTGACGATGTATTTTCTGTATGGCCTAATGGCCATGATTTTGATACCTTTTTTAATAATTTGAATAATTTGCATGTCTCCATCAAATTTAAATATGAATGGGAATATGATAATAGATTACCCTTTTTAGATGTCCTCATTAATAAAGATCACCATGAATTAAAACTTGACGTGTATAGGAAACCAACCCACTCGAATGCCTATATACATTATTTTTCGTTTCACGATAATACTGTTAAAAAGTCGGTAATTTCTAACCTTTTCCTTAGAGCATACAAAATATGTCATCCTTCCTATTTAGATAAAGAAATTGTCATTATCAGCACCATTTTCTCTAATTTGTATTACCCCGATTGGTTCATATCGTCTGCCCATTTTGCAGCTAGAAAAACATTCTATGGTAATAAGCCTTCCCGCACTAACGACTACAACAAATGTATAACATTGCCATTTAATAATAAATTAAATAGTTTAAAGGACATATTTGGAAAAGCGGTTATTAATCTAGTCTTTAAATATAATAATTCCTTAAACCAATTGATGATGGCCAGGAAGCCCAAAGAACATCATAACATAGGAGTATATGCAGTACCATACAACAAATGCCATAAAGTTTATATAGGGAAAACGAGGAGAAATCTAGACAAGAGATTGTACGAACACAAAAGAGATATTAGAGTGGGCAGCGAAAGTAGTGGAATATTTTGCCATGTTAGAGACAAGAATCATACGATCGATTTCAATGGAAGTAAAATGTTATTTAAATCGGCTAACTATGTTAAGAGAAGAATCGTAGAATCGAGCTTGATATCGTCAGTTCCTAATTTAAATCTATCTGAGGGTCAATTTTCTTTTAATCCTGTAATAAGATCGCAAATAAACAAAATAGTAAAATGCCAGCCCTTCAATATGTTTAGGCCTACCTTCCCCTGCAGATTAGCCACAAGTAGGGGATTGGGGGAAAAAAGAGGGGATCTTGTGTTATGCTTATATGCATTTCTCTTATATTTTCTGCCCAGTGTCAGTTGAAAAAGGGTGTAAGATACACCGAAACTGTTCTGAATTAAATTGTCTTCGGAGAATGTGGTTTAATTCCTCATATATATATATATATATATATATATATATATATATATATATATATATATATATATATATATATATATATATATATATATATTGCTAAATTTACTAGCAATCAATAAGCTTTCTTTTACGAAGAGATTCACTGGAATATATTTTATCGCTTGAAAAGTTTTTTATAAATTTTTCTTTTTTTTATTTCCGGATAGTTGTTAAGAAGGGGTTACACCTTCACTTCGGCCTGGTACGTGACCTGAAATTGGTAGTAAAGTAAGAATAAGGAAATAAATAAAATGAAAAAAGTCTCTGCAAAAGAGATAAAATATCTTGCACGGAAGCTGCAGTTTCTCTTTAATATCAAGCAAATAGCTAAATGGTGGGAGGAGTTCGTTAACAATGCAATTATAATTGACAGTTCAACTTTCAGTTGTTAATCTGTGACGGGTTAACTCTGTCAGATAATAACTGTTAATTATTTAATATTATTATCTATTTTTAATTAATTATTTATTATATTATACATATTATAAATTAATTATTTATTACGATTATGATTTATAGTTTAATATTTACCATGTAGTCAGTTAATAAATATTAAATAGGTAAAGTTCTTCAGCTTCTTTATCTACGGTACTGAACGCACATTTGTCTCAGCTATTAATTATTTATTACTGCCTTTGTTCACAACCTACAAAATATCAATGCAATTTTTTTCATTTATTTTTCAGGCTGAGAGGAAGGACAGCTAATGATGCTTCAGAAATTAATCCACAAGTGAGAGTCTTGAAACATGCCATAACCAAAGCTATATCAGATTCAAGGTTCAGTGGATTGGGTAGCACCGTCAGCGCAATCTCAAGATCAATGGACAGGAGATTTGCTAAGTGTGAAGCAAACGAAGATCTAATAGCAGCGACCATGTTGGATCCAAGATATAAAAATAGTCTTTTCAAAAGTGGTAAAGTTAGGGGAGGGGATAATTCACTTTAATGATACCTTTGAGTTCGTAAGTATTTGGAAATTGACGGTGAATGTCTTCTTCTTTTGACGATGTTCGCATTTAGCCCGGTCGTTCGAGGTTACTGAATGTGGGAGGTAATCCTAGACCGGTGTCCTGATATAATGATCCTAGGCTGGACCGCGAAGGCGAGTCAAACTGTGACTCAAATCGGAATTCTTCTCCTCGAAGTGTTCTTTCCGGTTATTGGCACCTGGAGTGGGTAGCCAAAAATGATTACCCAGCTGCGTCTAGGGTAATCCGTAGAGGGAGGTCCTGTGTAACCTCTGACTCTAAAGGGGGGAGGGGTCTGCGAGAAGTTTAGCACCTATAAGTACCCTGATGGCAACAACAAATTTCCCTAAGTTTCTTCCTTGCAACGGGCGAACTGTTTACTTTGTGGGACTAGCTCCACATACAACATAGGTCCAAGATTTTCTGCCCGACTCCAGGGAAAATTTCCTCTTTTATTTCCCTCAAGAGCTAAAATCGAGAGAGAGCACCGGATTCTCATAAAATTCTTATCGTCGCGCGAAAAGATCTTTCGTCTGCCACCAGGACATGCCAAACATTCACACCTCAGCGCCATCCGAGCTTTCCTCGTCTCAAGCCGCAGGTTTATGACGACGCGAAGAAACTCGGGCATTCGTCGGCTGGCAGGTGTCTTTTGAGGCAGACATTTAACTGTGTGGCCGGCCGCAAATTTGGTTACCTCAAAGGCGCGAAAAGGGGTGAAAGGGATTTAATGCAAAAAGGCGAATTTGGAATAAGGTTGGGGGGGGGGGGGGGCTGAACACGCAGCTGTGTCGGTGTATTTAAGTATGTACTAATGCATGGAGGTATTTAGACTTCTACAGGTGTATAGGCTATTCCTAATATGAAAGGAAATGAAATATATTCTGTAAAGATCCATATTCATTTTGTATCCTAAAACCTTCCATCAAAAGCTATAAAATTCCATAAACTCAATGGCTATTGAAAAGTAAAAAAAAAACACCTAAAAAATACTCCATTACTTTGTCTATTGGCTTCCAAATTTCAAGCTTCTAACAGCCTAACAGTTGAGTAATATAGTCATGGAAAATAATTATAAAGTATCTAATAAATTAAGCATAATACACTAAAAAAAATATTAGGCAGAATCGGCATCGGCATCGGCATCGGCAAAAATTTTGGAATCGGCACAACTCTAATGGTGATACGGTATCATGGAGACTCTCCACACGATGGGGGAAAAGGGACGCCTCCCAATCTTTAGATCTGAATTTTTACGAGATCTTCGATTCCGCTTACGGGTGGGAGGAGCCCTCTCCGTCCCAATGGAGCAGGAAGAGGGTGTCCCGCGGGAAAGTATCCTCAGTGTCACACTCTTTGCCCTGAGCATCAATGGTATCACCTCGATGCTGCCAAAAGATGTTCTCGCTACGCTCTACGTGGACGAACTTTCGATCTCTTTTGGCGCATCACAGATGCCAACTCTGGAGCGTCGACTCCAACAGTCATTGAACCGAATCTCTTGCTATGCCGAAGCGCTGAGGTTTCGGTTTTCCTTTGCCAAGACGAAGGTCATGGGTGCACTTCTACCGCCATCCACGGCTCCACCTTGACCCAGACTTGTTTCTCAATGGAGTACGCCTGGAAGTGGTTGAATCGCACCATTTCCTTGGTCTTGTATTTGACCGACGCCTAATCTGAAAGGTCGTATGTGCACTTCTACCGCCATCCACGGCTCCACCTTGACCCAGACTTGTTTCTCAATGGAGTACGCCTGGAAGTGTTGAATCGCACCATTTCCTTGGTCTTGTATTTGACCGACGCCTAATCTGGGAGGCTCATATTCGCAGCCTTAGGGTCTCTTGTACCCGCGCCATGGATATTCTCCATTCCGTGACGTTCAGTGTTTGGGTCGCTGATAGGGCTACTGCCTTACTTTTTTATCGATCTTTTGTTCGTTCGAAGCTCGACTACGGATGCGAGTTTTATGCATCCGCAGCTGAGTGTGTATTGCGTAAGGTGGACTCGATCAACCACAGTAGCCTTCGCCTAACGACCGTTGCCTTCCGCACTTACCCCATTGAGAGCCTACTTGTTGATGCTTGGGAGATGTCACTCGCTCTACTCTGTGCACAGTGTATTATTTGCCTGTACACGCGAGCCAGGCGCCTCCTTCAGTCGCCAAGAGCTCTCACTGCATCCGCAGCTGATTTCGACGGTGCCTATGCCGCCAAGAGAGGCCAGTGATACCCAAAGACCTTTGTGTCCAGGCCTAGGAAACTATCAAGAGCTAAGTATAGCTCTCGAGCCGGTGACGCCCTTGGTTCTGACCAGGACACCACCCTGGAAAGGTACCACCTTTGGCTATTTGTCGCCACGCCTCTGTTCCCAAAGCTTCTACAGCGCCTGTAGTATTGCGCTCGACCTTTTTGGAGTACACGTCGTGTCACGCTGGAACCGTGCCAGCGTTTATGGATCGTTCCAATTCCCGAGAGGGAGTCGGCTTCCACGCCGTATTCCCTCTATTTGAAGTCAGCGGGGCTCTGCCAGGCGCTGCGTCTGTCTTCACGACCGAGCTGGTGGCAATACACCACTCGCTACGGGAGATTACGCGACGTGCCCGGATCGGAGACCGGATTGTGATCTATAGCGACTCACAAAGCGCCCTGAGTGCTCTCGGGGCATTGGAATCTCCGCATCCCCTGGTTCGCGATATCCGTGACGCCACGGTTTCAGCAAGCCGGGCGGATGTGGAGATTATCTTCTGCTGGGTTCTCGGCCATATAGGAATTACGGGGAATGAGCGGGCCGATGATGGCACCAAAGAGTCCGTAAGGAATCTCGGCAACCAGACCAGCGTTTCAGGGCTGCTTGGCAAAGAAGATGGGAGACGGTCGAATGGAACTTAAAGTTGCGTGCCATTTCGCCGTGACTTTTCGCAAGGACCCCCCCCCCCCTTCTTCCAATGCCGCGAAGGCTTCAGGTTACTTTCTGTCGTCTCCGAATTGGACACAGTCGCGGGATGCGCCACCATTTGATGGAGCGCTCGCCAGCGTCCTACTGTGACGACTGCTTTGTCCCCCAGACTGTTCGTCGCACGTTACCTCTCCTGGTACCGGGATGGGCGGAGTCGCTACCGCCTGTCCCTTGTACGCGGGACGAGTTCGTGCACATTGACTGGTGAACTTATAGACTTTGGGGAGAGGGATGCTGGCCTTCTTCCCTTTATTCAACTAGCTGTTTTTTGCTGTTTTTTTGTTATTTTAGTAGGTCTTACGTTCCTGCGCCGTGGGGGGGGGAGGCGGACCTGCCCCTGCCAGAGCTTGCTTCCTGCTTGTTGCCTTTTTCCTTTTTTAATGTTTTTTTTTGCATCTTATTTCTAAAGTAGCCTGGTACTAGTCAGTGTTGAATAGGGCGACTAGTGCCCAAGTAGGTGGTCGCCAGATGAGCTCTTAAAAAAAGAAAAAGAAAAAAGGAGAATATTTTATAAGAAAAGTGCCAAAGTTAAGAAGTAAGTTTTAGAGTTGAAGGAACAAAAGATGTGAAAGTGTTTTTGAAAGAATATGAAAGTTATTGTAAGGAAAAATTTGGAGAGAATAATTGGTTTTGGGTGAAAGAGTTGGGTGAGTTTCTGAAAGGGCGTTTAAAAGATTTGTACCTGGCGATTATGAGTGTGAGTGAGCCTAAGTGGGATGTTATGAAAGAGAGAATAATAGGGCAATGCAAGAGGATGAAGACAAGGGTGTAATATATAAAGACAAATGGGTTGGAGGAAGCGAGAATGGGGAAGAATGAGGACGTGAATTCATGTGCGCATCGCTTAGAGTCCTTGGTGCAAGCAAGATTTGGATATGATAGAATAAATGGGAATGAGGAGTTGAAGAAGTTTTTGAATACGGTTCCGAATGAAGTGTGTGAGTATGTGACGTATAAGAGGAAAGAGAATATGAGATGGGCTGGTGAGAGATTGCTATAGAAGGATGTACTGGAGATGTTAGAGGACCATGAATTTGAGGATTATGGAAGGGAGGAGGCCTCGATTCACACTGTGCGCAACTCAAGTAGAAGCAAGTTGCCCCAGTTCCGGTCGTATCGGGACGCGTTGACAGAGAACCCGATCGCGGCGATGACGAGATTTTTGGAAAACTATTCTGGGCAGGAATGAACAGCAGAGTGTGTATTTTGGCCGCGAACTGAGAGGGAACAAAAGTAGGAGTGAGAATCGGAATGGTTGGGGTAGGGTTCAGAATGGTCTGAATAGTTGGGGTAGGGTCCAGAATGGTCGAAATAGGGGTCACACGAATGGTGGGAATGGCAGTAGATCTAGAACGAATGAGCCCAAATGTCTGAGGTGCAAGAAAGTTGGGCACATGAGGGCTGACTGTCGCTGGTCACAAGGAAGTTGCTTTGGCTGTGGACAAATGGGGCATATAGTAAAAGATTGCAATCATGCGAGGGAAAGAGCGTGTTATGGATGTAGAAGAATCGGCCACTTGGCACGAGATTGCATGGAAGGTGGTCGAGTGAATATGAGTGGACCTGGAGTGTGTGATAATTGTGGGCAGATAGGGCATTATGCCAGGATGTATGCCAATCTAAGAACCACCTGTGGTAAATGTGGAATGGTAGGTCATGCGACAAGTTTATGTAGGACTGGTGAAAGACGCGTGAACGAAAGAATGGATAGGGCCGATGCGAGTAATCGAGATGATATGACTCAGGGAAACTAAGGAATGAGAGGGTTCCTTCTGGGGAATTTTCGAGAGTGTAAGTGCTGAAGGATTGTCAAATCGTGGAGTGAATTGAGTTTATAGTGAATAGGTGTATGTGTGTTAAAGTTAAGTGTGGAAAACGAGAAGTAAATGCATTGATTGATACAGGATGTAAGGTGAATGTGGTGTACTATAAAGCAAGTGAAGTTGAGGATCATGGATATCATTAGACTGGATTAGGTGATCAGGATGTGCCGATTGTTGCGAGGTTTAGAGAGAGTATTTCGATTGCAGGTGTCCTAATGAATGAGGATGAACTTTGCGTAGTAGAAGGTGCAAACAAGAAGTAGTAAATGCTATTAGGTTATAAGTTTTTGAGAGCGAATGGTATCGTGATTCACCCTGATGTACATATGAATGAATGTAAGAAGAATGGAAGTATGAAGTGTCATTGGTATGTGGATTCAGATGGAAGTGTGAGAGTGAAAATCATGAAAGGTCTGGAGGTATATGCGATTGAGAGTGTGCCTTTCAAGCAGAATGAAACACTGAGTGTAAGGATTGGATAGAATTCTGATGTTGAGATAAGTGAGAATGATGGGAATATTTATGTCTTGGATGGTAGTGCCGCGAACTATCGATTGAGGCGAGTTGTGCATGTGTTCGATGGTGTAATTGATATGAAAGATCCGCGTGTCTACATACAAGTTTGGCCTGATCTGCAAAGGAAGAGTCTTAGAGGAGTGCAAGTTGGAGATAAATTGGGTATGTTAAATACAGTAGTGAATATGGAGAATGATCCGCATGTGGTGAATGCAAGTGTGTTTTCCGTGAGTGTAACGTCGAATGTTTGGAAGTATGAAGATTTGATTGAGCAAGTGAAATTGGAAGGAAAGTTAAGTGAATGTGAGAAGCAAAAAGTTTACAGGATGTTGTGGAATAGGAGAGGTGTCTTGAGTCAAGGGGATAAGGACTTTGGCAACGCTCGCTTGCCGGAGTTCAGAATAATTTTGAGCAACGATACGCCAATTTATCAAAGGCCTCGTCATTTCCCTACCTCGTGGCTAAAAAGATCAAGGAGCAGTGTGAGGAATTAGAGAGAATTGGTGTAATTGAGCTGAGTCTGAGTGCCTGGAATAGTCCGATTATACCTTTACAAAAGCCAGATTGACGTTTGTGACTGTGTATTGACTATAGAAGTGTGAATGAACTAACGTTGAAAGACAAGTTTCCTATGAGTGTTGTGTCTGAATATGTTTACAGTATGTATAGAATGACAGTATTTTCTAAGATGGATCTGGTACGTGGTTACTACCAGATGCCTGTGGCTGAAGAGAGTAGGCCTATTACGGCGTTCTCCACCTCAAAGCGCCATTATCAGTTTAGAAACCTGAGCTTTGGGTTAGCGAACGCCCAGGCTGCTTTTCAGCGTGTTATGAAGGTAGAGTTGACTGGTTTTCCGTGTAAGAATGTACGAGTGTTTTTGGATGATATTTTGGTGATGAATGAGAACATGGAAGAACATATGACCTTGGTGAATGATGTCGTAAGAAAGTTGGAAGAGGTTGGGGTGAAATTGAAGTTGTCTAAATGTGTGAGGTTTGCTAGTGAAGATGAGTTTTGGGGACATGAGGTGAGTGCGGCTGGATTGCGTAAATCGGAGAAGTTTTTGGAAAAGGTTAGGAATTTCTCTAAGCCTACCACAGTAAGAGAGCTTCGTGGATTTCTTGGTTTAGTTGAGTTTGGAAGAAAGTTTATAAGAGTTTGTTCGGGTGTGATGAAACCGTTTAGTGTATGGACTAGGAAAAAGAAGAGTACTGTGATTAAGTGGAATGACTCTATGAATACGGCGTTTGAAAAGTTAAAAACGGAAGTTGCAAAAGATGTGGAACTTGCGTATCCAGCATATGGAACAAATGCAGGAATGCTTGAAGTGTATACGGATGCAAGTGGTCATTCGATGGGTGGATGTTTGATGCAAGATCAAGTTGTGAATGGGGTTGAAAGAAAGCGAGTAATTGCGTATGTTTCCAAGGCGTTTAGTGTGGGAGAGCGTGCATATTCAACGATTGAAAGAGAGCTGACTGCGTTAAGATTCTGTCTCAAGTCGTTACGACCATTTCTGTATGGAGTACGGTTTGTAGTGAGAAAAGATCACCAGCCACTAGTGTATTTGCAGCGTATGAGGTTAGTTGATAGTAGGCTTGCAAGGACGATAGAGAATTTGAGTGATTTTGATTTTGTGGTTGAGTATTTGCCAGGTTAAAGGAATGTGATTGCTGATTTGATGTCACGTTTGCCATGTAGTTTGAATGAAAGCAAGACTGTAAGCATAAATGCTGAGTATTTGCAAACAGGTGTAGTTGTTGGAAGGAAATGTAAAGGTGGAGGTGATTCTATGTTTGAAAGGCTGTTGTATGGCTTACGAGACTTGATGAAAGATGGATTGCTTGGGGAGGTGCCAGAAAGTGTGAATGCGTTACGAAAGGTGGTTATGGAAGAAGCGTGTAAGAGACCAGAGCAATTGGGAATAGAAAATTCAAGTAGGTTAAGAAAATAGTTGAGAAGTATGTGTATGCAAGGAGTGATGATAATTCAGGAAGTGTTAGCGATAGTGAGTAAGCTGTTTGGTGTGAGAGTATATGTGCATTCTGGTGTGGAGAAGCCAGTGATGTATCGTGGTAAAGATGTAGACTGAGAGAATGGGTGTGAGTTGCATCTGCAATGTTTGAGTGGTGTGCATTATAACTGGTTGATTTAGAAGAAGAATTATGTAAGAACAGAGATTGATTACGCTTGCGAAGAAATTGTTCCCGTTAGTCAAGATGAAGGTTTAGATGCTGCAAAAGTGTTTGTTGAACGGACAGAAATGTTTAATGTAATGTGTGGGCATGGACTTGAAGAGAGAGTGCAAGTTCCCTTGACTATGAATGGGAAAAGGTATCGTGGAATGATTGGTACAGGTGCGCAAATTTCCTTGGTGAATGCAAAAGTTGTGCGTGATGTTGATAATATAAGTTGGAATATTTCTCGAAAATGTGTGACAGTTTCGATAACTAGACTCGGAAGTGGACGTATTATGACATGGGAGGAAGTAAGTTTGTCTGTAAGCATGGGCAAATTGAATGACCTTTTGCATAAATTTGTTGTGTTAAGTGAGAAAGAGTTACCGTATTGTTTTCTGTTTGGGATTGATTTTCTGCGTAAGAATAGGATTTCAGTGGATGTATGTAATGAATTTTTATTGAAAGATGGTGTAACAGTTGGGAATTGACAGAGTAAGCTTGTAGGTTAAACTGGATTTGTAGGAGTGGCAGGTGTCGATTTGAGTGAAGAGCTGTTGACTGCTGAAGATATAGAGAGCATGCAAGAGTCATGTCCGATGGTGCGTGAATTAAAAGATAGCGTGATGACCAGTGTTCCTGTGAATGAATGGAGTTGTATATTAAGAGAGTTTAGAAGGTTGTTTGGAAAATTTGTAGTGTGCAAGGGTTTAGTGTATTTTGTGCAATGTATAGATGATGAGGATGTATATTTTCCGCTGTTTTCCGTGTGTGGCACGATTGGAATGGTGAAGATTGTGCATGATAGGTTTGGACATATGGGTAAGAATAAATTGTGGGAATGTACAAAAAAATGTATATTTAGTCCCTTTTTGAGAAAGATTTGCGTGGATGTAGCGACTACGTGTGAAGTGTGCCAGAAGGGAAAGTATCAGAGAGTGTATGTTTCCCCACCCGTATTAAAGTTGAGTGTGAATGAACCCTTTGAAATGGTAGCGATTGATTGTGTGTCTTTTCCGAGGACTACGAAAGGGTATGTAGGGATGGTTGTGATGGTGGATCATAAGAGTAAATTTACGTATGCTGCAGCTGTGACAGATAAATCATCGTTAATGTTGCTAGAGTAATGGGTGAGAGAATGTTGCCCATGTGCATGTGTAAACCTGTGCGAATGTTGAGTGACAATGGACCTGAGTTTGTGGGATGTGCCTTTGAGGAGATGTTGAGTGAATGGGGAATAGATCATGTGTGAACGACGCCGTATATGCCTAGTGCGAATGGTTTGGCTGAAAGAACGATAAGAACTTTGAGTGAGATGTTACGATTGATGGTGAAAGATGGGAAAGAATGGGATGAATGTTTGGGAAGAGTGCTTTGGGCGTATAACATGACAGTGCATAATGCGATTGGAAAGTCACCATGTAAGTATTTGTTGAACCATGAAAGAATAATTAGGCCACGTATAAAACTTAGTGAGAAGGATCGTGAGTTGTGGAGAAAAAGGAATAAAAAGTTTGAGAGTTTTTCTGTGAGTGATAAAGTACCAAAGGAGATTGAGAAAAAAGGTAGACTGAAAATGGATAAGTTGAAAAAGAAGTTTGAAGGTCCGTTTGTAGTAAGAAAGGTTTGGTCGAATGGGGTAAGTTATGTGATAGTTCATGAAAGAGAGGATGGAAGTTTGGATGAACGTAGAGCGGATCCAATGTCAGTTGCGAAAGTGGCGTGAACCTCCTGAATATTTGGTGCAGCATCCGGTGAATGAATATCTGTCTGAAAGAATGGAAGACTGTTAAATGGTGGATAATATAGCTGGGGCTTTAGAGAGGAACCAGTTAGTGTTAGTTGAACATGGAAGGGGGAGGCGTAAGAGTAAACGGTTGAAAAGGGATGAATGGATGGAACAGTTCGGTGAGAGTGATGTGAGATAGTTTTCTGGGTTTGTGCAAGATCGAGATGGAGTATATGGTAGAACGCATAATATTTGTAAGTTTCCTTTGAATGAGTCTGAGTCTATGCTAGAGAATATAAATGGGATAAGTGTGCAATTGTAACAAGAGTCGATAAATGCTATGAAAGAATGGGAAGGTTTGATGGATGTAGTAGAGAGGTTAGTTGAGGATTTGAGTGAGATTGGTCAGGGAATGTCGGATGTGTGTGTGGATGAAGTACATAGAGAAGGGGCCATGGACAGACATGATGAAGAGACATTGCAACAGACGACAGAGACAGTTGATGGACCTGTGACTAGGAGGAAAGGCAGAGTGAAAGAGTATGACTGGGTGATGCCGAAAGCGTTGTGAATGAATGAAATGTGTCTGTGAAGATAGGGATTGAGACATAGTGAGGTGAGGAGAATTTAGGTGGGAGGGATGTAGCAGTGTGTTGGTGTCCGTCTCCCCTCTCCCGTCTCCAATCCCTTTCTTCTTTTTCAGGGTGTGGGGCTGCGAGTTGGAATGTCTTCGCTCCGGGTGGGGGGACTCAATAGATTTCTATTGCTCACCCCGCATTCATTCCTCTCTCTTCCTCAGGCATATGAATTTAAAGTGTTTAAGTTAAATTTATTCAGGAACTCTATACTAGTGTTTGCTGTTCGGTAATTATGGTGCCTGAGGTGATCAGAGAATAGTGAAGAGCCTAGTGGAGGGAGAGTAAGTGAGTGTTACTCCAGTGTGGTTGAGAGAGTGATAGTTGCAAGGATGGTTGAGTGTGGCAGTGAATCGGTGAATGAATGTGCCTTCTCTTTTCCAGCTCTGTGGTACCGATAAGGTGAGCGACATCTGCCTTTTTGGAGAGGGCTGAAGCCAGCCCTAACCTTCGCGCGCGCGCACGTACCTTAGAGTGTGGACCTTGGAAAGCGCCTCCCAGTCTCCAAGCACTAATTGGAGCTAGCGCCTCACCTACTCCAAAACAGTAGTTGGGACTAACGAGTGTCCCAGGTCCCTGAAGTTGGCTTTGCCGAGTCTGGGACCCCTCTGAATCCCGCAGAAAGTGGGCCCACCTCCCGTTTTCCCCGACTTGCGAGCTCCTAACAATTAGATAAGGGTGCACCCATTAATCCCCATATTTAGCGTGACTCCTTTTTCAGTGGCCGAGGTATTTTGTGAGGCCCTATCCACATTCCCCTTAGAAGTGAGGTCACTGGCCAATAGTGTTGTAAGGCCATCTCGATTGTACATTAGTGTATATGTATATAATCTTTGGAATTTAGGATATAAAGTTATATATTTGGGGGGTTTGGGGAGACTGTGATTGCTAAGGTTTCTGGAGTTTTTATTATTTATGAGATTATAATAAAATTAAGATTAAACTCTCTGCTCAATATCCTCTCCTTGAACCACCGAACGGATCTTGTTGGGGCGGCGGGAATTTTTCACTGGGGACTCGCGATCCCGCCGCCACAGCTGCCTAATCATCATCACTAACTCTATAATTTAAGAAGGGGAATTTTTTGAGTATTTGAAGTTTCGAGTTCATTTTTATAATTATTATAATTGGCGAAGTTCAGAAAATGTATACAAATTTAACCATCGCTGCTTTTTTTTAGGTTTGAAATTTTAATTTTAGTAGCGAAGTCATTGCTTGGTCTTAATTATGTCCTTATTGTAGCTTATGGATACTCAGTGTGCGACCATTTAACTGTATTATTTACTATGTCAATTAAAAGTCCAATGCAGTAATGGTGTGCGGAACAATACTGACTCTAATAATTTGTGAATCGGTGAAACCTCTCTGAAGATGTTAAGCGAGGTTATTCTAATCAAATTGACTCCATTCTGCTGAATTATGAAAACGAAGTACGAGGGATCTTCACAAGGCTTTGGTGCAAAAGGAAAGAAATATTCATTAAAAGTTAAAATAACACAAATGCCACTAATATTTTGTAAACAAAATTTGATAACGGCTCTGATCTCAAAAGTTTGCTCTTCCATCGATGAAAAAGCTAATTTCTTGTAAGTAGTCATTTAGTACCTGAAATGTGTCAGAGGAATAAATGACGGTTCTGCAGATAACAGCACAGACCAAAGATCAAACGTGTTTTGACTTGAAAATTTCTGATAATCTTTTAAATTAAAGGTTTGCACCAAAACCTTTTGAAGATCCTTTGTATGTTAATGTGGATGATGAAAATGAAATAGTAAAAATCACATATTGTTGTTAAATAGTGCCTATCATTTCATGGATTGCAGTATGCAGGTTATGCTTCCATGGTCGCTCACCATCCGAGACAACTGCAAAACCAACTCTCAAATCTCAGCGAGGCCTAGAGACGAGCTAGACTCAAAATAAAGGTTAGGAAAACTGAAGTCCTCACACATTTAAGGGAACCAGAAGCCCCACAGCGTATAACCACCGGCAACGATCATCTCGTCGAGTCAGAGCCCTTCACATATCTTGGGAGCATTTTATAAAGAGAAATAAGGAGCCGCATCCAGCTCGCTTCGTCAGCTTTGGACGGCTAAAAGAAAGGGTCTTGCTTAACCGCAATCTTAAGTTACACACAAAAATTGAAGTTTGCGTGGCAGTATGCGTCTCTACATTGCTCTACGGTAGTGAAGCCTGGGCACCTTATAGGCTGCACATAGGAACACTGGAGGCTTTCCACATACGTAGCCTCCAGAAAATATTAAGAATCACATGGAGGGATAAAATCACCCACAATGAGATCCTACAAAGAACAAACTGCGACTGCATAGAGGCGCACATCGCTAAAAGATCATTCAGGTGGGTGGGGCATGTGATCAGAATGGCAGATAACCGTCTCTCAAAGAGAGTAGTATTTTGTGAACTCGAACAAGGTACCAGACCAGCAGGTGGATAGAAAAGGCGGTACAAGAATCACCTAAAACGCACCCTTAAATCTTTCAATATCGACCATCGCTAACTAGAAGAACTAGCTGAAGACCGGCAACCTAGCGACAAACTGTTAAACAGGGTGTACATGAACTAGAAAGTGCAAGATGTGACAGAAGAGATCGAGTTCATGCAGAGAGACACCAGCAGCGACAACGCCCTGTCAACAATGAGGATATACCCCATAACTGCGACGTCTGACAGAAGGATTTTCGGACCAGGACAGGATTGTTGAGTATACGTGAGAAGAAATGGGAGAGATCATCGTCGAGCCGATGGACAACCCTAAGCAAGCAGCAAGCAAGCAAAGTTCAGCATCATTTCTTGATTACAGCCGTGCTTACCGATAAATGTTCTGAGGAATTTCTGTTTAGTAGGAAGAAATCACCCTAATGGAATGATCTCCGTAGTGTTCTTCACTTCACTGCAGTGTTTTGTCTACATTGAAGACAGGCTGGCAAACTGAGGCTCGGTGCCTTGTATGAAGAAATGAAAGAAAGAAGGCTAAACTTAATGCCAAACTCGATCTAGGTAGAACAAACGAGGAAGAAATTAGGAATGGTAAACTTGTACACAAATTTGCGAACAAAGATACAAAGAACTTCTGGAGATTGATACGTCAATGTGGATATAATAAAAATAATTCTTCTCCATCAAAAATGACGGAGATGAAAGTCATGGTCGAATTGCTGGATTTTTAGCAATAAGTTGAATGAATATTTGATAGCAGTAGCTGCCAGAATAAACCTGATTCATTTGATAGAATAGTTAAAGAACATTGTAAAGAAATTATGAGCATTAGATCAATAAGTCAAGTAGAGGTTAGAAATGCAGTTAATTCTCTGTAATTAGTTTTGGGAAATGACAATCACTATTCTTATAATTTTAAATTTTGTTCTGATATCTTCTACAGTTTCATTAGCAGAATATCACATGAGTTGCTCTCCAAATTTTCGCCTAATAATGATATCCTCAGCATTTGAGCACGTAAATTATTGGTTGCTGATTGAGAAATTAGTTGAAAGCAAAGTTCATCAGTCCCTAATTAATATAATAAATATTATGGTAATAAACCAGTTAGTGCGAGTTTCTTTTGCCCAAAGCAAATCTTCATTATGGAAAGTTGGCAATGGAGTGAGACAAGAGGGATATTTTCCCCTCTCCAATTCAATCTGTAACAGTCAAGAATTCGCGTCTCTGCTGTCACCTACGGATCTATCATTACAACGTCTTTCCATATGCTGATGATATTGTTGCATTTGCCTCTTCTTCACAGGCTCTGCAAGCTATAGTAAATATGGCTTTGCTGTCCCTGAAGATGAGTGGCATGAATATTAACAAAGATATGTCTTCTTGCATGGTGTTTGCCTATAATCTTAGCAAATCTTTAAACTTCGTTAACTTTTTGGTTAATATCTTAAGGATAAAGCAAGGATACCAAGTGAAATATCTTGGAGTAAATATCTCGTTTGACTTCGGAAACAACGCAGATATCCTGAGGAATGAGAAGGTCTTCTCTCTCAATTTCACTGCCTTATGCGCAAGTTGTGGAGCTTAATCAAGACATTGATTCAACGTTTAGAATCTTCTGTTTTTCGCTCTATGGGTACAGTTTGCAAAATGATCTTAAAGGATGCTTTAACAGCTTCAAGGTTCTCTTTACTCAGCTTCATAATTGTCTGAGGTGAATTTTCAACTTATCGACAAGGGAAATCAATTATTATGTATGCTCTCAAGTAAATTTCCTAACCGTTTCCCATTTTATAAATAAAAACATATTAAATTTGCTTTCAAAATTTATAGTTCCCTGAGTCCTTGAAAATTACCAATCAAGAGTTAGTTACCTACGAGATGGCTCCAGGATCCTGAATGATACGAAAGATTTGCTAAGAAATACTGATAATGGTAAATATGAGGAATTATTTTTAATTGTAAAATTTATACTCTTATTTAGATTGTGTGATTACTTTGTAAGTCTAGTATTTTTTGTTTCTTTTGTATATTATTGTAAACCCTATGTAACGTATTTACGAGTATACACCTCACTAAATATAAATATAAATTATTGTTTTAGATTATTATTAGTTTACGAATTAGAAATATCTATCTGTCTGCTTACCTATCCACTTGCCTACGTATCTACCTATTTATTTTTATCCTTTCTATTTAAATTTGGATTTATATTCTGTTTGATTTTATTGGCAACTTATTTTCATGGTTAATTTTCCATAGCTACTTTCCCAGTGAAATGATGAAGGGGGGAAGTTAGACACATTGTAATAAACAACTGAGCTGACCCGACTTCCTGTTCCACCTTCAGATCTGTAATGACCTCGTTTAATTGACTTAAGCTATTCGAATACTGAATCCTACCTACATTTAATAGTTACTTTAAAATTAGAACCACATTAGTTTAGATTTCGAAAGTAGATCTCCACTACTACTGTCATTATGTCCTTGAAGGAAATTATATCGAGGTATAACTTGTATGGTTTTCAGTTATATGCTTGTTTTTGGACCTTAGTAAATCATTTGACCTAGTAAACTATTACTTGTTAATTGAAAAAAATAATTAAACTCAAAATCCCTCCTTTCCTAATGGGGATAATTTAAAGCAATATTTAGATTCGCTTTCAAAATTTTTAATTCCAAAAGCCCTTGATTAAGTAAAATTAAGAGCTATCTGCAAGATCACTAAGATTTTATTATAGAAGAGTACAAAATATTGCCTAGTAAATATTATAATACACATGATTTGGTAAATAAAGACATAGACGTTATTTTTACGGGGCTATTATTGGTATAAGCAATATGAATATAAAATAGCGGTATAATTTATTATAAGGTGAAAACAATCTACATATGTAAATATGTTTGCTTATAACTCTCAATATGTGTAATCAATTAAAACTGCGATTTATTTTACGAAATAAAAATATGTCTATCTATCTATCTCTATCGAACTATCTTATGAGATAAATCTTATTTTATTGCAGAAACCAACTTTTCTTACTAACCTCCACTTGTGTATCTATCCAATCAATCTTTTCGGTTAAATTGAATTTATTGGTCGCTAAATTGAGATAATTCCTCGATCTTTTATCTTGTTTGAGTCGAAATTCTCTCGAATCATTTTTCTTTTGTACCGCCTGAGATTCTGGGCCTCTTTTTTTCTGACTTGACCCTTTTTCCGAAATAGCAGGGAGTTGTGTGGGGGGGGGGTGCATCACGTTTAGCGATGCATTTTTCCCTCAGACGACTACTAATTAATATAATACCCTGGCTAATGACGCTACGTACCTTTGCGAGGTAATGGAGAGTCGTGGTTCGCTCTCTTTCTGTGCGTGTCCTCTGCATTGATTGCTGTTTGCCGCTCCCGGAAGCGAACAGTTTCGCTCCTGCCTCAGTGAGTATCTGTCGGCCGCGAAAGGCGCTCCGGTGCGTTCGATTGGTGGGTCTCGATCTCAAGACGGCCGGTCGAAGTCTCCTAAGGGAAGAATCATAAATGTTTAAGATCCGTAAAATTCACGTTATTTTTTACAAAATTATAAGCTAGAAAAACACGTGGACCCATACAAACAACATTTAATTGTATTAATCTAATTGCGGTTTGCGAACTGTGTTTTGACATTTGATGTTTACCTTTCCATTGCTTCCATAAACATAAACTGTTTGGGAAAAGGGGGCGATATGGAGACTCAATAATTACATAGAGAGTAGGGATATATTAATGAGGGGTAGTATTTCTCTTTCTTTTGCGCTCTGTCTCATTCTCACTCTCTCCCATTCTCACTCTTTCTCTCATTCTCACTCTCTCTCATTCTCATTTTATTTCTCTCTTTCATTCTCTCACATTCTCTTTCTCTTTATTTCATTCTCAGTTCATCTCATTCTCTCACATTCTCTTTATCTCTCATTCTCATTCTCTCTTATTCTCATTTGTTCTCATTCTGATTCCCTTTCTCTATTATTTTATTTGTCTCTCATTCTCATTCGCTCTCATTCTCATTTGCTCTCATTTTCATTTGCTATCATTTACATTTATTCTGATTTTCATTCACTCTAATTCTCATTCTTTTTCATTCTTATTCTCTTTCTCTATCATTCTCTCTCTCTCTCACTCCTACGAGGAAGCTGGGTTTTTTTCAAGTGTTTCACTATCATACCCTCATCCCGACTCAGTATCTAATCTTTATTATTGGAATCTTTTTTTATCCTTATCCTTGTTTATTACGTTCATTTTTTTCTTTTTATCCTTCACCTCTCCCCCTCCCATCTCCCCTCCCCCTCACCCCTCCTACTGACCCCACTCAATAAAGATGATTCAGTATTTAAATCAGATTATTTCCTTATTTTCTCAATTAGAAATTTATTTATGCCTGCCTTCTGCCCCTTAACTACACCTTAGACATTTGCCAATGATTTTGTGTTATAAGTGCCCCCCCAACCCCTCCCACCCATTTTATCAGTATTCTTAATTGAATAAAATTTAAAAATACGTAGATCGTATTGACGCTCCAGGACTATTTTTTATATCTCCGTGAAATTGAATAATTTCCATTTTTTCCTCTCGTAAGACTCGCCTGGCACTATTTCCTTCCTCCAAGACAGCCTAGTACTCGGCTGTCTTGAATACTTATGCCCAAGTAGGCAGTCGCCAGATGGGCTCCCTGAATAATAAAAAAAAATCCTCCCTCCAAGACCTCCCCTCCGCCCTACGAATATAGGCTCACTTAGTGGAAAGGAGACGAAGAAAATAGAAATGAGTCGTGGCGATGACGAACACTCCTGCAAGAACCCCAGTTCTCAATGAACAGGGGCATGGCAAGTGCATGAATACACCCTACCCTAACCAAGGAGGAGCAGTGAGCACCCTGATTCATAAGAACGGCGTCGCAATGGGTTGAAGTTCGCACTTTTGGAGCCCTCGTGTTTATAATTGCGCACATTGAGATTTGATCGCGGCATTTAAGCTCCTCTATTCAATCACTCTTCTATCTCTTTTCTTCCTCCACGTCCTCTTTCTTCTTCCACTGCCATATTTTCTTAGTTCCACGCCCTATTTCCTTCATCTTCGTCCTCTTATATTCCCCCACTGCCCTCTTTTCAGTCTGAAACCCTCTTTTCTTCATCTACACACTTTTTTCTTCCAGTGGGCACACTTTTCTTCATCACCCTCACCCCCCTCTCTTATGTCTTCTCAGTCCTAGTCCTCCTTTTTTATCTCCTCCACCATAATTTTCTTCACCCACGCTTACTTCCCTTCCTCCCACGCCCTCGTTTATTCTCTTCCGCCCTTTTTAATCCTCCCCGTCCTGAGTGTGCCTGACCTCATTGGATTACGCCCATGTCTCTCTCTCTCCTTATCATTGATACGTCCAAAATCTTCTTACCCTCGACCTCCGTGTTCGCCGAGGGATCGAAAGGGGGTGGACGGTGCACCGGGGTAAATCCCCCCCTACACGTGCGACCGGGAGGGATGGCCCGCCCTCCTTGCCCCAGGGTGTACCCGTAGAGGGAGTGCCAGGCGCAGTATTCGTTAGTATGCCGGGAGGGATGGCCCGCCCTCCTTGCCCCAGGGTGTACCCGTAGAGGGAGTGCCAGGCGCAGTATTCGTTAGTATGCCGGGAGGGATCCTTGTATGATTGCGTGCCCCCCCCCCTTTCCCCAGGGTCTTACTGCCAGCAGGAGGATTTTCGGCTTGCTCTTCCTCACATTTTCACTTCCATTAACTTCACCTCTTTTCTATACAGCAGAACTTATAAAAGTTCTGCTGAAAATTCCCTCGTTGGTTTCCTTTTCAATTTAGCTAAGAAAAGTAGCTAATTCGCTCCTAGAGATAACATGCGCCCCCCTCCCCCAGCCCCTTTCTGGGTTTATCTTCCTCAGTCTTCTTTCATTTTTCCTACGGGGGAGTAGACCTCTTTAAAGGCGAAAGATGGCATTACGCATGTGTATGTGATTATGAGGTTACAAAGTAGGACGTGAGGCATAATTTTGTGAAAAAAAACAAGGAAAAAGGAAAGTAGATTCCGAGCGCTTTCCTCTTTATTGACGAAAACCTTTTAAGGGGAGGAACAAGGAGGCAGAATACATAACATATGTATAGAGAAGGAGTGTGCCCCCCCCCCCTCCAAACCCTAAGTAAAGGAGACAAAATCAAGGAGAAACTTAATTCGAGACGTTAGAATGAGATCGAATGCAAACAATCATTGGTTCAAATCAAAACTGAGCGAAATCTCAACACAAATACTTCTTAAATATTTCTTGGAACATAATTTTTGCCTTTGATAATAGATTTGGCGCTGTCCCGCTTGATTGCAATTGTACCTATGTCAAAATAAAGCGGATTGCTCACTATGGTTTCCTACAAAGATCCGATGTTCTAAATGTATTTGAGGTTTTTTCCCCGGTTTTTTCATAATAACATTTAATACAACCCTTTAGAATAAACTGTAGCTGTGTAGGTGATGAGGAATTCGACTGGGATTTTTTTTTTATAGAGTAATGACTGCGAATTAGTCTTGGGGAAAATCAATAACACAGCCGAAGCAGGAAACTCATCCACGGAAGAATCTTTTGCGAGTTTGGTTGGATATGAATGTCATAATCTATCTTGAACTTTCTAATACAAATCAACCTGACAATAAAGAAGTTTACTGTGTTCAGTTGGGCAGTTTACATGATGCAGTGATCGTTTTTTTTATTTAGAATCTCAAATTCCTGCGTATAGATTTTGCTCTCGAATTTTCAATCTTTTCCAATCAATGAACCAGAAAATCTTTTCAACCTAATATATTATTTTCCGTTTATTTAACATTTTTATGTCATGTTATGATGTCCCATCATAAAGTGTGCGGACGGTATTCGTTCGTATGATAACTGTTTCAGAAAACAACAACTTTTTATTTTATGAGATATATTCGTGAAATTTGGGTCAATTTGTCAAGACATGTTCTGTCGACCTCACTCGATGAACCGCCTGTGGTCTCGATGGAAACCTCCAGGCGACCTCGGAACCGGCCAAAGTCCTTCGTCACCAGCTCCTGTTTTAGGTTCTCGGAGGTCGTGATCATTCTAGCCCTCAGCTCGTCCTTCGGAGCTGGATGTGTTGGTCTATTGTTCCACTACGGCCCACACAGAGAACTCGAGGGGGGTTGCAGTCGAGTGAGTTGGGAGGCCAAATGTCAGGTGTTGTGTGATCGAATAAATTCTCCGACAGCCAGGCCTGTGTCTTCCAGCTTGTGTGGCAGGATGTAGAGTCTTAAGGCTTAAAGCTTCCCTGCAGAACACGGATGGAGTCGTCGGTGTCCAGCCTGAGGCCCTCAGGGAAGAAGTGGGCTGGCATGACATCACCTTCAATGCTGACGACACCAATGACCATGGTGGCGCTGGAACTTTCATCTGCATGACTCATGACACGTCCTTGATCTTCTGGTCTTGGCAGAAATTCTTTACGTGAGAGAAGAACCATAGCATGTCTGCTCAAACAGGTCTTTCAACTTGTTGATCAGCTTCTTAGTGCGCTTGAGTCGCTTTTCCTGCATCGCCTTGTAGAGGAAATGTCCCTGCTTCTTCTTTTATGAAGAGTAGTAAATGTTCTGATGAGCTTTTTATCTACATCTTTCTCCATTTCAATGTCACACATCAACTTTCTGGTATTATTATTGATGATGTGCTGGATTTCGGCAACGAATTTCGGCATTCTGTTAGTGGCAGAACGTCGAGCGTGGGATCTTCTCTCTGCTCTCGCCTCGCAGTCCAACTCTGACTCTTCTCGCTCCTTTCTGACCTTTTCCGCATCTTTTTGCTGACGTTGAGGAAGTTTGAAACCTCTTTTTTTGTCTCGTCGGCGCATATTCCAAGGAGCACTCCTTGCCTCTTCCATAGAATGGGAGGTTAAAATTTGACATTGTCAACCATTCTTAAAAATAAAGCAAAGAGGGTAATTGTTTTTAAGAAGAAAAAGACCGACAACGAATGTAAGAAAATATATGCGTAAAGTTAGTAGTTGAAAATTGCGAACAAATACGATCCCAACCTGCGATCTTTAATTTGTATTATATATTTCTGGGAACAATTATTGCATTTGATTAGAGATTTGGCGCTATCACACTTGAGGGCCTGATTCAAATTTTACATATGCAAATTAAAGCAGATTGTTTTATTTTTACATAAGTTTGGGTCACTGGCCTTCCCATAAGCTAAACCTATTTGTTTTCTTGATAAGTGAAATTGGTTATCAGTTTCTCGATGAAATTCATTCATTAATTGAAATAGCAAAGCAAAGCTCATGTGTTGACGTAACTATGAAAACAAACCACGCTGGAATTCACATTCTTAATTTTGTGGCAAATTATCCTTTGCTTATTCTTAATAAGTATCAGATAAGAGAATGAAAACAGGTTTTCACGATTTTATCGGATACTTCTTAAATAAAAGGGGAAAAAGACTTCCCAAAAAGGACCGTGAACTCCCGCTTAGTGTGTTTTCATAGTATCGCCAACACAAAAGCTTTGCGAAACTATTTCAATTAAAAAAATGAATTTCATTGGGAAACTTGGCACTGATTTCCTTTATCAAAGCGAAAAAAAGGTGTTTAGCTTAAGGGGAGGCCCTTGATCCCACCCTAAAGGCGTTGCGAACCAATGAAGCAGTGTTCGTGATAGGTTTACAGTGGCGAGGGCACTTCGCCTCCTCCCAATCGTGCTTCATTTACAACCTCCGAGTTGTGGCTTCTATCTCACAAGAGATGAAGGAGGTACCCGGCGTTGCCCGGGTAAAAAAAAAATCATAATTAAGATATAGTTTGAAATTCTTATACTTATCACAACTTATTCTTTAATCGATGCTACATCACAACACCTCTTGTTAGACAAAATTCTTCGTCTTTCTTTGTGGTGCGTGGACAAACAGGTTGCTTTTGCTTCCTACACGTGAACGAAGAGGGTAAATCTTACATGTCTCGCGATGGTCTAAACCCAGCTCACGTTCTTCCAGTTGAACAGACGATTTATAGATATAAAGATACCAGGCAATGGCTTCGCCACTCCATCCTAGGGAGGAGCTTGCGCTTCGCTACTAAGATTAAAATTTGAAATCTAAATAAAAGCAGCCATGGTTAAATTTTTATAAATTTTCTGAACTTCGCCAATTATAATAATTTTACAAAAGAACTCTAAACTAAATTTCCCCCCCTTTCAAAATATCACGTTGCTAAAATATAGTTCTAAAGGGTCTTTTAACAAGGACGCTCGAGCTTTGTCAGGCGATGGTGGCTATGTTGTTAAAACGACATCTGGCAACCTCACTGTGAACTGTTCAGTAGTACTTGGCAAGTCACGATGGAAGGTTATAGCGTTGAACAGCGTGTACAAATCATCAAATGTTATTATCAAAATCAGTGCTCCGTTCGACAAACATTCCGCGCATTACGTGATTTCTATCCTCTCCACAATCGTCCTGCCGAGTCCCTTGTTCGACGCTTGGTGGCCAAATTCGAGGCAAAAGGGTTGATCAACAATCAGCCAACACCCGTACGTCACCGAAACGCAAGGTCTGCTGAAAACATCGCTGCCGTAAATGAGAGTGTACGGGAAAATCCGAGGCAGTCAATTTCTTGTCGTTCACAAGAACTTGGCCTTTCTGCAACTTCAGTTTGGCGAATTATGCATAGGGACTTGGGTCTACACCCGCACAAAATCCAACTTACCCAGGAACTTAAGGTAAATGACCATAGACAAGGCCGTGTGTTCACTGATTGGGCTCTAGAGCAGTTTGAAGTTGCCCCAAATTTCCCCCCAAAAATCATCTTCAACGACGAGGCCCATTTTTGGATGAATGTATTTGTGAACAAGCAAAATTGTCGCATTTGGGACGAAAACAATCCACATGAGATACACCAGCACCAATTGCATCCCAACAAAGTCACTGTTTGGTGCGGATTTTCGTCTAACGGAATCAGCGGTCCGTATTTTTTTGAGAACGAAGATGGGATTGCCATAACCGTCAACGGCGAGACCTACAGATCGATGATAAGCAACTTCTTGTGGCCTCAACTGGATTATATGCCTGATATGCATAGTAACGAAATGTGATTCCAACAGGACGGCGCTACGTGCCACACTGCGCACGCCACGATAGACATTTCGCACCGAGATCATGCGATTTAACGCCATTAGACTACTTTTGGGGGGCTACCTTAAATCGCAGGTCTATGTGAGTAATCCGTAAACAATTGGTGTCCTCAAAATCAGTATAACGAACACCATCGAGCAAATTCAGCCAGATTTATGCGACAAAGTCATCGAAAATTGGGCCTCCCGAATACGTTCCACCAAGCGAAGCCGCGGCAGACATTTGAACGACCTCATATTCCACACTTAATGCCATAAAATGTACTTTCAAATGTAAGATAAATTGCGTGCATCTTTCACACACAACTTTGGGTTTTAAAGAATTCACAAAATTTCGAAACTTATATTTATTTCTGAACTTCACCATTTTTTTAGATATTATAAAAGAATTATTAGAAATAACTTTGATCAAAAAACATAAGTCATAACCAAACTAAGATGAAATTATTATTCAAATACTCAAAAAAATCCCCTTCTTAAATTATAGAGTTAGTGATGATGATGATGATAGATAGATAGATAGATGTTAAAACGACGAATCGAAATTAGGATGTTGTTTCTTTAATTATTCTTTAAATCATTTTATTTATACTAAATTTTGTAAAAATTAAAACTGAATACTATTAATCTTTATAGAGGAAAATTGGCTTAAAATGCGACAGTATTTTCTCATATATTTAGAAAAAGCAACGTATATGGACACTTCATAATACATATAGCCGATCACAACACCACTGTCACTTCCACCCCCTCCCTACACACTCACAATATCCTCCCGAAACCTACATATAAACCTTAAGTGGAATTGGTGTGACTACACCTGGTTCGCGAAGGGATCTCTTCTCCCTAGTTGATATCAATCCTCGCCCAAAATTACCGTCTATGGTGTTCTTGGGCGTACCAGTGATTGTCATTCTGATCTTTATGCGAAGTTCATTCTCCGGTCGGGGAATCTTGTCCAAAATTGAAAAAAGAGGAAGGGTAAAATGATCTAAGCTATGAAGAAATGTATAAAATTAAAGAAAAGTTTTGCACTGCGAAAAAAGTTGGATAAAGTAGAATATAATTAAGTAATTAATAAAATGGCCATTCGAGTAACGATCTCGGAAATCTCGATTCAAGTCGCCGAAAGAATACCAATACTCAAAAGTGAATTGGAACGAGACCAAGGACGAGTACTAAAAATGAAATGGAGCGAGTACATGAACGAGTACTCAACATAGAAATGGAGTAAGTACAATTACAAAGGTGAAATGGAACAAGTAAAAGGTTGATTACTCAAAGGCGAATTGAAATGAGTACAAGAAAGAGTATTCAAAGGCAAATTGGAACGAAACCAACTAAAAGTACTCAAATGCGAAATGGAGCGAGTACAAGTCCGAGGATTCAAACCCAAAATGGAATGATTATATGATCGAGTACTCAAAAGAAAATTAGAACGTGTACAAGAAAGCGTGTTCAAAAGCGAAATAGACCGAGTACAAGATCGAGTACTCAAAAGCGAATTGGAACGGGTACAATAAAGAGAACTTAAAAGCGAATTGAAATGAGACCAAGTACGAGTAGTCAAAAGCGAGATGGAACGAGTTCGAGTAGGAGTACTCAAAAGCGCTTGGGAACAAGACTAAAGACGAGTACTAAAAATGAAATGGAGCGAGTAAAAAAAGGGTACTCAAAAGAGAAATGGACGGAGTAGAATTACGAAGATTCAAAAGAGAAATGGAAAGAGTACAAAATTGATAATCAAAAGCGAATTGAAATGAGTACAAGAAAGAGTATTCAAAAGCAAATTGCAACGATACCAATTATGACTAATTAGTAGCGAAATTGAGTGAGTACAAGTATGAGTGTTCAAAATCGTAATGAAACGAGTAAAACTAGGAGTACTCAAAAGAGAATTATAACGAAACCAATTACAAGTACTCTAAGATTAAATCGAACAAAACCAATTACGAGTACTGAAAACGAAATAAAACGAGTTGTACGAGTACTCAAAAGCGAAATGGAACAAGTCCAAGTCGAGTGTTCAAAAGCTAAATAGAACGAGTAATATAAAGGTAAATGAAACGAGACCAAGTACGATTACCTGAAAGCAAAATGGAACGAGTACAAGTAAAATTATTCAAAAGCTAAATGGAACGAGACCAGGTAAGAGAACTCTAAAGCGAAATGGAGCGAGACCAAGTACGAGTACTCTAAAGCGAAATGGAACGAGACCAAGTATGACTACTCCAAAGCTTAATGGAACGAGTAGAAATACGAGTACTCAAAAGTAAATGGAACGAGTACAAGAAAGATCTCTGTGAATATGAGACCCTTCCGACTAAATGGAAGGAGAGAATCAATGACAGATTCGGACGGAACTGAAGAAAATATTGGAACCAGATTCCACCCAAGCGTTCCTCGGACCGACCGAGCGCAAAACGCCTCCGCCATTAAAAAATCAAACAAACAAGGTCAACGAACCTCAGTCGTGTGCTCTCAATTATTCTGACTTATGACCTTACGACCTTCACAACTTTAATAATTCCCTCACTAACCTCAGGAAGACCTTTGAAATTATATAGTTCGAAGGAGAATATAAAATAACATAAGGGTTTCAAATTTCATTAGAATTGGTAGAATAGTTACGATGTAATTGCCAGATAATTCCCGAACTAACCTTGGGAATACCTTGACAATTATATAGTTCGAAGGAGAATGTAAAATAACATAAGGGTTTCAAATTTCGTTAGAATCGCCTGAATAGTTAAGATCTTATTGCCAAATAGCTCCTTGAAAAGTAAAACAGTTACCATCTGATCGATGGACCTATGGATCGACTAAAAAGAAAGAGATAAAATAGACGAAATGAGAGCCATTAATAGTCTATTGCGACTGGCAGGAGAAATGGAGAAATGAATAAAACAAAACATGAAAGTATGCGTGTTTATCTATGTACATATAGATATACATCTATGTGTAAGTGTATGTGTGTGTGTAAGAAGATAGAGGTCTAGGAAAGAGGTGCATGTAGGATGATGTTTATATAGATTAATGCACGTGTGTAGATTGCAGTGTATTAGAGAGGTGGGGGTGTATGTATGAATGCAAGTCTCTAACTTTTTAGCTTGTAATTAATTCTAAAAGTCTTAAAATTAGTAAGAATATAATCGATAAAACGTAAGAATAAGGTAATTGAAATAATAATAATCTTATTAAAAGAAAAAAAGAAATAAAGCTAAAAAAAAATAGAACAAAACACTGAAGGAAAACAACAATAAGAATTGAATATAAATATTCGGAAAATGATAGACGTAATAATATTCGTAGCTGTCTATCAATAAGTTAAAAAATGAGGTAGTAAATTTAAAGATGGTATAAAAAAGATGAAGAAAAGAAGTGACGATAAAAGTGATTGTAGATATGAAAATAATATTAAAGGGAAGTAAAAGAAAGAGACAAGAAGATTCAGTGACATCGAAACTTTCAGATCTTCCGCGATTTTTCCTATACTTTTTGCTTTGTCTTCGTTTCATGTCCTTTTCGTTCCTCTAAGAATCAAGGGTTCCCAAACATAGAGAAAAGAAATTGAAATAAAGTGAAAAAGAAAAAGTGAATGGAATAATGAGAAACAAGAAGCTCAATTTTATTCCTGTGGCCACACATAAGGATTATATTGAGTAGGTAAGAGGCAGATTCTAATTCAGTCACCGAATATTAATTTATAACTTTATTTTACTCAAAGCAAATTGTTATTATCATACACATTACATTCTCTCAACACTTTCTTAAATAAACACATTACATTCTCTCAACACTTTCTTAAATAAACACATTACATTCTCTCAACACTTTCTTAAATAAACACATTACATTCTCTCAACACTTTCTTAAATAAACACATTACATTCTCTCAACACTTTCTTAAATAAACACATTACATTCTCTCAACACTTTCTTAAATAAACACATTACATTCTCTCAACACTTTCTTAAATAAACACATTACATTCTCTCAACACTTTCTTAAATAAACACATTACATTCTCTCAACACTTTCTTAAATAAACACATTACATTCTCTCAACACTTTCTTAAATAAACACATTACATTCTCTCAACACTTTCTTAAATAAACACATTACATTCTCTCAACACTTTCTTAAATAAACACATTACATTCTCTCAACACTTTCTTAAATAAACACATCACATATTTTTCTAGAGGTTTCTACTTCTTAAATTTGATAATAATATTTACTTTGGTAAGACGATCTTAAAGAAAGAAAGAGAGGAGAGGAAATGAATAAAAGAAAAATATATGAAAGAAAAATGGGTGAAATAAAAATGGCTGAAAGAAAAATGGCTAAAATAAAAGTAGCTAAAGGATAAAAATAAATGGATAAAAGAACAATGGATGAAAGAAAAATGGATAAAAGAAAAATGGATGAAAGAAAAATGGATAAAAGAAAAATGGACAAAATAAAAGTGGATAAAATGAAAGTGGATAAAAAGTGGATGAAAAAAAAGTGGAGGAAAGAAAAGTGGATGAAAGAAAAGTGGATGAAAGAAAAGTGAATGAAAGAAAAGGCTAAAGGAAAAATGGATAGAAGAAAATGGATAAAAGAAAAATAGATAAAGGAAAAATAGATAAAGTAAATATGAATAAACGAAAAATGGATAAAAAAGAAAATTGGATAAAAGAAAATTGGCTAAAAGAGAATTGTATAAAAGAAAAATAGATAAAAGAAAAATGAATAAATGAAAAATGAATAAATGGAAAATTAATAACTAAATCGAAAATGAATAAAAGATCAAATAAAAAAGTATGAAGGATAGCAGGAATAACAAAGAAGCATTGAATGAAATAAAGAAAATCTAGGAAAGATATTGAAAGAAAGAAACAAAGGAACTAGAATGAATGAAAAAAGAACGAATGAAAAACGATAATTAAGCAAACAATAATTGAAAGAAAGCTGGAATTAAAGTAAGAAAAAGAAAGAAACCCCCCAAATAAAAATAAAGTAAAAGTTATTGATCCCAAAGGTTGCACACAAAAATCACCTCTTTCATATCTCCATCCACGAAGCGAGATTGAAATGCTTTCTTTGCCTGGCCTGAAAAAGGATGAAATAACTTCAAAAAGGGGCCGATGGCAATAGCTCCCCCCTTAAACTCGCTTCCCCCTTCCCCCCCAAAATGATAAAAGGATTAAATTTTCAGTTAAATAATTTTGATAAAAAAGAAATTAGAATTTGAAGACCCTGAGGCAAAATAAAGCTCCTGACGCGAAAGCAATTTACGATGATTGACGCTTCATTTTGCTACATGGAATCAGATTTACAGCTCTCAACACCTCCACTTGAAGTGATTGCACAGAAGTAATTGCAACAGTTTGTGTTTAGCATGAGAGTGTTATGGTATTAGGCAGGAAGCGATAGTCTGCAAACTCGCTTAAGGTGTGAAGACGTTCGTGGTCATTTCAACCGCTCTGATGTTGTAGGTAACATTTAGGACAGATTTTAAGAATGTTTTTCAAAGATCTGACCATCTATTTTCTGTGAATCTTAATATTAAATGAATATACCGAGTTTTGCAAAAGTTCTGTTACACTCGGGTTTTTTTCGAGAGGTTTATGTAAATGATAGAAAAAGTCCGTCAAACAAACCTAAATTTCTATTTTTCCAGCACGTATCATTAAAATAACTTTGAAGTAAGGTATGTCGAAATGGAAGTGAAAAGAATAGAAATCTCTGTTCTCCTGTGCGCCACAACAAGTCCGACATCGCCCCGCGGATCAACGTCAGCCGAATCACCGTCTACAGAATCGCAGAGAAGCTCTAGAACGGGGAAGACCTCAAAGATCGACCTCATTTAGGCAGATCTCAAGCTGTTAATTATTTGGCTGTGAGAAAGGCCGTCGAAAGTTATCCGAAGCACAAAATTATGCCCTCGCGAAGAAGAAGAACACCTCAGGAGCCACAGTATTCAAGGCCGTCAAGGAGGAAGGCAGCAAGAGCTTAAGGTGCGTGCAAAGGCCACTCACTTCTCACCGACCATATGCGAGAACAACGTCTCGAGCGCTGTCGTCGCCTTTTCACCAACTTGAAGAGTCATGTCAATCGAGTTCTCATTTTTTTCCGATGAAAAAACCTTTACGTTCGATCCGGTCATCAACAAACATAGCGACCGTGTGGTAAAGCTTCTGACAAGACTCCTCTGAGGTCCGCTACGTGTCCACGAGCAAGCGCTCAGCTTCCGTGATGATGCTTGACGTGATGGTGCTTTGGTACTTTCATGTAAACACTGAAGCCAGAAAGCCAGTTGGTTCACCCCCGACGGCTTCTTAGCGGGAGTTCGCAAAAGAAGATGACCCGAATGGCGACGCGAAAAACTCATTTACTTTCATTATTCTATGCAGACACTCACTCTAGCCTTCTCACTCTTCATGTCTCACTTAATCGCTTATCCTCGATAGTTGGAGTTCAAGCTGTACGATATGAATGAGTCTTTCTGACTCATTCATCCCATATATGATAGCAGTGTTCTGAATCCACCGACATTGTCACAAGAATTTTAACTCCAGGATTTTCTCACCTCCTTTTTCTTAAGATGTTCATTGTCATTCAAACCAACCATTTCTTCACTACAAAACCGTATGCCTTGGATTGTTGTCCTGTCTGAAGTAAAAATGCCGAACCAACTCAAGTTTTTCTTGCATGTGGTAGAAGGGCTTCTTTCGAAATCGACCCAAATCACCTTTCCTCACTATTTTTTCAATTTTTATTAGTTTCTTTACTCTTAACAGCAAAACAACTTAATTACTCTTATGCTCTATAAGCTATTTGAGCTAACGAATAAGGATTTGATTACGATCCTTGCGCTACTAATGAACCCTGAGATTTTGTAGTTATGATTATTCACTGCGCTATTAAGAATCACTGAGATTTAACTAGGATTGCTCACTGCGCTATCATTTACCTCGTTATTATTGTTAATAAGTGACGGCCTAATTTATTTTGTCTTTCTGGTGAGAGTTGCTTTAAAGATTCAAGCGGAGAGCTGCGAGGCGAGAGGTCCCGATATGATGAACAAGGCATGGATGGTTTGGAGAAGGCGCGAAGCTCGGCAAGGAAGATGTGCGACCTTTTCTACCTTAGGAGGTGACGCAGTAATGACACGCAGAGTTCCAAAGTGAGAGGTAGCGCTATCCTAGCCTTGGATGAGTTAGACTAGAAATAGAAGTGTGTGACCTTTGACCTTTGGAGATGAGACACGAGGAATTTGGGTATAGATGGTCTCCTCGTGTTTTTTAACGCTCCTCTTCGGTCGTGACTGTACAAAGAGTAAGCAGTAACCACAGCTTATGAGAAGGAAGTGTTAGGTAAAGGTGGTCTTCTTAGTTTGGCTGGTTTAACTCGACTCTCTCTTGGCGCGGAGGTGCGCAGTTTTCATATCATTACCCCAACTGGGGTATGTTTGGGAGACTCATAACTGCCAGTGGTTTGCTGTGAATGAATCCTCATAGCGCCTCATGGATTTAGATTGAAACCGAATGACGATGCATGAGGAACCACGTGTTTAGTAGAAGAACCTGGCAACTACAAGCTTTTCAGCGATTTATAGTCCATAATGTTTAATTATAACTTAAAAGATTCTATGCATACATACACCTCTGGAAGTATATTAATGATCGTATTAACTCTGATACATAGAATTTCAATGTGGATAAATATAAGCCCTCGTTGCGCAGCATATCAAATCTCTTTAATGTATAAACCATTTTTAAAACAATTTTATGATAAATGGATACAAACTACTCAATCTTACAATATTGACAGTTATATTAAAATATCTGTTTCAATCGGAATGTCATTTGCGCATAGAATCTTACACTTCTAAAACTTTTATTCTCAAAGATGAAGAAAATACCAAGTGATTCTTTGGATAGCAAACAATCAAAAGCTTTGGAAATATCAGTCGGTTTATAACAAAAGCGCCGCTTCTTTAAGCCTGAGAGTCATCAAGCTCCGTAAAGTGGAACTTTGCTTTTTGTTCCAAAATGGATCAGACTGAGAATAAGTGCATGCCACTATCAGCTCTTAGGGACACATTGTAGTCTGATTTCGAGAGGGGATGACGCATTCTAGTTACGTAAATCACATACATTCCAACTTTATTTCTGTTTTACTTCTATCTATGTAAGAAAACTAGAAAAATAGTGTACACTGTGTGTACAGTGTATTAAAATGAAATACCAATATGCAACTTTAGATTCAATTCATTTTTGCCATGATGATCCGATTCCTGCCATGTAGACAGAGTAAGGAAGAGTCAAACGCGTGTCTTGTCACCCATTTTGTGGGGACATTTTGTCCCCTCATTTCCCGTTACTTCTACATATCCTGAAACTAAGCAAAAGACCATCTCTACATCCTTCCGTCTCGCAGCAACTATAGAGTCATGTATAGTGCATACCAGAGGGGGCGGGGATTACAAACCTCTGAGGACACACAGTGCTCTCTGTGAGTCGATATATATAACAATTCTGACCCCAATGACGTTACGAGGAGTGTTCTGTCTCAACGGTTAGTGTATTTTAACCAACTCGTTCGTGAAGACAGATGCAGCACTTGAAAGAGCCATGTCAGCTTCAAACAGAAGGATAAGGTGTGGACGCCGACCTTTTGTTCGGATTTGGAACCATTCTTATGCAATTGCATAGCTTTAGTGTGACACAACGAGTGTTCAAAGAAATAATAACACAATACTCCTTAAGCTTTTTAAGCTTTGGAAGTAGAGGCGTGACGACGAACGTTCAGATGTAGTACTTTTAAGGGTGGCGTCCTGGACAACAACACTGACGCCAGCGGCCCAAAAGCTATATCAAGTTCTCGATCGGCCGTAGATGTAATGAGAGCCGTTGGTTACTGAGGGAGAGACTGGTCTTGCGCCTACATTACAATAATGCGTTGTGTACCTTGTAAAGCAAACGCAATCTCCAAAGCATCAAAAAGGAAGCTTTATACAGGAGATGAGGGAAAGACACTGGTCGCCAAACGGCAAGCATTGCGGTGGATAAAGTCAACTTCTGAAATTCACAGTTGCGTACAATTTGCATCCTTAGTTTAACTTCGAACGAATAAAAAAAAGTAAAAGTTTAAAAAGGTACTGATATAGGCCCCCGAGGTACTGAACCGAAGAAAAATGGCGTCAATGGCACGGGTACATAAGACCCTAAGGCTGCCACTATAAGCCTACAAGGTGAGACGTCGGTCAGAAACAAGGCCAAGAAAACGGTTCGGCTCTACTACATCTAAGTGAGCCTTATTTAGGAGCAGCAGGTTTAGGTCGAGTTAAAGCATATATGACGTCGTAAAAGTACACAGCCTTAATCTTAGTTAAAAAAACGTCTGCTTGGTGTCGATATTCCAAAGTAGGCATTTTGGCTGCTTCAAAAGAGATCGAAATGTATACGTAAACCGAAGTGTGGACATCTTCCGGTAAAACGGAAGAGGAAGATGCCCAAGAAATGGCCACTGATAACACTTCTTTGCGGGAAGAGCTTTTCCTAAGCTATTAGACCGGAAAGAGCACCCTTCAAATGCAAGCGGAATTGATCATCTCGCAGTAACTGAGACAAGAAATTTAGGGGGTGTCCTATCATCTTCATAATCTGGAGAGTCTCCATGATACTGCCTCCCCCCGCGATATCATAGGCTTTCTCCGGATCAAAGGACACCGTCGCGATGTGATGTCTCAAATAACATTTTCCAGCAGGAGAACAGCATCCAACGTAAACTGGAAGTTGTGAAAGACGAAATATACAGGACAGAGTTGACCTCTGATTTCTAGATAATATGGTAGCCAATTTCTTCATCAACTTGTAGGGTGAAGCGAACTTGGACCGTACATGGACCGTACAAATGGCATTCTTGCCAAAATATGGGTTTGATTCAGTTTACCTTTGGCATATAAAACAGCTCTGATGGGACGTCACATTCCTCTTCTTCCTGTGGAGCTCTGACGCCATTTTTGTTTGCTAAGGAATTTTTTTTAATATTTTACGTCTCTGACGAAATTTTTACGATTTACATTATAGTCCAAAGCTTTTGTAAATATTGCGTGATTCCGCTGGTTATGGTTTCCATGGTAAATATGATCATTGTGAAGTAAAATGAGTGTGATTTCATAACTTTGAAGAGCGTGGGGATTTCTGTGTTTACAGTTTACATAAAATGGCCCGTAGTACACGGTCCGTACAAAATTTGAAAATTCGTGAAAATTATACTAATGAAGATTTCGTTTTGAAACTACTGTCTGTTGATTACGTAACATTGTTTTGTGTTTAAAATGTGAAAAACCGACTAAAACATTAATAAAAATAAAAGATATGAAAGTGCAAAGTTGACCATTTTTATCACTGTTAAATGATGTTATTATCTAACATTTTATACGATAGATGCACGATTAAATTATATACAGTGTTGTGCTAAGTGTATTAAGAAATAGGTTAAGTGTTTATGTTTTTAAAATATTTTTTAAACAATTTTCAATTTTCCAGTTGCATTATTGCAGTAAGATGGGAATTTTACATTGTCTAATGAAGTTATTAATATATTTATGCAATGAGAAACAATGAGGGCTGTTCATTACTTGCTCAAAAATGTCTATAAAATTAAGAATTTATTATTTTTTATATTATTTTGAAACCTATGTGAAGATGTAAAATAACAAGTCTAACCATTTTCATAACATTTGTGTATCATTTTCTAGTAGTAGATCTTTTAATTTCAGTTGTGGTAGAATCAGAAAAAAATACTAAAATGGTACCAAGGGAGTACGGAGCGTGCCGTTTAAAAAAAACGACACCCTAAATCTAAACTGGCAAAACATATTTCAAAGTGTGGGAAATAAAGCTATTTATGTGAGCTACCTGTTGAGCACTTTGGTTTTCTGCTAACTTTAAAACTTTAGTTTTGATGACCAAAAAACCACTAGCAGTATGATACGTGTCCAACTGATCCTACAAGTCAGAAATGCGCGGAACCGGCCGGAAAAAAGAGTCATTTATATTCTGATTTCAAGAAACTATCACAATATCCATTTGCTATGAATTTTGGAAACTAAATTCTGTCCAATTCCTCTTGAAAAAGACCTTTTCTCGCTCACTCAGGTGTCAATGCATGGATTGCGGAATATCACACGGACCAAAGGCGGAATGCAACTCGCCCAGTGAAAATAGATGTTGTTGGGTTATCCGCATCTGGAGATGAATTCCAGTCGTAATCCTTCTTTATAGTCCACAACAAGCTTTAACCAGTTGTGCAGCAGCATCTCGCCTAGAGTGTGAAGAAAATGTGGTCACGAAAGAGTTTGCTACGAATAAAAGGCAGTCTGCTTTTAGCTCTGGATGAAGGAAGAGGGTCCAGCGAAAACAGACAGAATCCTCTTGATACACTTTGACCTTTATGCAAGGGGGGTCTTTCCTTTGAGTAAAGACACCTGCCCCCAACAAGAGTGGCGAGAGTGTTTCGAAACATACCGGAACTTGGCCCTCGCTCAATGAAATTCTTTTTTATTTAATATATTTATTTGGGGGGAGTAGGTAAGCATCCAGTTTTCTCTCCACTCCGAATGGATTTGAGGCTGAACTGATCAGCTCAACCTGGTACCTCTCCGAGATGTGGAAGAATTGATCTGTCTCTGGTGCTCCACCGGAAGAATAGGAGCTATCCTATCCCTGAAGTATGAGGCGGGGGCATCTTGTAATACGCGCTCCCCTCGGGATTTGCATCTTTTCGGTCATCCCCACGTAGCGTCGAGGACCCAGACCAGGGTCTCGATAAGCCCAAGTCTTATTTTAGGCCTGCACGCCTAGGGGACAACACCCATTGGGAAGTTTAGGGTTACCAGTAGCCGACCTCAAAAACGACGTTAGTCCTCGGTAAAATAGGTGGTTCAGGCACAACGGAGTCCACCACCCATTACTTCTCCTCAGAGTGTCTCTATAGGCCAATTCAGCCATGTTTTATTTGGTGGACCTTAAGAAAACACAGGGGGAGTAATGAATCACAGATAGACAATCACAGAGGGATTACTCCACAAAGGTTATCAAGGGAAAAACTCCTTTGCACAGGTATATAGAGAAGGGGACCCCCCATCCCTCACCTTGAAAGAATTTTGAAGGGATAATGAGAACTCATGCGATGGGACGCCTCCGTATTAGATATGGAGCTAACCTAGGGCAGCGCCAGAAGTGTTTTTTTGCCCGTGATATAGTGAACTTACAGCAGGACCTTGATAAAACTGCCTGGTTGACAGATAAATGGTAGATGAATTTTAATATACATAAAAAGCAAGGTTATAAACTTAAGATGTCGAAATTTAAGCGCAGATTATCAAATAACTGACCAAAGTCTAAATTCGATTACCTTAGTAAGGGACGAAGGGGTTGAATTTTGGAAGAACTCAAAGTATCAAATCAATTTCCTCTAAGCTAGAAAGAAATCAAACAAGATGAGATACATTCCCCGGAACTTCATGTTTAGGTCGGAAGATATCAATTTGCCTCTATATAAACCCTTTGTTTGTCTTGATCACTAAAACAATGCAATTTTGCTTCTCCTTCCTGAATTACGGCATAGCGCTGTTAAAGCTGGCACAACATAGGGAAACCAAACCAATCCCCGACCTATGGAATAAACCGTACAAAAAAAGAATGATCTCTCTACATTAACGTCCTAAAAGATCAGAAACAACTGCATTTCTATCACAAAATAACTTTTACCAGAGAAAATTCATGATTTCCAAAATTGGACTTCAACAACTTACGCGTCTAGACTAGGGATGAGTAAAAGTTATACAACTTTGATAATTAAAACTAAAGCTATTAACAGATAAGCAATTTACTAGAAGAATTGGTGCAAAAAATGATCCGAACGACAGCGGACGAAAATAAAATTAAATTAACGATTAACTTATCAATATAAAATATTTGTACAAGATATGAATTACTATATAGTATGTAAGTATTATTCTAGATGATCCATCGACATCTCTTACCTCAGGAACGAACCAGCCCTTGATACTCTTGTGCACTAATCTTACTCCATTCATCTTGAAACATTTCGTAGAGGGCTTGAACTGTTTTCGAGTTCATCGCTATAGACCATTCTCCGTGTGTTTTCCTAACATTTTCAACGGGATTTAGCGCCGGACTCTGTGAGGCCATTTCATAAGACTCGTGTGCTCGTCATCCAAGAAAGTCTTCATCGATTTGGTCGTGCGCCAATGGGCGTTATTCTGCACGAAAGCTGCAGGATGGCTTCGGAGGATAGCAGACAGGGCAAAGCATGCTGTCGCAGAAAATCCTTGCACAGGTGTGCATTCACTGTACCCCATAAGGGCACAAGCCTCCCAGTACCTTATACTGAAGTTATGCCTCAAATTCGTTACTGAAGTAGACTTGACCCTATTGGCCATCTGTCCATGTACCGGGTGTGCTCAGTGGTGAATGTAAGATGTGTCTTCTAGTTCTTCGGGCTGATCAATGGCTTGACCACTTTTGTCCGAGCATGAAAATTTTATTCCTCTACTGGACGTGTCCCAGCCTGTCTAGAGACGTCGATGGCCAAGATCTCACTAAACTCTCTAGCAATTATTGCATTCCTCTTGAAACGGGTTTTCTTCACAATTTGGGTAATGGCTTGCTCTTCCCTTTTTAGGTCTTCTTTCGACTGACGGTTGATTTAGCATCCTTACATAAACTTATTTTGTCATAGGTTGACAGAATCATATAGACTACAACTTTGTAGCGCTTGACAGTCTCTGCAATAGCTTGAATTGCAAGATCATCTTAGTGGCGCAGCTTTATTATCATCTTGGTGGCGCAGCTTTATGATCATCTTGGTGGCGCAGCTTTATGATCATCTTGGTGGCGCAGCTTTATGATCATCTTGGTGGCGCACCTTCATGGTCATCTTGGTGGCGTAGATTTATGATCGTCTCACGGGCAGAGATAGGTGAGACATTTTTTAGGCACCTATGTTACCAGGACGACAGCTGTAAAATAATGACCTAAGTTACACGAGACTAAACTCAAGTTAGTTGCTATGGAAACAATACCAGTTCTCTCTACCAGAAACTTTAGCGAAACATAATTTTGGAACACTCAATTGTTCTAGTAAATTAGTTATCTGCTAAAAACTTACGGTATATTCGGCCTATTTGCATAACCTTGACTCATACGTAGTTAATATATGTAGTTTATCGTATACCAACTTTGGAAACCTTGAAATTTCACTGTCAAAAAGCTATGGAAGATGTTTTGATAGAAATACAGACGTTCTGATCTTTTTGGACGGTAGACTACCTATAATCACTTCATGTAGGCGATTACGTCGACAACTGATTGGGGCGTTTAAAATACTAAAATATACAAGCAATATTAATTACAAATCCACTCGCTAAGATGGATTTATATTAGTAAACAAGAGCCTAACCATAGCTCGAATTACCTCAGTTATAAAATCACACAGACGTGGAATAGTTTACCCAACCAAGGAAACCCAATTACAGGTCATTGTGTCTAAAAATCGACCTAAAGAATATTTTTCAGGAGGAAAATTACCTAGTAGGAATGAGAGATGAGAGCGCCCACTAAAAGAGCAAGAAGAAGAGCGAGGAAAAGCTGAAAAGTAACACGAACGAGGGAGTAACCTCATCAAAATCATCGTACAAATACGTTTCCCGTCCTGGTCTCGCACTTTTCTGCCGCTGTTTCCTTCCACTGTTCGAGGTGAGGCTGAGCGAAGAAGACCTTTCCCATTCCCACCTTTGTTGTGAAAGTGTATTAGAACGTGCGCAATTGTGCATGAAGTCCATTCCTTCAGGAATCCTAGGTGCACACGCAGATAAGTATATATCCGCAATCCTATACATTCCAAAGAAGCAGGATTATATTTTTTGGTACACCTGAAAACGCTATGTAATTCCATCACTTTTAAATTAAATATATACTAGGGTCTTTGCTAGTCTTTATTCTCTATTTATTTATTCATCCTTTCTTTTTCATCTTCTTTTATATACTATTTAATTATACGGAAAGAAGTTAAGCTTAAGAAACTTGCGCCTTCCGGTCGCTATCGCGCCAAGTAGTTTCCTCTTTAGTTTCTCAATCTATGGACCTTCCACCATTTCCACTTCTCATAGCTTTCCTACTTTGACGAGAACGCTCTCTCAAGCTGCCTTGCCCGTGTTGGCTTTCACCCTAAAGAGAAAATGTATTTCGGAAGCACAAAATACACTCTCATACACAATCTTTAATAGTCTCATACACTCTATCTAATACTCTATCTCACTTACTCTCACAACTGAATATATATTCAAAACTTTTCCTCTCAAATTGCCTGAAAAGATTACTTCCTAAGCATTTTTTCCACCCACTTGTTAACATAACACCAAAGGCGTAGAAAATTGGCCCACTAAAAACGCTAAAAAATGTTCCCATATTAAATTGTGATCAATTTCCTAAATCCTTCATTACACGCAAGATATAATTAACCACTGTTTCAGTAATCAGAAGCAAATGCTTTGAATTAAAACGTATTTGTCGTTAATAAACAGAAATAAACTAAGGGAAAAACCTGAATTCAAATATAGTATTCATTAAAAGGTGAAATAAGAGAGCTTTTTATTAAAATTAAACCTTTGTAAATAGTTTGCTGCTAACTATAATCCCTTTATATCTAAATGAGCTTAACAAGATATCACTGAGCCTTTAATCAAATTGTAATGAATCTGTTTCCGGAATTTAATTGTGAAAATGTAACTCTCGTGTGTAAAAAGAGTGACAAGAAAAACCGAGTAAACTATAAATTATACAGAGGAATTTTTAATGACCATTTGTAACTAATTAGCGTAGTATTTAGAGAAAAGGTACTTGATGATAGTCGATGTACATGATTTCAGAAAAAATAACTCATGTTTAATCGTTTATTTAAATAAAATATATGACATTTGGGGAAGAGTTGAACTATTTTATAATGTGTTTGATCAGTGCCCATTGTAGGCTTTTAAGAATTCTAAAGAACGTATTGGAATTGAGGAAAGGTTTTTAACAGGGTCAAATACAAAAAGGTCGGCTGAAGTCAAATGTTGATTTAGGACAGTAAACGTAGAAATTAAACTCATGAAAACAGTTATGTTCTAAAAGAATCCGGTTTTATAATAATGCGATAGAACAGGTTAAATATTGGCCTTTTATGTCAAACAAAATAAATGAACCTGGATGAAATATCTAGAGCTAGTAATTATTGTGTTGAAATGGCATCTAAGCGTTGTAATCCCTGATGAGCGAGGCGAAGCACCTAAAAGTGTAAATAAGCATTTCAGTTGCATTGCTCATATTGCAGAATATAAATGTAAACATAGAGTCATAATAGACTACAAATCTAATTAACTCAAAATGAGTTAAACGTTGCTCTTACAAGACTATGTTTTACATTTAAAATATATCGGTTTGGGGATTAAGTTATAGCGTGTCAATAAGAGAGGAAATATATTCGTTAACGAAGCAATCACAACATTGAAAGATTAAAAAGGTCTACCGTTAAATTGCTGCTAAATGAGCTGTGTAGAAAATGAGTTTGTAGGTATCTTTTGAATTGGGTAAAACGGCATTGATTCATTAAATACTTCCGCTGCTGTGCCAGAAGTCATTAATGTTTTCGCTACCATGTAAATTATTATCACAACTAATTTCACAGTTCAATTTTTCTCAAGTACCAGGCACATAGTTGAGTTTTGGATCAACAATTAGCCCTTATTGGTATTTTTTTATAACGAGCATTTATTGATTTAGTACTTATTTTAGTGAGTTGCTGTCTATTCTAGTTGAAAGATCGCTGCCTCGTGGCAAGGCCACGTATTTCGTCCTCGATAGGTTAAAGTGTCCTCCGGATTTAAATTTGCCTAGCTACCAAAGTTCTTTAGACTAAAAGCATCAACTTAAGGATTCCATCACTTTCTGCAGAGATACGGGTTTCGAAGTAGACAATTCCGCCTAGATCAACAGGACAGCTAAGTTCTTGCTTTAAACCACTCCAGCTCAATTTTTATTCTTCTAATTACTAACATTTTTGGGGTAGTTAGGATCCGTAAAACTAATAATTGATTTTTGACTAATCAACTAAGAGAACTACTATGTTTTTAGCCTACATAAATTACAAGAATCCTTTAATAGTAAAACACAACTTTCCAATTTTGGTCTCTAAAGATTTCTCAACTACACTATTTCCAACTTTAAATTGATTCCTATTTTGCTTTTCAATTGAGCTTTTATATTTAATAGAGTTTCCAATTTCCATTCCATACTGGCTGGTTTCGCCGCATTCTTCAATTCTCGAGCATTGAATAGGGATGTAATGAAAAATCACGCCTCTCCTATTTCCCAGATAGAAAACTTACTCACGTTCTCTCTTTCAAAAAATCCCTCTTTGTAAAAGCTTCAATAATATTAACGACGTGGAACATCATTTAGTTAGTTTCATCAACATCAAAACCAAATCGGCACGAACTTTGCCACTGACATTATCAATTTGAAATTTAAAACCCTTAAATTTCTTGTGGCAATTACAAAAGCTAAATCCTTGTACCTAGGCTTTATTTGGTCTTCTGAAGCAATGAAATCAGCTAATATTGGATAATAGTAAATTTCCAAATTTTAAATGGAATTTCGTATTTTTAATTTACTGCACTTCAAAGGCCTGGCTTTGTCATTTTAACTGACAGAATATTAAATATTACATTAATTAGATTCATGATTATAATAAAATAGTTATCAAATTAATGCGAAATTTGCTTTTAAGTTTTAAAGAATTTGACTAATTTGTTTAAAGTTAAGGTGGAATGACGAAGGCCAAGCCTTGTCATTTTACCTAACCAGAATTTTAAATATTTCATTAATTGGATTCATGATTATAAAAAATAGTTATCAAATTAATGCCAATGACAAATTGTCATTTTTTAAACATCTATAAAACATTTTTAGTTTTAGTAAAACGTTTAAAATGTTTGAGAAATCTTATATTTTATAAGTTACAACTTAGTCAAAACACATTTTAGAATTGAAAAAAATCATTGTTTAACTTAGTTTTTCGCCTCTTTTTAAGATTTGATAGAAAGTGTGAGTGAATATAGTTCACTATTTTCCAAACTTCATCGCATCTCTGATCATTTAGACAACTGATAAACATTTTCCAACAATAATAAAATCTTTTATAGAAGAACTTAAGACACCTGAAAGCGCCAACAACTCCCCCTCTCAATATCTGTCATGACTATTGTCCAATCTTTGAATTAATTGATATTTGAGTGGTTAAAATGGTTTTGAATGTGATAGATTAAAACCAAGATAGAGTCATCTAAGGACAAATAGAAATTTTTAAATGTAACACTGGCTTTGCTGGTACCAGATGGAAGTACTTGTGGAGTTGACACCACAAATCTTTCACTGATCTTGCCCTACTTTTTAGAGGGTGATGTGGTTAGTTATAGCATTCTTTTAATTGGGAATTATTTTTATCCTTTAGTTTTACTGACACTTCTTTTACCTATTAAATCTCATCTGTATGTTCTCCCCTCCCCTCCATTTTTAGTACGGCTGGAAGAAGGGGTTATCCCATCCTAGTCTCCCCAAACAAAAATGATATGGACTCAAAAAAAGCATGATGTAGCATAGTGAAACGCGGTGTAGTTATGCCTTAGAGTTATCTCAGAACAAGAAACAGGTGGTGTAAAGGGAAGGCAAAAAAGGCGACCGTTCAAACAATGGAAAAGAAAAAGGTACAGAACTCTAATAAAATTTATTTCCAGTATAATACTGACAAGCGAAACTTGGGCTGGGAGTTTATCCCAGACCATTTTTGTAGTAGAAACTTCAGAGTAAGTTAAATGTGTGTATGGTCCTTAGCCCACAAAAGCTAAGAGTGAAGATTATTTGGGGTAATAGAGACTCTCCCAAAAGCTTCCAGGGACAGAGGTCTCCAAATGGAAATCCTATGTATATTAGGTCAAACCATCCGTCTATGTCGAAGGAGAAAATGTTCCCATGGGTTCAGAGGCAATGGCATTGTTTTCTTCCTGAGTTGGGCGGGGGTGAGGAGGGAGGGGGGACCTGCACATTCCTTTAACGCCAGGGCTCAAAGAAAGAGCTGAGATATTTAGGCGAACTAAAGAAAAAGCCATTTTGGAGGTTTCGAAGAAAGAGCGCTTTCGTTACAGCGCCATTTAGCCTAAAATCGGGCTCCTAATTTTGAGGCAGGGCTCCACGCTTTACTTAACTTTTTTTGGGGGGGGATGGAGTCTATCTGAGCGTGAAAGAGGAGACAGAAGAAATAAACGAGTGAAAAAACATCAAACCGAATTAGTGAGGATGTGCATTGGAGGCTCCTGGAAAGAGATTAGAACAGAAAGCCAAATAATCGAAAATACGGCTTCGATCCCTCTAACGAGTACGAATTTTCAGGCATTTCATGGAACTAGAAGAAAACTATTATCAGAAAACTAAAAATTAAGCGATGGTTAGTTTTTATGTCTTAGTATTAATGAAAACCAATATATTAGCCGGATATTAATTTCTTTTTCATTATTTTTTCATAGTAAAGACGATAAACCTTTGTTATTAACTTACAGCGTAAACAAAACTTTTCTATTTAGAAAGTGTCCTACAGTTCCCGACATCCAAACTTAGATATTCCAATTTTATGGATCTTTGAAAATTGGGCAGAAATTTGTAGTTGTCCTGTCAGGTAATTCCTCGGATCCTGACTGTTTTCATTTTTATATTGAATAAAACACTTCACTATTAATGAAAATGAATGAATCTTATAAAATAAATGGCAAATATTCGATAATAATGTATATTTATTAATTATTTTGATGAAATTTTGCTTTATATGTTAAAATGTTATCGTATATAGAATCATACGAGTACTTCCGAAATAACCAGGATGGATCTAGTTGGTGTACTATGGAAAAGATCTCTACTACACCTAAAATCTTGGCGAATGACCCCTCCCCCACCAAATATATCCCTTAACTGGTTGCCATGTGTTTCTTGAGCAGGCCTGGTGCAGCTGACATCTGAAAGATTTCCTGTCCGTGCTTCAATGTCCGCAGGAAGATCTGCCGATATAAACTTTCGCACTTTTTCTCCTCTACCGTCATCACTTTCATTACAAATATATTATTACTAACTTTGGGCGGCAGATGCCCCCGTTGGTGTTGAGTTTGAACATCCCCTCCCCTACTAATATTAGGCGCGATCATTTCCCCTTCTCTTCGACCCAATGGCTTTGCCCTTATCAAAAGACTCTGCCACCCGGGTCATCCCAATTTTGACCATCAGTAGGGATGTGGGGCTGATTCAGGACCGACGGTTGCCCTCTCATTCCAAAGCGAGCCATGTCTTCTCCTCTTTAAAGTACTCAAGTTGTACACTTCTCCCACACTTCCCTTTCCCTCCTAACCTCGTTTTCATTTCTGAGTTGTAAATATAAATTGGTCAAGATATTTCTGCCGGTTTATTATAAAGTGGAGAAATATCATTTATAAAATAGAAAAGAACATGGATTCAGAAGGATACTTTTTTAAAAAGTAGTGTTTATAAAGAACATGGATTCAGAAGGATACTTTTAAAAAAGTAGTGTTTAGAAAGAACATAGATTCAGCGAAGCAGTGTTCAGAAAGAACATGGATTCAGCAGACAATTGTTTAAAAAAGGAGCCTAAAAATGACATGGGTGCCGCAAAGGGTTTAACAAATCAATTCATTAAAGTAGTGTATAAAAGAAGTGTTTAAAAATAATATATACTAAGGAAAGTAGTGATTAAAATAGTAAACACTTCTTTCTGCTAAAGCTATGTTTTTAAATACTACTCTTATGCATTTATTTTCTTTTTAAACACTACCTTCTTAAGCACTACTCTGCTGAATCCATCTTCTTTTTAATACTACTTTGTTGAATCCATTTTATTTTTAAACATTATTTGCTGAATCCATGTTCTTTTAAACACTACTAATTTCCTGCTCTAATTAAACACTACTTTGCTTAATCTATTATATTTTTAAAACACTACCATGTTGAATCCATTTTATTTTTAAAACACTACTTTGTTGATTCCATGCTCGGTTTTAAATAATACTTAACCAAATCCATCTTATTAAAAAAAAAAACCTACTATGCTGAATCCAGTTTCCTTTTTAAACGCTACCATGTAGAGCCCCTTTTATTTTTTAAGCCTACTTTCGTTAATCTATGCTCTTTTTAAACACTACTTTCTGAATTCATGTTCATTTTTAAGCAACTTTGCTGAATTCATGCTCCCTTTAAACATTACTTTGCTGAATCCATGTTCTTTTTTAACCACTACTTTACTGAATTCACGATCTTTTTAAACTTTACTTGGCTGAATCCATTTTATTTTTTAAATACTACTTTGTTGAATCCATGTTCTTTTTTTAACCACTACTTTACTGAATCCATGTTCTTTTTAATCACTACTGAATCAATGTTCTTTTTAAACACTACTTTTTTCCATCCATGTTCTTTTTTAAAACACTACTGAATCCATGTTCTTTTTAGAAGCTACTTTGCTGAATCCACGTTCTTTTTAAAAAAATACTTTACTGTATTAATGTTCTTTTTATACACTACTTTTTTCAATCCATGTTCTTTTTTAACCCTACTCTGCTGAATCCATTTTTCAAACACTACTTTACTGAATCCACGTTCTTTTTTTAGAACAACTTTTCTTAATGTTCTTTTTTAATCACAACTTTATTGCATCGTTCAGAACTGGTGGGGAAGAATTGGCAGCAAAAATGTAGAAGTCCTTCGGAAATGCCTTCTTCAAGTTGTCTTCAGTGGTCAGGTGGTAAAAAATGGCACATTACAGGAGGATGGAACTTCACGCCACATAACTAAAAAGACCAAAGAATGGTTATTGAAAAAAGGGATAAGAAGACTTCCATGGTTAATCCAAAATAGGTTAATCCTAAAAGGGTTAGTTCATTAAAAACTATACAGTGCATATCTACTAAATACTGAATTAAATATTTGAATTCTTTCAATGATATTAATTTGTTTATATATATATATATATATATATATATATATATATATATATATATATATATATATATATATATATATATATATAAATATATTGTTAGTCACAAGGCCTAGCTTGAAAGGCGCGAAACCAGGGTATTAGGGTTGTAGACGAAATTGGAGTGGTTGAAGGCCCGAGAAAAGAGGAACCGATAAATGAGAGAGGTCTTTTAAAAGATAAAACTGGTCTTTTCAGGGAAGATTCTCTGAGCGATGTAAACTCAGAGAACCCTCGTTAGTTCACAGTTTAAAAGAAACGGTGGAGAGATGAGGGAAAATGTGAAGGACTTGTTCCGTTCTCCTGGGAATGAGAAATTGTGTACTTACCTTGAGTAGCTTCGAAATTGAGCCCCTACCATCGAAAACCACAGGACCACACTTTGAAGGGGAGAAACGGAACGAGTCGGGAATTTTGAGGAGGGAGATGTTTGTGAGGCAAGCTTGAGCACAACTGTCTGGCAAGGACCCAGGGGTAGGGAGGAGAAGCTCCATTTCCCCGTGTCCTAGGGAATTTGGGGGCAATAAGCTCAGCACACGTGTGTGAGTGTGATGTGTGGGGGATAGCCCGGCGAATGCATGATCATTTTTCTTACAATAAATGAGGCGTCCAGAAACAGAGGGGCATCCACGCCAATGTATAACTTTTGAGAAAAACGAGTTCAAAGTTTTGCATTTTTCCCTTTTATCCTATTATCATCAGAAATAGCAAAATTCTAACTATTTCATCGATCCTAATAAATATGTGACCGTACTTATTTCTGAAAACCAAAAAAAAGCACTAAATCAATTTTCTAAATGTCAAAATAAATATCGAAAAATTACCCACATGTTGAAAATATAACAAAATGTACAAATAACCACACAAATACTTGATATAATGATTGCAATAAGAGAACAATAACATTATGTAATACCCATTAGCAGATTTTAATCACTCCTTATTAAATATTATTTTTTTAAATAAATTAATTTGTAAAAATGTTAACACTGATACATTCTTAGGTCAATCAGTATTATTTTTATTTTGCGCCTGTGGGCACTGATTGGCGGGGCGGGAGGGTGTGTATCAGCCAGCAGCGCGCTGACTGGCAGCCTGCCTCTGGCGCGGATGCCTCTCTGACTCCCAGAATAAGGGTTTACCCACGACGCGAGAAAATTGAAGCGCTGTTCTTCCCTCTGTGTAGCTGCTATAAGGGCGAATTTCGCTTCCAACCTTTTTGTCAACATGTAGATCCATGCTTAGCTGAAAACCTTTAAAAGGGCGTGGATGCCCCTCTGTTTCTGGATGCCTCATATGTATATATATATATATATATATATATATATATATATATATATATATATATATATATATATATATATATATATATATATATATATATATATATATATATATATATATATATATATATATATATATATATATATATATATATATATATAGGAGAAACTCACAAAGTAAGGCGTGAGTAGAACAGTAAATACAAAAAATCCTACAGGAAAATGAAAGGCGGATTCCAAGTACTATCGAACTTGTTCAGTTCATTTTCAAAGAATAACAAATTATTTAACAGAGTTGGTATATACAAGGTGTCCCAGAAAAAAAGTTAACCGTACTTTGAATTAGTATAACTCAAAATCTAAAGATTTTTGAGTCCTGCAAAACAAAACAAATTTACCATCTATTTATCTGTCGATTCTGGAAATTTCATTAAATTCCCTTTTACGATATTTATACACTAATGGGTTTAGTGGAGGCTATCAAAATTATGTTTGCGCAAGGAAGTAAAATAATGAAACTTCGAAGTTTAAAATCAACAAATATATTTAAATGCATTTTTAACAAAAACACCTCTTCATATGGGTAATAGAAATTCATTTTTTAATTTTCTAAGCACCATTTCCTTCCACATGTCCTCCATTTCTTTCCGAGCACAGTTGCGCCTTTGATCGCATTGATTGAATCACTTTTTTGATTAACTTGTGATTTCCCATAAGTCTATTGACTTCACGTGTGATACTATCTCTTAACTGATTGATACTTTGTGGTGGAGTAGAATACACTTTATTCTTTAGATATCATCATAAGAAATAATAGCACGGTGTTAAGTCAGGGATCTTGAGGGCCATTCAATTGCATGATTAAGCGCGACAATGCGGTTGTCAAACGTTTCTCTCAGTTTTGTTCTTACAGCAAGCTGTCTATGAGCTGGTGCGCCGTCTTGAATCCACCAAAGTCTATTGAATTGATTGCCGTAAATCTGGCAGAGTTCCAGGAAGATCCTTTCGTTGATCATGCTCAAGTAGGCAGCACCATTCAAGTTATTCTCGTAAAACAATGGGCCGACAAGATAGCCATTCCCGCATATTCCGATCCACAGAGACACTTTCTGCTGACAAATACGTGTGTCAAAATTGAATGCTGGGGGGGGGGGGTCGTTCAGCGGCGCATATTGCCGAATGTTATGGCTATTTACCTTTCCATTCATGAAAAAGGCTGCCTCGTCACCAATCACAATGTTTCCAAGAAACGAGCAGGTTTATGGAGAAGCCATTCGACCAATTATTTACGACGAGGAAAATCAGTTTCAAGAAGCTGGTGTCTTGCATGCATCTTATAGGGATGCCATTTTGAGTCATGTTTAATAATGCGGTTAAATATTGACTTTGACAACATTTTCGATATTTTATGTTGTTCTTATGGTTCTCATACGACCCGAACGACCTTTATTTAGATTTAATTATGTTCCTTCTTGTTGGTATTTGCCAACATTTTTCCAAATTGTGGGCTTGCTTGGTGGGTGCCTACCTGGAAAACGTTGTTCAAATGAATCTTGTACTTGTTTAATACCCCAAGTCTTAATAAAGTTTGTGCCTACGAATACGCGTTGATCTTTTGTTAACTGCATGATTAAAAAGGTTCTATGGAAGTAAACTTTTACGCAGAAACGCTTTTATTTGCTTAGTAAGCAATAATGCCGAGACTATAGCACAGCGTGGATGAAAAACCACTCTAAAATGGCCTAGGCTTTGCTTGAAGAATCGCACAGTGACCTAGGCTACCTAGGCTCCCTACGCTTCTCTTGAAAGTGCACGGTGGCCTAGCCTTCCTAGGCTTCGTTTCATTATTTTACTTCTTCGCGCAAACATATTTTTGATAGCCTTCACTAAATCCATTAGTGTATCAAAATCATAAAAGGGAATTTAATTAAATTCCCAGAATCGACAGATAAATAGTTGGTAAATAAAAGACCTTTTGCAGCACCCATAAATCTCCAATAGCGTTTGAGTTATACTAATTCAAAGTACGGTTAACTTTTTTCTGGGACACCCGGTATAAGAGACAACAGAGTGGCGCCCCGCCCATGTACAGCGAAAGGACACAGAATAGAGAAATATTATCAAAGACGGGTTGCGTTTAACATTGTTTAGCTTCTCCGACCCATTATAGTTACCCCTTGTGTTTCCGTCGTGCTTTAGCTGCCATTCGAAATAATGCTTTATTACACATATCTGGTGCTGTCGTTATTATGGATGAACTGTCCTATATTGCTAAAGTGGATCTATTATTAAATGACCATTCTACCTATGTCTCCCTAGATAAAGATCCTACGATTCAAGTTAATCGTGATTTCCACCAAAACGTGCGATCCCTTCTTAAACATTTTCCCGATTTAATTGCTAAATTTAAATCTAGTAACGCCTCTCTGCCATATTGATATGGTCTTGTAAAGACTCATAAGCCTAATAACCCTATTATTAGTTATGTTGGCTCAGTCTCATATTCCTTATCTAAATGATTCACTTCATACCTCACTCCCCTTGTTGGTACTATTTCTAATTCACATATTCAAAATAGTTACAACCGTATTGATAAACTCAACACCATTCCATACTCTAATAACTTCTCCCTCGTTAGTTTCGATATTTGTTCTCTTTTTACTAAAGTGCCGCTAAACGCGCTTTTCCCATTCCTTAGTGATAAATTGCGTAACTTTGATATTCCCCCGCTTGCTAATATTTTCATTGAACTCTTCTCATTTTCATTTAATGGTCAATTTTACCTCTCTCTGATATAGATATAGATATAGATATATATATATATATATATATATATATATATATATATATATATATATATATATATATATATATATATATATATATAAAAAGAAGAAGGAGCAAATGCAAGTTCTGCGGGTGATAACAACCACCACAGGGCTTTCGCCATATTTATTTTCTGCCTTTCAAAACAATTTTGAAGACAGAAATAAAGGTGCAGAAACCTTGCATTGCAGACTATATTACAATATAGTACAGGAAAGTGAAATTTGACGCGAATGAGCAATGAGACAAGAAACAGGAGTTTCTTTGAGGTTCCTAGCTTAGAGAGATACTGGGTTTGATGGGGTAACGCTTTGGGCGAAGTAGAGTCACTGTGCCTGGTAGCTCAGCGGTAGAGCATCTGACCGGCAATCAGCAGACCCGGGTTCGAGTCCCGGCCAGGAATTTCAAACTTTTTTCCCCTGGCGTTATCTCTGTCTTCTCGGTAAAGGATTGCCTTCATTGTGCCGCCCTCTGCTCTCTATGATTCTAGTCTTCTTCTAATGTCCCTTTCTCTTACCTCTAAAAAACTCCTGTTTCTTGTCTCATTGCTCATTCGCGTCAAATTTCACTTTCATGTACTATATATATATATATATATATATATATATAGATAGATATATATAGATATATATAGATATATATATATATATATATATATATATATGAAGTTATTTTCAACTAACTTACTCTCCACCATTATCAATTTTCCCCTTGTTTGGTACCGATATATAGACGATATTATTTGTCTGTGGCCTACTTCTAAGGATGTCTATGGTTTTCTTACTCAACTAAATTCGCTGGTTCCCTCTATTAAATTTACCCTTCAACTCGAACAAATTGGTGTCCTCCCGTTATTGGATCTACTTATTCATAGGACTCCATCTGGATTTAAACTTTCCGTCTATCGGAAGCCTACCGACGCTGGTTCTTATATTCATTTTTACTTAGGTCATACTGATAAAGTCAAACGGTCTGTTTCTCTGCGGGTTGCGGGTCACTAGCCCGGAATTCTTGGACCTTGAGATTTCTAAAATCTTTGAAATAGGTAACAATCTTTGCGACCCTCAAAAGTTTCTCGCAGGGTGCCTATATTTGGCAAACAAAATCGTTTTACAGAATTCAAATCCCTCCCGCATACAATGATAAGAACTCCCTTGTTTTACCTTTTTCTGAGTCCTTTCTTGCTTCTCCGCCTCGTGAAAAGTTGAAATGTTCCAGTCATATTCAAGTATGAGTCTCCCATGTACAAAATGCTTTTTCATAATAATAACAATAATATATGGAGGAGGTTATTCTGTCGATTGTGCGGTTTGCCCTAAGCAATACTTTGGGCAAACCGGTAAATCATTAATTGTACGCTTGACCTAACATAAATACAATAATAGAAGAGCTGAAAGTAATAGTGCTTTTCTTGTCAATTTATCTGAAAATAGTCACCCTATCAATTAGAATTCGGCTAAATTTATTTACAAATCTGATGACATTATTCAAAGAAATATTGTTGAATGCTCATTCATTAATTCCTCGCTTAATTTTAATATATCCTCCATTCTCTTTACACTGGCCCCTGTAATTGAAAGGTTTATTTGTAACGAAATTATCCATTTTAAATCTTAGCCCTTTGAATTACTAAATTAGTTATGTTCCTTTTGTTTATTTCAATGTATTTATAATTGCATATGTATGTATGTACCATTAGCTTTGTGACCTAAATTTCTACATGCGTTTCTCACAGTTGGAATTTCCGTAAGTAGATCTTATCTATATGCCTTTACCCTTCGTATCCGGTATTTAATCCCGTCTTTGATAACACTGGTCAACACACCTTTTGCTCATTTATGTTTTGTGGTTGTTTTTAACTAATTTTGACTTGCCTATTTCAAATATGGCCTCCATTCTTTTGTAACGCATCAGGTTTTCATTCTACAGCATATTCCTATTTTACGACGTACTTCATGTATTTACTCGGTAAGGATAGTTTCCTAAGTGTTTTAGCTTCAAACCATAACTTAAAATTTCAACAGAATTTGAAAGGAAAAATGCATTGTAAGATAAAATCACTTAAATACATACAGGTTAATTTTTTAATATAATGGAGAAAACACAAGCAATCGTACACATACTTATACATTCATGGAAGAAACTTTCGCTTGCGAGAGTGTCTGGAGTGTTTGATGTCTACACAATCCCGTTGAATACTCCAACAGTAGTCTGCCATCATGTTTGTGTTCCATCAGCCTGATATCTCTCCTCCGTGATCTTGATATCTTGATGAAAACACACTCCGTGTTTATCACTTACGTTGCCAAGATTAGCAGGAAATCCATCAAGATGGCTCTTTAGGAAATGAACCTTTATGCTCATGTTGCAGTCTAAACCATGGAAGCTATCAAGTAAAATCTCTACCAAATCCTTGTAGTTAGCAGCCTTTTTGTTTCCAAGAAATCCTTTCACAACAGCCACAAATGAATGCCATGCTCCTTTTTCTATGTCAATAATCGGACTCGAGAAGTTTTGGTTTTCCATTAACTTTCTGATTTGTGTGATATTTTGAAAAGGGGGAAATTTAGTTTCGAGTTTCTTTTTAAAATTATTATAATTGGCGAAGTTTAGAAAATTTATAAAATTTAACCATGGCTGATTTTTTTAGATTTTAAATTTAATCTTAGTAACGAAGTGTGAGCTTTCCCCGTAGGGGGGGGAGTGGCGAAGCCATTGCCTGGTAGTATTCCAATAATATTCTTTCCACAATAGTGTGTTTGGCCTACTTCTTTCTGAATTCTCTAAAAATACGGGCTTTCATGCTTCCAATCCACCTCTGCAGCCTTGCAAATGGCATGCCTTCAAAAGTGCCTCTTTCAGATCTTTAAAAGATCAATTTTGCTCTTCCTCTCGGGATTCAACATAGCTAAGACATTCCAGGGCCATCTCCTCGGGATCCCCCTCTTGCTGGCCATTGAAAAACATCTACTCCAACAGCATGGAAGAAGTCTTGCTGATAATTTAACTTTCCTCCACAGAGCTTTCTTCTTATTTCTTAAACATGTGTCCCATCTAATACATAAATCGATGTATGTTGCAGCATTGAAGATTCCATCTATGAAATAAGTGATAACTTACCATTTGAACAGATTCCTCCCCTCACCATAATTTAATCGTTAGATTCCATTTTTTTCTATTTGAAATATAACGATTAAATTATCAGTGGAAAAGATGTGTACAAGTAATTAGTATTTAGCGTGGTGGGTGACCTTTAATTCTGGATGCTCTGAAATCTCCTGAACGAACCAACTGTTGACACTCGGGTGCAGTAATCTTATTGCATCCATCTTGAAAAATTGCCCAGAGTTATCGAACTGTATTCAAATTCCTCGCTTTACACCCTCTCCGCGTGTCCCCCCAGCGTTTCAAATAGGATTTGGATCCAGACTCTGCGCAGGACAGTCCATAACAGTGATGTGCTTGTCGTTCAGCAAAATTGAACTTAGATTAGGAACTGAAGTGGACTTTGTTCCTGTCGTCACTCGTTAACATAATGTAATAGTTGGTGAACGAGCAATATTAGCATTCTGCTTGACCGCCGGTGCGTGCGGGTGATGATTACCTTCCTCCAGCAAACGTGACATAGTCTTCCTGAAGATATTGATGGACAAAATTTCCCTAATCCCTCGAGAAACTGTTACATCCGTCTTGAAACGGTCCTTCTTCACAATTGGGTAATGGCTCTGTCTTTCCTTTTGAGGTCCCCCTTAGCCTACCGGTTGATTTACCAGCCTTATATAAACCTATTTTGTCTTAGGTTGAGAGAATATTATAGAATACAATCTTAAAGCGCTTGACAGTCTCTGCATTGGTTCGAATTGAAAGACCTTCTTGGCGGTGCACTTACGCTCAGCTCACGGACAGAGAGAGGCTTGGCAGATTTCATAGGCAAGTTTCATGGATGCAGCTGGCAAGAAAATGACCAAAATTACACGAGATTGAACTGGTTAGTTGCTAATACAAACAATGCTAGTTTTCTCCACAAGAACCTAAGCTTTCGAATCACTTAGGGCATTAAGATTTTTCTAGTAAATTGCTTATCTGCTGATAACTGTCCTTTTATTCATCTAAATTTGCATAACCTTAAACCATACGTAGCTTGGTGTATGTTATCGTACACCAATTTTGGAAATCTTGGATTTTTTCTAGCAAGGGTTATGGAGGATGCTGTGTTAGAAATACACGTGTTCTGATCTCTATGGATGGTACTGTATATTCAGATGAGACGCAAAAATGAATGATTGATATGTTAAATTGGAGAGCCATAAAGGATTGAATCCATCCCATCGACTCGAATTTCTCCGAGAGCATCGCTAATTAGGCTGTTTTTTAGTTGGCCACTTTGCGCAAAGTAGCTTCGACTCCTCTTTGACAGATAGGTGGATACATACATACATATTTATACATCAAAGGTACAATTTGTTGTATTTGTCTTTATTTCCAACTTCTTTTTACTTCTTCAACGTAATGAGGAAGCGAGAATCGAAGGTGAAATGGCTATTTCTATTGCTGTAGCTTTGATATATATATATATATATATATATATATATATATATATATATATATATATATATATATATATATATATATATATATCTATATATATATATATATATATATATATATATATATATATATATATATATATATATATATATATATCATCATGGCTAACTCTATAATTTAAGAAGGGGATTTCTTTGAGTATTTGAATAATAATTTCATCTTAGTTTGATTATGACTTATGTTTTTTATCAAAGTTATTTCTAATAATTTTTTATAATATCAAAATAAAATGGTGAAGTTCAGAAATTTTTTATTTTTATATATCTTCTTCTATAACTATATTTTAGCAACGTGATATTTTAAAAGGGGGGAAATTTAGTTTAGAGTTCCTTTTTTAAATGATTATAATTGGCGAAGTTCAGAAAATGTATAAAAATGTAACCATGGCTGCTTTTTTTGAGATTTTAAATTTTAATCTTAGTAGCGAAGCCATTGCCTGGTATATATATATATATATATATATATATATATATATATATATATATATATATATATATATATATATATATATATATATATATATATATATATATATAAGATACCACTTCCGCCATCTGAGATAAAGGAGGGTGAGCAAATACAGCCTTGGCAAATTTAAAATAACCTAAAATAATAACATTTGAGAACTAAAGCAAACCAGCAGCAATAATGAAACAAAATGTCAAAATGTGTGAAATGAACACAGACAAACTTACATTCATAGCAAAAAGTTCTGACTCTAATATTTCTTCCCTTTGTTTTTAAAATTTACCTAATAGTAATAATTATTTTAATATTTAAATTAGGGTTTATTAAATAGTCAACATTTCAAAATAATAAGAAAAACCCATACAATCCTTTGCTAAGCCCAAAATTCTGCTCTGGTCCTATTGCTGTAGGAGGTGAGTTTTAGTCCTTGGAGTTTTTCTATTCGATCAAAAGGATAAAATGATGCCAAATATGGGTCAAATGAATGAATGTTGTGTAATTTTAATCTATTTATTAATAGTTTGTGTAAAAATAGATGTTTGAATCTTTTTTTTAATTCCGGAAATGGTTCTTTCCAAAGAAAAGCGTGCAACCATTGTTGCTCTGGACCAAAATGACCTGAAATGAAAGGAACTAGTTGCTAAGGGCATTACATCAAGGAACACCATCCTTAGGATCCTTAATAACTTTAAAAAGACTGGCTACGCTCATCGGAAGAAGTCTTCTGAACGCCCAAGGTCTTCAAATGAACTCCAAGATCGCCTCCTGGTAAGGTCTCACCAGCTTACCGATCTGGTTGCCTTCAGTTTCAAAAGGGTACCAGTTAGCTTTTAAGGTGCTCTAAAATGCCCTCAAGCCCCAAGGTAAAAAATTACGCTCCTTTCGACAATTTCGGTGGCACTGGTCAGGCTATTTGACTCTCCCGAGGGATTCGTAGCCATGTGCTACTCAGAGCAAGATCGGTATAAATGGCTCGCCCAGATGGCCACTGACGAGCTAAAAAGGCTGAACACATCGTACCTCCAGAGATCACGTCACAAAGGGTGATTTTCCGTCGACAAATCGACCGAATGATCGGTGAAGAATCCCCGAAAAAATGAAGGGTGAGTTAGGGATTAAAAAGAATGGGCAGAAGTAGAAAAGGTGTTTAAATTTGGCCAACCAGCAAAAACCATCATTCATTTGTTCAGAAATTGAAATGGCAAGAAAGAGCTTCGTAGCCTTCAACTCGAGGGTGTCTCCAAACCAAATGGAAAAAGAATACTTCGTGCATGTGAAGACATGAACGACGTGCTACCAACTGAAGGGGGATGAGACGATGGAGTGAGTGCCCTAAAGAGCCTAAACACTGTTCGGAGTTCGGCGATCCCATCCCTATCACCTCGGGGTCTCCTGCGCAAAGGAGATCCCTCACTTCGCAAATGGAATGCCCCCAAAGAAGTAATAAAAATGTAAAAGAGAGAACATCCGAAACTAAAGGGAGTAATACCACCTACTCGAGCATAACTGCAAAGCCCCAAGGGCTCAGCAACAACAATCGAGGTGATGGCAATGCTATAATATGCACGTACCGCTGGTTTAGCTCAACCAGGGACCTTTGCAGTGAAATACAACGGAATACTACAAAGAAATGAGGCCTGCAGCGACCTTAGTCCCCCCCCCCCACCTCATGTAAAGTACTGAGAGTATTAAACAACGACGTGGAAAGAAGATAATCCAAATGAAAAGGACAAAGCAAAACAAAATGAATAGAACGAATGAAACTACATATCGAAACTAGTCTTCTTTTATTAAACTTTATGCTCCAAAACGGTGATTTTTATTGTACATTTAACTTACTCGTTATTGAGTGAAACGGTGCTTTGATACAATCGTATATTCAAGAAATTATAGTAAATAAATTAACGAAATAAAATATTGGCAGGTGCAAAATAAGAAAACTATTTTTTAGTAACAATCTACACGTTTCCTTTAATCATCTGGCAACATTTTTCTCCTTAAGTTAGGATTGTACAACCGCCATTGTTGTTGGATTCACTTTGCAGAGATGCCAGCACACGTGAAAGTGACTCCTGAGCTCCACCAGAGAATTGTTGTCTTTAAGACTTCGAAGAGGACTCTTTCTGCGATTTCAAGAGAGATAGGAAGGTTCTATAGTGTGAGTTAGAGCGTTCTGAAGTAATACAATGTGAAACAGCGTCATGGTATGAGGGGCGTTTTCCTCTAAAGGAGTTGGTCTGATAGGGCGAATGATTGGAACTGTAAATGCAAATGTGTACCCAAATCTCGTTTAACAACATGTTTACCTTCACTCCAAGCTTCTCTGAACCAGCCAGCAGTATTTATGCAGGACAACGAACCATAGCCTACTGCAAAGCGAGTAAAAGACTATTTCGAACAAGAACATATCAAAGCAATGAAATGGCTTGCTCAGATCCAGGACCTGACCACATTTGAAAACCTGTGAATGATCATTGGAGACAAAGTTCGAGACCAGCAGCATTTAACTGTGCCGGATATATTGACGAAAATTGATCAATAATGAAACAAAATAACATTTCAAGAAACTGGTGCGGTCCTTTGGTCGTCGTCGCGCCCAAGTAATAGAAAACAAAGGCTTCAATACTTCATATTGTGTTTTAAGTTTCATCGTTGTAAAATTTTGCTTGGTTTCTAGTGTATTTGGTTGCTAAGTAAATTCTGTGAATAATCCTTCTCTTATTTTTCACGTGTCAATATTTTTATTTTGTTAATTTATTTAGTATAATTTCTTGAATATACTTTTATATCATATGAAATCTTAAAATATATTAAATGCATGCCTTTATGTACTCTGGTAATTCCATTTACTTACTCATTATATTTTCGAAAATATTTTAATAAAGGAAAAACGTTCTCTTATTTTGCTCGGTAGTGTAGTCACAAATTAATCTGTCTATTCGTGACACCCCCCCTCCTCTCCGCCCCCAAAGAAAATTGAACACATGCTTATGTGCGTGTTCAAGGGGTAGAGACATCAACTTTAAATTGTGGTAAATTGGTTGAGCAGATAGTTGATCAGTGGATTGAGGGATGTAATTGTAAGTATGTGTTTAAGTGATATCCGCTCGATGTGAGCGCGCACACACGCACATCAGTCTATATAAGAAGATTTAGTGTATAGCAGAAGGCAATAAAAAGAAGAGAGTCTACTAGGTTAATGAGTGACGTGTGTGTACGAGCATTCGTGTACAGAGGACTTAGTTTTCAAGTTCCATCTTTGTGTTTGTAAAGGCGAATATTGAAAACAAACATATGTATTGCTTCCATCTCAAATTGCTCCCCAACTGAAATTGCTTTATCATATTGTTTCCTACTTGAGATTGCTTCAACTTATTGCTTAAAATCTGAAATCCCTTCAACAAATTGCTTCCTTCTTGACATGGGAAGCAATAAGTTAAAATAATCGAAAGTGTATACGAAACGCGTGTTTTTTGTTATTTTTCTCTTTCTTAATTGCGATCACCTCTTAGGGGGATGGGTTCAAGAGATGTGCGCAGTCTCACGGCCCCTCACGTGTTCAGCCAATCTACCAGGGCTGAAAACATATCTTGCACACATTTTTTCCTTTCCTAGTATCACCATTATATATATACAAACCCCCTTTCAACACCTTGCTTTGTGCAAATGACCTCGTTGCCTTTTCATTTATACAATTAGTCAACCAGTAGATCGTGAATGTTCTTTACCCTCTAAAGTCGAATATCCTTTTCATTATCCTGAGCCTACTACCGTCCTGCTTTCATTGATTTAAATTTAAGAAGGATTCTGAATTTCACAATATTCGAACGCGCATTAATTCGTGTTCTTTAGTCCATTTTGACAGAGGTAAGCAGATATGGCACTTCTCAATGAACAGTTAGGTCCAGATATTAACTCTAACATCTTCGAGTCGCCACTCATTTTCGAGAAAGGTAAAAGAAAAGATGATAATACCAGTGATTTCCATTGGTTAAACACCTCGTTAGCCTGGTCATTGGATACCTTGCTTGCTCCTAGCAACATCTCAGACGAAGGAGGAAGACAGCCGAACAAAACGGATGACGATTTCATCGACAAAGACTCCGAGTATATCTTCGATAGGAAGGAAATTCAGGCATTGTTGATCATTCTCTATGTATCAGTTTTCCTAACTGGATTTGTGGGTAAGTAGAATCTTTTGTCGTTTTGGCTTAGGTCCCTCATTAATATATTTCGTAGACAAGTGGAAAATTGGAAATATGATGAAAATCACTTATACTCTTGATTGAGCATCTTTTGTTTCCTGATGAGGGAGTTTACCACCAATTCGCATTTAGTTTTTTAAGGGTCTACTTAGTATGAACCTGTTGTAATATGTAGTTGGATGAGAATGACGGATTGTTTCAGCAAATGTGAATTAACTTCGCCTAACTTGGAAGCTGTGCTTCATACACGACGAAACCGTAGCACTATTAAAGCACTCACCGTTTAGTCAGAACGGTTGTGAGTACTGAGATCTCTGTAGATACCATTGCAAGAAAGAATGCAAAGAAGCCTCTTGTTACCATCAGGCTCGTCTGAATCGTTAGTGTTTACACACAAGTACTAATGTACGATCTCATATTTTTGTATATGTAAATATACTCCATTTGCATAAAAAGCATTACTAAATATTTAAGATTATTAATGAAATAAAGCAAGTGAACATCAGAGTAAATTAAATATAATAAAAGGGAGCTAATTTTTGACAGACCCTCTTCTGGAATTGTATTACGACCTTTATGTTATTGCCTATATCTCTATAATTAAAATGGTCGTCCTTAGGTGAATAAAAATATACATAAGTATATATCTATCTATCAGTATATGTTTTATACGTATGTATACATACATCACTCTTACTAAAAGGTCAGAGGAATTTAGTCCCCTAAAGCCATTGTTTAAATTTAAATTCAGCACTAATTAGGAGCAAGCGTACGAGGTGACCAATCTTCTTTACAATTCTCACGAAGTCATTTCCTGCACCCTTTGAATGTACGTTTACTTGTAACGGTGAAGGCAACTCCTTCTGGACACTGCAGATCGTTAGGAGATCGCCTCCAACGTATGTTCTCCTCCGTTCTAAAAATCATTCCCACGAATCCTGTCCGACCTTATTTTACCTCCCAAGGAGCGATTTGCTCAGATCTTAAGAAAAACGCCTATGTATCACATTAGTATGTCTGACTTGGATTTTCCATTCCAAAGCCCTCCTAGTGAATGCGAACTAAAATATAATTAGGAAGACACTCCTTTTGTAATATAAATAATTTTGGCTCCACCTACTTCGGGATTTGTCATATTTATACCTAGGATAATGTTGTAAACAGTAGCTCAAGCTGTAAAATTGTCAAGGAATTTCAGCTAGACTGAAATTGTTTGGTCCTTAGCCATTTGTCGAAATCTCCTTAGTCAATGCCGATTCCCTACTGCTTGACTGCCTCCGTTGGACACAAATAAGTCACACTTCATGAAGACAACCACAAGTAAGGCTCCCGTTTGTATATAGAATAACTGTTGCGCAAACCAGTACTAAACGTCTCAGCACTTTTAAAATGAAGCCAGAAATCACGCGCCCATTCCCATTGGCGAACAGGACACCCGCCAGGATCTTTTTTATCCGCCGTCATTCACCGCAATCCATCGTCTTTCTTTAGTTGACTGCCTTTGTGGGATTCGATCTAGTACCCATCAAATACAAGGTCAAGGATACCACAGCGCTTCTTTAAAAATGAAGCCAAAAATTACGGGCCCCATTGCCTTTGGCGACCAGGGCCCCCACCCGTTTAACAGATACTGAAGCACGTACAGACGCAAACACACGCTGTCTCTACTCTTCAGCCTGAATTATACCTGCCTGAACTAGACGTTGCCACGGTGATTTGCCCTAATTGTGGAGTTTGGACAAGTTAGGGTGAGTTACGCGTCCTTCCTTTCCAAGGCCCATGATTTATCTCCTCGGAGACCACTTTGGCTTACATGATGAACAGTACTCGCAAAAAACCACTTTGATTTAATAGTTTTTTCCTCTTATTTAACCCGCCCTCATTCACTGCGCAAGTCGCTCGGAATCGTAGCTTTTATTTTCCTGCAAGTAATGAATCTCTTCATCCTTTTTCCCACGCAAATTTATCTCCATCATTCACGCATTCTCCCTTATATCATCCGGTTCCCCCAAACATTTTAGCCTTTTTCCCCACAAGGGGTAAGTGAATGGGTGAGAGCTGCAGCGGCTCTAGATGAAACAGCATCAAGACTGGTTCAGGCTTAGTGGTTCTCATATTCTTTGCTTCTAGCCTTTGCTATCCGAGAGGAATTAGCCTTGAGAAGCGTCGCTCTTTCCTTTTCCTTCTGGCAGGCTCACTCTTCCGGTGTTCCATCCCTTCTCCCTGTGCTGGGTGTTAATAAAGTTAGACTGTATACGGGCTAGTCTCGTTGGGCATAAGTGCCGCAAGCCCAGTAGTGAAAGGAAACTCACTTGCCCGGAGACACGTCTCAGAACTGTCCTCGTAAACATTGGATCCCACGATGGACGCTGTCTCCATCTGAGGAGGCTTCATTTTAATCCTCGCACAATGGAAAAGAAAAGTCAGCACGATTAATATGGGCGTAAATCTCACTCACAAAATGGTAAAGCAAAATTAGAAACGCTTTAAGACAACGACCTCCACAAGAACTGGTTCCTTTTTAATGGCAAATCAAGGCTTTAATTAAGGGATTGTATTCGAGTTCTGCATTGCTGAAGTGAGAAAATGGGAAGAAGAACCAGTCGACGGTTGACTTTGGTGAGGATGATTAATAAATTGAACATCGTGTTTAGTTTTTTTCTTTTCAATGATATTTATATTGGATTCCCTATTTTTTAAACTGTAAAATTGGGTTCGACATTTCTAACGTGATCCCGAGCTCCATTTCATCTTTTTTTCTAACCAGCAACGAATATTTGCGGGGTAGACGTCGACCAGCTTTCATCCATTCATCGCTGGTCAGGACCGGGATGGGGGACTACCAGTCCCTCTCAGCTCCGATCATGGATATTGGTTTTTAGTCCATTCTTGCCCTGTTCCTCTTCTACATCCCCCATCTTTTGTTCCAGTTCATTTTTTTCAGCAAAATATGGAGTGAGTCTTCCACAATCAGAGGAAGAACGACAGAATGAATGTGTTGGCAGCCAAAGTTATCGTGTCAAGAATCGCAAAACGCTATTTTTGACAGGATTCGGGGCTTTGCGGGAGAGTGGCAAAAGAGGGTAAAAATGTCTAGAGGAAATAAAGTCCGGATAGTCTCGACTCTTTCATGCCGTCCACTTCTAGGAGCTGTCGAATATCTTAAAGCGGCTCAAGAACATTTAACAACCCACACTTTTATCGAAGAGTGAGCGAAAGTTTGAAAAGGTTTACGTACGATGAAGATGGATTTTTGTAGAGTCTTTTGTCGAATGCCAAATACCAGGCTACATAAAAAAAACAAGTCAATAAAGACACCAAATAAAACACAGGCAAAAAACGACAAAAACAAAACACACAAACAAGATAAGCAAAAGCGATCTTTAAGTTCGTATCGAACGTCTCCCGTCCTATTGGCCCTGTGGGCAGATCTGATTCCTGACATGTAGTCAGTCAGTGAGAGGAAGAGCGAAAGGCTGATCTACTCGCCCAGATTCTACAGGCGCCTTTATCGTCCCGCTCCTTCCTCACATGTGCCGGAACCCAGCAGAAGATAATTTTGACATCCACCGTAGAGTATTGTTGTCTTCGAACCAAAGCATCGCAAATAGCATTTTCCATTCGTCACACAGTATCTGACGTGGCTTGGAAGTTGCGGAAGCCGAATTTTGCACAAGAAGAGTGGCATCCGCTATCCAGAAAGAAGGGTGATCAATATTTACCAATTTCTCTATCAACTTCCACCGGCAGAAGATTAAAATAAATTAGACGGAAACCGGCCCCGATAGACTCATCTCTCCTCGGTTTGCGAAAAAGGAGCATAGTATCTATTCGTGTGGAGTCTGGGAGGTTACCATCTGTCTAGATTCTGTTGACAAAATCTAAACCAAAAGACCATACCTCACTCACTTATAAAGCGAGAGCGAAAGGCAATTCACCCAGCACCCACTTTCCGTTGAAGGGTTCTCCATCTCTGGACGTAAACTACAGTCGTTGGTATTCAGTAACATGACGAGGTGCATTGAATGCTTGTTGAGCCGGATCTCGGGGAGGAATGTGGACAAAGCGGCCACGAAAGACTCCGCCACAGACACATGATCCGATAGTCCTGTTCTCCTGGAAAACCGGAAGTGGTTCTTACGAGAACTTAACCCGAATACTTTTGTCTCGCTCCACACCTCTGCAAGAGGGGGTCTTCATGCCAAGAGAATACACGTATGCTCTACCTGAACAGCGGTGAGTGTGGTTCGAAAAATGTCAGACATTGCCCAAGCTTGACGAAATTAACCGCCGCGGATATCGCTCGGGCGGCGATTATAACGTATGTAGGCATATCGCTTCTTTCTTAGTACCATCTCATACTATGCTGACAACAAAGGAAGTGGACGGCGTTCAAAACGACCATACTTTCTAGGAATAGTTGCTAGGCCCAATGGCATGAGGTTGCCGAGTAAAACACAACGACCTCATCCACCGACCTAAACTCACCTACATCAGACAAATCAGACATTTCGCGAACTGCGGACCACTACGCCCGTTCTAGCACCACCGAGGTGGGGTTTGAGGGGGGTAGGGGCCCAGGAAAATAATGTTTGAATGAGAAAGTTGTGACTAACATGAATTTCATCGAACACATCCCACCCAAAATCAAGCTGTGCACCCGGAGATCACAGGAACAGATCGATACATGAAAAGTAAGCGGTTCTCGGTCAGTGATGCGTAAACCATCTACATTTAGGACACTTATATTCCAGCTCGTTTATCAGGTCACCAAAGACCTGAACACTGGCCATGATCGTGTAATCCCTTCAGATGGGGTGCCTACCGTTCAAATCCCGGACCATAAGAGAGGGCTACGACGCGCCGTAAGTCTCCGGCATGAAGTAATGCTGACGGTGGAATGTGCGCAGAAATTATAGTATACTCCTATTGAAGTGTAACTGCACTGTTATTGCCGAAAAGGAGGTATTTATTGGAAATAGAAGAACGGAGACAATATACCCGTGTAAATTACACATCCTACTTTCCGACCCCATTCCATGGTAGTGGGCTTTCAAAACTCATACCACGAGAGGGTGGGCAGGGGGCACGAGCTTTCGCAGCTTCTTCCAGATGTCTCGGAGTCCACGGCAATTCTATTGAAGAAATATGCCATCCAGGCCAGCTCGAAGAAGATGGAGGGGGTCTTCTTCGATGAGAAGGCAATCATGGAAATGGCCGTAAGCTCACTGGAGACAAAACTCCTGGAACTGTTGGTGGTAAGAGGCGCTGAAAGTTCTGCGCCTTCGAAGACTTATCGGGGGAGGTTGTATCCTTTGGATTACATGCTTTCATTAGTAGAGCGATTAATAAAGAAACGCTCGAAGCCGGTAGACACAAAAATCCCGGGCGCCCTCTCGATGAAGGACTCTGACATCACCGAGGCTCCACTCACCCTACCTGAAACTTTCGTCTCTCTCATTGTGTGAGTATCGCCACCGGGGATCTCCTCGGGGCGGATGTACCAGTCATGAGCTGTTTTCCTGCCAAAGCAGCAGGGACCTGTTCCTCCTCACCTTCCCCCAGAATGAGAAGAACTCCTAATCTTTGTCTTATTGCCTTTCATTCTTCTTCTTTTTAGGATAGGAGGGCGGAGAATTACCCCTCTTCTGCGTACGGGCCAGCCTTAGCTATTTTCTTTTCCGAAATGAAGAAGGTTTTGGACCGCGAAGCTGCAACAACCAAGCGAGGTGGTGCCTCCTCTCCTCGTAAGTCCTCAGCAGCACTTACCACCTCAAGAGGATCAAGCACATGGGCGCCCTTTTACTCAGGGTTGTCTCCTACTAAGTCTTTGTTCACCACCTTTGAAGGCCATGCCTTATGTGGCAAGGGCGCCTCGGGATCCATTTCCGCCTTAGGAGGGCTTCAAATTTCCCACACACACCAAGGTCTGACGGATCCTTATTGGGGACACTGGCTGGCTCGGTCTGACGGGCTCCACCAAACCTTGGCCCTCTTGGGGGGTTAGCCCTGTCAAACCGCTCTCAGTCTTTTCTGAGAAAGGAAAAGATGGGCCGTCGCTGATACTAAGGAGGAGTACTCCTTAGTATCGGGTGGGGAGAGGAAAGCCACCTCACCCATAGACATAGAAGATGGGTAAGTCCCTTCTCTGATTGAAGATGGATGGAAGGGCCCATGAGAAAGCTCAGGGGGTCACTTCCTCTTCAGAGGTAGAGCTGTTCGTGAGCGTCTCCAAAGATGGCAAAATGGAATCCCCTTTGCCACCAGCAAATGGTAGAGAGGGAGCCCCTCCACCCGTTAGAGTGGTGCTGTCAGAGTTTTCTTCACCCACCCCAACACTAAGCTTGGGCGAGGATTTTGCAAGAGGGATGTAGTCAGAAATATTGCTAAAAAGAAGCCAACACGAATATTTCAAATCTTGTGACCAATAAGAAAAAAGAGAAAAGGGTGAATGGGCTATGTCCTGAGTCCAGCTGCTCCAGCCTATCCTGTCTCGGGTATTTGGATTTTTCAGCGGTCGAACCTGGGTACGTTAAAGTTGATGGTCGTAACCTGTGCACTGATGCACACCGACCGGAAGTTGCCTAGTAGACCGGTCTCTCTGTAAAGACCGCAGCTTCCAATTGAACATACAGACAAGCAAGGCGACAGAGTAGAATTCATTAATAGGATGTAATAATCCTGAAAATCTATTGCGGCAAACCCAGAGAGTGAACCCGAGGATTTTACTTGCCTGCCAGACAACAAGGCAATAAATAGCTGCAGGGAGGTGGGCAGCACATGTAGCGCAGGGAAGTGTTTCTTGGGGAAAAACCGATATTCCTATTTATCGCGCCCCAATGCCCAGGATCCTTCTAGTCCCGCTCTTTTGCGACCTGCGGGCGTTAAAGGGCATCGTTTAAAGAAGTTCCAAAGCCTTTCCTTTGACACGGATTGAGATAGTTGGTCATGTCCTTGAGCCTAGATAGAATGTTGAGGAGATAGTCGTTAAAGAATGCTGAGAGGGAACAAGATGGAAGCACAACAACATGCCGCGGTCCTGTCAGAACGTTAAAGCCAACCCAGGGACACGTAGCTTCCCTAGTTTGTTCTTGAACCGAAAGTACGTGCGACTTTTCCATGTACCAAGTGTAACTTGACAGACAGGGTATCACTTGTGGTGAAAGCAGAAAGTAGGAGTTAGCGGAAAAAGGAGAATAAGCTAAGCTGGATCCGGACAGGGCGTTGAGTCGCATCAACACGGCGTCCACGAAAACACATATCCGTGCCCCGTACTGGGTACAACGGATCTATATTAGTTCTTCTTAGTTTTTGATGCGGAGCCGTTATCGTTTTAAGTGTCACGTGGAGTAGCTAAACCCCTGCGATCCAAGGTCAAGGTTCAGATAGGACGTATGGTAAAGTAGAGGATTATCAACACTATCAGTAACCTTACAGATTGGTGTGCCGTAATGGTAGTCGTTACCAAGTGCAATGGGAGTGTGAAAATAACCATATTTTTCTAGTTGATTTCATTAAAAGGGTAACGTAGGAAATGGCTGTTGTTTCTGACATCTTGATTTTGTTTTGGCAATGACATCATAACAATTCGTCCTATTCTAACGAAATTTAAAACAATTATGTATTTTTTACATTCTCTTTCAAATGATATAATTGGCAAAGTCCTGTCAAGGTTATCCCGGCAATTATTTTGTTTTGACAATAACATCATAACTTTTCGGCCGATACCCTGCTAGACTAGACTAGGCTATAATATGCTATACTCTGCTAGGCAAGCATAGAATAGGCTATGCTAGGCTATTATAAGCTAGGCTATACTATTCTAAGCTACGCTAAGATATAATGTACAAGGGCAAGATATACTATGCTAATTTAGGCTATAATATGCTATGCTAAGATAGCATATAGTATGTTAGGCTAGACAATAATAAGCTATGCTTGACTAGGGTATAATAGTATAGTATAGGCTATACATATCTAAAATAGTTAAAGCTAGGCTAGGTTATGCTAGCTAGCATGAAAAGCTAGGCTAGGCTAGGCTAGGCTATGATCTACAAAGTAATGCTACAGTAGGCTATGTCTTCGCTATACCGGGCTATGATAAGCGAGGCTTTGCTAGGTTAGAATATGTTATGCATGCTATGCAAGCCTAGGCTAAGTTCTAATAGTTTACAAGGAGCTACAAGGAAAATAAGTACCCTAGAAGACCTTACGGTCCATACAAGGAGGGTACTTTTGGTGTAATCTTCGAAGGTGTCCGTTGGCAACCTCGAAGATCTCTCGCGAGGATCTTAACGGCCAATTCGCAAGACTTTATCTAGTCTTAACTTGAACTGGTCAACAGATTCACTGTTGACAACTTCCGTCGGAAGTGCGTTCCAACTACCGCAGATACTGTAAGTGAAGAATTTCCCACACATATCACGGTGGTATCGCTTCAGTTCAAGTTTGAAGCCGTGATTGCGCGTTCTGTTCTCACTCAGTGTGAAAATATCCCGGTAGTAAATATTGTCGAACCCTCGAAGTATTTTGAAAACTTCGATGAGCTGACCACACAGTCTATGGGTTTCCAGCGAGAACATATCTAATTTCCTTAATCTATCTTCATAACTTTTATGTCTGATGGAGGGAATCAGTTTGGTTACCCTGGCTTGCAAGCGTTCCAACCTTGCGATATCCTTTCGAAACGAAGGACTCCAAAATTGTACGGCATACTCCAGGTGCGGCCGAACGAGGGAGTTGTACAGACAAAGTACTATCTCCTTGTTACGGTATCCAAACTAGCGCTTTATGTACCTTAACATCCTTTGGGCTTTTTTTTCTGCCTCGATGCACTGTTTCAAGAACTTGAGATCACTAGTGATTGTTACACCCAAGTCTTTCTCAGTGTCGGTGGATTCAATAGCAGTGCCCTTAAGGATATACTGAGATTGGTGATTTCGGTGGCCGATATGCATCACTTTGCATTTGTTTACGTTAAAAGGCATTTGCCACGTGTTCGATCATTCCCCAATCTTTCGAAGATCATCTTGCAGGCGGGCAGTGTTTCCATCCTTCGCAACGTTCATACCAAGCTTGGTGTCGTCGGCAAATTTGGAAATCTTGGCAACCATGTCACGGTCCATGTCGTTGACGTAGATGATGAATAGTAGTGGTCCCAGGACAGAACCTTGAGGCACCCCGCTAGTAACGGGCACCCACTTAGAAGCCTGTCCATTCACCACCACCCGTTGCCGTCTGCCACTTAGCCAGTTCTCGATCCAGCCGGCTACTTTTCCGTCTATGCCCAGCGCTCGCACTTTCCGGAGAAGGTGGCGGTGTGGTACCTTATCAAAGGCTTTCTGAAAGTCTAAGTACACCACATCCACCGCCTTGTCCCGATCGTGTTCACTGAACACGAAGTGGAAGAATTCCACAAGGTTCGTCAGGCATGACCGTTGCCTTCGGAAGCCGTGCTGGGAACTCCTCAGTAGCAGGTTTGACTCTAAATACGACGTCATTTTGTCCACCATCATGCTTTCCATGAGTTTACCGACTATCAAAGTCAGACTGATAGGTCGGTAGTTTGACGGATGGCTGGGGTCTACCTTTCCTCAAGATCAGAGTCACCTCCGCCTCACGCCAGTCTCTAGGAACGCATCCGGTCCGGATTGACATGTTAAAAATAGCGCACAGATGTCGTGATACTTCATTGCACACTTCCTTTAACACCTTGGATAGAAACTCGTCCGGTCCAGGGGACTTATTCGTCTTTAGGTCAGCGATCTTTTTCTTTATTTCTCCTTCGGTGAAGTCCATTGCCTCCAGCTTTTTCCCCGAGTAGGAATCCGTGGGCTGGGGGATGGGACCAAACTCTTTAGTAAACACTGAAGAGGAGTAGTTATTGAGCAGGTTAGCATTTTCTTCATCCGAGTGAGTTAATGCACCCTCCTCGTCCACTAAGGGCCCAATCCTACGATGGATTGGTTTACAGCTATTTACATAGCCGAAGAACTCCTTGGGATTCTCCTTGCAGATTCTCGCCACTCGGAGTTCCTCAGTACGCTTAGCCGCCCTTATGCTGGACTTCACTCTCCTGGCTAGCCTCCGATACTCGTCAAAGGCACCCGAGATCTTCGATCGCCGGTACGCATTTCTCTTCTCCCTAAGCAGTTGGCCGATTTCTCGATTAAACCACTTTAGTTGAACAGAAGACCGTCGGAGGCATTTCAGAGGGATGCAACTTGATTGAAGACTCATGAACTTATTTTGGAAATTGTTCACGAATCCTCAACCTCTTCGCATACCGCTAGCCTTACATCAGAAAACCCAGCACGAAGGCTTGCAAGTCTGCTCTTCTCAAGTCAAGTTTCCTTGATTGACTGGCAACAGACCTTACCTTCGGGATCTTAACGCTAAATCTAACTAGCTGGTGATCACTGCCACCGAGCGCTTCGCCTACAGAGACATCCTCAACGATATCATCCTTAGAGGTGAAGACCAAGTCGAGGATATTGTCTCCTCTAGTCGGTTCTCTGACCCATTGAGTGAGGAACTCGTTGTTAGCGAACTCCAGGAGTAGCGCGCTCTCACCACAGGCTGCTCTGGTTTCCCAGTCAACTTGTCTGTTGAAGTCACCCATAACGATGCACACTCTGCCTTGAACAAGCTCACCCAGCAGCTGGTACAGTTCCCTGTCCTTCTCAACCGGTCGGGGAGGGGGTCTGTAAAGCACTAGGGTCCTGTATCTGACAAGACCTATCTCTAGTTCAATGCCTAGGAGCTCGTGATCGGATATAATGTTGGAGTTCGTAGATTTGATTGTATCCTTGGCATACAACATTACACCGCCACCCTCTCTGTCTGGCCTATCTTTGTGGAAGAGTTGGTAGCTAGGAACTGTGAATTCGCCTTCAAAGTCTCGGTTTGAGGTTTTTATCCACGATTCGGTTATGGCTACCATTTCGGGTTCTTCCGTCGCTACGAGGCCACGGAGCTCAGGAAACTTGTTCCTGATTGAACTCGCATTGAACAAAAGAACTTTCAAGGAGTCCCCGACCTTAGAACTCCCTACGCTCTTCCGTTTCTCGGCTTTTTGTTGGCGAGGCACCCCTCTTTGCAACCTCTGAGAAGGTCGTTCCTGGAGTCGCACGGGTGTACTGGCGTACGTCCGCCCTCACTCTGGGCCGGATACTCCTTTGCCTCCTCTCTACGACATCCTGGATGATGTTCGACAGAAAAGCCTTTTCTTTAAAGGAAATATGTACCCAATCCCTTTGGTAAAGATCATTTCTACCATAAAAGGTGCGGTATGGGTCCACAAAAAAGACCCCCTCTGCCGTACGCAAGTCTGCCAGGCGCCAGTTTAAAGAGACATTCATCGAGTAAGCGGTCCGTGTTGGACCTCTCCCCGGGAGCATCCCGACTACCACACGCTTGCGGTTTTTCAGCCCACAATCGTCCACGGCACCCATGACCGTGTGGAGGATTTTATCTGTAGGGCCTACCCTACCTTCTCTCAGGTAGAGGTCCTTTCCACTGACCATCGGAGCAACGACAGAGCTCTCAGAATTCTGTGATTTCTCAGCCTCTACTCTTATGTGGCGGTTACTACATCCTGGCAGACAGCTTACCTTCACACTAGTGCGAAGGCGGGCCGCTAGCAGGGGCTTCAGACCCCATGCTTGAGAATCACCAATAAGGGTCACTCTTGAACATTTGTCTGCAAACGACTTAGTCTTTCCTTTCGGAAGCGACTTGCCGCTTTCCTCTTGTATCTCTACATTTTTCTTTTTTTTTCTTCTTCTTCTTCTTATTTTTCTTGTCTTCCTTTGTTTCTCTTCTTCCGTTTCTATTTTCTCTTCTTCTCTTTCCACCTTCCCTCTCGCACCAGTAACGCTCGAATCCTCTACACTGGGGTCAGCTGCATTAAGGTCGTTTTTCTTCTTTCTCTCATTGGCTTCTCTGCATGGCTGAAGTGGGACTGCCAATGCAGTTTCAGCTCCTTGAGCTGGAGTCACATCGGCGGAACCACCCAAGTCAGTGGGACTTTCGTCTCGAGCTTGAGCTGACTGGGCCTCTAGTTTAGAGGCTAGCTCTAGGATTTTTCCCTCGAGACGCCGAATCTGAAGCGCGTGCTGCGTTTCTAGGGTCTGTATTCTACTTTCCAGTGCCCTAGATTTTTCTTCAGAGGTTGTGAAGAGATCCTTGAGTTCATTGCAGTATGTCACTGCCTTTTGGACCTCTCCTTTAAGGATGCGGTCGATGCATATACTTTCCAGGTGGCATTTCGAAAAACAGCCTTCCGGGAAGTCCACGCACCACTTATCCTTCTGGCATATCGCACATGTAAATTTGAGTGCAGCTGGACCTTTTTTCTCTGTCATTTTGAACGCTTTCTCTCTTTCAAAACTTTGCGACCAATCAATAGAAAAAAGGGGGTTGGTGAGTTCTCCCCGCGTGAGTCACTCCCGCCTATCGATCGGAGACGTTTCGGATGTTTCAGAAGGCACGCTCCATGTCCTGCTGTTCGTCCGACAATATTATGATATACTATACTATACTAACTAGACTAGGGTAGGGCAAGGTAGGCTATGATATACTATACTAGGCTATGCTAGTCTAGGCTGAATATGCTAACTAGGCTAGGATAAGATACAATAAACTAGGCTAGGCTCCACTGAACTAGGCTATACTAAGATAGACTATACTATGTAGACTAGGGTAAGCTAAGCTAGGCTAGAATAAGTTTTAATATACAATTGTAGGCTGCACTAGGTTTGACTAAATTATACTCTGCTAGGCAGGCAGGCTATACTTTGATAAACTAGGCTAGGCTAGGCTACACTGTGATAGGAACAGGTATACTATACTAAGCTAAGTTATTCTAATATATACTATACTAAGCTAGGTTATTCTAATATATTCTATGCTAGACTATATATGCAAGTCTATACTAGGCTACTCTAGGGTATATTATGCTATTCATGGCCATTCTATGGTATAATATATTAGACTGGGCTATACAAGGGTATGCTGTGCAAAGCTATGCTGGACTATACTACGCTATACTAGGTTAGATTATAGTGTACCATGCTAAGCTAGCATAGGCTAGGGTAAGCTAGGCTAGGACATAATCTACTCTGTTATACTATGCTATACTATACTATGCTATGATATACTATGCTAGGCTAGGCTAGGCAGGATTTACTATGTTGGGTAATCTAGGCTAGTCTATACTATGCTAGACTTTATTATGATATGGTAGGCTATCCTACGGTAAGCTAGGTTTGGCCAGGCTACTATTCGAGACTATACTAGGCTATAGTAGGATATGCTAGGAGATACTATACTACATATACTATAATATATTATACTTTACTATACTATGTTTTGCTATGCTATGCTATGCTATACTATATTATGCTATAATATGATAAGTACCACTATGCAATAATATGCTATGTTATACTATGCTATAATGTGCTATGCTGTACTATTCTAGAGTATATAATTAGGGTGTGACCGTTGTTTCGGCTTTCCATTTCCATAAATGAGGTGTGACAAAAAGTTAAAGACAGCCATTTTAATTAAAATATATATATATATATATATATATATATATATATATATATATATATATATATATATATTAATATAACTTAGTTTTGCCTTTTAATAAGCTTTTAGAAAGTTGTGACGTTTTAGTCACGGGCAACTCTACACCTCACTATGTCGGTCGGTCGATCGGTCGGTCCACGTTTTGCTTTTTTTTTTAAATAACATTGTAACAATTCAACCAATTCTAACGAAATTGGAAACCCTTATGTTGCTTTACATTCTCTTTCGAATGATACAATTGGCAAAGTTCTCCCTCGCATGTTAGCCCGGGAATTATACTGTTTTGGCAATAACATCATAACTATTCGGCAGATTCTAACAAAATTTGAAATCCTGTGTTTTTTTACATTTTATTTTGAATTATCTAATTGCCAAGTCTTCTCAAGGTTAGCTAGGGAATTATTTCCCTTTGTCAATAACATCATAACTATTCCGACTATTCTAACGAAATTTGAAACCCTTATGTTGTTTTACATTATTTTTCGAATTATATAATTGCGAAAGTCCTCCCAAGTTTAGCCAGGGAATTTTTTTTGCTATAACATCATAACTATTCGGCCTATTCTAACGAAATTTGAGACCCTTAAGGTGTTTACATTCTCTTTTGAATGATATAATTGCCAAGGTCCTCCCAAGGTTACTCTGGGAATTATTGAGTTTTCAAAGTAGTAAGGACATAAATCAAATAAGTGAGGGCACGCGACCTTTTGGTCAACAGACCTTGTTTATTGTACATTTAACTTACTCTTATTGAGTGAAGCTGCATATATATATATATATATATATATATATATATATATATATATATATATATATATATATATATATATAGTTTACAGAGATCCAATTGGAGTTCCTAATCAGGGGGCATGAATATATATTCATTAAGGACTTAAATTCACGCCCTCTGATTAGGAACTACAATTGGATCTCTGTAAACTATATATATATATATATATATATATATATATATATATATATATATATATATATATATATATGCAAAAAGAGTTATGATGTACCACAATGTATGAATCTGAAATTATTTTAAAGCACAGAACTAGTTTCAGTTATCACAGCAGACATTATCAACTGTGTAATGAAATATGAAACTAGTACCATCTAGTATAACAAGGCGAATTAAAAGAGGCAACGAAAAGAAATCTGAGAAAACAAAACGAGAAAAACATAAACATATGGCGTGGTTCCGGAGCGAATTAAAAGACTAAACAAAATCTAACTCGAGGAAGCAAACGGGAAAATATAAATACAAACATTACGTATTGGTTCCTGGGCAAAGATTGAACAGAATGGAATTAGAAGAAACACACTGAAAAAAAAACGGGATCAGCGTGAAACCGGGGGCAAAGATGCTAAGATCGTTCGGGCGGTTTATAAATAAGTTTGGCAACATAATTCCAGATATATTTGTTAAATTGTTAATTCCCTTCCGATAATTTGAAATTATCGACAATATAATCGTTTGATTTATAAATAATTTTTGAATGGTTGAAGTCAATCATATTGTCGTAATTTTGCATGTGCGCAAAGAGACTTGAAGAAATTGCACTTCTCCTTATATCAGCTTGATGTTCTTTTATTCTCTTGTTGAAGTGACCAGACTCACCCATATATGATAAGTTAAAATTCTGGCAGGGTATAAGATATACGCTGGCATCTTGGTTGGTAGAATGCAGTTTGGTTACGATTTTGGAATGGTATTTGGATATTTAAAGTTAATATTTATGTCGTTTTGGTTCGCATACGATTTTAAGGTGGGTAAGGCTGGCGCATATGGAAAACTAATACATTTTTTGAATTACTTCTTTTGGGGGTGTGGAGATGGTATAGAAATTGTAAAAATTCTATGAGTGAGTGCGTGAGAGAGAACATATGTTGTGTGGTGAAAACCGGAAGGGAAATGATAGCTTTGTTGTAATTGAGTATGTGCAAGATGATGCATGTGGAGCTATCTATCCGCGCAGGGGAGAGTATCAGCGTATCCGCCAAATGGGTGACCAGCTGCTGACGACGCTGAAGATTTGTAACCGCGCTCGCTGGGATTGAATCCTTACCTTGACGTCAGAAAACCGTCGCCGTATGCGCAAGGCTAGCGAGACCTGCTCGCCTATATACATCACTATATTAGTATTTCATGTGATGTATGTTGCGTATACCCAGTGTCCACTATTCATTTCTAGTTTGGAGTTCCTCTCATTACTAAAATTCCTCCCCCCTTTCACTCCCCTGCTCCTAAGTCCGCACCTTTGGGAGCCAAGTTCCCCGTTTGGGAATCACTGGTCTTGTCACATAAAATCAATAAACCTCGTATAACCTGAACCCTTATAGTAGGGTAGTAGGAGGGGAAGGGCTGAGAGTAAACATCATGGTTCCAGAGAAAATTGAAGACATTGCAACATATTGCAGTAAAGACAAGAAGAAACGCCTCGAGATCAAATTAATTTTAAAAATTTTCTCTTTCATTTCTTTATCCTCTTTCGAACACCCTTCAGGGAAGCCCTTATGTTTCAAGCGGCCCAAATACTCTCCTCTTTACATTTCCTAACGCTACTACAAACGTTTTTAACGAAACCTTCTTGCGACGATGTCCCCATTTTTCGCCCCATAACAGTATTATAGACGTACGCTCTTGTAAACAAACCTGAACCTAGTTCGAAGCCAGCAAGCAAAAAGGGCACGTAAACGACTTATTTTTACTGAAGACAGAAAGGAAATTTGTCTAACCAACGGTAAATTACCAACCAGTTAAGAAAGGTAGAAGAATGATGCAGGGAAGGATGGGGAAAGGAAGATAAATAAAAGGAAATAAAAGAACGAAAAGGTTAATGATAAATGATGTGCAATGGCAGACCTCACAAACCTAAAGTAATGAAGCCGGTAGGGAAAAGTTATTATCAACCCCAAGAAAAGGTTCCTACAAATGGCACACACACTCAAAAGTTCAAATCTACCCACCTTGTTATGTGAAGGAGAGTGAGAATGGGGAGAGAAAGAAAAATTAAACAAGGCGGATCTAATTATATCTCGACATTGAGAGAAATGTCATCCATGTTGTTTGCTATTGAATCATTAAGGCTGAATTAATCTGACGAATAATTGATTGAGGTCGTGAATTGATTAGGGCCTTAATTTTCGCCGCGATATATCGGGAGAAAGTAGAATGATTGCCACAAATGATGAAAGATGATAGATCAGACGCTACCGAAAAAACCCACATCATTTGAGCTAATGAGAACTGCTGATGTGGGAAAGATTTCGCTCTCAGGCGCAAATGTAGAGGGACATCTCTTTTAGAAGCCATTGGGAGGCCTAAAAAACCCTCTTCGGGTGCGCATTTAGAAGGAGACTAAATCCAATTAAAGGGCGCTGGCCTGAGATACCGCACTCATGACTCGCCTTTTCCTACGAACGTGATAGGATAAGTTGGCATGTAAGGCGTGTAGTTGGGCTGATGATTGTGCCGCAGAGTATGACGCAAGTTAGTGTGTGGATATTTTAGGTAAGGGAAAGAGTAGGTAGTTGATGAACTTCTAAGATAGTAGTAATAGTGGTACATAGTAGCGGTGGTTCGTTAACCTGCCTTTATCAAAGAGAGTGATTCCATAGGCTTGAGTTATGTGAGGTAACATGAAATAGAATGAGTAATTTATGCAGGAGGGAGTGAATGGCCTGTGATCATATGAGAATTAGGTAGTTAGGAGTAAAGAGGGCGTGGGGGGCTAAATTATACAAAGCTACACTTTGCACGTTATTATTATATGGGCACAGCATGTGTATATTTAGTAGCGGCCATAATGATTCGGACACTTAAATTTCCATCACAAAACTCACTGTAGCTTCAAACCAAATAAAGGTAAGTAATGTATGATAAATTACAGATATAAAATATGCATGGGTATAAGTTGTACATGCACATTGTACATTTTAGGATTGATAAAACTGAAAGTTACGTGCAAAAGGACATTTTTATTCCCAAAATATGCTGGTTTAATTATTCGGGACAGCATGATTCTAGTACTTCTATCTTTGAGACAATCAACTAATTTATGGTAGTAACTTCTTCCTATGAATTCTTAGCACTTTCACTCAATACATTTTCAAGTTCCGAGCAGCAAACATGACTTGGAGACTCACTACACCTTCCTATATCCAGCATCTAATAGGTAAGTTACGCCAAGAGGATTATTTCTCTATCAGAGCCATAGATGAAAAGGTTACAAAAAAAAGAGTGTCGTACATAATCATTTTACGATACCAAAGGCTCATACATCAGTGGAATTTCTACTGGTAAGCCTAGGAAAACCTCAAAGAGAGATGGCCAAGCCATCGTACCTATCTCAAAAAGGGCCGATACAAGACAGCAGCCAGGATTTCCCGAGAAGTAAATGAAACTATGGGAATTAGTGTCTCCAGGAAGACAGTATCACGCCGCCTGACGGAAATATCTTTAAAATCTCGCACACCAGCAGCCAAGCCATTGATCAGCCATAAGTACAAGAAAGATTGAATATCCTTCGCCATTAAGCACGTTCTATCGACAGAAGACCAATAGTCCAAAGTCCATTTCAGCGATCAATCTAAGTACAATTTGTTTGGTTCAGATGGTATGTGGTTCGTCCGTCAAAGACCTGGCGAAAGATTATCCGTGAACTGCGTAAAAAAGCAGCGTCAAGTTTGGTGGAGGAAGCTATATGGTGTGGGACATAATTTTGGCGAAAGGTACTGACCCACTTGTACACTTGCAGGGTAGAGTGAATGCTCCAGTGTATAAAGAACTTCTGCAAGCACATGCTGCGCCCCATATGAGAGCCGCCTCTGCCTAACCTGCCATTTTTGTGCAAGATAATGTTCTTTGCCAAACAGCAAACTTGGCGAAGAATGATCCTGAATCAAGAGGAAGTGCGTGCCATGGACTGTCCTGCGCAGATTTCGGACCTCAATCCAATTGAGATTTTGTGAAAGACGCGAGGAAAGAGAATTAAAGAGAGAAACCCATACAACGTTGAAGAACTTTGGTAAATATTACAAGAGGAATGGAGAAAAATAACACCAGAAAAATGCCTCCGATTAGTGTGCTCCTGTGCCAGAAGACTTCAATGCATAGTTGTTAGTAAAAGTCTACACACCATTTACTAATATATTGTAACAATCGAAAAATCATTGTTGAGTAACTCATATCATTTTGCCTTCTCATCTACGTCTTTTATCTGTCCGGATCATTTTAACCACCCTAATTTTGAAATATAAATACTCTTTTGCACGTAACTTGCAGTTTCATCACTCCTAACGTATACAACTTGTAGCCCTACCTATCTTATATCTTTAATTTAGCATGCTTACATACCTCCCATTATTTGGTTTGAGGTTACTGTGAGTTTACTGATGGAAACCTAGGTGTCCGAATCATTATGGCCACTACTGTATTTTGTATTATATGAAGTGTATGAGAATTTTTTATGTATTTTTAAACCTATTATATAAGGAAAAGGTTTGGTGAAGGGAGCTTTATGGTGTGGGACATAATTTTGGCGGAAGGTACTAACCCATTTGTCCGCTTGCTTATATAAGTAAAACTCTAGTTTAAACTCTATTTAATACTAAAAAATAATTTATATCCATTTCAGAGATCTTTACCCAACAAAATAAAAATTTATATATGCCTATAGAATGAATCTCCTTAGGTTTTGAAGCAAAAAGCTATTAATGTCTCTCTTTCTTACCAAAGAATCTTTCTTTCCAAATTTAATTGTCAAAAGACAAATCAAGATGAATCATACGCTGCACAACTGCGAAAAGAAGTTCAAGGCAAATTTATCCGAGACCATCCAACACTTTTGAACTCAAAAGAGTAAAATAATGGCTTATCACAAAGGCATGTAAAATAATGGCTGATCACACAGGCATGTAAAATAATGGCTGATCACACAGGCATGTAAAATAATGGCTGATCACACAGGCATGTAAAATAATGGCTGATCACCCAGGCATGTAAAATAATGGCTGATCACACAGGCATGTAAATTAATGGCTGATCACACAGGCATGTATAGTGCTAGATAAACTGAATACCAGATATTTGGAGCTATGCCTCATCTGCAATGTTCTCCTGATGTATCTCATTCAGATTATCACTATTTTTTTTTGTCTTTAGACAATCAAATTCGCAATGGAAGATTCTTTGATAGGGATGTAGCGGGCCGAAAATATATCTCTAATCCCAATCGATCCACCCCGCTTCCTACACTTTCCGGACGTGAGAAATCGAGGGAGAATGAAACGGATTGTATATACAGTCCCTTTACTTACAAAAAAAGTACAATGATAGTTACAGTTATATTTACAGAAATTTATATTTACAAGGGAAGTGTGCACACGTCAAAATGAGGCCAAATTCCCCAATCCAAATACGATACCAAAAGAGAATTTTATAACAGGCGAATACAACAAATTTACTTATATATCTACACAAAACATAAAAAACACAACAACAACCGAACGAAAAGGGGCACGCGCTATCACTTGTGTGCTGGAGGTAGGTGGTAGTAGGCTAACTTAGAAGGAGGCAGGATTGTCAACGAAGGCGGGTATGGTGGTCTAGGTGGTTAGCGAGGTATGAAAGCCCTCCGTCTCAGGGCTGGGCGGAGCACTCGTCTAGAGAACCCTTCTTGCAGTCTGTCCAAGCTTCCACTCTCTCTAAATGTATATCCAAACAATCCTCAGCATCAACAATTCTCCAAATATTTAACTCTAAAAACTACTCTTTCAAAGATAGTTTCTTTGCTAAAATTATTTTAACAAAATTGTACTTTGTTTAAAATAATCTTTTATCAAAAGATTATACTTTGAAAGAGTAGTTTTTAGAGTTAAATATTTGGAGAATTGTTGATGCTGAGGATTGTTTGGATATACATTTAGAGAGAGTGGAAGCTTGGACAGACTGCAAGAAGGGTTCTCTAGACGAGTGCTCCGCCCAGCCCTGAGACGGAGGGCTTTCATACCTCGCTAACCACCTAGACCACCATACCCGCCTTCGTTGACAATCCTGCCTCCTTCTAAGTTAGCCTACTACCACCTACCTCCAGCACACAAGTGATAGCGCGTGCCCCTTTTCGTTCGGTTGTTGTTGTGTTTTTTATGTTTTGTGTAGATATATAAGTAAATTTGTTGTATTCGCCTGTTATAAAATTCTCTTTTGGTATCGTATTTGGTTTGGGGAATTTGGCCTCATTTTGACGTGTGCACACTTCCCTTGTAAATATAAATTTCTGTAAATATAACTGTAACTATCATTGTACTTTTTTTGTAAGTAAAGGGACTGTATATACAATCCGTTTCATTCTCCCTCGATTTCTCACGTCCGGACAGTGTAGGAAGCGGGGTGGATCGATTGGGATTAGAGATATATTTTCGGCCCGCTACATTTGGCGCCCGAATAGGGACGTGAGACTTCGAAACCGGGAGTGTGACGGGATTGGATTGCAGTCCATACCCAATTAGTGTGACAAGTAGTTTGATTGATTTTCCCTCCTCCTATCTTTTTACTAACTTGGGAACAATGGCTGTAGCGGAAACATTGAATGAAGAAGTAGTGCGATTGAGACTGGAGTTGAGAAAGAAAGAAGAGGAGTGTGAAATGTTGCGGGGAATGATGGAGGGAATGGAGAATAAAATAAAAGGGATGAATGAAAAGACTGATAGGATGAAGAAGGAAATGGGAGACCGACAGGATCAGACGGACCGACGGATGCAGGACCTGTATAACATGATGACAGGGGCTGGATCAGTCCCAGGACCTACAACTCTGACCCCTGCTCCTACTGAAGGGACTCCGTTAAATGGAATGGATGGCAGTATGATTGAGTCTAAAGAAGATACTGTGAGTGGTAGGAAAGGGGGTGAATGGAAGAGAGTGGAAAGTAAGAGAGGAAGTAAGCATGGTTCTAAGGTTAAGGATAGGAAGGCGAGAGGGAAGAGTGTGGATTCGCTATACTCAGATGAGGGAGAGAGTGACGATATGATTGGAATGAGTGAGACCGAGAGTAGCTCTTCGGAGAGTAAAGTGAATGTGGGGAAAGGAATTTTGATTAGGGAAGTGCCAAGGATTGATAAGTTTAGATTGCATGGGGGAAAGAGTATGGATGAGTTCTTCGAGGATTTTGAGCGGTACTGCAAGCTCAAGTACCCGCAGAACAAGGGTCACTGGGTGAGTGTTCTGGGAGATTGTTTGGATGGGAAAGTGTTGGAGTTCTTGCGAGTGATAACGAGTGTGGGAGAGCCAAAGTACGATGTAGTGAAGGAGAGATTGATTGGGCAGGTGAAACGAATGAAAGAGAGTGTGAAGTATAAAAGGGTGAATGAATTTGAGAAGGCTCGAATGGGGAAGAGTGAAAGTGTGAATATGTATGCACATAGGCTTGAGAGTATGGCAAGAACGAGGTATGGTGATGATGATGTAAATGAATGTAAACCACTCATGAGGAAGTTTTTGGACACGATCCCGCGAAAGGTGAGTGAATGGCTGAGTGGAAAAAGAAAGGAGAGAGTGAGACTGACAGGTGAACGGTTGATGTGGGAGGATGTGTTGGAACTGTTAGAAGATGTACGATTTGATGATGAAAGCGATCTAGAAGAGGATGGATGGTACAGTGTGAATGTTGGAGGTAAGAAGCCCAGGAGCTTTCATCCACCCCAGAAGTTTGTCAGCTACAGGGATGCCCTGAAGGCTGCACCAGCTGGAGTGATGTCAAACTTCCTGGGCCGGCAGAATGGATGGACAAATGGAGGGTGGTCAAATGGAAGGGGGCAGATGAATTTCAAGCGTGGGAACGGATATATGAGAGAGAAACCGAGGTATGTCCCAGCAAACGAGAGACCGAATGGTGGGAGAAAGATTGTGGAATGTCGTCGGTGTGGAAGGAAAGGTCATATGTTGGCAGAATGTAGGTGGACATCTGGTGCATGTTTTGGGTGTGGTAAGAAAGGGCATATGATAAAGGATTGCCAGGAAAGTGTGAAAGAGTGCTTCGAGTGTAAAGAAATAGGCCATTTGAAGAAAGATTGTCCGAGGTTGAATGGTGGAGCAACTGGTGGGGAAAGTATGAAATATGCATGTGGTAATTGTGCAAAGGCTGGTCATTATGCAAGGATGTGTCGTGACCAGAGGAATGTATGTAGCTATTGTGCGATGGAAGGACATTCGAGTGAAAAGTGTTGGATTAGACTGAGAGCGCAAGGTGTGAATGGAAAGTCTGAAGCGGGAAACTGAATGGTAAGAGGGTACCTGCTGAAGTATCCTCTGGGTGCATGAGTGTGAGTAATGTGTTGGTAAGTCTGTCTAGTGTGGAAGTGCTGTCTGGTAGGAAGTATAAGTGTCTGAGTGTGAAGGTGGAATTGAATGGAATTGAGTGTTTGGCTTTAATAGATTCTGGATGCAAGGCGAGCTTGGTGTATAAAGATGTGTATGACAAGGTTAGCGAGAAAGCCCTCCTGTCTGAGTGCAAGGGTAGTTTGGTAGGTATTGGTAATAGGAGAGTGCCTGTGATTGGAATGATAAGGTCAGCTGTTCGAATGCATGGTATGATGATGAATGAATGTGAATTTTCTGTGATTGATAAGGTGAGTAGTGAGTATGGTGTGATTTTGAGGTATGATTTTATGAAAATGAATCGTATGGTTGTGCATCCTGCGAGTGATCAGATTGAGAGAAAGATTGGTAAAAATGGGGTGTATAAGTTGTATATAGGGAAAGATGGTAGTGTTTTGAGGAGTGTGTTTACTGGTATTGAGGTGACTGCTATGGAGAATGTAAGGCTTGTGAAGGGTGAAAGGGTGTCTGTTAGAGTGAGTTAGAGTAAGGATGTTAGTTTGAATGTGAGTGAGAACACTGTGATATTGGATGGAAAGGATGCGTGTTATAAGGTAAGGCGTGTTGCTTGTGTGTTTGGTGGCTTTATGAGAATGAATGATCCTTTTGTATGTGTGCAGGCGGACCCCAGTGTGAAAGGGCAGGTGAGGGGAATCCAAGTCGGAGATGTACTGGGCCACCTCTCCACTGTCAATGAGGTAGGTATGGATGATAGTACGGATATCAGGGTGAATGTTGCAGGTGAAGAGACGTGTAAATGGACGTATAATGATGTGAAGAGCATGGTGGAATTGGATGGATGTTTAACTGAGTATGAAAGGGAGGATGTGTATCGAATGATATTTGAACGAAAGGGAGCCCTCAGTAAGGGTGATCTGGATTTCGGGGTTGCAAAGCTCCCGGAATTCAAGATTGTCCTGAAGGAGGACTCCCCAATCTATCAGCGGCCAAGGCATTTCCCACGTCCGGTTGCTGATGAGATTGAGGAGCAGTGCTTGGAATTGGAGCAATTGGGGGTGATTGAAGAAAGCGAGAGTGCATAGAATAGTCCAATTGTACCTGTACGTAAGCCGGATGGAAGATTGCGTCTGTGTGTGGATTATCGAAAGGTGAATGAAAGGACTGTGAAAGAAAGGTTTCCGATGTGTGTGGTATCTGAGTGTGTGTATAGTATGCATGAGATGGAGTGGTTTACGAAGTCGGATCTGGTACGGGGGTATTACCAGATGCCCATTGCTGAGGAGAGCCGGCCGGTAACTGCCTTCTCTTCCTCAAAGAGGCATTACCAGTTCCGGAACCTCAGCTTTGGGTTGGCTAATGCTCCCGGAGCCTTCCAGCGGGCAATGAATGTTGTGTTGAGTAAGTTTGCGAGTAAGAATGTGATTGCGTTTATAGATGATATTTTGATTATGACTGAGACTTTTGAGGAGCATATGAGATTGGTGAATGATGTGTTGAGAACGTTGGAGAGTGTTGGTGTGAAGGTGAAAGTGGCGAAGTGTGAATGGTTTGCGAAAGAAGTGGAATTCCTTGGGCATATGGTGAGTGAGAATGGGTTGCGAAAATCACCTAAGTATGTTGAGAAGGTGCGAATGTTTCCTAAACCGGTGACTGTGAAGCAACTGAAGTCGTTTTGGGGTTTGATTGAGTTCCAGCGAAAGTTTATACGTGATTGTTCTGGTGTGAGTAAGCCTCTGACTGAGTGGATGGGCAAGAAAGGTAGTACGGTTGTCAAGTGGAATGATAAGATGAATGAGGCGTATGAGAGACTGAAAGAGGCAGCGGCTGAAGATATTGAATTGGCTTACCCAGATTATAGTGTAAATGCTAAAATGCTTGAACTGTATACAGATGCAAGTGGGTATTGTATGGGAGGTTTTCTGATGCAAGAGCAGCGTTTGAATGGAGAGAATGTCAGGCGAATAATTGGGTATGTATCCAAGGCTATGAATGTTGCAGAACGAAAGTATTCGACTGTGAAACGAAAGCTGGCTGCGATAAGATATTGTTTGAAAGTGTTGCGTCCATTTTTGTATGGTGTGAGGTTTGTGATAAAAACCGATCATCAACCTCTTGTTTATCTGCAGCGTATGAAGTGGGCTGATAGTAGGATTGCAAGGACTTTGGAAGATTTGAGTGACTTTGACTATGTGATTGAGTATGTGCCTGGTGAACGGAATGGAGTGGCTGATTTGATGTCAAGATATCCTGGTACGAATGATGAAAATGTGTGTGGAGTGAGTGATCCTGAGTATTTGCCGAAAGGGATTATGAATGGAAAAGAGAGTAAGGGTGGTGGTGATTCCTTGTTTGAGAGTGTATGGAATGGTTTGCAAGATTTGAAGAGGGATGGAGAGATATATTTTCGGCCCGCTACAGGGACTTAGTGGAAGAATTTTCATCGGTTCTTTTTTCCAAGCTTAGGATTTATTGAAGAGGCATAAGCAAACTTTTATTTTAGGAGGTAAAGATCTGTGAAACGTATTTAGTATCAGGTAATCAAAAAGGGTTACTTTCCAATTATCGACAGCAATTTTTTTTTTAATTTCTTCTTATCGATAACCAAGGATGTTTTATCGAAACATTTTTTTACTAACGGATAAAGTTTAGTTAGATTAAGTAGGTTAGGTTATTAAAACAATAGCAAACAACATATTTAAAACACAGATAATAAAAAAATCCAACTAAACAAACTTAATCCTTTAGTAAAAAAAAATTAGTTAAAAAAATCCTTTAGCAAAAATAAATAGCTGTCGATAAAAGGAAATTACCCCCAAAAAGTTCGTTCGATGTTCGTATAACTTTTGCTGATATAAATAATCCTACATACATTTTTGCTTTTCTGATATTTAACCCCGGTTAACGCATTCCTCTTGCTAACATTTACACCTTCAATAAAGGGAAAGTTTGGCTACGATTTAGTAATTTTGTATGTCATTTCTACCTTCACTTGGAGTTCGTTAAGGTACCCGTTTTATTATCCTATTCCAATTTTCCCATCGAAATTATTCGGCTAACAACACAAAAGAAGGGAAATGATGGATAAATTAAGCCTTTCTCCTATAGAATTAATGTGTTTAAAACCAAATTGAGGGGTTCTTTGGCCTGAGGTTGAGACCATAAAGCGAATCAGAGTATCGTTCGAAACGTTTCTACCTTTAGTCTTTTAATGAGTGTTAAACCCAAGCAAGTATTGCAAGTTATTAACGGGAATACACCTTTACTGGGAGGGGAAACATCTTAGACTCCGACTTTCAAGGGAGGGAAAATGTGTCTTCTGAATAACCAATCAAGGATTTTAGGAGGGCAACAATGGCCTCTCGTTTATTGTCTTTGCAATTATTCAATTAGCATCTTCAATATTAAAGGTTCTCAAACATGGAAAAATCTTTATAATAAAACTTCAGCGTCTCAAATATTAATAGGCTTTCCCGGTTAAAGAATATGGATTTGCCTCATTGATGGAGAGAAGGAAAGGAAATTACTTTATGACCTCTGATTTATGACCTCACGACCTTCAAAACTTTCAATAACTCCCGGACTAACATTGGGAGGATCTTGACAATTATATCACTCGAAAGAGAATGTAAAACAAAATAAGGGTGTCAAATTTCGTTAGAATCCGACGATTAGTTATGATGTTATTGTTAAAACAAATATATTCACGTGCTTACCTTGGGAGGACCTTGTCAATTATATAATTCAAAGTAAAATGTAAAACAACATAAGAGTTTCAAATTTCGTTATAATCGGCCGAATAGTTCCAATGTTATTACCAAAAAATTGCAAAACAGGGACTGACCGACCGTCCGACCGACTGATCGACCGACATAGTCTCCCTCGCGACTAAAGATGCAAATGAAAGAAAACGTAATCATGGAAAATAATAATAACGAAAGGGGGGGGAGGAGGCTTTTTATTCTGGGAGACAAAGAAATTCGTAGCAGACTTGTTTTCGCAAGTTCGGAGCTTGTTTTAATTGTAGGCAAGTGTCACACTTTTTCTCTAATCGCCTAATTAATACAAGAAAAGCCTTTAGTTTCTTACAAGATGCTCCCCTTAGGCCCCCCTTTTGACTAAATTCTTTATATCTTAGGAGCCTAATTTAATTTAAAATTGCAGAAGCTGTAAATATCAGCCGCCCCAGAATACTTGTAATTTAGAAAGAAAGTAAATAACATATCCCTTTTCATGGTTCCTGCGGGACAATTGAGGCTCAATATCAATTTAACGGATCGTGTCATAGAAGGCGAACTCCAATTTTGCCATGTCAAGAAAAGCTACCCAAATGTAAATATCATAGATAAGGAAAAATAGAAACAAGTAAAGTTAATTTTATTGATGAAAGAATAGGTTAGGTTAGATAATCCCTTTACTATCCCCCCTTAGTTTTAGCTAATGGAAATCCTCCACCAATCTAATTACACCGAAATTCTCGTTTTCCGACTTTCTTTTCCTATTCAAATTCGATCTCTCAAGTAATACATAACATGAAATCAAGGCCTTAATTGAAGAAGTCTTGATTTGACCCAAAAGATTCAGTTCTTAAAGTTTATTTTTTCTACCAACTCAAAATGGGCCCTCGAAATGCAGAGGAAAAATGACACCCTGGAAGGTGTTATCACGCACTCTTACCATGCCAAGAATAGCGAACCCAAAGTAAGTCTTATCAAGAATAGTGAACCAATTCAACTAATATCTGTTATCAATTTAGGTTGTTTGTATAAATATATGCTATATTCATGGACTCACTTTTCATCACTAATTATAATTTAAGAAGGGGATTTTTTTTGACTATTTGAATAATATTTTCATCTTAGTTTGGTTATGACTTATGTTTTTTTATCAAAGTTATTTCTAATAATTCTTTTATAATATCATAAAAAAATGGTGAAGTTCAGAAATAAATATAAGTATCGAAATTTTGTGACTTTTTTAAAACCCAAAGAATTACAAATGGTGAAGTTCAGAAAATTTAACCATGGCTTCTTTTTATTAGATTTTAAATTTTAATCTCAGTGGCGAAGCGCAAACTCCCCTCGTAGGGGGAAATGGCGAAGCCATTGCCTGGTCTTTATATACAATAAATAGACATCTTTCTTAGTACAGCGGCGGCCAAAAGGTTCCAGACACTTGGCATCTTTCTTATTGCTGGGTATGTCGATGGGTATGTTGGTGTATGTTTGCATGCATGTGCCCAATATATCTGAAAAGCAAAATAAAAGTCCAACTTTCTTATGACCTTTTTGAACTATGTAAAATGGCGATGCTTTAGTGAAGGGTATGAAAACCCGGCATCAGTATGTGGTATGTTGCAATCAAAATGTCTTCATGTATAACATATCTTATTTTTTAATTAATATGATATTCCACATCGATAAGATTTGATAATAATATGATAATGGAGAAAACACCTAACTATTACGTAGGGGAATGAAGTCTGATACGCTTGCTGTAGGAGGAGGCTCCCAGCTGGGGGCAAATTGCCCGGGAAGGGAGGCGGATCACATTCCGGTGCTGCAGAAGCGTTGAAAAGAACCCGAGAAAGTGGGAAGATCCAAGAACGACCTTGTTTTACACATCTCAGGGTCAGTAGGCAACGCGACAACAGGTCTCTGCATTGCATGAGCCTCGGGATTATAAGAAACCTGCGGTCCGACCGCAACATGAAGGACAAAGGATGGCCAGGTTAAAATATCCTTCAGAACACTTCTTCGCAGACTGCTTTTACAAAGCCTGAAGTCATATAATGCCCGCCAGAAGTCGCTGATCAACCTACAGCAGAAGCATTGTTGTATGTCATGGGCACGTGCTCACCATATCTGGGTCATGCATCAGAGGGGATGTACTTTCTTTAATCGTCCGGCCAGTCTACATTCCAATTTTTCTTGACCCTAGGCAACGTTACAGTTTACAGGAGGCCAGGGGGGCAATAGAATCGATAGTACATAGTACCAACATTAAACAAGGTTATTCTTTGAATTAGTGACAGTTTTAAAGGTCGTAAGGTCATAAATCAGAATAAGTGAGAGCACTTGACTTTTTGGTCAGCAGACCTTGTTTTAGTGACTTAAGATTTGTAAGAGCAAACTTCGCTGCATAAAGCGCATTGGTAGATCAGTTGTTCGAATGTAACATTAGGTTAAGTTTTCAACTTGTTGACTCGACACTCAAAAGGAAGTGAAAGAAGAAGATGGGGCAAGTAATGAAGTGTATTTTGTACGAATTGTTGAGAATTGAAGTTTGTCTATAAAATTTAGTTAATAAAGTAAATGAACAATTGAGGTCAAGTGATTTGTAGGCATAGATTCGTGAGGGTACCTTCTCTTAAGTCAAGGATCAGCGAAAGTTTCTGTAGAATATCTGCCCTTAAAATAAACGGGGGGATTTACAGCTATGTAACAAAATCCTGGAGAACGTACGGTAGGAATAGTGGAAGAGAAAATAGTTTATGGTAGTACATACGAATCGGTTAGCCTGATTCATTTTATAACGAAGACGAAATAGGGGAGGGGGCACTTCCTATCTTCTAAAGATGCTGGAATGATAGTGATCATTGAGCCATCGTCCACAAAGAAATACAGTCCAGTTGTGGGGTACCTAACGAAAGGTAGAGATACCATCTCTGCACTGCCACTCAGAGAAGATCCGAAAGAAGTTTGATTGTATTTCTAAGTTGAAAGTTGCAGGGAAGATCCCATATTCGGGTTTAATGGTTGAATATACAATGATACTAGCACTAATGAGGGAAGATGGGCCATCCGAGGTGGTTCTAGTTACGTGGACAGATAGCGCCGAACATCTAGAATGAGGGTGAGAACGAAGCATAACCTAGAATGTTTTCATCTTTAATTCCTGAGCGAGTTCTACAACAACTGCGGTGAGACCGTCAAAATTGCGGCTGATGTGGAGTAGCTCTGTGCCAGGAGTGTTGTACGAACACTCCTGGAGCTTATTTTATGAGCCCCCAGTAAATATGTGGCTCTTTCCATTAGAAAAAAGAGCGGAATTTCTGTAGAGTTGGCCCTAGCGGTGAGGTTTGTGTTCCACGTCGATGTTGGCGGCTGGTGCGAATAGTAGAAGTTGAAGTTGGTTTGAATATAACACGAATTTATCTGTGGTTCTATGGTGGAACTTGTGCTTTTGGTGCGGCAATTGTATACATCAATCCCGCTCTTTTCTCTCTATTGTTGGGAAAATAGGTATAATTGGTTAAGGCAGTGGTTCCCAAACCCATGGTCACGACCCAAATGAGTTTCGCAAGAGTGCTTTTGAGGGTCGCGGTATGGCTACAGAATTAAAAAAAAATAAGAGAGAGAAATATTAAAAGTAAAAATAGTTCAAACATAATTATTAACATCAGAATTGTGGAATATAAATCGTCATTCAAAGTGGAAGACGAAAGTAGTTGTGAATAATAAATAAAGGTAGAACAAAACTTATACGAGTATGATCAGGTCCAATATTTATTTTGTACGCCAAAGAGGCTTTAGCTTGACTCGATCTGTTTCTTCAGGATCTTCAGTTCCAACGTAGCTATGTTGGAGGATAGATGTGCGTATAACGTAAGTTTTATTTGCATGCTACTTTTTATTTACTGTAATTATCAAGCTAATTCAGAAGTAGAATATTTAATTGTCTAATATTGAGGAAACAGCATGAGCTTGGGAATTTTCAATCATAAAGGAAACTTGAAACCTTATCACTGGTGTGATAAGGTTGGCAATTTATACTTGAGTGTTTTACGTCTGAAGTAATTAACATTAAGTATGTAGGTGAGCGCTTATGTCACTTTATGAACAGTGTATGGTGCATATAAATATATATATATATATATATATATATATATATATATATATATATATATATATATATATATATATATATATAAAAGCATATATAGTACAAGAGGAAGAAGAATTGGACGCGAATGAGCAAATGAGACAAGAAACCGGAGTTTTTTAAAGGCAAGAGAGAAGAGGGACATTAGAAGAATCCTAAATCAAAGGGAGCATTGGGCGGCACAGTGAAGGCGATCCTTTACCGAGAAGGATCTTGCCTTTAAAAAACTCCGGTTTCTTGTCTCATTTGCTCATTCGCGTCCAATTCTTCTTCCTCTTGTACTATATGTATTTATAGTCAGCTACACCAGGTTTCTGCATCTTTCTTTCTGTCTTCAAATTTATTTTTGAAAGACAGAAAATAAAAATGGCATAGCCCTGTGGTGGTTGTATAATCACCCGCACATCCTGTACTTGCTCTTTCTTTGTATATATATACTCATTTTAGGTATGAATTTCAGAGGGAAAGGTGGCCCAGCACAAACAACTATTGGCGTATAAACCTGATTTTCTGAAATACGGCTTCACACATCTGAGAGTTCGGTTCCTTCAAATTTTTTTCGAAAAGCCACTAAGTTACTGGAAGGATAAGTAATAACAGGCAAAACAAAATAGATTGATGCTGCTTCAAACTCAGCTTTTTCTTTGGAGAAAGCTTCCTTGACATCTTTTGAAGTGGAATGGTATATTGCACGATCCAAAATGTCTCACAACATTAGAGAGGAGCTGTTGAAGCCAGCAGTGGTCGCTATGGTGAAAACTCCTTGTGGAGCAGATCTAGCTAAGAAAATTGAGAGTCTGTACCACTTTTTAACAACAGTATTAAACGTAGAAATGATCTCATGACATTATATATTTTGGATCATTTAATTATGGCACCGAAAAAAGCAGGTAAATTTTCATTGTAGACAGATGAGTCTGTGGACATTGCTGGCAAACCTCAACTCATGGTTTTTGCGAGGTACAGAGGAGAGGAAAAAATTCTGGAAGAATTTTTGTTCTGTAATACCCTGTCAACAACCACCACAGGAGAAGATATCTTTGTTATGGTCGACAGTTTTTCAATAAACATAACATAGACTGGTTGAACTGTTTGGCTGTGTGTACTGATAGATCGCCATTGATGATGGGAAATCGAGTAGGTTTTGTCACTCGGGTTAATAATTCACTATTTCTTAAATAGGAAAAACTTGGCCTCTCAACGTCTCCAGACAGAACTTCATGTTGTGCTGAATGATGTTATCCCAAATGTGCATTTTGCGTAAAATGTGCAAAGAGATGGGATTACATCACCAGGACTTACTTTTCCAATCTGATGTCCGTTGGCTGTCTCGAGGTCGAATCTTTGGACGGGTTATTGTACTTAAAACTGAAGTAGAAGTTTTTCTACAGGAGAAGAAGCATAAGTTGGGCGATTGTTTCAAAGATGCTGGATTGGGTGGCAAGGCTAGCATATTTAGGCAATATCTTCAGGCGCTTGAATGAATTGAATTCAGATAGGCAAGGCCGAAATCAAACTATGGTAGACAGTGAAAAATTACATCATTCATTCTAGAGGCAACTTGCACTTTGGAGATAAAAATTAACCACTGCAAAAAAGATACTTTACTTTTCCAGAGCTGAATGCAGTGATGGAAGATTCATCAGAAATAGAGTTTGCTGACATTATATTGTTTTTCAAGATCATTTGCAGAAGCTTCAGGAGGAAATGGACAAATATTTCCCAGAAAATGGAAAATGTTGATATATACCAACACAGCTGGGCCAGGAATGTGTTCGGTGAGAACTCATGATGTTGGAGAAGATATCCCAGGATTTCAAGAAGAACTTTTAGATCTTCAGGAAAATCAAGTGCAGAAGAAACGTTTTGAAAGTCTCTCGTGCTCTGAATTCTCGGCTCAACTGAAGGATAAGCCTATTCTGACACAGGAGACGAAAAAGCTGTTATTCCATTTCCCACCACGTTCCTTTGTGAACAAGGATTTTCAGCTCGCGTGACGATCAAGACTAAAGCGAGGCACCCCCTGGATCCTCAACATGATCTCTGTTGTTCTCTATCCATGAAAATCAAGCCAAATCTGGCGAAACTTGTCCATAATATGAAAGAAAATCATGCAGTCACTAAAATACTTTTTTTCAATTTTCAAATGAAGTCTAGTGAAGAAACAGAAGAAGTTTCCAGTCAAAAGTATATTTTCTTTGTTATATACTTAGAGTAAAATTCAGTAAACGTTTTTTAATTCGATAAAACTAAAATAATACTGAAAATATATTTCGACCCTGAGGGTCGCCAGACCCAAATCAATTTGTGTTCAGGGTCACGACGAAAAAAGTTGAAAGTTGGGGAAACACTAGTTTAAAGGTTGCTTGCTTAAACACGTGATTGGGTCTCGTTGTGAGTTCGGAAAAGAAGTTTTACACATAGACGTCATTGCATGTTTTTTAATTCAATTTCACAGTTTTAGTCATTGCGGGTACACCAGTTGTTGTGGTTGTACATGAACTGTCAAATAAGTGAAATTGAGAAAGAAAAAGCGGGTAATCGGTGTCGTAGATTGGCCCTTTTTTAATCTCTCCAAACCTGACACCACTTTTATGTAGGAGAATGCCCTTTTCTGATCACCCCACACACAAACCGCTTTTGTCGTGGTATTCTTGGTGGTAGTGATATACTTCTTTGATGAAGTAGGCTTTGTTCTAAGAGTGCTAATATTGTTATTTTAAATAAAAGCAGTCTCAAACACGTAAGGTTTTAGAGAAACGCACAAGAATTCCCAAAATAAACTTATATTTTAACTTTAACAATTTAATACACAAAAACTAAACATTAACCACAGAAATACTCCGAATATTATAATACACAATAATTACTTTAATTAGCTTGCCCCTCTATACAAGATTTAGGCTCATTGACTCTACTGGAGTTTAAATACCTCAGGAATGTTATTGGCTCCACGACGCGTGCCGACCGGCCAGATGGAGGTGGTCGAGATCACGAGGTTCTTTGGGCGAGGGTAGCAGATGGGGGTCCTCACGGTATTCAGGGGGGCTTCTTCAAGGACGAGAACAATCACGGTGCTTTAGGCGGCACCAAGGCAGACGTGGTCTCTCTGGCGAGAGTAAGTCGAACTTGGTTCTTAAACCAAGTTAACTTAGAGTTCGGTGTGATCACCGAGTTACGGGCTTGAGGGGGAGCTTTTCTCCTTCGTTACTTAATTCCTCATGGGCGAGGACTGTACTCGGGAAGGGCCTTCTTCAAGGGCGAGGATCGAGGAGGGGGGTTTCTCTGACGAGAATAAGTTAAACTTGAATAAGTTAACTTAAAGGTCGGTTTGGTAACCAGGAACTAGCTCGAGGATGAGCTTCTTCTTAGTTCCAGTCTTCCTCAAGGGCGAGGATAACGGAGGAAGGTTTCTCTGACGAGAATAAGTTGAACTTGGTTCCTCAACCAAGTTAACTTATGAGTTTGGTGTGGCCACCGGGTAACGGGCTCGAGGGAGAGCCTTTTCTTTCTTATTTTCTTAATTCCTCAAGGACGAGGAATACCCCTGGTGTTTAAGATGCACCAGGATATGAGGAGTCTCTCTGACGAGAGTAAGTTGAACTTAACAAAGTTAACTTAACGTTCGGTTTGATAACCAGGGACTAGCTCGAGGATGAGCTGCTTCTTAGCCCGTTAGGTAGGTAGCCGTGCCTCTCTTGCAGGGTACTTCGTAGTCTGGCGACCCAAGTAATCTACCTGTCCGATCTCGGTAGCCCGGTCTTAATCCTGGAACGTCGTAGCCTGGAGACTGACGTATTCTACTTATCCAGTCTCGGTAGCCTGGGGTCTTAATCCGGAGACTTCGTCACCTGGAGACTGACGTATTCTACCTATCCAGTCTCGGTAGCCCGGGGTCTTAATCCGGGGATTTCGTCACCTGGAAAGTGACGTATTCTACCTATCCAGTCTGGGTAGCCCGGTCTTAATCCGGGGACTTCTTCACCTGAAGACTGACGTATTCTACCCCGATTTTTCTCAGTGTTTCTTATTTATACCTCGTCACCCTACTGGGGGAGGGGTAAGAGGGGGGGAGGGGCTTGTGGACGGGCCCAGGAGGGTTCTTATTTCAAACGGTTTTCTCACCAAGTCTCACATCGGCTCTCGTTAGCCTTCGAGCTTGAGAGAAACACGTCTCCAATTTCTTACTTGAGTTGACATTGAATATCCCTCTCGTAGGGGAGATCTTGCATTTTAACCTTTAGGCCTTTCATCGCGACGAGTGGCGAGGCACTGTGGTTACGAGTTTGACCCCACGGTGCCGGAGCCGGATGTTTTTGCGGTAACCATCTCGGGTCTCCATTGAGAGAGAACGGGAGGGTGACGATTCCCCTACAATCGGAATTGAGAGAAAGCTCTCGATGCTTAGGCGTACGCTTCACAGATAGCGAATAGGATTGAGTAATGATAGCCGTTTAGCATGGCTAGTCTACTGAATTCCTTGATCTTCCTGCGTTCATTCTTTACTATCCCAAAGTATTTATAGAGTTAAAATATCAGTCATTATTGGGATTTCCAAAAGATATAGCAAGGTTGGCTCTAGATCCACAAATAGAGGCTATTTTTTTGTAAATATTCTATCAAAGAAAAAGCATAACTCAAAATCTCGGGTGGATCCAGAGGACACAAGAGGTATTGCATGGAAATGGCACCTCGACGAAGTAGTACATCACTTGGCACCATGGATTCTTCCTCATTCCCCAAGGGAAAAAACAAAAAACAGGATGGCGAAAACTTATCTAGGCTAGTGTATGACAGAAAGGATGAGAGGCTGGGCCAATAATGCGTTTCAGATAATCCCGGCCTAGCGAGAGTAGTCCCAGCGAAATCGATGATAGTACCTTGACCCAGCATAGTATCGCTTATCTAGTAGGAGATTCACAAGATTATGCAGAGCTTGGAGTTTTCCCACCGAAATTAAGAGTATTTCACCATCAAGCAAAACAACTTTTGGGTTACTTGCATCTTCGATCTTACCAGAAAATCGGCCCTTATGACTGAAGTTGTCAGGGTCCAAGTATCCAAAAAGATACAAACGTCCTCTTAGAACCTGCAAAAGGTGCACTGTATTCAGATATAATAGCTAGTTGCATCCGTTAAAAAGCTAATTTAGAATTGGCTACAGTTGTCATGGCAGTCCAGTAGTCAGTCTCATCTACACATCCCAACTATACTATACAAAGCTGAATGTATTGTCTCCGAATAATCTTCCGAAGGTCTACCAAGATCATCAATCTTCCCCTCAGATTCCTGCTGCTCCGAAGGGATCCTTAGTTTTCTTATACTTCGTGTAAACTAGCCTTCTTACGGAGCTACTCAACCTCGTATCATTGTATCCACCTGCGATTGGCCAGAGTATGACGCTCCTAAATATTTTGTGTCAGCGTTCGCTGTAATCGAACTGATGCCTCGACGTTAAGAAACTAACGCCTTATCCATAAGGGTAGCGAGAGTTCCAAACTCGCTTTCAGCTTGTCATATTTCCCCCCTAAGTGCCCCTTTTCCGCAAAGGGGGTGGGTGGAATATTGTGCTCCTTTGGAGAATGGCCTACAACCATATTTATTCGTTTGTGTAAAGGAGATTCCAAAATCTTGTTTCCTCGTTAGTCTTACTTTTCTTGCCTCGTTTTTCCCTCTGTGGTGTTTCTAATTTAGTGTCTGTAAAAGCAAAACAGGAACTAAGTTCTTCCGGACCCAAAACAAGAAATAAATAGGTCCACAGGAAGGTGCTTAGATATCTAAGTATAATAATACAATACATGATTCAATTGTATTAAATAAATACAGTGAACAAAAGGACCATATTAAATACAATGCACAAACAGGTGCATTAAATATGTCACAGGATTGCTTACTTGCTTGCTTAATGTTGTCCATCGTTGCCGATGACGACGTCACTCCATACATGGATGAAATGAGCAATGCATGGAGTGATACCTTGCACGATGACGTTTAAGGTAGAAAGTAGGTGTGCATTCTTCAGTCCACCATCTTCACTTTCCTCAGTGGTGAGTCAAGGACGACTGGAGCAAGTTTAAGTTGCAGTGCTCTCCTGAAAAAAGTCCCTTCTTGGACTATCGCCTAATGCACGAGCACCGTGCAGAGTTGATTTCCAGGTTTACTCTTGAAGCCTTGGCCCTTCCAAGGGCTCCCACAAGGCAGTGGGGTTGGCCAAGTTATACCTCCCCCCACTCGATCGTTGGACGTACCTTCAGTCAAAGGCAGGGGGACCACGAGCAGGTAGTACGTCAACAGTTGAGAGGCAGAGACTAATTAACCTTATCTTCTATGACTTAGGATTAAACCACCAGCGACAACATGTCGTAACAAAATAAGCACTGCTACTCCGGACAATCGGTACAGGAACGGAGTATACCACACCCCCTCCGTCTTACGTCCTTTATAAATAGCTGTAGGTCTCGGTAATGAGAACCTAAGAATGGGGCGTAAGATGAAAAGAAATATTTCAAGTACCTGTGACGGAAGTAGTGAAGCAATACACAGATGGCGGTTGTCCTGGGAACGGGGAGAGTCGAACGAGCCCAAGCGTATTCCGACTTCCTGGTGAGACCGAGAGAGACGAGTAAATTGGGAGCCTGCAATCGGTGCAGCGACAAAGGAAATAGCGGCAGATGTTGGCAAGGGTGTAGATATCAGCAGGCCCGCGCTGTATGAACCCCTGATCGGCTCTACTTCTTAGAGTCAGGGGGTCCCTATTTATACCCGTCACCAATGAGCGCCTACGTGACGAAATTCAACCGGCTTTCAGTTCGACGACCCACGCTCCAGTCGCTATGGCGTAAACTAAGTAGTAAGTTAACGAACCGCGCTTCCCAGGAGTTACGACGTAAGTTACAAAGGGGCCATAAAGCACGTGGTAGGTTATCCTTACACACCACCCCCGAAACAAGAATTTACTGGAAGTAGAATAAAACATTAATAAAACATAACATAAACTGGGAAAGAAAATAAAAGAATACCCGGAAAACTAACAATAATAATGATTAACTAGGAGACCTACTCAAGAGGTCGGCACCTACGTTGTCCTTTCCAGCAATGTGGACAACTCTAAACTTAGTAAGTTACAAAGGGGTCGTAAATTACTTGGTAGGTTAACCTTGCAGTGACCAAAGGTCACTGCAATAACTTCCCGGCAAGAGCAAATCTTTACACAAATTTAAGATTTTGCTCCTCTCACACAATATTAAATTGGATTTAATTTCTTAAGTAGGTCGGTATGGCGTCTAAACGTTGTATACTTTCTAATTACTTAATTGCGTAATTATCTAAGCTTAAGAATACTCCTTTTTCTAAGAATAATAAATAAACCCAAAGAGCTTTAAGTGGAGAGCTCATTGTTGCCCTAAAAGAATTCCTGTTTAATCGATTAGGAGCAGAACCGGTAATAAGTAAATCCGGATTCTGTGCAGCGTAAACTGTACCCCCCTCCCTCCCGTCAGGACACCAGACTTTCTTTTCAATTATAGTTATTATTTTAAGAGATTGTTACTTACAATAAGTAAAATTTAACTCTACAAGTGCATTGCTAATATAAAATAATACTAACACAGAAAATGTTTATGGTAAATAGTGGTGAGTAAAAATGACAGCAATAAATTGTAGCTTTGATTAGAAACCTCTTAAGAACATAATTTCTATTTAGTAAAGCCTTGTTTCGGTGCTTTACGTACCATCTAGGATTTGCACCCGGTTCTATGATCCTAGGAATCGAACCGAGAACCAAGAACCGATAAAATTTTCCAGTTCCTAAAAGATAAAATAATTTTAACATAAAATTCCAGAATACTTCAATGCTACCCAAAGGCAAAGCGACAAACCCTTGTTTTGAACATGTTATTGCAAGCGCCAGCGCGAAAAGTGAAGACTAATTTGTTTATTGCCAAATGCCAAGTTAATTATAATTATTTAAATGTAGATTAGGATATTTTTTGCATCTTAAGTTTTTAATTATAACATGATTTGGTTAGAAAAGGATCTAAATATGAAATGAAATTTTTTAACACGAATAAATGAAATCCAAATATTTTTGCCTTGAAAAAATTGCTAACCTTCCCAATTTGTTTGTGTTCGAATTGGTTGCTTGCCTACTGCATACATCAGAGTTTGATCGGCTCTAAAACTTTGTACTTTTTGATTGAATATTTTGTGAAAATGCCTTTTCAAATATATAAAAATCTATTGCATGGAATTACTTTAAAAAGGTTTCTAAAAATGAAGCAGAAGCACGGAGAGATGAAAGCTGCCGGTGATAGTGATTTGCCTGCTTTGAAAAAGCAGAGAACTCTCTCAAGTTTTATAAAAAGATATTCAATGGATGAAGAAATCGCTAAACATACTTGTAAAGATGATTTAAGCTTTCGAGCTGTTGCTAAAAGTAAATTTATTCAAAAGGGTTTGCCAAATTGCAGTACTACAAACAACTTTCAAATTCAAACAATGGCGTTAAAAATTCAATGATGGACTTTTAATTTGAGAAAGAAGATAGAATTGGCTGAATTTTTCAAGAAACAAATTAAAGAAGGCAACCGGTATTCAGTTACCTTGAATGAATATACTTCAAAGCAAAATAGAGGGTATGTCAATATCAACGTTCATGATGAAAAATTGCATTGAAATTTAGGCCTCACTCCTATTAAAGGATCGTTTGATAGTAAAACTGCCATACATATGGTAAAAATTCGATAGGAAGAGTTCAATCTTGATTTAAATCGTGATATCGTAGCATGTACCACAGACGGAGCTTCAGTCATGTTAAAATCCGGCAAAGATATTCCGGCAGTGCACCAGCAGCGCTCAGCACATGGAATAAATCTAAGCGTTTGTGATGTTATATATAACATTCAGTCATACAATATCCAGCAACCAGAAAATCAGTTTTCTACTTGGAATAACGAAGATAATGAGATCGAAGAAGATGAAGAAGAAAACCTGGTCGATTTTGGATCTCCGGACATTCATCAGGAAATTCAGGAAGACTTTGATTCAATGATACGCAAGGTTAAAAAGACATGTCTAACATTCCATAAATCGCCACTCAAAAATAATCATTTACAAGATTTTGTCTCTGACCAGTTTCAAGGACAGCGTTAGAAAGATTTTAGAAATCAAAAGATTGCATCCCGAAAGCTTTGAGAGCAATAATATATAAAGATTCGGTATCAGATATTAAATGGCAAGAAATTGAAGAAATTATTCAAGCCTTTAAGCCACTGGAAAATGGAATCAAAGAACTATCATCCAGAGATGCTTCACGTTTAAAAGTAGTCTTCGTTTATTTTTATTTAGAATGAGTTAAATGGCAAAAAAAAATCCGCTATGTATAAGCCTAAGACAAGCTTTAATCGATCGATACATAGGTCAAAGGCAAAAAAGAAAATTAGGTCTGCTTCAGTAAACGCATAATCCAAATTATTTGGCGCTAAAATAACTTGAATTACCAACTCCTTCACGAGCTTCTTTGGAGAAATGTGCTGAGGAAATTTGCAAACGCCTTTTTCCAGAAGCCGATCAAGAAACTATTTAATCTGGTACTGAAGTAAATCAAAATGAAGCTAAATTAATGGACGATCCTTTGCTTGAACCGGGATTTCCCGGTTTGGGAAATATTTATTGGTATCAGTCTCAGTTCCTAATTTTCGGTACTCATGCAAACCCTAGTACCATTCTTCAATTTTGTACACTGTTCGCTTTAACCTCCGAAAGTGGGTGCCCCGTATAGAGTGTTACACCTTGTAACAGAAAGACCAGCAGCCTCCCACTACCAGTGCCCAGGACTAATCAGGACTGGTCCATATGGCCTTTCATCCTTCTCGACATTTCCTTTTACCAATTTGGCCAGCTACTAATTTCGCATACTAGTCGTCAACAGGTTTTCTCTCATTCATCCCTAGTTTTGGCCAATGCAAGGGGTAGGGTGGTCACCGCTCCCTCTTGGCTCTGGTTGGAGTGGTGGCTTTTAGAATTCCTGTTTTCTCTCCACCATTTTCTTCTAATGGACCCACCCGGCCCAGGTGCCCGCAGTTAAGCTCACTCTGGCACATTCTAGTGGCCACATTGCCAGCAACTTTGTACCATCACTACACAGCTTTTTTGCTGATCTGTGACTTTATATTTTCCACAATTTCACTCTTCCTACATTCATCCCCTTCCAATCTGATATCTCCTCACTGATTTCTAATTAGCAGAGGGTGGAGTAACATGTACAGAATGCGACACCTGGTACGGTAGTACTGGGAGGAGTAGCATTTTCCCAGAGCTCAATTGCAATTCAGGAATACTAGGCCAATTGAGTTCACTTCGATCTTTGACAGGATTGTGGAAGCTGGTGCATTTCACTTATCCTTCTATGCATCCCATTCTTCTAAGAATATTCCTTCCTTATTTATCCTATAAGACTCAAGGATCAGACCAGCTACTTCCTGCCGTGTCAGAAGAGAGCCATTTCTACTTTATAAACACCCCCCTTTGACGCCTGCTTGTTGCAAGGGACGTGGCCTGAGGGGTTCTGGGCATTGGCCAGGGATTAATGCGCCTAGGAGACTAACAAGCTCCCTGCGGCAGTTTCTTGTACATATGGTTGTGCAGCATCACTTTCTCGTTGGCTCTCAGGCCATCTAAATGTCTAAATGGCACCATCGGTGCTGCCCTGGGTGTCCTATGTTTCAATTCTAAAAAGGGACCCTCTGCTCCTGAATCCCCCAGGACTACGAACATGGTCGTTTCTACGCCCATTAGTGACCCTTCTGCGTGTTATGCTCACCCCGGGTACCCACTACCCATCCCCCAGCGTGACCGTTTCCCGTAAGGCAAAATGCGCGAGCGCCTCCACCGAATCGTTAGACTCACAGGGGAAAAAATGAGGCCGACTTCCAGGATTCGAAAATAGGATTCTCTCCCCCCCCAAAAAAAGCAGGACAACATCAAAGGAACTTCGTCTCTTACGCCCCCACTCAAGGCTGGACTGGGTGTCTCGGAGCCACTGGATCGTCCGAAGGAGGGACCTTCGCCTCCAAGGCGGCTCCGCCAGCCGAAGGTTTCGAGGCGGAGGGAGGAAAGGATTCTCATAGTGAGCCCAACCTCCCCCGATAGGTCTTCAAAGGTGACGGCGCCTTGTTCGGCCAACAGCGCCCGGAGTTCTGCCTCCGGGACGAGTACGGCCATTCCCGTGAGGGTCTTTTTTTCGAAGAGGGCTCTTGCCTTTACTCCTAGCTTGGCCTAGAGGGATATTCCTTCAGTCTAATTGCCACGGACTCGGGGCCAACTGGGAGGAGCTGTGGAAACTCGTCTCCTCCCATTCCCTGTTCGCTATCTTTTAGCAGGAGGCCATGCTGGTCGCCTGCCCCTGACCACCCTTAAGCGGTATACGGGGTTTTCAAGCCCACCGCCTCGGGATGAAGAATGTGCGATTTTCCCCCGGCATTATGTCTCCTTTCTTCCATTTGCTTTAAATACTTCATTTCAGGCAGTGGCAGTGCAGCGGCACTTAAATAGGAGGTATACTGTTATTTCCGCATACATTCCACCATCAGCCAACTTTGACGCTAGGGAGTTCCGAGGCGTCAAGTCACGGTTGCCGAGGCCCTTTCTACTGCTCGGCAATTTGAACGGTAGAACTCCCTCTGGTGATAATACTCAATCAATAAGTTGGAGATATGTGTCCTAAATGTAGATGAGTTTGATCATCAATGGCCAAGAACAGCTTCATTTTCCTGTCTTGATCTATCTTTGTGCCCTCCGAATACACAGCCTAATTTGGGGGTGTGAGGTAGCCGATGACTTCCATGGTAATGATCACTTTCCTATCCAAATACCATTTTATGGACCGCTGCCGCCTGAGACCAGCCGGGTGTTGCTTGGCGCGGGCGCGGTTGTCCGTATTTCAGGAAATGACTGATTTATCTGTCCCAGTCGAGGAGTTTAGATCGGTGGATCAGGCTGTTGAAGTTCAGCTCCAGGAACCTCACCGCCGTGGACCTAACTACTATTCCTAGAACGTCTGACCGTTTTGCACGCCGACCGCTTCCGTAGTGGTGAGCCGAGTGTGAGACGACCATCAAACAGAAGCGTTATGCCTCCATGCGCTATAATTCACTGTCGCTGAATTTCGTCGAGCTAGGGCTAGGCTCCGGTATGTTTCTAAGCATGCCCGTCGCTCTTCCTGGTAGGCATACGTGACTTCACTTGTTCGGAACTCCTCTGTAACAGAAGTGTGGAAGTGAGTCAAAAAGATTCTGGGCAAGTTCTCGCAGGCCACCTTCCCGTTATCCAGAAGAATGGGACCGCAATCCGCGAGAACTTTTCGAAAACAGCTTTACATTAAATGAGTTGGGTTCCGCTCGTGCCTTGTGAGCGGACAACGCCTATGGTGCGGACCTACTCCCGTGTGCCATGCTTCGACACCTAAGTGAGCAAAGTATAGCATTTCTGTTAAATTTGTTCCAGAGGGTCTGGACAGAGGGTGTCCTCCCATATTTCTGGCGAATGAATAATGTGCTCGCTTTTTCGCAAACCTGGAAGAGATTAGTCTACACCGGCCGGTTTCTTCCTCAATCTCTCTAAACTCTTGCGTGCGAAATTTGATAAAAAAATTGGTAAATGTTAAATTAGCCTTTTTCCTGGAGAGCGGAGGCCACCTGTCTTCCGCACAGTGCCACTTCCGCAGCTTACACTCAACGTCGGATGCTTTGCTCTGAATATAAAATTTCGTCTCCCAGGCTTTCCTTCGTAGACAGCACTACACCACTGTGTCTTTTCAATCTGGAGAAGGTTTATGATACTCCATCGGGAGTTTTTGCGCCTCTTGTTCTGCTCAGACGCCGGACTATGGGGGGTACCACCTTTGACTATTTATTGTCACGCCTCTGCTCCAAAAGCTACTACAGCGCCGGTAATATTGCGTTCGACCTTTTGGGGGCACACTTCGTGACACGCGGGATCAGTGTTAGTATATACGGATGGCTCTAAGTCCCAAGAGAGGGTCGGTTGTCACGCTGTATCCCTTCTGTTTGAAGTCAGCTGGGCTCTACCAAGTGCTGCGTCTGTCGTTATGGGAGAGTTAGCTGCAATAAACGGCTTGGTAGGGAAGATTATGCGTCGTGGCTATATTGTGATCTTTAGGGACTCACAAAGCGCCCTCAGAGGTCTCCAAACATTGAAATCTCCACATATCCTGGTTCGCGGTATTTATGGCGCTACGGTTGCCGCGAGCCGGATGGATATCTAGATTATTTTCTGATGGGTTCTGGACATGTTTGAATAGCGCGTAATGATTTTGCCGATGGGGGCGCCAAAGAGTCTGCGAGGACTGAGGAACCAGACCAGCATTTCGCTCTTCCTCACACCAACAACATGACAGGAATCAGGGCGGCCCTCTGTGCTGTTTGGCAAAGAAGGTGAGAGACGACTAAGGGGAACCTAAGGTTACATGCTATTGTGCCCCTGGACATACCCTCCAATGCTGCGATGGCTTCAGGTCACTTCGAGTTGGGCTCACTCGCCAGACGTACCGCCATTTGAGGGAGGGCTCGCCTGCATTTTTTTGCGACGACTCCGTTGTCCCTCGGACTATTCGGCACATGTTGTCAAATGGCCCAGTCTGGTTGATCTTCCCGCGCGTAACTTGTGCAGGTATCGGGGAGAGCTGAGTCGCTACTGTTTGTTCCTTGGACGCGGGACGGGTTCGTGTACACAGACTTGTGGATTATCTGACTTTTTGGAAGAGGTTGACGTCATCCATTTTATTTAACCATTTTATTTGACTCTTTTTGTTGTAGGTCTCCTTTTCCTATGGCGGGCTTACGAATGACGCCGGAGCGTGTTCCTTGTTCTTGTTTGTTTTGTTTTTGATTTTGTTTTGCCTTTGTTTATTTGTTGTTTTTTCTTTGGTTAGTTTGGTTTTGGTAATTTTAAAGTAGCCAACCACTAGGCTGAAATTTTAAATCACGGCGACTTATGCCCTTAAATGCAGTTGCTAGATGGATACACACAACAAAAACAATAATAACCTCAGCATTTTAAGCCCTTCTTAAGCTCACTGAAGGCCGCTGAGATGACTACCCTCAGAAGAAGGGTACGCTGAGATAACTCTACCCTCAGAAGAAGGGTACGCCACAAGGAATTGTTTACACTAAGCTAGTGTTGTATCCCACTCTCACTACGTGCGCGGCTACCACATATGGTTCAGTAGATACCTCGTACTCCATATTTTGACACCTAGGTCAGCGAGGAGCTCCATTTTTGTTAGCTTTACCAACAGGATCTGGATGGAGGGTATCCTCTCAGATTCCTAGTTACTAGCTAGGATACTGAACATGATGAGGACGATATCCCTTACTCGATGCTTCAACACCTGGTTAATCGGGGCAGGGCCTTTTTTGTTATTTTTTTCTAACAGGATCTGGAGGCAGGATATTTCCCAAATTCCTGGCAAATGGTTACCATGCTTGCTTTCCTCAACCCGAGGAGAGATAACTCTACTCCAGCTGGTTTCCCAATTTCTCTTAGCTCCAGCAGGCGGAAGTTTGGTTCCGGCTAGAGAGTGCTATTTGCTAGGCTATAATTTGCACGATGTTCTAGTCATGTAGGGCGTTGACGACATTTCTATGTTTTTGGTGTGTTTGGATTTCTATATTGGAGCATCCAATACAGCAACATCTGAACTGCGTCTTTCCTTGTAGCGAAACGCAAAGGTTTCTGTTTTTATTCAGCCAAAGGTAGGATCGTGACATTTGGACACCAACGTCGACCAGGACATGTTCATAAATGAACCTCAACCAGACGTGGTTGAGTCGCCCCTTTTCCGTGGTTTGGAATTCGATCGATGCCTCACCAGCTTGGCAGCTTTAGAATTTCTTAGGCTGCGCATTAGAGATTCTCTTCTCACCAGCTTTCAGCACGTGGGGGTTGAGAGGGGCTCTCATAGATATTTTACTGCTCTTTTGCTCGGTGAAGGTGCAAGGTTTTTTTCCCTTTACCCGAACTTCTACTACACATGGGGGATTCAGTCCACCACAATGGCCTCCGATTGTTGAAGAGTTCCTTCCGTCCGTTCTTTCTCTATGGAGAGCGGAAGGACTTCCCATATGCACGTCTTATGTCGTCCATAGTACATTATTCACTTGTACGCCCAGGTTCATCGTCTTCACCAGGTAACATCGGATCTCGTTTTGTGCGGGTCCGATTTATAAGGCGCTTATGCCAACAAGAGGCGCTAATCATGCCCTAAGCTTTCGGCCTACAATCTAGAAAACTACTTACAGAGTTTGGTGTAATATTCTGACCTGTGGTTCCCTTTGTTCTACTCATGATACCAAGCTTAAGTACGTTACCATTGAAACTATATCACCACGAGTTTTCTCACAAGGCTTCCAAAATCCCTGGAAATTACCTTCGTATTTATTGAAGCATAATTGTTTCAATCTGCAGCAGTATTGTGTGCACAGATGACTCCAATTCCGAAGAGGTGTTGGCTTCCATGGTAACGCACCTTTGTTTGAATTTGGAGTGGCAATTCCGTGTTTGCATATGCGGTTCATTGCCGATCTAGTTGCAATATACCGCTCAGTATCATAAATTTCACTCGCTCAGTGCCTCTTTAAGAGCCCGCTTCAGTTTTGTAATCCTCAAAGACTTACAGAGCGTGCTAAGTACTCTTCCTGAGATATGAGAGTCTCTTCGTCCACTTGTTTGCTATATCCGAAAATACCATTGCTTCTACGAGTCGAGAAGATGGCGAAACTTTCTTCTGTTGGGTTCTTGCGCAGCCTGAACAATCGGACGAGGGTTTCGCTCTTCACCCAACTTACCTTTGGGCAGAGAACTGTTCAACCCTTCTGGCTGTATAGCAAAGGTGATGGAACATGGCAGCCTGGAATTTAAAGTTGCGTCCATCGCACCCCTACCATTTCCCTGTAGCTATCTCCCGCTCTTTCGACGGCATAAATTTATGTCGTCTAAGAAACGAACACACTCGCAGGCCTCAGAGCCCTCCGTGGAAACCTCCTACTCTGTCATTCTGGAAATATTATTTAGCACCGTAGCAATCGAGTGGGGATACCAGAAGAAAAAAAAGACACAAAACGACTATATGGAATGTAATATTAGAGTTATAGTGATGGGCGTCTAAGTTACTCTCAACTGGTGATCTCGGTGATATCGTAATCAATGAATTTGCACAAAGGAATGAAAGAGAGAAATATAAAGTCGGCGATAGATTACAAAACACTGCAAGAAACAGAAAGAGAGAGAGAGAGATAAATATAAAAAGATCGTAGGTAACAACAGTAACAACAAGGAGTAACAACAAGGAAAGAAGGTACCCTAGGAGACCTTACGGTCCATTCAAGGAGGGTACCTTTGGACTAGCAACCGAGCGGGCACATGGCTGCTCAATTGTTTTGCATCCCTAAACGGCCACTTTTCAAGACCTTGTCTAGTCTTGACTTGAACTGGTCAACAGATTCACTGTTGACAACTTCCACTGGAAGTGCGTTCCACTTACCGCAGATACTGTACGTGAAAAAGTTTCCACACAGATTGCGGTTGTAACGCTTCAGTTCAAGTTTGAAGCTGTGATTGCGCGTTCTGTTCTCACTCAGTGGGAAAATATCCCGGTAGTCAACATTGTCAAACCCTCGAAGTATTTTGAAAACTTCGATGAGCTGACCACGCAGTCTACGGGTTTCCAGCGAGAACAGATTTAATTCCCTTAGTCTATCATCATAACTTTTATGTCAGATAGAGGGAATCAGTTTGGTTGCCCTGGCTTGTACGCGTTCCAACCTACCTTGTGATATCCTTTCGAAACGAAGGACTCCAAAATTGTACGGCATACTCCAGGTGCGGTTGGACAAGTGAGTTGTACAGGCACAGTACAATCTCCTGGTACTGACTTTGGAGTCGCGAGTCAGGTCGAGTCTCATCATAGACAACCAACCGAGAGAGAAAAGGAGGCTTTTAAAGAACTAAATAAAATAAAAATAAAATGAAAGATTAATTAGAGAGAGAGAGATAGGGGTGAGATAGAGAGAGATAAATGGACGAAAGAGGATGAGAAGTTGAGAGAGAGAATGAGAAAGTTTAAGAGAGAAGGGCATGATCAGAGAAAGAATGAGAAGGATAAAAAATGAATGCAAGATAATGAGAGAAAGAATGAGAGAAAAGAGAAAGAGAAAACGAGGGAGAATTCAAAAGCGAACGTGTGAGAGAATGAGAGATAGAGAATGAGAAAGATAGAATAATAAAGCTAGAATGAGTAGGCGAGAGAGATAGAGAGAATGAGAGTGAGAAAGAGATTGGAAGAGAGAATGGGAGAGAGATAAATAGAGAGATGGAATGAGACAGTGAAAGAATGGGAGAGAGAGAAGGTATGAAAGGGAGATAGGGGAAATGAGAGAGAGGGTATGAAAGGGAGAGAAAATGGATGGGGCAGAGAAAAAGAGAGATGGGTAATGAGCGAGAGAGAGAGTGAGAGCGAGTGAGAGAATGAAAGGGGGAATGAGAGAGAGATCTAATGAGAGACAGAGGAAATTATTGATGGAGGGAATATGAAAGAGGCAATGAGAGAGGGAGGGAAATAGAGAGAGAGAATATGAGAGAGTAATGAAGTGAGAGACTGAAAGAGAATGATTAGAGAGCAATGGAGGGAGAGACTGAGAGAATGGTTAGAGAGACAATGAAAGTGAGGGAAAGAATGAAAGGGAGTACGAGAAAGGGAATGAGAAAGAAAATGAGATAGAGAAAATGGTGGAAAAAAAGAAAAAATATTAAATGAGAGAGAATGAGATGAAAGAGAGGGAGTGATAGACTAGAGCTACAAGGAGCTACAAGGAAAAAAAGTATCCTAGTAGACCTCACGGTCCATTTAAAGAGAGTACCTTTGGCGTAACAGTTGAGCGGGCGAAGTCCCAGAAAGTGTCAATTGACGCCCTCGAACAACACTCGCACAGCGGTTAGGGGCCCAAACGGCTACTTTTCAAGCCTTTGTCTAGGCGCGACTTGAACTGCTCAACAGAATGGCTGTTGACCACTTCCAATAGAGGTCCGTTCCATGTACCACAGATGCTGTATGTGAAAAGTTCACCACAGAGATCACGGTGGTAATGCTTCAGCTCAAGGTTGTTAGCGTGGTTTCTGGTTCTGTTCTCGCTAAGCTGGAAAATATCCCTGTAGTCAACATTGTCGAAGCCTGAAGCATTTTAGACACTTTGATAAGCTGATCACGCAGCCTCCGGGTCTCCAACGAAAACAAATCTAATTTTCGTACCCTATCTTCGTAACTCTTGTGTCTGATAGAGAGAACCAGTTTGGTTGCCCTGGCTTGCACATGTTCTAATCTCGAAACGAAGTATTACAAAATTGTACGGCATACTCCAAGTGCGGATGGACAACGGAGTTATACATGTACAAAAACAGTACAATCTCCTTCTTCTGATTTCCAAACTGTCGCTTTATATAATGTAACATCCTTTAGGCTTTCTTCTCCGCCTCAATACACTGCTTCGAGAACTTGAGGTCACAAGTGATAGTTACACCCAAGTCCTTCTCAGTATCAGTGCCCTTAAGGATATACTGCGGTTGGGGGTTTCTGTGGCCGATATGCATTACTTTGCATTTGTTCACGTTAAAAGGCATTTGCCACGTGTCCGACCACTCCCCAATCTTCCGAAGATCTTCTTGTAGGTGGGCAGTATTTCCTTCATTTTCAACGTTCATACCAGGCTTGGTATCATCAGAAAATTTAGAAATATTTGCAACCATGTCACCATCCATGTCGTTAACATAGATGATGAACAGTATTGATCCCAGGACAGAACCCTGAGGAACACCGCTATGAACGGGCACCCACTCAGAAGCCTGTCCATTCAACACCACCCGTTGCTCTCTGCCGCTTAGCCAGTTCTGTATCCAACTTGCTACGTTTCCGTCTATGCCCAGCGCACGCACCTTCCGGAGGAGGTGGCGGTGTGGTACTTCATTAAAAACTCTCTGAAAGTCTAATTATATAACATCCACCGCCTTATCACGATCGTGCTCACTGGAAACGAAGTGGAAGAATTCCACAAGATTCGTCAGGCATGACCTTTGCCTTCGGAACCCGTGCTGGGAACTCCTCAATAGCAAGTTTGACTCTAAATATGACGTTAATTTGTCTACCATGATGCTTTCCTATGAGTTTACCAACTATCGAAATTAAACTAATAGGTCGGTACTTCGACGATTGACTAGAGTCTCCTTTCTTGAAGATAGGAGTTACCTCCGCCTCACGCCATTCTCTAGGGACGCATCTAGTCCGGAATGACATGTTGAAGATTGTGCCCAGATGTCGTGGCACATCATTACGCACTTCTTTCAATATTTTAGGTAGAAACTCGTCCGGGCCAGGGGACTTAATCGTCTTTAGGTCATTGATTTTTGTTTTTACTTCACTTTGGGTGAAGTCCATTTCCTCCAGCTTCTCACCTAAGTAAGAGTCCATGAGTTGAGGGATGGGACCACACTTCAGTGAACACTGAAGAGAAATAGTCGTTCAGGAGGTTTGAATTTTCTGCATCTGAGTGCTTTAATACCCCCTCCTCATTCACATAACCAAAGAACTCCTTGGGATTCTCTTCACAAAATCTCGCCACTCGGAGCTCCTCGGCGCGCTTTGCCGCCCTTATGCTGGACTTAACTCTCCTAGCTAGCCTAAGGCACTCATCAAAGTCACCAGAAATCTTTGACTGCCGGTACACAGTTCTTTTCTCCCTCAGCAGGTGACTAATTTCTAGATTAAACCACCCTGGTTGAACAGAAGATTGACGCAAGCTTTCCACAGGGATGAATCGTGATTGAAGACCCATGAACGTAGCTCTACAACATTCTCACACCCTTCTAGCCTCACATCAGCTAATCCAGCACGAATACCTGCAAAGTCTGCTCTTTTCAAATAAAGTTTCCTCGATTCACGAGTCACAGGCTCTACTTAGGGGACCGTGACTACAAATCTAACTAGTCGGTGATCACTGCCACCGAGCTCCTCGCCAACAGAGAGGTCCTCAACGATGTCATCCTCAGAGGTAAAAACCAAGTCTAGGATATTGTCTCCTCTCGTTGGTTCTCTCACCCATTGAGTCAGGAACTCGTTGTTCGCGAACTCCAGGAGCAGTGCGTTCTCGCCACAGGGTTCTCTGGTTTTCCAGTCAATTTGGGTGTTGAAGTCTCCCATGACGATACACACTCTGTCCTCAGTAGGTTCACCCAGCAGCCGGTACAGATGCCTGTCCTTCTCTACGAGTTGAGAAGGAAAAGGATCTGTAGAGAGTAACAACAACAAGGAGTAACAACAAGGAAAAAAGGTACCCTAGGAGACCTTACGGTCCATTCAAGGAAGGTACCTTTGGACTAGCAATCGAGCGGCACAAGGCTGCTCAATTGTTTTGCGTCCCTAAACGGCCACTTTTCAAGAACTTGTCTAGTCTTGACTTGAACTGGTCAACAGATTCACTGTTGACAACTTCCACTGGAAGTGCGTTCCACATACCGCAGATACTGTAAGCGAAAAAATTTCCAAACAGTTTGTGGTTGTAACGCTTCAGTTCAAGTTTGAATCCGTCATTGCGCGTTCTGTTCTCACTCAGTGGGAAAATATCCCGGTAGTCAACATTGTCGAACCCTCGAAGTATTTTGAAAACTTCGATGAGCTGACCACGCAGTCTACGGGTTTCCAGCGAGAACAGATCTAATTCCCTTAGTTTCTCCTCATAACATTTATGTCAGATAGAGGGAATCAGCTTGGTTGTCCTGGCTTGTACGCGTTCCAATCTCGCGATGTCCTTTCGCAATGAAGGACTCCAAAATTGTACGGCATACTCCAGGTGCGGTCGGACAAGTGAGTTGTACAGGCACAGTACAATCTCCTGTTTCCGATAACCAAACTGGCGCTTAATATAGCCTAGCATCCTTTGGGCCGTTTTCTCCGCCTCAATGCACTGTTTCGAGAACTTGAGGTCACTAGTGATTGTTACACCCAAGTCCTTCTCAGTGTCGGTGGATTCAATATCAGTGCCCTTAAGGATATACTGTGATTGGGGGTTTCTGTGGCCGATATGCATCACTTTGCATTTCCCCACGTTAAAAGGCATTTGCCACGTGTCCAACCACTCCCCAATCTTCCCAAGATCTTCCTGCAGGCGGGCAGTATTTCCATCCTTTGCAACTTTCATACCAAGCTTGGTATCGTCGGCAAATTTTGAAATCTTGGCAACCATGTTACCGTCCATGTCGTTGACGTAGATGATGAATAGTAGTGGTCCCAGGACAGAACCTTGAGGCACCCCGCTAGTAACGGGCACCCACTCAGAAGCCTTTCCATTCACCACCACCCGTTGCCGTCTGCCACTTAGCCAGTTCTCGATCCAGCCGGCTACCTTTCCGTTTATGCCCAGCGCTCGCACTTTCCGAGAAAGGCGGCGGTGTGGAACCTTATCAAAGGCTTTCTGAAAGTCTAGGTAGACCACATCCACCGCCTTGTCCCAATCGTGCTCACTGAAAACGAAGTGGAAGAATTCCACAAGGTTCGTCAGGCATGACCGTTGCCTTCGGAAGCCGTGCTGGGAACTCCTCAGTAGCAAGTTTGACTCTAAATACGACGTCACTTTGTCCACCATGATGCTTTCCATGAGTTTACCGTGATGCTTTCCATGAGTTTACCGAGAGAGGGTGGGGGAGAATGAAAGAGATGCAATGAGAGAATTTAGAAAGTCAATGAAAGGGAGGGAAAGATAAAAATGGCGTGAGAAAAAGAATGAGATAGAGAGAATGATAGAAACAGAATGAGATAGAATATGAGAGAGAATGAGAGAAATATATGAAGAAAGAGATAATGAGTGAATGAGAGAAAAGAGAGGGAATGAGAGCAAAAGGTAGAATGATGGAGAAAGAATGTGAAAAAGACATTCGAATGAATGAGAATGACAGAATTTGAGGGAGAGAGAATGAGAAAATGAGAGAATTAGAGTGAGAAAAATGAGAAAATTCGAGAGAGAATAAGCGTGAGGTCTAAGCATTTGATGTTGTTTCCTATAAAGAATCACGCTCGGTTTTCTCTTGGGATTGGCAACAGCTTTCTGCACAAATGCGTAGAACATACTCGAATTCACCCTATTGAAATGCAAGTTAAAAAGAAACAACTTACAGCACTTGTTTAAAATTATACTCAACAACCTAACAATGCTTATATCAGTCCAACGAAGGATAGTTGGTAAAGTAAACAATTGAATGGACTTTGTTCAATCTACTTATATCTTAACATAGGTGGATGAAGCGTAGTAACTGATTGAGATTGAAAATGCCGAGTTATTTCTTTGAACACACATTAAAGAATCATCCTGAGAAGAGATTTGTGATGTTTTACATGGGAAGCAAAGCTTATGCAATCTCTATAGTGTGTGTATTTGTGAAAGAAGAGCGTGTGTATGGTCGTTAAGTTATGGGCGAATGTGCGATTCATTTGTGATAGAAATGAGATCGTGAGAAAATTAGTGACGAATTCGGTTTCTGGCTCTCAGCTAGAATATTTATGCATATCATAAATTGAAGTTAGTGAATATAATTTATATATATATATATATATATATATATATATATATATATATATATATATATATATAATACAAGAAAGTGAAATTTGACGCGAATGAGCAATGAGACAAGAAACAGGATCTGACCGGCAATCAGCAGACCCGGGTTCGAGTCCCGGCCAGGAATTTCAAACTTTTTTCCCCTGGCGTTATCTCTGTCTTCTCGGTAAAGGATTGCCTTCATTGTGCCGCCCTCTGCTCTCTATGATTCTAGTCTTCTTCTAATGTCCCTTTCTCTTACCTCTAAAAAACTCCTATTTCTTGTCTCATTGCTCATTCCGTCAAATTTCTCTTTCCTGTACTATATTGTAATATAGTCTGCAATGCAAGGTTTCTGCACCTTTATTTCTGTCTTCAAAATTGTTTTGAAAGGCAGAAAATAAATATGGCGAAAGCCCTGTGGTGGTTGTTATCACCCGCAGAACTTGCATTTGCTCCTTCTTCTTTATATATATATATATAAGTGTGTAATTTGGTGCACTTGGTGTGACTCGAGAGCAAATTATTCATGTTTGTAATGTAATCAGTTTTATCCAACACCCAGGGATTAATCAAATAAGTAAAACTTTATTGAGTGAAAGAACTGCCGCTAAAAAATACTTAGGCCCTTGTACATAAGCCATCGGTTCCTCTTTGTCCAATTCTTTCATCAATAAACACACCTAATTGTAATTTAGCTAATTTCTAGTTCCCGTGATTGACCCCCTTACCAAGACTGAATTAATTTCATGTGAGGTCTTTTAATTTGTTTATTCTATTTCTAAAATTAAATTTAGTAATTATTTCCTATCTACTTTTGATGTCGAGTCTTTGTTGACGAACGTTGTCGTTGTTGAAACATCCAATATCATTATTATATTCCCTTTTCGATCGACTTTGACAGTTTTTTGCTTGGGCAAAAAGTTGTTTGCTAGACCTTTGGTCTTGACTGTCAAGAAAACTATATTTTTCTTTGATGGAGAACTTTATCTTTAGCATGAACGTATGGCGAGGGGTTCTCCCTTATTTGCCAATTCTTCTTTGTGCCTCTACATCTGATTTCAAACCTTTATTTTTAAAAACATAATATAGATGATTGATTTGTTATTTTCAAACACAAAGATCATACTTATTTTTCAAATACCTAAATGAACGACATACTAAAGATAGGATTTTATTTTTGTATGTATTGGTTACTAGAAACAAGCCTGGATTTACTCTTTGTGAAGTATTTTTTTAGTAGTAGTCCATTAAAAATCAATCTCTGCCATCAAATCCACAATCCATAAGGCCTTCTGTACTTGCTCCGATTGGCCCTCATTAACTGCAATTGCTACCATATCTTTGCCCTCAGTAAACTAGTGTTCATTTTTTTTTAAATAATAATTTCCCCCCCAAAATCACCTGCTCCTACTTCTCCAAAGAAGGCTCTATATCAAATTACCTTTCTTGGACCACTTAACTTCGGAGCTTAACAAAGACATTATACATCTTATCTCCAAACATTTTCCACAATACAATTTTATCCTCATTAAAGACAATCCTTTTAAATTCTCCTCTTTTTTTCCAATAGAAAGACCCCCTCCTAAAGCTTAGGAGGTTTTCATTTATTAACGTGCACGACTTGCAATCATCGCTACATTGTGGTAACCACCTTACAACTACAACTGAGAATTTCAAGGCATTTGTGGATTCCATATAGAACTGGCCCTCCTATTCTAAACCGGAGCACTCTTTTGTAGGTTTACATATTGCTAATAGAGTTCAATCCATTGATACCATTATTTTTTCTGGAATTCATACAGCGTCAAGCTCGCTAGACTTAAAAATACTTGAATCTCTTTCGAGAAAACAATGACCCCTGAATTAAATAACAACGCTTCCATGAAATTAATGACATAGTTAACATATCTTGCAACCAACTATTTCTCTAAGATTTCCCCATCCCAATTTACTCCGTCAGGTGCTCTCAGAACTCTGACAGTTAAGGTTATTAGGTGTAAACTTATAATATTTTTCTTTTCCATTCGAGTCATCCTCATTTTCAGTTTAATTCCAGTTACTGTAAATAATACTGTTCAGCTGTTTGGTGTAAAGTTAATTTAGAGCTAATTCTATATTTTTGTCTTAACGTAGGATTTCAATGAAAAATGATCTCCATCATCGACTACATCGTCATTTCCCTCTTAAGAATTATATATATATATATATATATATATATATATATATATATATATATATATATATATATATATATATATGAGAAACTCACAAAGTAGCGCTTGGAAGCATAAAGTTTATTAAACGGTCAATAAGTTTTGCGAATCGGTAGGGAAAAACGAGGAAGGATGATCGCTGTTTGTGGGGGTGTTAGGACAAGTTATGACAAGTCAGAACCTGCAGACGCACGCTGCTGCCTCGTCTATTTAAAAAGCAGTAGCTGATCGCAGATCGTCAGTCACAATTTTTTTAACAATGGAGAAGGTTGAGCACCGCGCAGTGATCAAATTTTTGACCAAGGAAGGCAAGAATGCAAAAGAGATCCATGAACGCATGGTTGCAGTGTACACTGACATCGCCCCTCCCTATGCAACCATTGCTCACTGGAATAGGGAGTTCCACCATGGTTTTGAGTCCATTGAAGATGACCCCCATCCAGGACGCCCATTAGACGTGACCAACGAGGACAATGTGGCCCGTGTGGAGAGGATGGTCCTCGAAAATCGACGGGTGAATGTCCAAGAAACCGAGCAAGAACTTGGAATATCACATGGAAGTGTTATCAACATCATCTACGACAATTTGGCCATGACCAAGGTCTCTGCCCGTTGCGTCCCTAGAAACCTCACGAAACCTCACGCCCCAGGATCGACTTCAACGTCGTCAAAGTTCGGAGTTGCTGCGGCTCCTGTACAACCAAGACTGGGCGGGGATTCGAGTCACGGTTAGTGACAGGTGATGAAACGTGGGTCCATCACTGGGATCCCAAAATCAAGCTCGAAAGCATGGCCTGGAAGCACAAGGGCCTTCCGACCCCCATCAAGTTCCGGACCCAACCCTCAGCCGGGAAGATCATGGCCACTATCTTCTGGGATTCTGAGGGAGTGTTGATGGTGGACTATGCGCCTCGTGGAAGGACCATCACGGGCCAATATTACGCCGAGGAACTGGCTGGGTTGAAGAAGTGCATCCGTCAAAGCGGCGCGGCAAGTTGACACGCGGTGTCCTGCTCCTCCACGACAATGCCCCTGTCCACAAGGACAGAGTTGTACAAGCTGCCCTGCGCGAGTGCGGATTCGAGGAGCTCAACCATCCCCCTTACAGTCCAGATCTGGCCCCTAGCGACTACTTTTTATTCCGTCAGCTCAAGGCTGCACTGCGTGGACGCCAGTTTGGGGACGATCAAGATGTCCAGCTCACCGCCCAGTAGTGGATTGAACAGCAGTCGGGAATTCGAAGCTTCAGGGACAAGTGGCGCAAGTGCATTGAAGTCGAGGGTAGTTATATTGAAAAATAATAAAACACTTTTCCTCATATCACGTTTCCTTATATCCGAATTGCAAAACTTATTGTTGCCCCTCGTATTATGTCGCCTGAGTAGTATAAATTAAATATTTATTTTCAATTTATTAATCTGGAGAAAATGTATGTGATAACATCTAAAGGATTGTGAAGGGATGTGCAGTCAGTGTCCTGGGCATTGTGTGTGTGTGTATGTAGAATCTGAATCCTTAGAAAAATCATACTACCAATATTATTATTATTGGGGGGGGGGGCAGGAGGGGGATGGGTTAGGGCGTAAGGAGACTCGAGTGCGATTTCATGCGCGTGTGTACGTATCTGGATGCGCTCATATGAGGCCGAGTTTGTGTGCACTCGACCCTCCACCTACAATACTACTCCCCTCAACCGTTTCTCTACTCACAGGAAGGTGGATTTGGTAGCTGAGGCTACCACCTCTGCTACAACTGCAACCTGGAGAATGGGTATGGGCAACCGGTATCCAGAGGATCTGCACGTCCTCAAAAGGCCCCACTCACTAGGTTGAATTTACCTCTTTTAAAGTTGACTGGGGGAGCAGTGCACTACTTCCTCGTTCCTCTTGGCCCTCACTATTCTCTACCACTTTTGCCTCGCTATTCCCTCTATGCTTAAGTACCTGACCAATTTCCTCCTGCCATATCATAAGAGAGGCACATGTCTACACAACGCCATTTAACGACTGCAAGTTGCAGTGAGACTATGATGTAAAAGTGACTCTATTGCATTTGCACGAGCTGTCTACCTGCGTGCTATGACATATATTTCACAATGGGTAGATTTGCACTACCATCAGATAATGTAGCAAAGTAGATCTCACTGATAAGTACACACAAAAAAGCAGAAAAAATGTGTGCAGGCTTTTATACATATTCCATGAAAATTAATTGTCTTGACAACATTTAGCAACACATTTTTCCAAATTTATTTAATGCGGAAAATGTGAAATGCAACTTGAAAACTCATTTAGCTCTTTAATTCTTGGTTGTAATCCTCTCCTTTACTTGTCAATCACTTCAAAAGAAAAGGGAGAAAGGGCGAAGAACCACGGTTAAAATTCATGTTTTCTCCGTTTTCCTTTGAAGTGAAAGGGCTTCTTCGAATTTCCTTTGGGGAGGAAGTGGAGGGATGCCTTGTCGTATATGTAAGGCCCCTGAAGAGGGTTGAGGAACTCTAGAAGACTTCTCTAGCGGATTATTACCCTTACCTAAGCGCATTGAATAAAACGGTATTTTTGTTTATCAAATATATATATATATATATATATATATATATATATATATATATATATATATATGAATTAAGAGCAAATACAAGTTCTGTGGGTGGTAAAACCACCACAGGGCTTTCGACATATTTCTTTTGGGCCTTTCAAAAATTTTGAAGAGAGAAAGAAAGATGCAGAAACCTCGTTTTGCAGACTTTATCGCTCTATGGTACAAGAGAAAGAGAAATTGGACGTGAATGAGCAATGAGGCAAGAAACAGGAGTTTTATTTTAAAGGTAAGAGAAAGAGACATTAGAATTAGAACATTAGAATCAAAGAGAGTAAAGGGCGGCACAATGAAGGCAATCCTTTACCGAGAAGACAGAGATAATGCCAGGGGAAAAAAAAATTGAAATTCCTGGCCGGGACTCGAACCGGGGTCTGCTGATTGCCGGCCAGATACTCTACCATTAAGCTACAGCTACCAGGCGCAGTAACTCTACTTCGCCCAAAGGGTTACCCAGAGGGTAAGAAGATATGGTATAAAAATCCTTTGGAGGTTCCTAGCTTAGGGAGGTACCGGGTTTGATGGGGTAACGCTTTGGGCGAAGGAGAGTCACTGCGCCTGGTAGCTCAGCGGTAGAGCATCTGACCGGCAATCAGCAGACCCCGGTTCGAGTCCCGGCCAGGAACTTCCAACTTTTTTTCCCCTCGCCTGATTTCTCTCTTCTCGGTAAGGATTGCCGTGGTACCAAGTGGACATTCGAGGCTCCATTTTCTGCCCAAGAAATCACAGGCGGAGGTCGCACTCTCCACCCCAGATCTACGCGTCCAAACCGTCAATAGGTTGGGATTCAAAATAGACAAAAAAAACCATCAAATAGATAAATAAAGTGACTATAGTGTGCGATTCAAGTGGTTAAAATAATAATAAAAGTGACTATAATGATTAAAATAATAAAAGTGACTTGAAGGGATAAAAAAGAGGATAAATACAATAATGAAAGTGATACAACTAAATTAATAAGATAAAAATAAAGAAGAATAATAATGGAACAATTAAAGGAGATTAATAATAATATAATTAAATGCATAAAAGTGATTTAAATAAATAGGAATAAATATCGAAATTAAAGTGAACTAACTTATTTAAGGGTGATAATAACAAAGTGAATAGTAAAGTGAAGTGAACTAATTTAAATCAAAAGCGAAAAAACTTTTAACTATTAAACATAAGAAATATTTAAACTACATAAAAATATGTTAATAATATAACTAAAACCATCCTTAGTATAAATATCACATATCAATATCCCATTCCTTGTGTATATATTAAAAAAAAATAATACTGTAAAAATTAATCTCCAAAATTTGAATAATTAAAACTAATAATAAAATGTATATATAAACCAATCCCAAATAATGAATCCATTTCTGAATCTTTTTAAAAATTTATAATTTCAAAGAATTGATCTCCAGTGTCTCCTGGGGCATTTTTCCTCATACCTAAACTTATAACTTTCTCTTCTCTGCTGAATTTTCCTGCTTTTTACCACTAGAAACTATTTATTTTTACATATTTGTAAAGACTTATTGTATATTCTTTCTATAATAAATTGTCAATCAATACTTACAAATATGTAAATAATGATTAACCTATAAATTATAAATATTCCATTTTAACCTGTATATATCAAAAATTAAGATTGTCTAGTGTAAACAACTTGATTTCCATTGTCTCCTGGAGCCTTTATTTATTTCATACTTCTCCTTGTAACTTTCTCTTCTCCGCTCTATTTTTTTCCCTACTGTTAACTATTTAATTTTCCATGTTAGTTAAAACTCTTTGTATTTCATTCTTTGACAAATCGTAAAATCACCATACTATCCCCGGTAAAGGAGGAAAAGGACAACAGAGTCTGCTCTGAAGATGATCGCGCAAGATCGAAAGTTTAGCAATTAAAGTTTGTTTTATACCAAACAAAGTAACTCGAAAAAAGAGAGATAATGTTAGGAAAAATAATTTACCATCTACAAGATAGGGGTAGAAATATATACGGAAAATAGAAAGTGGTCAAAGAAAATGAATTAAAGCTAAATATACAATGGTCTTTAACAAAAGTGCCTAAAAGAATACTGCTGCCTATTTATACTATAATATATATATATATATATATATATATATATATATATATATATATATATATATATATATATTGATAAATGAACAATAACGGTGCTTAGGTAGGGTGATAATAAGAATTCCTTAATCCGCTAGAGAAGTCTCCTGGAGTTCCTCAACCCTCTCCAGGAGCGTTACATATACGATAAGGCAACCATCTATTTCTCTAAAAAGAGAAATTCCAAGAAAAGGCTCAAAAGGCAAATGTTTCATCTAGCTATGCACTCCATCAAGCCCTCGGGAGAAGCGCATCTTACAATCACGAGTTATGTAATTCATAATCCAGCTTTTCTAACGTAAACAAAGGTTTACGTATCAATCGGCTTTATAAGCGTCACCCGTGCTATTAGAGAGAATGGAAAATTAATATAAACTATTCTCTCAGATATTTAATTATTATTATTATTATCATCATTATTATTATTATTATATCGCTACTTGTATCAGGCAATTTACTAGAAAATCCTGGGCTGAACCAAGGCAGTGAAAGAGTTCAGAGATGATTACTAGTATAAGAAAACAAGCCGCCCAATCTACCGCAGCAATTCATCCTTGAGGCCCCAGGATCAGAGCCCCATTGTCCAAATCCCTTCCTCATACCTCAGCAATTTACCCCCCCCCCTTCCCACACACTCTGGCAACTATTTCGGCCCTATTGATCAGAGTGTATGGTCACATTTCCCTAAAATGCCACCGCTGAAGAGGAAAGAAGAAGGCTACCCCCTCCATTATCTCCATTTCCACGCGGAAGAAAAACGAACCGAGAGAAAGAAAACACAACGCTGAAAGTAATTCACACACACACACACACTCTCCTCCTCTCCTCCCCTCATCTTCTCATCCTCTCCTCTTTCCCGAAATTTGACTGCCGTCGGGTAGGATTTTGCGACTCATTGCGACTTAAGAGTGTGTGTGTGTGTGTGTGTGTGTGACAGCGAATGATTCGGTGGAAGCTGAGTTAAAAGTGGATTCGACGTTGTTTTTTTGGGGGGAGGGGGTCACCTTTATATAAAAAAATGTATACGACAATTCTTTAGGCTATATATAGCTAAATTATAAATTTCCATATAAATATATTTGTTATAATACTTTTTAATTTGGTGGTGGATGGTCGTCAAAGAGAAAGGTTGCTTTTGGTCGCGTGTGCGTGAGGCTATGTTACTATGTCGCCCATATGTCGGTTGGACGGATGGTTACCATTTTATTTTTAACGGAGATTTTGGCAATAACATCGTAACTAATCGGCCGATAGTTGCGATAGTGGGTTGTATTTATCCTCCCTGCCCTTTAGGTTGCGTGTAGGTAACGGCCTTTTTCACTTTTAAAATCAGAACGGTTCCAAAGAACCGACCGAGAACATTAAAACCTCGTCCTTTTTTACCCATTTATTCTCTTCCAATTTTAAATCAACTCTTAATGTTTGCCACTCCATTTCCACTCCATTTCCACTCCATTTCATTCAAACTCCTGAGTGCTTTTTTTGGTAAGTGTTTGATAAATTCTCATCGATAAGGTAGGAAGACCAATAAGTTGTTTAATTTTTTTATTTATCAACGGCAAGTTCCTTTTTCAATTTCACGTTCTATCCTCAAATGCCCTTTTCTACTTTCTAAACCTCTTATTCACATTTTAAACCACGAATTCAGGGTATGGAAGAACTTTGAAAACACATTTTTGGAGATTTGTCTGAGTGAGCAAATAAACTTCTCAACTGAACTCTCAAACTTATATTTTATGCAAGTACATCAGTTCCCCTCCTTATGACCTGACCAATGGCACTAAGACCAAGTCCGTTCAAACTTATATTTTATGCAAGTACATCAGTTTTCCTCCTTATGACTCGACTAATGGCACTAAGACCAAGCCCGCTTAAACTTATATTTTATGCAAGTACGTCAGTTCCCCCTCCTTATGACTCGACCAATGGCACTAAGACCAAGTCCGTTCAAACTTATATTTTATGCAAGTACATCAGTTTTCCTCCTTATGACTCGACTAATGGCACTAAGACCAAGCCCGCTCAAACTTATATTTTATGCAAGTACGTCAGTTCCCCTCCTTATGACTCGACCAATGGCACTAAGACCAAGTCCGTTCAAACTTATATTTTATGCAAGTACATCAGTTTTCCTCCTTATGACTCGACTAATGGCACTAAGACCAAGCCCGCTCAAACTTATATTTTATGCAAGTACATCAGTTTTCCTCCTTATGACTCGACCAATGGCACTAAGACCAAGTCCGCTCAAACTTATATTTTATGCAAGTACATCAGTTTTCCTCCTTATAACTCGACCAATGGCACTAAGACCAAGTCCGCTTAAACTTATATTTTTTGCAAGTACGTCAGTTCCCCTCCTTATAACTCGACCAATGGCACTAAGACCAAGCCCGCTCAAACTTATATTTTATGCAAGTACATCAGTTTTCCTCCTTATGACTCGACCAATGGCACTAAGACCAGGACGCTCAAACTTATATTTTATACAAGTACATCAGTTCCCCTCCTTATGACTTGACCAATGGCACTAAGACCAAATCCGCTCAAAGTTATATTTTATGCAAGTACGTCAGTTCCCCTCCTTATGACTCGACCAATGGCACTAAGACCAAGTCCGCTCAAACTTATATTTTATGCAAGTACATCAGTTCCCCTCCTTATGACTCGACCAATAGCACTAAGACCAAGTCCGCTCAAACTTATTTTTTCTGCAAGTACATCAGTTCCCCTCCTTATGACTCGACCAATGGCACAAAGACCAAGTCCGCTTAAACTTATATTTTATGGAAGTACGTCAGTTCCCCTCCTTATGACTCGACCAATGGCACTAAGACCAAGTCTGCTCAAACTTTTATTTTATGCAAGTACAACAGTTTTCCTCCTTAGGACTTGACCAATGGCACTAAGACCAAGTCCGCTCAAACTTATAATTTATGCAAGTACGTCAGTTCCCCTCCTTATAACTCGACCAATGGCACTACGACCAAGTCCGCTCAAACTTATATTTTATGCAAGTACGTCAGTTCCCCTACTTATAACTCGACCAATGGCACTAAGACCAAGTCCGCTCAAACTTATATTTTATGCAAGTACGTCAGTTCCCCTCCTTATAACTCGACCAATGGCACTAAGACCAAGTCCGCTCAAACTTATATTTTATGCAAGTACGTCAGTTCCCCTCCTTATAACTCGACCAATGGCACTAAGACCAAGTCCGCTCAAACTTATATTTTATGCAAGTACGTCAGTTCCCCTCCTTATAACTCGACCAATGGCACTAAGACCAAGTCCGCTCAAACTTATATTTTATGCAAGTACGTCAGTTCCCCTCCTTATAACTTGACCAATGGCACTAAGACCAAGTCCGCTCAAACTTATATTTTATGCAAGTACGTCAGTTCCCCTCCTTATATCTCGACCAATGGTACTAAGACCAAGTCCGCTCAAACTTATATTTTATGCAAGTACGTCAGTTCCCCTCCTTATAACTCGACCAATGGTACTAAGACCAAGTCCGCTTAAACATATATTTTATGCAAGTACGTCAGTTCTCCTCCTTATGACTCGACCAATGGCACTAAGACCAAGTCCGCTCAAACTTATATTTTATGCAAGTACATCAGTTTTCCTCCTTATGACTCGACTAATGGCACTAAGACCAAGCCCGCTCAAACTTATATTTTATGCAAGTACATCAGTTTTCCTCCTTATGACTCGACCAATGGCACTAAGACCAAGTCCGCTCAAACTTATATTTTATGCAAGTACATCAGTTTTCCTCCTTATAACTCGACCAATGGCACTAAGACCAAGTCCGCTTAAACTTATATTTTATGCAAGTACGTCAGTTCCCCTCCTTATAACTCGACCAATGGCACTAAGACCAAGCCCGCTCAAACTTATATTTTATGCAAGTACATCAGTTTTCCTCCTTATGACTCGACCAATGGCACTAAGACCAAGTACGCTCAAACTTATATTTTATACAAGTACATCAGTTCCCCTCCTTGTGACTTGACCAATGTCACTAAGACCAAGTCCGCTCAAAGTTATATTTTATGCAAGTACGTCAGTTCCCCTCCTTATGACTCGACCAATGGCACTAAGACCAAGTCCGCTCAAACTTATATTTTATGCAAGTACATCAGTTCCCCTCCTTATGACTCGACCAATGGCACTAAGACCAAGTCCGCTCAAACTTATTTTTTCTGCAAGTACATCAGTTCCCCTCCTTATGACTCGACCAATGGCACAAAGACCAAGTCCACTTAAACTTATATTTTATGGAAGTACGTCAGTTCCCCTCCTTATGACTCGACCAATGGCACTAAGACCAAGTCTGCTCAAACTTTTATTTTATGCAAGTACAACAGTTTTCCTCCTTAGGACTTGACCAATGGCACTAAGACTAAGTCCGCTCAAACTTATAATTTATGCAAGTACGTCAGTTCCCCTCCTTATAACTCGACCAATGGCACTACGACCAAGTCCGCTCAAACTTATATTTTATGCAAGTACGTCAGTTCCCCTCCTTATAACTCGACCAATGGCACTACGACCAAGTCCGCCCCCACCTTATATTTTATGCAAGTACGTCAGTTCCCCTCCTTATAACTCGACCAATGGCACTAAGACCAAGTCCGCTCAAACTTATATTTTATGCAAGTACGTCAGTTCCCCTCCTTATAACTCGACCAATGGCACTAAGACCAAGTCCGCTCAAACTTATATTTTATGCAAGTACGTCAGTTCCCCTCCTTATAACTCGACCAATGGCACTAAGACCAAGTCCGCTCAAACTTATATTTTATGCAAGTACGTCAGTTACCCCTCCTTATAACTTGACCAATGGCACTAAGACCAAGTCCGCTCAAACTTATATTTTATGCAAGTACGTCAGTTCCCCTCCTTATATCTCGACCAATGTACTAAGACCAAGTCCGCTCAAACTTATATTTTATGCAAGTACGTCAGTTCCCCTCCTTATAACTCGACCAATGGTACTAAGACCAAGTCCGCTTAAACATATATTTTATGCAAGTACGTCAGTTCCCCTCCTTATGACTCGACCAATGGCACTAAGACCAAGTCCGCTCAAACTTATATTTTATGCAAGTACGTCAGTTCCCCTCCTTATAATTCGACCAATAGCACTAAGACCAAGTCCGCTCAAACTTATATTTTATGCAAGTACGTCAGTTCCCCTCCTTATGACTCGACCAATGGCACTAAGACCAAGTCCGCTCAAACTTATATTTTATGCAAGTACGTCAGTTCCCCTCCTTATAATTCGACCAATGGCACTAAGACCAAGTCCGCTCAAACTTATATTTTATGCAAGTACATCAGTTTCCCTCCTTATGACTCGACCAATGGCACTAAGACCAAGTCCGCTCAAACTTATTTTTTCTGCAAGTACATCAGTTCCCCTCCTTATGACTCGACCAATGGCACAAAGACCAAGTCCGCTTAAACTTATATTTTATGGAAGTACGTCAGTTCCCTTCCTTATGACTCGACCAATGGCACTAAGACCAAGTCTGCTCAAACTTTTATTTTATGCAAGTACAACAGTTTTCCTCCTTAGGACTTGACCAATGGCACTAAGACCAAGTCCGCTCAAACTTATATTTTATGCAAGTACGTCAGTTCCCCTCCTTATAACTCGTCCAATGGCACTACGACCAAGTCCGCTCAAACTTATATTTTATGCAAGTACGTCAGTTCCCCTCCTTATAACTCGTCCAATGGCACTACGACCAAGTCCGCTCAAACTTATATTTTATGCAAGTACGTCAGTTCCCCTCCTTATAACTCGACCAATGGCACTAAGACCAAGTCCGCTCAAACTTATATTTTATGCAAGTACGTCAGTTCCCCTCCTTATAACTCGACCAATGGCACTAAGACCAAGTCCGCTCAAACTTATATTTTATGCAAGTACGTCAGTTCCCCTCCTTATAACTCGACCAATGGCACTAAGACCAAGTCCACTCAAACTTATATTTTATGCAAGTACGTCAGTTCCCCTCCTTATAACTTGACCAATGGCACTAAGACCAAGTCCGCTCAAACTTATATTTTATGCAAGTACGTCAGTTCCCCTCCTTATGACTCGACCAATGGCACTAAGACCAAGTCCGCTCAAACTTATATTTTATGCAAGTACGTCAGTTCCCCTCCTTATAACTCGACCAATGGCACTAAGACCAAGTCCGCTCAAACTTATATTTTATGCAAGTACGTAAGTTCCCCTCCTTATAACTCGACCAATGGCACTAAGACCAAGTCCGCTCAAACTTATATTTTATGCAAGTACGTCAGTTCCCCTCCTTATAACTTGACCAATGGCACTAAGACCAAGTCCGCTCAAACTTATATTTTATGCAAGTACGTCAGTTCCCCTCCTTATATCTCGACCAATGCTACTAAGACCAAGTCCGCTCAAACTTATATTTTATGCAAGTACGTCAGTTCCCCTCCTTATAACTCGACCAATGGCACTACGACCAAGTCCGCTCAAACTTATATTTTATGCAAGTACGTCAGTTGCCCTCCTTATAACTCGACCAATGGCACTACGACCAAGTCCGCTCAAACTTATATTTTATGCAAGTACGTCAGTTCCCCTCCTTATAACTCGACCAATGGCACTAAGACCAAGTCCGCTCAAACTTATATTTTATGCAAGTACGTCAGTTCCCCTCCTTATAACTCGACCAATGGCACTAAGACCAAGTCCGCTCAAACTTATATTTTATGCAAGTACGTCAGTTCCCCTCCTTATAACTCGACCAATGGCACTAAGACCAAGTCCGCTCAAACTTATATTTTATGCAAGTACGTCAGTTCCCCTCCTTATAACTTGACCAATGGCACTAAGACCAAGTCCGCTCAAACTTATATTTTATGCAAGTACGTCAGTTCCCCTCCTTATATCTCGACCAATGGTACTAAGACCAAGTCCGCTCAAACTTATATTTTATGCAAGTACGTCAGTTCCCCTCCTTATAACTCGACCAATGGTACTAAGACCAAGTCCGCTTAAACATATATTTTATGCAAGTACGTCAGTTCCCCTCCTTATGACTTGACCAATGGCACTAAGACCAAGTCCGCTCAAACTTATATTTTATGCAAGTACGTCAGTTCCCCTCCTTATAATTCGACCAATGGCACTAAGACCAAGTCCGCTCAAACTTATATTTTATGCAAGTACATCAGTTCCCCTCCTTATGACTCGACCAATGGCACTAAGACCAAGTCCGCTCAAATTTTGTTTTGTCCAGAGCTATTTTAAGTTAGAAGTTCCAACATAGCACGAATTCAACCTTAGCGCAACCTACTTAGCCTCCTACTACCTAAAATAAGTAGGTAGTTATAAAGTTTAATGAAAGAAGAGGAATTTTTCTTTTGTTCTGTCTAAAGGAGTCTAATTCCCCTAATTGGAGGTTATCCACACCTGGGACTGAGAAAGTCAGACCGAAAAATAATAGACAGGTATCCACAAACTAATAAATGCAGAAGATCACCGGTAAGAAGTATCGTTAATGTTTGTCCCCTCAACTTCAAACATTTAAGGAGGAATTCTGGACTTCTTGAAGGAAGAGGACAGGATACGAGGTATTTCCAACTGAAGGTGTGAAGGACATGAAAATGTCAAGTATTTACCGAGAACAAGAAGGTAGTTGTTAAAAAGAAACCATACAACTTTGTATTAAGAGAAACAAGAAACCTGAGGCGGCATCTAAACCAGAAAAAAACAAGAGGTTCATACAAGAGTTAGAGTCAGTAAAATGATGTGAAAGATAAGTAGCCAGAGCAGCCAATAATTTGATTCAGATTTGATACACCACTCTTATATTCCTTCTCCTCCTGAAATTCTCTTTCTCGACACCCATGTTTCCAAAAGGAGTAATTTCCCTTCTTCACTCATCGAAATGAGATCCCTTCCCGTCTTGATTCGTTCCCTTCAATTCTCTATGGTCAGTTCCCTCCAGTTCTTCTCCCTCCTTCATATCTTTAACACCTTCAGCGCATCTGATGTGGTTCAATCCGATTTCAAACACATTACTTTACGCCAAATTCAAAAAAAAAGAAAAAAGATTGGTTCTAAATGTCCCGGCAAGGTAACACTTTCCCTTTCAACCCCCTTTCCTTTCTAAAGGCTGGCCTCAGCCCGGTTTCTCAACCACAAGCCCCCCTCCAAAATTAATGAGATTTTTCATTCTGAATTAAAGGAAGAAAAAAATTCACCCAATCTCCTAAATGTAATTGACCACCTTCGTCTAGCGGCTGACGTTGGCCAAACTTCTATTCTAGTATTTGTTCTCAAAGAATTTATTAATTTGTGGGGGTGTCTGAGCTCCACTTGACACCTCACCCTCTTGCCTCTCATCTTGCACTCATTCTGTTCGTATCGGAAGTTATTTATTGTTGAGGACGTTAGTTTTGTTGTTGCACAAGGCTCGTTTCTTGGTTCACTCCTTTTTTTCATATTTTCTTCTCCTTGATATTCTTTTGCGTCACCTCGGTTTATCTTTTCATTTCTATGCTGATCAAATGAAAGTTTAATTAACTTTGTATCCAACCTAGTTACCCTAGTTTATTATAAATATTCTATCAGCGTACGGCATAATTACTGCATAACTCTAAGACAACCATCTGAAACTCAATCAAGGCCAACACTGAAGAGATGCTGGTGAGCAGTGATAGCGGTCACTAAGAACATACCACTTCTTATCGTAGTATCGTTAGGTCTCATGTTCCGTTTGCAGACAGCACTAAAAATCCGTGTGTCAACTTCGATAGTCAACTATCTTTCAAAGCTAATATTTCTAATGTATGCAAGTCTAATATTTCCCCTCCTCTCTGTATTCCATGCGTCTATTCTTCGACCCTCTCAACTTGTTCAAAACTTTGCAATCTCTATTCTTCCCCACCAAGAACATTTCTCATCCCAGCTTCGAGAATTGCAGCACCTACCTATCAGTTTCCACATCGCCTTAAAGGTCCTCCATTTTACCAAACCAACCCTTAAATGTAACTGCACCCTCTTAGCTATCCTCTTTGAACCTATCCTCGCCCCAAGAGATCCTTTTGTTTGGACTCTGTCCCTTTACTGCTTCAACTCATACCCCATCATCGTCTATGGTATATTGGGAATATTTCTTTCTTGACTCTCCTTAGAATATGGAATGATCGGTCTGCTGCTATGCACCAATTCCGCTCCATTGGTGTCTTCAGACCTGCCTTGAAGATCTATCCCTTCTCTCAAGCCTTTTCCCACTTGGTAGATAGGAACGCGATAAAGGCCCGGATTTTGAAGTGCACAATACAAAAATTATTGTTATTAATTCATAAATATTATTTGTAAAGGTTTCGATGCCCTATGCTTTTTATATGTTATGTAATCTTTGCTTAGGCTGTTTGAATGACGCATACCAGCTGTTCGTATTCGGGAATGTTTCCCTGTGTTGCAGATTAAAGAACAAAACTAATGTCCAAGGTACGTCGAAACAGAGTTAGGATTGATTCAGATGATCGAAACCTACTTTAATTATGTTCGCGGAGACTATTCTGATAGAAGTAGTAACTTGAGGTTGAGCATACTCGAAGAAAGCGAATACTTTGTCCTCTAACCATAGATTTGTTACATTATTATCATTATTAGAAAATCAGTGAGGTATTTTCCTTAGGGAAGTTTTCCTGTTGAAGTTTATTAAAACTTTTAAGAAAAACTCCTATTTTTTAGTCTTTTATTTACTAGCCTTATTGATAAGGGAAATGGTTTGGTGCGAGCAGTTTGCTAGGCATAGTAGACCTCCTTAACTTAATTATACGAGGGATTATGTGGATGCTCCTGTCATTCTTATCCTATTTGGTATTCTTTCTCGAACGTCATAACATTGGATTACGTTGTAAATTCATGACATTCTTTTGATGTCAGTAACCAGGATAACTGTCATATTATTAACTGGACGTAATCAGACCATGACCGAGATTTGTTCCCAACTCCATGACAAATAGGCAGCCAAACTTGAAAATGTGGGGCACGAAAATCATTTTTACGGTGTCAGTTCAAAATATGAAAACTTTTCTTGCCCAAAAAATAAAAAAATGTAAGTGATTTAATATGGCTCCTTATTTTCTACAGAATGCTAGTTATTTATAAGTTAGTTTAGTTTTCTGATTAATAGGCTTTTGTGGGGAATGAATATCACGAGGACAAGCAAATGTTAGTTTGTTTATACAGCGTCAACCATTACGTTCCACATAGTTTCGCTCGCAAAGAAGGATTTCAGTCATCAGATTTCGTAGTCCGTTAATATAAACATAGGAGGGTGTGAGAGCCTTTAGAAAGAAAATCTATGAACAGACTCACTGTCCCCCTCCAATTGTTTCTGTCTATTTTCGCCAAATAGACGAAATTTCACCTTCTCCGTGCGTAAGCCTGAGGGGGTGAAGTGTCACAACGTTGAAAATTTATACCCTAGGAGAGAGGCTTAACTATGAGCTAGTGAGGATTCGCCCCTCCTAAACTCCCTCAGCTCCCCTCTCCCCAGGGGATAATAGACGTATATATAGTCCAATCTTGAGAAATAAAGAGGAGAATCCGCATAGCAATCGAGAGAAGAAGACGAGTCCCTGAGTCAAACAGGAATCAAGAAGATAGTTGGAACCGAGCAGGACTTTCCCTTCCGAGGCCGTTGCTTCGGTCGCTTAGAAGAGCAGACCAGTGGTATCGAGACCAACTCTTATACCATTCTCGTCCAGAGAAAATCCCTAACTCAGTTTTCTGAATAAAAACAGAGATACCCCTCACCATTGAGGAATACCAACGTGAATTCCCCTTGGAGAAAAGATCCACTTCTTGGTTGTCTCATCATCGAGAAGCCCCAATTTGCTACACAGGGATCAGAATAACTTCCGTTCATCCAAAATCGCTTACATCTTCAAATCGAGAAGAATCGCCACGCACCTACACCTTCCCAGGAGACGCATCAGCTGTTTTCCCAATCCTCTTCGTTGAAGCGAGACAGTCTACAGTACAACTCTCACCAATTCACCTCAGCGAAAAGATTCACTTTCGAGGTAACACAACTATCGACTCTCTCGGAGTTAAAGGTAAACGAATCCAAAACTTATTCATTTTTTTTGTTATTTCCCATTCCGTGCGAAAGTGTATTTGAAGATTTAATATTTCATTCCTTTTTGTAATTAAAAGTATATTTTTGTCTGAGTTGTTTAATTAGATCCTCGAACACTGCAAATGGCAATAGTTATATCATAACACGAATCCTCCCTGGTTAAAGAATCAAATTAAAGTAAAGCACTCCTAGAGAAAAGTGGAACGGATTTACTCATGTACGTAGCAAACGTACATACGTACTCGGCCGTAAACCACGACAGCTTTTTATGTTTTAGAAGAAGCGTGTTGAATCTTTTGGTGTTTCATTATATGCTCGAATTAATTGAAAATGGCTATATTCTAGCCATTTTTTCCTCTTATTGAGCAAAAAGAAAAATATATTATAATAGGAGATATTCATTGACTCGAATTCGAGAGAAAGAGGCTTATGTACAGGCTAATGGGAAATGGATAAAAGTAGTTCATACAAGTAAATGAACAGGATCTTTTTTTGTTTTTAATCTCCGTTTTAAATTGGTGAGTCAAATTGGGAGGGAAAACACTTATTGACATAAACATAGGATTTTTTCCAAGGTTGAGAAAGATAAAATAAAATGGGGTGCTCTTAAAGAGAATTGTGTGAGTACCAACAGGATTAATCCCCATTGTAACTACACCTGTATAGGCTTCAAGCATCATTCAAAGATCGTGGCTTAATTGCTAGTTTAGGCTGCTATTCGTTACAGTCGAGGAATAAGTTTGGTAGTGTATTTTTGATATATTGGTTAAATGATATACACGACTGCTAATAATAGGTGCAAATATAATATGATTGTACTATAAAATGAGAAGGAATGCAATAGAAATTTTGCAACTTCTGAAGGCTACGAGAAATGCTTGAGCAAGCAAAGGAAGGTAAGTACGATGGCGGTAGTATGGGAGCATCAAATGGTAAGCGAAGTTACCAAACCAGGAAGATGCAGAGTCAATGAATGATAACGCTGAATAGCGCGGAACCACGTCAAAAGATACGCGATGACGCCGATCTCTCATGATGCAGTCAAACGATGAATGATGAGTCCTGGCCGATATGAAGAAGCGTCAAACGATATGCAAAGTCCTTGCGCTGTTTGTAAAAAGTAACGTCAAGTTATGAGTGAGTAATCCGAACCGGGAAAATGGGCTGACGAGAAAGGAGAGGTGGATCTTTTTAGCGGCAGGAAGAAAAACGCGTTTTCTAACTTGTTTCGAAACGAAGATGAAGCACCTCGTTAACTATTCCGTTGGAGAGAAATAAAAAGAAATAACTGACCGTAGGTGTAGGAGTAGGCGATTGTTTTTCGGTTCTGGGTCTGTGCAATTGTCATTATGATTTCGTTTTCTCGTCTTTTCTTGTACTTCTCTCGAAAAAAAATGCGAAGAGCCGATAATTTGTATGGTCATTTTTGTAACACTTTCGTTATTTAGGGATATCTCGTCATATTGCACTTGAAATTTACGTAACACTATAATGCGTGACTGCGAGGTGAGATAAGCCCGTGGTTAGCGCAGAAAGGTTGGTCATTTGTGGTCGGAAGACTTCTACAAAATGATATTGGGAATGCCCAAGATGACAGCGCAGGGATTAAATGTTTTTTTCAATTTTAGTCACAATCTAAGAAATTGCATCTTCTTCTTCACGGCTTTTCCCTACTCGGGGTCACCGTTCTTGATGGGTTATTGCATTCGGTACAAGACTCATCCATTAAGGTTTTGGCAGAGACTTGACGGACAGATGCCCTTCCTGACCTCAACCCTCCCTATTTAGCCGGGCTTGGGACCGGCAGTAAGTTGTGCTGGCTTGCCCCCCATCCCCCCGCCAATGGCTAGGTAAGCTTCCAATGATTTATATATTTCCTCCTAATACCTTTAACTTGAAGCATTTGGACTTGGATCTTCTCCTCCCAGTATTAAGCTTGGCGACACGCACACAATAAATGTATAAGCAACCTATGAGGCTGTGGTGAGGGAGTTTGAAGAAGCTGCTGCCCTTGGAGAAGCTGACTTCCAACTTTTTATTCTTCCTTGTTGAAGTACGAGTAGGCTGGATTAAACGGGAATCCTGCGATTCTCGTAGATGGCTTAAAAGTTCTCCAGATCTTCATTTTGATTCGCGCTTCGCATCAACAGCTGTGAAGCGCGAATCTCTATGGATATGAACCTTTTTAAATAGGCAAGATGAGACAGTATCAACTCAAGGCCAATATCTCAATTGCTCGAAATGGTGGCCACTTCTTTTAATTCATTTAGAATCTGTCTACCAGATTTTTGTCGAGGATTTCTAAGCAATGGTACTTGGTTTTCCAGGGAGTAAATTCTTCACCCGTCCCCCCAGAACAAGGCTGGTAGGTGTAAGGTCAGGAGATCAAGGGGGATACTCACTGGGTCTACGGGACCCAATCCATCTCTAAGGGAAGTGATTATCGAGGTAATCGGCGGAACGATGCTGTAATGGAGTGCTTCTCAGTCACATTGTGAGCACATTTCACGAACTCGTGGCCAATTTATCACCAGGTAGTCAAGCTATCGGGTATTAATCAATCAATCAATTTTTATTCAATTAACTGTAAAAAAAAACCGCCAAGAAAAATGCTGCCTGGTTACTTCTGCCTCGTCTGGTATACATACATATGTACAGTTTTCAAAATTACTCATGTCACATTTTTAAAATGTTTCGGACAAAAGTAAGTTAACTATTATATATTATTTATATATATATTTTTTAAAACCTCCAAGAGATATGAATTACTGCCGCTTGGATTTGCTGTGTTGTGTTGCCAACTAATAACATTTTTGTTATAATCACAATTACAAATTGAATAAGCTGGAAAGAGGCAAAATTGGAGGAAATTTGGCAACCGTGTTTTGAAACAAAACCATCTCAAAATGTTTCGAGCGCAATGATTGAAATACCGCACTAACATAAAAGATTGGACTAAATTTAATTTATTTTATACTCAAAACACTCCATCTCACAGTAAATGATAATATATTAAATTGAAATTTTCTGAACGAAATTGTGGCAATTGCACCTCTCGTAAATATTGGATCAGCCTTCAGTCTAGAGCTTATATTCCCTGTCGAAGTATGGCCAAGTGTACGGGAATATGCGCACACAGGCTTTAAGGTAAGCTAAGTAAGGCGACAACTGTTATTGTTCTAAGAATGCGATTTAAATAGATAGCGGCAGCTGCGTGACCAAGGAATATACCAAACACAAAGACAAAAAAGAATTTTTAATACACACTAAATAAAAGGCACAATAATAAATATGGCTATATATGGGTACAGGAATAAGACGAAATTAGGTTTCGAATACTAATTAAATAACTTGGGTTGTTGAATGGTTATAAGGGGGGATTTAGGGTAGTGAGTGATTTAGTTCCTTTGAACCTCGAGGGTAAAGTGGGGCAAACTTGGGAGAGGTCTTGGTTGCCTTGATTACTCATGGGTGGTAGCCACAAACCTGTAGCGGGTGGGGCTACTTTCTCGAACTTGTGTTTAGCGAGATGCGGGCTTCTTGTCCTCAAGAGTTCACCGAACGAACTTCGAAGCGGGGGGGGGGGATGACTTCTCCAGACTCGGCTTGAGCGAGCTAACGGGCATCTTGTCCTCAAGAGGTCACCAGAAAAACTTCGAAAGGTGGGGGGAGGTGACTTTTCCACACTCGACTTGAGCGAGCTAACGGGCATCTTGTCCTCAAGATGTCACCAGAAGAACTTCGGAGGTCGACTTATCCAATCCTTGATCCGAAGGCGGTTGAGAAAGCCTGACCTTGCCTCACAAGACTCTTCTCCCTGACCCGAAGATACGAGGGGGGGGGGGGATGTCCAGCTCTTCCGTGGCTTGCGACCGTCACTCACACTTCTCGGGAGAGAGCTTCATTGAATTGAACTCCGCTCGGGGAAGTCTCGTCTAACCAAGTCTGTCTGTAATCCTGGAGAGGGTGCATATATACCCGGAGTTCTCCAAAACAGGGAGAGAGATTGGGGCCTTCTCGATCCCTCGTTATCGGCTGTGACAACCCAACGTCTCCTCGCGGGGAAGTGTCAGGGGCATGGATCAGCGGCCAGACGGATGACCAGGGGCTGGAGCCATGAAAGCAGTTCACGGCGAAGCTACAAAATTGATGTGAAATCTCCCGACCCGAGTAGGGAAGGGGGAGGTAAGATTGAGACAGTAGGGAGTTAGCCTCAATTTCAGCGTCATGCGGAGCACTGGCGGAAAGTCCAAAAAGGGTGAAGTCGGAGGGAGGGGGGGAGTAACGGCTTGCTTCCTCTCCCGAAGTAATATCTTAGGAGGTGGGGAAATATTATTCTAGAGGATACCTCTACATTCCCCCTATTTAGAAGTGACATCAAAAGGATCATTAATTCAGAAGTCCTTTGAAATTACCTTCATAATTTCTTCTTCAAGGTAATTCTGTCACTTATAATTAAATTCAAAATGGTATGCAGAAACTGTGAAGCTGCTGTTATTAATTTTTACCAATTTATAGTTTTTGCCCACAATTTACTCTATAAAGGTCGCTTTCTTAAAATTATTTGCAGCAGCATATTAACTGAGTTTACCAACGGCGCTTGCCTGGCTAAATATATATTCCATAACCCTATATTTTAAGAACGAGATTTTTTAAAGGTGTTTGAATAAGATTTTTTCTTTTAGTTCGGTTGCCACCCAAGTAGATTTCAATTTTTTATCAAAGTTATTTCTAATAATTCCTTTATAAGAAGAAGAAGAAGAAGAAGAAGAAGAACTACAGAACTACAGAATCTAGGACCAGCAAAGACCCTAAGGTCCGCTCGAGGCTAGTCCGCTACACTAAATCAAAAACTACGATACACCCTTATCTACGAGTGTATCTCTAACATGCTATTTTTTTATTTTTATTTTAATACTATCTACTGTACACACTTATCTACATGTGTACATTATCGTGCAATTTTAACTAATCAAACTAGGGGTCGGGGGAGATAGAAAGTTTTTCTTCTCATCTTCCGCAGCCACTCGACTGCTAGTGGTGAAAAGCTAATTTAGGGATAGAGACTACTTATAGGATAGGCGGAAAAGAAATGGGACATCTAAGCTACACATGCAGAGAATCGCCGGCATCATTTTTAGTCATCATAATTTCATATCCTTAAACCTCCGCTCCAAACTCTCTCTCTGCAAGGACGTTTAAATTCACAGTGCTCAACTACGTTATATTTAAACTATTCAAATGCACGTCGAGACGATTTTTGAACATATTAACCGAAGTGCTATCTACTACGTGGGTGGGCAGCCGATTCCAATTTTGAGTAACTTTAAATGTAAAATAGTGTTGGGCTATACTAGTGTTAAAACGCTTGTTCACTAATTTTAACCCGTGCTGACGAGTATTTGCCCTATGATCCAGTTCGAACAGATTGCGAAAGTCAACGTTTGAGAAACCCTTTAGTATTTTAAATACTTCTATTAGCTGGCCACGTAATCTTCTGCGTTCTAGCGATGGCAAATCTAAAGCCCTGAGCCTTTCCTCGTATGATCTATTCCTCAGCTCTGGAATTAATTTCGTAGCCCTACGCTGCACTCTTTCTAATTGCGCGATATCTTTCATTAAATATGGAGCCCAAAATTGAACAGCGTATTCGAGAAGTGGCCGCACAAGGGATTTATATAAAGGTAAAATTACATCCTTAGATTTGAAGGTGAAATCACGCGCGATATAACCCAAAACGCGATTTGCTTTTTTACACGCATCCGCGCATTGCTTCGAGAATTTAAAATCGTCTGAGACTAATACTCCCAAGTCTTTTTCTAATTTAACCGCGTCGAGGACTTGGCCTTTCATGGTATATTCTACTCTTAAATTATGGCAACCCAAGTGCATTACCTTGCATTTGCTTAAATTAAATTCCATTTGCCACTTGTCCGCCCAATTGGCAATCGAGTTTAGGTCCCCCCTGCAATTTATCGACATCCGATCTTACATAGGCACGATTGCCCAGCTTCGTGTCGTCCGCAAATTTCGAAATCCGACTAAGTATGCCTTTATCTAAATCGTTAATATAAATTAAAAACAATAAAGGGCCTAAAACAGAGCCCTGCGGTACCCCACTACTAACGCTGGCCCAATCTGAACATTCCCCATTTATTACCACCCGCTGCGAGCGATCTTTCAGCCAATTTCTAATCCAGTTTAAAATCTTACCAGTCACCCCAATCGCTTTAACTTTCATTAATAACCTTTGGTGGGGGACGGTGTCGAACGCCTTTTTAAAGTCTAAATATATTACGTCTACAGCTTTGCTTTCATCGTACACGCAAATCATTTTGTGGAAGAATTCGAGCAAGTTAGTCAAGCACGATCTCGCACGCCTAAATCCATGTTGGGTATCGTTAATCAGCTTATTTGCCTCGAGGTGGCTCACTATTCTATCTTTAATTACAGATTCTAAAAGCTTCCCAACTACCGAAGTTAGACTAATAGGCCGAAAATTCGTTGCTTCAAATCTATTCCCCTTCTTAAATATAGGTGTAACGTTTGCTCGCTTGAAATCCAACGGAACTACGCCATCCTCTAATGAGCGATTGAAAATTTCACGCAATGGCTTAACGAGTTCATTTTGAAGCTCCTTTAAATGAATTGGATATACCCCATCGGGGCCCGGAGATTTCGACTTTTTCATTAGCTTAATAAATTTAAGGATTTCCTCGTCATTTATAGTTACATCGGATATGCAATTATCAGCACTACGAACTTCCCCAATTAACGATTCCAATTCGGAAGAATCTTCCACAGTAAACACGCTCGTAAAATGCTCATTTAAAATTTTGGACATTTCTGTCGGAATTTCAGTCAAACGACCATCCTTATCTTTGATCGGCCCTATCGATCCTTTTACGGGTTTCCTATTATTTACGTATCCATAAAACCGTTTCGGTTCATTCTTCGAATCCTTTGCGAGGTTTATTTCATACTTCCTCTTCGCATCTCTGACCGCACGTTTAACTTCCCTACGAGAATCTATGTAATTTTGCCGACTTATAACTGACCCATTGTTTTTATGAATTTTAAATTTTCTATTTCGGTCCTGGATTAAGCGTAGTATTAACGGACTAAGCCACGGAGCTCTCACCGACTTCCCGCTCTTACGCACATACTTAACCAAATCAGAATTCACACGAAGCAGCGTACATCGAAGTTCTGCGTACATCTCTCCTACCGACCTGTTCTCGAATCGTATTCCCCAGTCTATATCCTTAATCCTTTCGCGAAAAATATCGAAATCACAGCTACCAAAACGAGGGATGAGCTGCTAACTCATTCTAACTTCTACGCAGGTGTTTAGTTCGAATCTAATCGCATTATGGTCGCTGGAAGCTAAATGTTCACCCACACGTACGTTTTCTAACAATGACTCATCGGTTGCCATGATTAAATCAAGAATATTGCTATCACGAGTAGGCTCTTCCACTTTTTGTACGAGAAAATTCTCCAACATAAAGTTTAATAGCCTCTCCCCCGGTTTATCAGAAGTAAGGTTGCTAAAGTTAACATTAGGTAAATTAAAATCGCCGCAGACTAATGTTGTCCCTTTTCTAATCCAAGACGTAAGCGTATCGAAGAGTGCAGCATCTTCTCTTTCCAATTGGCAAGGCGGACGATATACTACGACTAAGTTAATTTTATTTATAGCATCTAAACTTAGCTGGACTAATAAAGCATCACTTCGCATATCATCCTTAGACGAGTCCATCGTTATGGCGTTTAGATCCACTTTTATATACATTAATACGCCCCCTCCTCTACCGGTTTGTCTATTTCTGTAATGAATGTTGTACCCCGCTATATCGAACTCGCAAACACTGATCCCCGTATGAGTGTCTAACCATGTTTCACTTAGGAATACGAGGTCGAAATCACCCTCTAGAATAACGGCTTTTATTTCGGCAATTTTATTTTTTAAGCTACGAACATTCGCATATATGCATCCCAGTTTGCGCTTTACGTTAACTCTTCTATAACACTCAGATCCGTTCCGTTTCCCTGCACCCCGTCGATAGTGCCCCCTTCACGCGCGGGCCGGCCCGGCGCATCGGCATCACGTGGCCGCGCAACTCTCCTACCTAAAATGCTACGTACGGACTCGTCTAAGATCCTACCCAGCCGACTATTACCCACATCGCTTAGGTTAATTCCGTCCTTTTGGAAAAGTGACGGTTGGTCCTGGAATGAATCCCATACGTTAAAAAAGCTAACACCAGTTTCTCGACACAACCGCTTAAGACATTCGTTAGTATAGATCGCTCTAGATTGGAGGCGCAACGTGGATTTAAGTCGGGGGAGAACACCAATAATTCCCACGTTGGTTGCTGTGGATTTCGCCGTATCTATCATGGTTCTGGCACGATAAACTATATCTTCCGGGGTGCTGTCATACCTATGGACGTCGTTGCCCCCTACCATCGTGATGATCGTTCGTTCACCACGCGTATCTTCCAATTTCTCGATCTCGGCGGCCACGTTGTTAATGCGGCCACCGGGATAGCAAAAGCGCTTACGCTTAGAAGGGTTACGCGCAGCAAACTCCTGATCCTGCCTTCTAATTAAGGAGTCCCCCATTAAAACGGTTTCCTCTTCCCCCTCGATAGGAGTTAGCAACGCGAAAGGGTTCGAACAGGGTAAAACGAAGTTCTGATCCCTCGTTGGTCTAGCCCCATTTCTAACACTTCGAAATTGCGAATCCTGAGGCCTAAACGAGTTTAAAATTCGTTGTTGCTCGTCAACAATTACCTGATGATTCGAATTTGCAGGCCGCCTATCTCTATTACTATTTTCCCTCCCGCGCATGTCGTGAATAGCAGAATCTAGTTTGGAATTTAAGTCATCGACTTTACGGTTAGTCGAGATCACATCCCTTGCAACGGTATTTAATTCAAGTTTGATCTCGCTGATCGCACTTGACAACTTGCGTTCAAACGCTTCGTTCAACATACAAAAGTGACATATTCTAATTTGCTCAAGGTTCGAGGGAACGTAAATTTCCTTATTAAATGAAGCAGCGCACCTTGAGCATTCGATCTTTATAACGGGCATTGTCGGTTTTGTTTTGTTTTTGTTTTTTTGTGTTTTTTTAATTCACACTAATTTAGAAAACAAGCTAATATACTGTATACGGTTATTGAAAGATCGAACTTTATAATACGGCGACGAATATTGAATAAGCACAGTAGATATATATAAAAGTATTCAGTAGCAGAGGCACGATAAATTCTGAGCACAGTGAAATTAGCGGGAGCACAGAGCGAGCACGTCTTTTCAGTAGAGAGTCGGTGGGAAGAAAAAGAAGAAGAAGAAGAAGAAGAAGAAGAAGAAGAAGAAGAAGAAGAAGAAGAAGAAGAAGAAGAAGATGAAGAAGAAGAAGAAAAGGGTGTTCAGGGTGTTAAAATAAAGAGTCTATAAAGGGGATTAAAAAAGGCGGTTAAGATTAGCAAATAAGGCCGTAGGCCACACTCCGCAGGGGTGCCTGTGTAACCAAGCTCTTCCTGTTTAATTAAAAAGTTCAAGCTGCAAAATATAAAAAATATTTCAGCATTTTAGTAGTCACTTGTTGCATAACTAACATATAAACGTTTTTTCAAATTTCCCCCAAACACTACTCTTATGAGTTGAAAGGGAATATTTACTGGACTACATATTAGATATGAATTTTAAGTTCTTTTTGTATAGGACTTTATTATCAGAGGTCACCTGGAGGAATTCTGCGAAAGGAAAACAAGTCAACATGGAGAGGCAGAGTTGAGGATTTGGTCTATTCAGCGGATGATTTCACAGGCGAATCTTCCCAAGAGACAGTTTGTATTATGCATGTAAGTAAATACAATGCCCTATTTACAAGATCCGAGGAAATCCTGGCTAGACACCATCAGACGATGAGAAAGATAAAGGAAAGGAGTAGGAACGTTATGTTTGCAGGTATTCTTTCGATCATAGTTTCGGTGAATCTTTTCTAATAAGAGCTTCATATATTGACAACTCTCTTAAGGTTCTCTGTCAAGAAAAGAGGGTACACATCATCAATTTATGGGACGATTTCTATGAGAAGCAAGTCATTATGGTGATAAGGGCTGCACTTGAACGAGGTAGATGTAGTAAAAGTAGAATAAAATATATCCATTCCACCTTAAAGAATTAGAAAGTGAACTCTTAATACTTATTGGACAATTATCATAAAATTTATTACTGATGGAATAGTTCAAAGAGACAAATGTAACACCAATTTAAAAAAAAAAGTGTGAAGGCTGATTCTGGTAACTTTCGTCCCATTTCTCTTACGTCGGTCCTTGGTAAGCACTTGGAGTCCATTGGTAGAGAGGTTCGTTGAGCATCTAGTGGTAAATAGCTTAGAAAATAGGTTTCATCACTAGATTCGACGCGGTCGCTCAGTCCCCCAACTTAAATTCGATGAGGAAATTCCAATAATGCAGATCATCAACTTATGAAATAATTTGCTCGTTCTTTCCCTAAAATGAGCGCGATGTTTCACTAAGATAAAACTATAGATTTAGTTTATATCGATTTCAAAACTACTTTTGACATTGTACATAAACAAACCAACATATAGGAGTGATAACATAACCTCCACCCAACTTTGTTATTGGAGGTAATTAAAACCCTCGCTATCAAAAATTTTGAACGGGAATTATAGTGACATAAGCTATTAAAATTAATTGAAACCTCTTAATTTACTCTGAGTTACTTTTTCAGTCCTGGTTGAGAGGAGATAATTAATCATCTATATGAAAATATTAATGAAATGAAGGATTTTTAATTAAAATTGATAATGCTTCACTCACCCTCCCGTCTTTGTTGTCACCTCGACCCAACTTTTGAAACTTCTGAAATGAGTGGTTTTAATGGGATCGAGGGTGGTAATACCACACTAAAAATCCAGATGTGGAATTCATCGAACCAGCTGAAAAGATTGAGATGATTTTATAAGATATGTGGAAATCAGAAATATCAATGTACCTGTCGCCGTAAATCAGCATAAATTTTAGGTATTTTTCCTACATTTGAATTGGGCTGTGACACGCAACCGCTGGCTTCTTTCCTATTCTTTCATCGCCACAAGACGAGAGGCAGGTAGAAATTAACTCACTTCTTCGGTCGTCCTCTCCTGTGCCAGCAGTTGCCTAGGCAACGACTGTTTCTGAGCCCTCACCTGACGCCTTTACATAATTAACGTTTACATAATGAACGGGGGAGTTTCCAAACAAAGACGATGTTAATTCAGACAATTAATGGAGGAGGAATAAAGACAAAAATCAAGTCTCAGGGCAAAGAAGAGAGAGTCTACAATTAAAGATTATACTTAGTGAGGCCTACGAATTTTCTTGTAGCGCGGCAACATCTCTCGCTTTCTCAAGAGCTCATCGAAGCTCTGTTTGCATCTGTTTTCACGGACCATCATTTTCCCAAGAGACTCAAAATACACTTTCACATTAAAAAATTGTCTTCAAAGACCATTGGCCATAAACTCCTATCGCTTAGGAAGAGGTTCCAACGCTTATATTCTATCACAACATCTTCCGTAACTTTTGGCAGAGAAAATCCAAGGTTTCCAAAGTGGTGTACGATAACCTACTGATATAGCCTATGTATGGATTTAGGTTATGCAAATTTGGATGAAACTGAAATGAAAGTTATAAGAAAATAAGCAATTTACGTAAAAAATGGAATTGTCTAAAATGATCCGCACGCTTATGTTTCATTTAGAGAGATCCTGCATGGTTTGCATAACATATAACATGCATAATAAATATGTCACCCCTCTTTCTATCCACTAGCTAATCCTAGACCTGCGCCTGGCGAAGGGTTGAGCTCTAAATCTGAGCCATCGTATAGACTGTCAAGCGCTCAGAAAGTGGAGACTATAATACTCTGTCAACCTATGAAAAATTAGGTTGATGTAAGGCTGGTGAATCAACCGATAGAGCAATGAATGGGTTTGTTAAAAACCCAACGAAATTGGTGAGCTTTCGATCTTATTCGATCTTCTTCGGAGAGTCTTGATATATTCTTTCCTCCTTTACCAATGAAATATGGAGTCAGAATCGGAAGATCCAAATGAAGTTCGGGGTCGGGAGGGAATGAAAGAAAACGGTTTTTAGGGAATATTTATTATACCTGATTGATCGTAACGTTAGAGGAAACGATCCAATCCGGTGAGTGGAATTTTAAAACAACTTTAATGTTCGATTCCAGCTTAAAATTCCACTCACCGGATTGACTCGTTTACTCTAACGTTAGGATCAACCAGGTATAATAAATATCCCCTAAAAACCGTTTTCTTTCATTCCCCCCGGGCTCGTACCTCCCGACCCCGCGAGAGAATGATGAAAATAAATCCAACTTCACCACAGGAAAGAGAAAATGGAATAATTTTTCTTCGGAAATATTTCTTTCTTACTTTGAAAAAATCTCTGGCTGGGTGGGATTCGAACGATGCACATTGAGGCAGCGAGCAACCACTTTGATCTCGATTAAACCACCGTGCCTCAATGTGCACGGTTCGAATCCCACCCGGCTAGGATTTTTTCAAAGAAAGAAATAAAGATTTCAGAAGAAAAATTATTCCGTTTTCTCTTTCCTGAAGTGAAGTTGGACATATATATATATATATATATATATATATATATATATATATATATATATATATATATATATATATATATATATATATATATATAAATATGAAATGAATACCTCACAAAGTAGCACGTGAGGTTCGCAATGAATGCAATGTCCCGCAGAAAAAATGAAAAGGTGCTTCCAAGTACTTTCGAACTTTATTCAGTTCATTCTCAAGGATAACTACAAGAGAAAATAATATAATAAGGGCATATATAAGCTATTAAAAGATAAAGATCCGCCTCTAAGACAAGAAATCACCAATGAGGAAGTAGGAGAGGGACGGGTAAATTCACATTAAGAATTAGCTATAAAAAGGTAGCAAGGTCAAATCGAGAGGCAAGAAAGAGTCAAGAACAGAGCCAAAAGGGATAAAACGATTAACGGATAAAGCGATTGTCTAGAGAGGGGGATAAGGAGAGACACGAGAAGTAAATTGATAAGCAGGGGAGAGGGACAATGAGAGGAGAAGAGAAATAAAATAATGTTAATACAAAATCAATGCAATAATTCAAATGACAAATCGGGTTCCCATAAAAATGAAAATTGCAAAAACTCATTCTTAAAGAAATTAGCTTTGACTTATGTTCCTAATTTTTTGACAATTGTCAGATAACCTAAGCAGTATATCTAGCGATGATGGCTGGCTCAGTGAATCATTATCTGAATTTGAAGGTGATAATATACAAGTTTGAGACGAAGAAAATAGTGAAAATAATGACAATACAGACGAAAATGAAGAATCCAACCCTCGGCCACGCAAACGAACGCGGCGTGCCACAACTTGGCCTTGGGCATCTGGCTCGAATTTCCTTCCTGCGTTTGAATCTTCACACTCAGGTTTGACTTCTTCATGCTTCATCACACAAAAGAAATAGATTATTTTGAACAGTTTATGAACGATGATGTGATCAAAATAATTGTCACACAATCAAATACATATTATAAATTTTTGAAGCAAAGAAATTCATACAAACCGAATTGCCGCCTTTCACCTCCAAAGAAACGGACGCCGACGAAATTCGCTTGTTTTTTAGCATTTGACTTCTACAAAACTACAAAAAAATCCAGAACAAAGCGGTGCTTATCATCACAAACACCCGGGGAAGAGAACACAAACGAAAGAGGGAGCTCCACGACTCGGTTGGATTATCTCCGATCAACGTGGCGCTCCACGAGAGAGTTAAGAGGATCTGGCGATCCATTGGCCCCCGCCGGTCCCCCGAGTTCTCTCGTGCACACCGAGCCATCGACGTCGCTCCACAAATAAGCCCTTTTTAAAGCAGTAAGACCCAGGCTGACGGCAACGGGACTCCAAAATACACAGGACAAAATCAACAAACGACAAGTGCAATGCTCTGGTTCCTTTAGAGATTAACCAAAATACTACCACAATCCTTTATATTCCGAATTAATAAACCTAAAAAAGTTAAAGAATAAAATTAGTCACTCATTAAGTCCTTTTCGAAAACCTTTTATAAGACCAATAACGGGGGAAAAAAACCCGGGCCCAATTTTAGGCTTGAATGCCTCCAATCAAATCCAATCCAATCAAAACGAATCATAATCCAAAGCTATATAATTGAATCAACTAGATTCATTTAATTAGAATAAACTATAAATTTTATAGTTTTTAAGACAAAAAAAACAACAAACACAAAACATAAAAATTCCAAAAAAACAGAGCCTTTCACCAAAGACATATTTATTCTGTCTCTCACACCACCTCTATTCTTTAACCTCCCTCAATTTCACCACTTTGCTCTCTTACTATAAATAAATATATCTCTCTCATTTCACCAACTTTTTAAGTCCAAGTACAAGTCAAAGACAACAAAGACCTGTTTCTATGTGCTTCCCCTAATCGTAAAACCAATCTTCTTTTGGTTTAGAATTCCATTCGTCTTTTAATTTCGCTCTTCCAAGTTTTTACACATTTTGGTTCACTGCTAATTTGAAACAAAAATTGGTATATTGATTTTAGTTTAACAAATTGATTGCTTATTTACGCGTTTTTTGTTGTTATAATTCACCATTTACATTGTGGAATCACGAAGTGTAGACTGCTTTTTACAAACCATTTTAAATGTTTACATACCATTTATTAATTATTTTCTTGCAAGTTGTTTCAAGGGTTATTGAATTTTGTGAATCAAAGTGTAAATTCACAAAAAAACAACACCCGTTTACAAATATGACTTGAAAATATAATACAATCGACCACCTGAATAGAAACGGGAAGACAACGGAGGATATTTCTAAAATGTTTAACCTCACTGTAAGCAGATTTGGGGGGTTTAAAGCTGTCAAGCGGCTTAAAGAGACATTTTTTTTAAATTTTGAAAGCCTATCTGGTGACCTCCCACTAGGGCATAAGTCGCCGCAATCACGACAGCCTAGCACTAGGCTACCGTAAAATAAGAATATGAAAACATAACAACAATAAAAAGGGAAAATAGCAACAATTAGGAAGCAAGCTCCGGCGTCGGAGGGAGATACCCATCCCTCCGTCGCAGGAGCGTGCGACCTACAAAGAAAACAACAATTACAAAAAAAATAGTTAAATAAAGGGGAGAAGGCCGGCCTCCCCCCCAAAGTCTATAAGTCCACCAGTTAATGTGCACGCACTCGTCCCGAGTACAAGGAACAGACGGTAGCGACCTCGTTCATCCCGGTACCAAGACAGGTAACGTGCGCGGAGATCGCCCAGACTGGGACATTCAACAAGAATGTGCCAAGCAGTTTGGGGGACAACGCAGTCTTCACAGTAGGGCGCTGGCGAGCGCGCCATCAAATGGCGGTGCGTCCCGCGAGTAGGCCCGATTCGGAGACGACAGAAAGCGACCTGAAGCCGTCGCGGCATTGGGCTATAGGTCCATGGGAACAGTCGCGGCGCAATGGCACGCAACTTTAAGTTCCCTTCGACCGTATCGCATCTTCTTTGCCAAGCAGCCCGAAGAGCTGGCAGTTATCTTTTTAGAGTGATGGCCATTATTTTGGATGGCCATTAAGATCCTAATCCTCATCAAGAACACGATGAACAAGATCAGATGATATCCAAGGATGAGTGCCAAGTATCATACTTTGGATGTCAAAGTGAAACATGTAATCATGCGAAAATTGGAGAAAGATGACCCGAAACTTCATTCATTCAAGCTAGTTAAAGGCATCTATTTTCTAACTCCACAAAAATGAAGAGAGTCAAAAAGGCGAAGCTTCTCCTCCACGGCTCCTTGATGACTGGCAACCTCCAGTTTTGCAGAAGGATGAAAAGTTGTTCTGTGTTGGGGCGACCCACAAGACACACAGAATGATCGTGTTTGGGCACAAACATAATACAGATTCCGGTTGAACAGCGGATATATTTCAAGAGACCGAAGTCAGCTTCGGTGATGATGTGGGATGGCGTGCCATCAACGGAAGGGGGTAAAGATCAATCAACATTTTAATTTGGAGATTTTGAATGACAAATACATCCATTGGATGGATGTTACCATAGGAAGTGCCGATGTGACCCTTCAGCAAGGTAACCCGACCTCACACAGGCAAAGAATTTCAAAACTGGCACCACGCAAATTTTAATGGGTTTTGGTCCAAGGAACTTTGTCCTTTCTGTTCGCCAGATTTGAACTCCAAGAACTTTGCTGCATGGTCGAAGTTCTGAAGTGCTAACTCAAAAAATACTCTACAAAATAGGTTTAAGCAATATGTAATATTACTTTATGTTCTGAAAATAATATAATAAATGTCATCAGTCTATACTTCATATTTCAATTGAGTAACTTTTAGTTTTCGTAACTAATTACACTTTTCGGGGTAAATTTCCCTTAGCAATTAAAGGAAATTAAGTTGACAAACCAATTTTAGAGGCTTCCCAATTCTCCACAACTTTCGCCAATTTCAGCGCGTTTAACAGCGACCCAAAGTACATTAATTTGATCGAATGAATTGAAGTTTAGGTTATCGAATTTAACCAACAAAGAACTATTTATTCACCCCCATATTTTAACTAATAAATTAAAAGCAGCGGACCACAGCTCAATCATTTCTAATATTTTGAACTTGTGCTGCCATTTCGATTAGAACAGAAAAAAAACAAAAACAATTGCTAATCTGATATAAGAAATCCGTTTCTTATGAATTGTCTCCTTCCGCACATCCAAGAATAGAATCGAGGGAAATTCACTCTTATCTTCCTTATAATGATGTTACTATCTTAAACTTATTTTTACGTGCATAAAAAAAGGAAGAAATATATTATATTCTTCACTAACTCTATAATTTAAGAAAGGGATTTTTTTGAGTATTTGAATAATAATTTCATCTTAGTTTGGTTATGACTTATGTTTTTTTTATCAAAGTTATTTATAATAATTCTTTTATATCAAAAAAACAAATGGTGAAGTTTAGAAATAAATATAAGTATCGAAATTTTGTAAATTTGATTAAAATACAAAGAATTACAAATGATAAAGTTCAGAAATTTTATTTTTATATATCTTCTTCTATAACTATATTTTAGCAACGTGATATTTTGAAAGGAGAGGGGGGGGAGGGAAATTTAGTTTGGAGTTCCTTTTTAAAATGATTATAATTGTTGCAGTTCAGAAAATTTATAAAAATTTAACCATGGCTGCTTTTTTTTTTAGATTTTAATCTTAGTAGCGAAGTGTAACCTCGGGGGGAGTGGCGAAGCCATTGCCTGGTTCCTCCTATAAGAAAAATTGCTATACATCTCGAAACGAATATGGCTCATAAGAAAAAGCAAAGTGACCGGTAGGCTTACTAATCCGCGTCGAAGGAGTAGAAATGGGTTGAGCGACAAGTTAATTGAGGAAACTCATCGCAAATTAGAAACAGGTCGATTAAGCAATTTGGATGGACTTTTGGGTTTGTTGGACAGTGTCCGATGTTTTTTATAAATTTGGCCAATGGTGAAGATTTACACCCTGATTTCAAAAATGAAATGTATTTTGGAGGAAAAGGTAGGGTTAAAAAGTTATGGTTGGGTTATGTCGGGTTTGGTTAGGTTAGGTTATTTTAAGTTAACAAGTTAGTTTAGTTTATTTTAAGTCAACATATGTAATTTGAAAACATCTATTATATATTTAACATATATAGAAATGAAATTAACGTTTTAATTCTGAAATCCACTGCAATATCTTCCTGAATAGGTACATATTTTCGAATCTCAAAACATCACACAAATCCGAGTCCAACATCGAGTGGTGAATGCAGCAACGACGTTTGTTTGAGTCCTTCTGTGAAATCCATGAACTCTCGATTCGATGAATGTTTGTTCCTCCCAAACGAACTCGACACTCTGTTTTGTATTTGAAATTGTAACCCCAGAATATCTGTTATATGGCTGTGCATCTTTCACATGTGGTTCCGGGTTGAATGGAAGCTTTATAGAAAGAGTGCTTAGAGTATAAAGAATCAAAATAAAAGCAAGGTATTAATTTAAATATATATATATATATATATATATATATATATATATATATATATATATATATATATATATATATATATATATATATATATATATATATATATATATATCCCCCGAACTTGCCCAACTAAAAGGGGGCCGAGACTTTCGGCGTCCCTTAGGAACCTCTTTCAACCTACCATTCTTCCTTTACCCAACACCTCCAAATCTCCCCCTTCCTCCCGTGCTCATCAGCAGGCGCTGTCAGTGTCTCTTCTGAACATTAGGAGCCTGACCAATAAGTCGGAGTATGTCCATGACCTCGTTGTTCGCACTGGAGTTTCCTTCCTTGGCCTTACAGAAACCTGACTCGAGTCTGATTCTGGTTCCTGCACTTCCCTTGCAACCCCTCTGTCACTCTTTCACGTATGTTCCTCAGAACCACCGTGGAGGTTGAGTTGTACTGATTTCCAACTCATTCTTCTCCCTGAATCTTCTCCCCTTACCCCCTCTAGCCTCATTTAAGGCTCTCATTGCTGTCTCACGTGCTGTGCCCGCTCTGACTATTGTGGTCCTTTACCGCCCTCCCAGCTCGTCTCCGGCCTTATTTCTCGAGGAGTTCAGTAACCTAGTCTCCGACCTATCCTCTACTGGTTCTCTCCTTATTCTCGGTGACTTCAATCTTCCTAACCACAATGAGGCCTTTCGTGCATTCATTTACATCATCGACCTCTTCTCTCTTACACAACATGTGTTATCCCCAACACATATACATGGTAATACCCTTGACTTAGTCATCGCAAACCTCTATATATCTAATCTAACAGTAACTGGCCTTTCTAATACGATTTCCGACCACTTCTTGGTCAATTTTAAATTCTATATTCCCTACCACCTACCTCCTCGCTCGTCCCGAGATCCTACTCCTTTCCGGCGACTATCGTCAATTGTTACTACTTCTCTCTTTAACAATGTTGTATCTGACCTACCTCCTATTGATACTACTGCTTCACCTGACCAAACCTTAAACTCTCTGTACCAATCATTACTCGCCTGCCTTGGCATGCACGCCCCCCTTATCACTCCTTCAAACCGCCATCACCGCGCCCCTTGGTTCACCATGGAACTCCTTCGTTCAAGGAGGTCCTTACGTGCCCATGAACGTACCCTTCGTAAAGCAAGCTCCCGTGGGCAGGACATAACCTCCCTCTCACTTGCCTATCTCCTTGCTACTTCGACTTATTCTTCCAAATTAAAATCAGCGCGCGAAGCTCATTCACGCAAACTTTTTTCACGCTCTAACAAATCTGTCGTCTTTCCTCGCCTAGTCCTATTTCCCTCACCTCTCCTCCCATCAACCCCTCTACTCTTTCTATATTTTTCTCTGATAACGTTATTAACTTTCGCGCCATACTACCCCAGTCGTCTGAACAAGCCCATGCTGTTCTCCCATACCATACTCCATTGCCACTTAACGTCCTCACTCGGGCATCCTCTGAGGAAGTAAATACCCTGATTTCACGCTCTAACAAATCTGGATCCCCTAAAGACGTTTTTTCTAACCAAATTCCTCCACCAAATTTTCCCTGCTGTCCTTCCACTGATTCTTCATCTCTTTAAAAAATCTCTTGCAACAGGGATGGTTCCCTCTTCCTTCAAACATGCCTCAATTCGTCCTATCCTTAAAAAAAACACTCTTTAACCCCTCTGAACCATCTAGCTATCGCTTTATCTCACAGCTTCCATTCCTCTCTAAGATCCTTGAGAGTGGTTTTCTCTCGCCTTAATGACCATATTTTTAACTGCAATATCGATGAAATGTAGCAATCGGGGCTCAAAGCAAAGCATTCTGCTGAAACCGCTCTTATCAATTTTTCATACGGTTTCCGTAGAGCTGCCGATAGGGGTTGTACGTCCATTCTAGTCCTCCTAGACCTCTCCTCTGCTTTCGACACCATCGACCACACTGTCCTCCTTGATCGTCTTCAAACTTTCATTGGTCTCTCGGGAACTGCACTTGCTTGGTTCCGCCCATAACTCTCCTCCCTCAATCAGTCGGTCGCGCTCGATAACCTCTCCTCCCAGCCCCCACCCATTCATTTTTGGGTGCCTCAAGGCTCAGTCCTTGGTCCCCTCCTCTTTCAAATCTACTTACTTCCTCTTGGCTCCCTCGATTTGGGCCTGACCTTCCACCTCTATGCTGATGACACTCAGATATACCTTTCCTCATCTCCTGTGTCCTCTCAATCAATTACCAAGCTCCTTTCAGCCTACACCTCCATAAACGAATGGCTGTCTGCCAACTTTATCAAACCTAACCACGATAAAACTGAAGTTCTCCTTCTTGGTACCGCTTCGATGGTGGAGAAATCTAAAGCTCTCTTCCCCTCCATTAACCTAGGGGAAACCAATGTCGTCTTTTCTGTTACCGTCAGTAATCTGGGTGTTATTTTCGACGAGCAACTCTCGTTTAAACCGCACATGCATCGCATCTGTAAGTGTTCCCTCGGTTTCCTCCGCAACTTTTCACGTGTTCGATCCCATTTTGATCGATGAAGCCTTGAGACTGCTATTCATGCCTTCGTCACCTCACGCTTAGACTACTGTAATTATCTTCTAGTGAATTTCCCTTCTTCGTCAGTTCTCCCCCTACAACTAGTTCAAAACTATGCTTCCCGGCTCCTCCTTTGCCGCACCCGGTTCTCTCCTTCGATGCCTCTGTTACAGGAGCTACACTAGTTACCTATTCGCTTCCGTACCCACTATAAAATTCTTCTCATCACCGACTCGGTCGGACGAACAGCAGCACATGGAGCGTGCTTCTGAAAGATTCGAAACCTCTCTGATGGATAGGCGGGAGCGACTCACTCGGGGAGAACTCACCAACCCCCCTTTTTTATCATTGATTGGTCACGAGTTTTCAGAGAGAGAGAGAGAGAGAGAGCGCGCTCAAAACGACAAGCAAAAAATGACCCGTTCGTCTAAAACATAACTGTGCAATATGCCAGTTATAAAAGTGGTGCGTTGACTTTCCTCAGGGCTGCTACTTAAAATGCAGCCTTGAAAGTATATGCACTACTCGCCTATTGACGCGAGAGGTGGAGAAACTAAAAGACCTCTATAGAGCTTCAGAGGAGAGAGCTCAAATTCTTGAGAGAAAGGTGAAGAAATTCGAAGCCCTTCACGCAGCTCATATTTGATGCTTAGAAGAGGCATCGCCCCCTGACTTGTTAGAAACTTCTGGTGCCGTAGTCCTTACCCAAGCGGAGATTCCGGCATCATCCAAGGTTAAGCTAGCTGAGGCAAGAGAAAAAGAGAAAAAGAAGAAAGGAAAAAGAAGAAAAAGAAGAAAGTTGAAACAAGAGAAGAAGAACCAAAAATAGAAGAAAAACGCATAAACAAAAAGAAAAAAGGGAATAAGAAAAAGAAGAAAAAGAATGGAGAGAGAAAAGAGGAAAGGAGAGGCCTCTTTCACAAGGGAAGACCCCGTCTTCAGAGACCAAGTGTCCGAAGGTCACCCTCATTGGTGACTCACAAACACGGGATCTGCAGCTGCTGCTAGCGGCCCGCCTTCGCACTAGCGTGAGGATAATCTGCCTGCCAGGACGGGGTAACCACAACATCAGAGTAGAAGCAGAGAAAGCTCAGATTTATGAGAATTCAGTTGTCGCTCTGATGGCGAGTGGCAACGGCCTCTACCTCAGAGGGGATAAGGTTAGCCTCAGTGGTAAGACCATCCAAACGGTGATGGGAGCCGTGGATGACATAGGGCTTAAAACCCGCAAACGTGTTGTGGTTGGGATGCTTCCGAGAAGAGGTACATCCCGAACCGCTCACGAGAGAAACGTCGCAGTGAACAGAAGGTTGGCGGATCTCTGCACGGCAGAAAGAGTCTTCTTCGTGGACTCCTATCGTACCTTTATCGGTAGAGACGACCTCTACCAAAGGGATGGGGTACATCTCTCTTTTAAAGGGAAGGCCTTTCTCGCCAACCTAATTCAAGATATCGTGGAACGCACCCAAAGGAGCGTTCGAAACAGAGCGAAAGCGGACGTGCGCCAGCACGCCCGTGTCACTCCTGGAACGACCTTCTCGGAGGACGTCAAAAAGTGTGTGACCACGAAAACAGAGAAGCCGGGAAACGGAAGAGCGTAGAAAGTCCTACACTAGGAGACTCCCTGAAAGTTCTTCTGTTCAATGCGAGGTCAATAAGGAACAAGTTTCTTGAGCTCCGTGGCCTCGTAGCAACAGAAGAACCTGAGATGGTGGCCATAACGGAGTCGTGGATAAAAACCTCTAGCCGAGATTTTAAGGTGAATTCACGATTCCCGGTTACCAGCTCTCCCTGAAAGATAGGTCAGACAGAGAGGGTGGCGGTGTGATGTTGTATGTCAAGGATACTCTCAACTTGCCGGATTGCAACATCGTATCCGACCATAAACTACTAGGGGTTGACCTAGAGATAGGTCCTGCCAAATACAGGACCCTGGTGCTTTATAGACCTCCTGCTCAACTCGTTGAAAAGGACAGAGATCTGTACCAGCTACTAGGAGAACTTGTCGAAGACAGAGTATGTATCATCATGGGAGATTTCAACGCATAAGTTGACTGGGAAACCAGAGAACCCTATGGCGAAAACGCACTATCCTGGAGTTCGCGAACAACGAGTTCCTCACTCAATGGGTGAGAGAGCCAACGAGAGGAGACAATATCCTCGACTTGGTTTTCAGCTCTGAGGATGACATCGTTGAGGACCTCTCTGTTGGCGAAGAGCTCGGTGGCAGTAACCACCGACTAATTAGATTTGTAGTCAAAGTCCCCAAGGCAGGGCCTGCACCTAGTAAATCGAGGAAACTTGATTTAAGAAGAGCAGACTTTGCAGGTTTTCGTGCTGGACTGACTGACGTGAGGCTAGAAGTGTGCGATGCTGTTAAGGACTAGTGGAACAGTTACAAAACCACATTCATGAGTCTTCACTCGTGTTTCATCCCTCTGAAATGTCCCCGTCGGTCTTCTGTTCAACCAAAGTGGTTTAACCGAGATATCGGCCAACTGCTTAGGGAGAAGAGAAATGTGTACCAGCAATCGAAGATCTCGGGTGACTTTGACGAATACCGGAGGCTAGCCAGGAGAATGAAGTCCAGCATAAGGGCGGCTAAGCGGTCTGGGGAACTCCGAGTGGCGAGACTCTGTAAAGAGAATCCCAAGGAGTTCTTTGGATATGTAAACAGCCGTAAACCAATTCGTCGAACAATTGGCCCTTTGAGGAATGAGAAGGGTACATTAAAGAACTGATTCAGAAAATGCTAACCTCCTCAACGACTACTTCTCCTCAGTGTTTACTGAAGAGTGTGGTCCCATCACCTAGCCAACGAGTTCCTACTCGGCTGGAAAACTGCAGGATATGGACTTCAGCGAAGGAGAAATAGAAAAGAAGATCAGTGACCTAATGACGAATAAGTCACCTGGCTCGGATGGGTTTCTACCTAAAGTGTTGAAAGAAGTGCGCGATCAAGTGTCACGACACCTGAGCGCAATCTTCAATATGTCAATCCTGACCGAATGCGTTCCTAGAGAATGGCGTGAAGCGGAGGTGACTCCTATCTTTAAGAAAGGAGACCGTAGCCAACCGTCCAACTACCAACCTATCAGTCTGACTTTAATAGTCGGTAAACTCATGGAAAGCATGATGGTGGACAAAATGACGTCGCATTTAGAGTCCAACCTGCTAATGAGGAGTTCCCAGCACAGCTTCCGAAGGCAACGGTCATGCCTGACGAACCTTTTGGAATTCTTCCACTTCGTGTTCAGTGATCACGATCGGGACGAGGCGGTGGATGTGGTGTATCTAGACTTTCAGAAAGCCTTTGATAAGGTACCACACCGCCGCCTTCTCCGGAAAGTGCGTGCGCTGGGCATAGACGGAAAAGTAGCCGGCTGGATCGAGAACTGGCTAAGTTGCACACGGCAACGGGTGGTGGTGAATGGACAGGCTTCTGAGTGGGTGCCAGTTACTAGTGGGGTGCCTCAAGGTTCTGTCCTGGGACCACTACTATTCATCATCTACGTCAACGACATGGACCGTGACATGGTTGCCAAGATTTCCAAATTTACCGACGATACCAAGCTTGGTATGAACGTTGCAAAGGATGGAATCACTGCCCACCTGCAAGATGATCTTCAAAAGATTGGGGAGTGATCGGACACGTGGCAAATGCCTTTTAACGTGAACAAATGCAAATTGATGCATATCGGCCACCGAAATTCCCAATCTCAGTATATCCTTAAGGGCACTGCTATTGAATCCACCAATACTGAGAAGGACTTGGGTGCAACAATCACTAGTGACCTCAAGTTCTCGAAACAGTGCATTGAGGCGGAGAAAAGGACACAAAGGATGTTACTCTATATAAAGCGCCAGTTTGGATATCGGAACAAGGAAATAGTACTCTGTCTGTAAATTCACTCATCCGAGCGCACCTGGAGTATGCCGCACAATTTTGGAGTCCTATATTTCGAAAGGACATCGCGAAATTGGAACGTGTGCAAGCCAGGGCAACCAAACTGATTCCCTCTATCAGATATAAAAGTTATGAAGATAGATTAAGGGAATTAGATCTGTTCTCGCTGGAAACCCGTAGACTGCGTGGTCAGCTCATCGAAGTTTTTTAAAATACTTCGAGGGTTCGACAATGTTGACTACGGGGATATTTTTACACTTGCTGAGAGCAGAACAAGAAATCACGGCTTTAAACTTGAACTGAAGCGTTACAACCGCGATATGTGTGGAAAAATTTTCACGTACAGTATCTGCGGTAGTTGGAACACACTTCCAGTGGAAGTTGTCAAGAGTGAATCTGTTGACCAGTTCAAGTCAAGACTAGACAGGGTCTTGAAAAGTGGCTGTTTAAGGACGTAAACCATTTGAGCAGAGATGTGCCCGCTCTATGCTAGTCCGAAGGTACCCTCTTTGAATGGACCGTAAGGTCTTCTAGGGTACTTTCTTTCCTTGTTACTCTTTGTTACAAGGCCCTAAACCTCGAGACTCCACCTTATCTCTCGTCTGCCCTTTCCCGTCGTCAAACTCCTCGGGCAATCCGGTCTAACCTCGCGCCCATCCTAAACACTCCTCGTTCTCTCCTCTGTTCGATGGGTGATGGTTCCTTCTCAGTTTGTGCTCCTAGACTCTGGAATGCTCTTCCTGCCGAAGTCCAATCCTCTCGCTACTTTCAAACGTCTCCTGAAGACTCATCTCTTCAGAATTGCTTTCTCTCCCCTGTAAACTTTCTCTACACTCGCTACACAACCTGCGCTCTGTGAGGGCTAACAGCCCTGAAGGGCGCATTATAAATACCTATTATTATTATCTTATATATGGAAAATTAAAAATCAAGTTATTATTTTATTGATTTTTTGGCAATCTCACGATTGCGAACAGGTTTGTTAGCAATCACTGTCAATTTCTTCGAAATGATCTTTGATAAAAATATGGAACTGGTTTTGAGTATCTTCTATTTATTCATTTTTTAATTTTTTATGTTTCGTTATTATATTAATACTATTTAATAATATAACATCTCCGAGCTAATTATATCAATGTAGAGTCGCGTGCTAAATGGTGCTCTACTATATATTTTATATTGATGGTATTTTTTAATATAAATTTATTGAGCCATATATTTTATATTATGGGTTTGAATATCATTAATATTAAGGATTTACGGGAAAATTAGGGTTGATGGCCATGCTTACCCCCATGAATTTCGCTATACGTGTTATAGAGAGGCACCGCTATCCATTCCACCTCTTTTGGGGTTATCTCTATCTATATGCTCTTATCCGGACCGCGTGGCCCCGATGCGCTAATTCATTGAACTTATTTTCGTTCTGGCGAGTTTCTGTGAACGGGAAATTGGGTCCGTCTCTTATCTGACTCGAGGGGGAAGGGAGGAAGAAACTCCCCTACCATTGGAGAAAAGGAGGGGTCTCTCCGCTGTGAGGGGTTTAGGGGGACCTCTAAGAAAGTACAGGAGAGGAGTTTCCTCCATTGATGTAGTACTGCCCGAGGGTAGCTCAGAATCTGGTAGAGGGGAAATCCTTTACGAAGTGAGTGGTGAGGGTAGCCTCGACGCCAGACAGCGACATTTTGGCAAGCTCATCGACAACCCCGAAACCTCGGTGCTGTGGTTCTCTTTTCTTATATTTCGTCTGCGATAAAAGACGAGAGCTAAAAAATTCCTGTGAATTTATGAAAGTATAATAAATGGTGGTGAATTCTATTCCAGGTCAATAGACATGGCCCATGTTTATTCACTAATTGCCATCTTAATTTTTACTTTAACATTTTTGAGAACTACGTAGTGTAATGCAATACTCCCTTCGGCACCGATGCGTATATTACACTGGTCAACAAAGTTTTTGTTACATTGATATCAAACACTTGGTATTACCTAATTTCTTGCGCTGATTTCAGATCTGAAGTGAGTGTTTTCCTCAGTGCTCTATTTTTAGGGCAATCAAGGTATTTTAAAATCTCAAAATTTCGTCATCATCACATTGACCTCATGGTCTATCAGCAAAAATATGTGGTGAAATATGTTATAAAACTCTTTAATATAGCTGGGTAATAAAAAAGAAAATGCAAGATAGTATAAATCTATTCAAGAGCACGATTTGAAACACTTTCCCAAATAAACAATGGTTATAGTTTATATAAAACTGTTTGGTAGATAAGGCATTTATTACTATGAGGAGGTAAAGTTTAATTGAGGTCTACTTAGGCATGAATTTCGGCTTGTAGCTCTTGCCTTTGTGGACTGTCTCAAGGCATTCTCGTGTAATGCTCCAGCAGTAATCTACCATCATATGTGTGGGGGAAATTACACGTGGAATTTCTCTTCCAGCACGCAAGTTCCATGTGCTGGAGAAGATTCTGTAGACGTAAATTGGTAAGCCTACTCCCCCCCTTCCCCTTCCACAAGCGGTAGCCTCGAACCGCGTCCACCACGATTCACCTTTACACGGGCTAGAATAGCCTCGGCAAGAAGATTCGAGGCCATTCGAGAGTAGAGCTGTTTCCCACCATCCCATCCCCCCCTCCCCCGCGGAGAGAGCCTCAGACATATATATTGCTCGTTTTCCATGAAACCGGCACATAGTTGAGAAGTCTCGCCCAGACCCCAAGAAAATTCCTCTAGTTCCAAGTCAGGTGCTAACAACAAAGCAAAGTGACGGCTGAACTAATTTTGTGTATTGGAATTAGCCCCAACCAGTGAGGTAATTCCATTTAACGATCGCTACCGAGTGATTTTGCCGACTTCTCTCGTCAACTCCTGTCGAAGCCCTCCTCGTTTGCCCCTTGTTTTAGGGTGGCCGAAATACTCTTCCCTGCACCGGACGTTACCGCCCCCCCCCCCTCCTTTTTCTTGGAGAACCGTCATCACTTTAACATCCCGCTCAGAAGCTTCGAGCGGCCTCGTCTCGCGTGCAGAAGACATCCGTGAAGCCTTACCCTGACGTCTCACCCGGAATCTTCTGTAAACCAACCCCTCTCCCCCTCCAGTAACCCATTTGCGTCAATTCCCCCCATTTGAATAGTCTCCTCCCGTAACACCTTAAGTTTTAACTTCATAGTCTGATTCATAACTACAATTCCCCTTCGTTCATCTGATGTAATTTTGGCCCATCATTTCTCTCATTATTTTTATGTAAATAAAATTATATTTTTGTACATGCCTCTTTAAATAACCTTGAGCTTTCCCATTGCCCATAATATACCTGACCTCGTTGCACTCTTATCTAGTGGTTTCACCCGTCGAAACTCGTGGCGTTCCGTCCCTTTCGTCGGTTCACCTTGAAGTTATCGGTCCCTCCCTCTCATAGATATAATATGGTATTGATATAATGTAATTTCATACCATGACATATATATTTATTAATATACATATTATATAATTCTGGTGTCAAGTATGTTTGGGGTTTTTACGAACCCGTGTCATTTTAATTTCGACATTCGAAGTTCCCTTGTTATTCTCGTATATCCCTTTTATTTTAATTTTTGTATTGTACTGGCAGAAGGGAAGTTCAAGTTAATTGAAGACCAGAGGAACATTAATCTATTAAGATTTTGTGTTAGACCCCAGGTAATTAATTTTTTTATGTGTTTGAATTTTGGAGACTCTCCTGGCTATTAATCCAAAAGAGTTAAGGTCTTTGGTGTCCTAATTCTGGTAGGACCATTTTATTTTTATTTTTTCTCCGCTTAGAAACAGCAGAGGTAGGTAGCTGTATTCATTTTTTTTGTGAACAAGGCCTTCACGAATATTCAAGTATTCGTTTCGCGTGGGTAGTGTCCTAGATCGTTCGCGTGCCAGTGTTCCCTCGGTTAACTGCGTAACAATGCCATCCTCCGAAAAATTCAAGAGTCAGGGTGAAACGTTAGGTCTTTAGGGCAAAGACCTGTTAAATTACGTACAGGAAGAAGAGAGGAACGAACAGGCAGAGCGAAGGGAGGAGGAACTAAGAAAAACGGAGAGAACAAACTGAAAACGGAGATGGAGAACAAACTGAAGATGGAGATGGAAGAGAACCAACTTAGATTGAGATGGAGAGGAAGAAAATGGAGATGGAGAAGAACAAAATGGAGATGGAGGAGAACAAACTGAAAATGGAGATTGAGAACAAACTCAAGATGGAGATGAGATGGAGAAGAACAAAATGGAGATGGAAGAACGTGAACAAATTAGGCAGCATGAGCTGGAAATGAGCCGAGATCAAATGGATTCTCAGCCCATTCGCTCCCGGGCTGAAATTCCCCAAACTCCTTTAGTCCACCTTCCCGCTTTTAATGATGGAGAGGACTTTGGGTCATTTTGGGCCCATTTTGAGAGAATCTTTCAGATCAATAGATGGAATCTCGAAAATGATGGCGTCGCTCGCTTACTCCCCCTCCTAAATGCCGAGTTAAGGGCTATCTTCGTATCCCTTCCCTCGGAAGCAACTTTGGACTATTCCACGTTAAAGTCCGAATTGTTAGCCGCTGTTCATATGAATAGCGAATTCTACCGCTCCCGATTTCGCCAGGAAAGGATCCGGCCAGGTCAAACATTTCGACAACACGGGTACATCCTCCAAGGACACCTTCAGTGTTGGCTGGATGCGTGCAAGATTCCCCAGGTCTACGAGTTCCTTCTGGACTTCTTCCTTAGGGACCAGCTTTTAGCTGCCGTGGCTCCCAAAATTCGCGCCTTCATTAAGGATAAACGTTTCGCCACTTTCTCGGAGTGCTTGGAAGAGGCCGATGTCTACACAGGTAGTCACGATTTATACCCTAAGGATGTGTAAAAAGACTCCCCAATCGCACCCCCAAAACTAAATTTTATGGCCCTAAGACCCCCTCTAAATTGGTCCCAAAATTTACCAAAGTCCCTAGTCCCTCGAAGCCTAAGAAACTTGCATCCATCTGAACGCCGAGACGTTAAGCCCCTAGTTTCTTCTCCTCCGGTTGTGCCGTACCAAAAGAACCCAATCGTCTGCTACACCTGCGGAGTTCCCAGCCATTACCGCACGAACTGTCCTCAAAGCTCCCGATTCGCAAACTCTCAGTCCCACCAAGTACACCAAATCTGGGCCACCCCTGATCCTCCTCCGTCGCCTCAGGAGACTCCCGATCCTCCCTCGCCCGCCAAAGACCCGGTCCATCAGGTAAACTTTCTCTTTAATGAGAGCAACTCTGGTGGATTGAAGTTCGAGAACGGAACTGTGAACGGTCACCGAGTATCCACCCTTGTCTGTGACACCGGTTGCACCTGTATTATAGTGTCTGAGGACCTACTCCCCCGTGTTGGGCCCAACCACAAGAAATTTGCGGTGGTCCACGACTACCTTGGCCGGGCCAGTCGATTCCCAGTAACTCGTTGCCACATTGTGTGACTATATGCCCGGTTGGGCGGAAGTGGTAGCGGCCCCAATCCAGTTCTGCTCCGTTTTGTTCGGTCAGAACCCCGGAATTCCCGACCATCCCGTGGCCCAGCCCGTGATTACCCGTACACAGGCAGCCCTGGAATCCCATGCACCCGTTCCCCTGGAAACTCCTATCAACCCGGAGTTCCAAGCCCTCCGGAGCGACAAATTTGCCTGAGCCCAGAAGAAGTGCGCAACTCTCCCCCCCTTTGGGAGAAAACTAAAGCCCTCGAGCGTGAGTCCACCCGAGGTAACAAACGAGTGTCGTATCTCGTGAAGAAGGACTTATTGAGAGGTTTTAGACCCACTTTGACCTTAAGTCACGAGTACAAAAATTCAAGCCTGGCGCGGAGGTGCTGGTGCTACTTCTCACGGGAAGCAACAAAATCCTTATCAACTGAAAGGGACCCTACCCCGTCCTCGAGGCTAGAGGACCCGTGGATTACCTCATCTATACTCCGGCGGGAGCGAAGGTTTTCCACGTAAATTGTATATATATTTGATCTCATTGATGTTCCTAATTATGATTTTTTTTTTGGGGGGGGGGAGTTGCACTAAATTGTTTAGTCTTTAGTCCCATATTTATGCCTCCGTTTAATTGGGTTTTTTTTTTAGTTCCACTTAAATGTTCGCAATGTTCTCCTGTGATTTTGGGGGGGGGTTAAAATTGTACTAGTTAAATTCTCTCGAATTGACCTGTTTAAGGCTTATGTCCGTAAATCCCGCGCTGAGCTCAGATTCAAGTTTATTTTTGTGTGTGTGTACACCTGTCGTAGCAGGTAAGAATTTTCCTAGACCCAGGATAATTCTAGTTTGACGGGTGGGATGATCCTTTCCTACGCAACTGGAGGTTCCATGTGCTGGAAAAGATTCTGTAAGCTTAAATTGGTAAGCCTACCCCCTCCCCCTTTCCACAAGCGGGGGACTCGAATCGCGTCTACCATGTTTCACCTTTACACGGGCTAGAATAGCCTCGGCAAGAATATTTTGAGGCCATTTGAAAAAAAAAAATAAATTTTCTGAACTTCACCATTTGTAATTCTTTGGGTTTGAAAAAATTCACAAAATTTCGGTACTTATATTTATTTCTGAACTTCACCATTTTATTTTTTGATATTATAAAAGAATTATTAGAAATAAATTTGCTAAAAAAACATAAGTCATAACCAAACTAAGATGAAATTATTATTCAAATACTCAAAAAAATCTCCTTCTTAAATTATAGAGTTAGTGATGATGATGATGATTGGGATTGGGGAAGTTCAGAAAATTTATAAAAATTGGAAAGGAGAAAAAATGGACACACCCTAATTACATAGTCTATAATAGTATAGCATCGCACATTATAGCATAGTATAACATAGCATATTATTGCATAGTCGTGCTTATCATATTATAGCATAGTATAACATGGCATAGTATATATAGCATAACATAGTATAGAATAGCATATAAGACATAGTATAGTAAAGTATAATATAGTATATGTAGTATAGTATCTCCTAGCATAGTATAGCCTAGCATAGCATATCCTAGTATAGCCTAGTATTGTCTATAATAGTATAATATTTTATATCATAGCCTAGTATAGTCTCGAATAGTAAGTAGCCTGGCAAAACTTAGCATACCGTAGGATGGCCTACCATAGTATTACCTCAACTAGCCTAATAAAGCCTAGCATAGTATAGACTAGCCTAGATTGCCTAACATAGTAAATTCTGCCTAGCCTAGCCTAGCCATAGTACAACATAGTATAACAGAGTAGATTATGCCATAGCATAGCCTACCATAGTATGGCCTAGCCTAACACCTGATAACCTAGTCTAGCCTGGCTTAGTATAAACAGGTCTAGCCTATGATTACCTATAATAGTAGAAATTATCATATCATACTCTAGCGTAGGTAGCATAGTATAGCCTACCTTTACATAGTATAGTTTAGCCTGGCATAGTATGACTTAGTTTAGATAAATCTAGCCTAGCCTAGCAGATAATGTATAGCATGGCCTTTCTTAGCCTAGAAACCATAGTAAAGCCTAGCCTAACATAGCTTATTACAGTCTAGCATATATAGGATAGTAAAGCTTACCATAGTATATCATAGTATAGCTTATTATAGTATAATAGCCTAGCCTAGAATAGTGTAGTATAGCATAGCCTAAACTAGTACGGTTTAGAATAATTTAACATAGTATTGCCTAGCCTATCCTCGTATAGCCTACCTAGCCTAGTCTTGCAAAGCCTAGCATAGTATAGCCTATCTACCATAGCCTACCTTACCCTAATCTAGCTTAGCATAGTATAGTATAAGCATATTATAACCCAGCCTAGCATAGCATAAACTAGTCTAGCATAGTATACCCTAGCTTAGCATAGTATATCATATCCTATTCTAGCATGGTATATCTTGGCATAGCACACCCAACCATAGGCTAGCCTAGCTTACCCTAGCCTATGCTAGCTTAGCATAGTACACTATAATCTATCCTAGTGTAGCGTAGTATAGTCCAGCATAATCTTGCATAGCATAGCATACCCTTGTATAGCCCAGCCTAGTATATCATAGCATAGAATAGCCTGGAATAACATAGTATACCCTAGCCCAATATAAACTTGCATATATAGCCTAGCATAGTATCTATTAGAATAACTTAGCTTAGTATAGTATACCTGAGCCTATCACGGTGTATCATAGCCTATCCTAGCCTATCAAAGTATAGCCTAGCCTGCCTAGCAGAGTATAAATTAGCCTAGCTTAGCGCAGCCTATAATTGCATATTAAAACTTAGTCTAGCCTAGCTTAGCTTACCCTAGTCTAGTATAGACTATCTTAGTATAGCCTAGCTTAACCTAGCTCACTGGAGCCTAGCCTTGTATATTCTATCCTATTCTAGCCTAGTCAGCATATTTTAGCCAAGACTAGCCTAATATAGTATATCATAGACTACCCTACCCTAGCCTAGTTAGTACTCGTATATTATAGTAGGTAAATATGTAGATTAGCGGCCCGGCCAAAAAAAAAAAATTGTGTAAATATTATCGTTCACTCGTGTCGGAATATTCATGCGCGTTTGAGTCCTTTTCGAATTATTATTCTATAAACAATTAGGATTATATACTGGGGGGCTGTGCCCCCCAGACCCCACCCAATTTAATGAAACTCAGGATCATCGTAGTGTAGTCTCCCCATTGTGTTTACCCCCACACGAGCCGTCAACTTAAATGTACTCCAAAAACGTGAAACATTTTGGAACACGGACGAAATAGTACGTCCCATCGTTCGCGCCGATAATCTACATATTTACCGCATACCATAAGGTAGCCTAGCTTAGTATAGCCTTTCATGCCCTGCCTAGCCTAGCCTAACCTAACATAACCTGGCCTAGCATTAACTATCCTATACATGTATAGCTGATACTATACTATTATACCCTAGTCAAGCATAGCTAGTTATTGTCTATCCTAACATATGTACTATATGCTATCCTATCATACAATATTATAGCGTAAATTAGCATAGTCTATTTTACCCTAGTACATTATATCTTAGCATAGGTTAGCATAGTATAGCCTAGCCTATAATGTCCTAGCATAGCATAGCCTATTCTAGGTTTGCCTAGCAGAGTAAAGCATATTATATAGCCTTGTCTAATTTAGCAGAGTATCGGGCGGAAAGTTATGATGTTATCGCCAAAACAAAATAATTCCCGAGATAACCTCGATAGGAATTTGCCAATTATATCATTTGAAATAGAATGTAAAACAACAGAATGGTTTTGAATTTCGTTAGAATCGGGCGCATAATATTGATGTTATTACCCCCCAAAACTAATTATCAGGCTAACCTGGGGGAAATTTTGCAATTATACCATTAGAAAGAGAATGTTAAACAACATAAGGGTTTCAAATTTCGTTAGCATCGGCCGAATCGTTACAGTTATTACAAAAACAATACAAAAAAGCAAAACGGGAACCGACCGACCGACGACAGATATAGTGAGATGTAGAATTTCTCGCGACCTGCCTCGCACGCGACTAATAAGTTAATATGTGCAAAGAAGTTTCACGAAATAAATAACGCGCAGTCGTATAAAGAAATCTTAGGCTGTTATTTTCATATGCAAAGAATAGGAAGCTAAAGTTATTATTTAGTTTACCGTAATCACTTTTTTTACATTATCTCACTTCTTCATTTAGAATTTTGTACGCTATGGCCAAATCTGTATTTCTTTTTTTGGCGGTGAGAAGGCGAAATGCGGCGAAACAGTTTTGAACCCGATTCCGTCTAAATCAGATTCAACCTCGATTTTGCCGCACTTTTGTTTACGACCGCCAAAAGAGTAAACAGAACTGGATAAATAACCTACAATATTACAAGAACAAATATCATAAACTTTAGCGCATGCAGAGTCTATATCGGCAAACTGCTCTTTTGTTTTTATTCTCGCGAAATTTGGAATATACAACAGGGCAACACGAACAATTTAAATATTTAAAAACTAACCTTATTTAAACAAGCTCCTTTTGCGTCTTAGTTAAATCAACGCTCACCTCTATGAGGTCCTAATCGATATATCTATATCTTCGATATAGATATATAACAACGCGCCTTAGATTAGTAATGTGGCCTAAACTATAATGATACCGATCTGTCAAATCCAAAACAACAGAGAGAACTGGAAGAAAAGGCAACAAAAACAAATCGGGTTTGAAAATATGACTCCAATGTGACGTCACTATGATAATTTTTGCCTAAAATACTTCGCCAATGGGACGTCATAGAAAAATATGGAAATTTAAAGTGTAATTACATCGACTGCTCAATATATTCTATAAATATAGATTAGTAAAAAATGTGCTTGACATAATAAAAATAATTAAATTTGTTTTCGAGTCATTATGGTTTTCGAAATATTAACCAGAAGCCAATTAGGGATGTAATATGCCCAATTAAAAATGAGATAGGACAATTATTTAGTGACTCGGAAAGTATCGCACAAATTTAAAAAATAATAAATGGATGGCAAGGGAATATTTGCGCTTCGCTACTAAGATTAAAATTTAAAATCTAAAAAAAATCAGCCATGGTTCAATTTTTATAAATTTTCTAAACTTCGCCAATTATAATAATTTTAAAAAGGAACTCTAAACTAAATTTCCCCCCTTTCAAAATATCACGTTGCTAAAATATATTTATAGAGAAGAAGATATATAAAAATAAATTTTCCGAACTTCACATTTTGTTTTAAGAAATTATAAAAGAATAATTAGAAATAACTGATAAAAAAGCATAAGTCACAACCAAACTAAGATGAAATTATTGTTCAAATACTAAAAAAAAATCCCCTTCTTAAATTATAAAGTTAGTGATGATGAAAAAGGAAAGTTTTAAAAATAGCCTGGTTCTAATGACATGTTATGGCGTCACACAGGAAACTTCGAGGGGTTTATTCACATTCTTTTTCACCTTTTCAATGACCTTCAAATGACGACAAAGTTTGTACGAGATGCTTTGAATTCTGATGAAAGTTTTTGTTTTTTTGTTTAATTAATTAATCATTAAATGTTAACAAACCAAATAAGAGATCACTGGTCTACTGTCGATTATTTTCAGAATCTCTAATTCAAGAGGAGTTCCAGATGATTTTTAACCTTGCAAAATGTTATGCGAATCTACAAAAAAGTTGATAAAGCAGATCTAGTGAACTATAGGCCTATTAGTTTACGTCGGTAGCTGGACTACTCTAGGGATTCATCATAAGGTTTAAAATAGTTGAACACTTGGGAATAACGGTTACTAAACAGTAAACAACAATTTTAGAAGACTTCGCTCACTCTTTCTTATTAAATTTACTTGTTTTTGCAAATATATGACCGCTATTTATGATCATTTTAAAGCTTTAGATTTAATTTATATGCAGTTCTAAAGGTTCTTTAGCTCGTTTCCTCACAAAGGACTTCTTGGATCAGCAGTCATTAACTGAGGAATGGCTGTATTATGATTGCATGTCTTGGAACATAAATGGATTAAAAGTTGCCTTACACTTACATGCAAAGAGGGATTACAAATAGCATGGAACCCGAGTGGGTGCCTGTGACAATAGTGTACCGCAAGCTCTTCCTGTCAAGGAAGAGAACAGCGGCTTGTATGATACATGTTCAAAATGCAGAGGTAAATCTAAAAAAAATCATTATTAAATTTCAATTCCTAATTTTCTAATATGTGGAAAATATTCGGATTTGAGTGAGTTAGTGCTCATTCCATTGTGATTACTGTTATTTATTATTAATGATGTGTAAGATAACTATTATTAACGATCATTTACCTTCTCTCAAACTACTCAGAGGGGGGAATTCAAATTGCCTCCCCCCTCCCTCCCCATTTTTTAGCCTAGATCCGCCACTGGTTGGACATGTAAATATGCACACGTCAATTCTTTCCTCACTTTTCATTTCTCACTCTCACACAACTGGCGTCAGAGCGGACCTAAGGGTTTTGCTTGTATGCAATATTGTGGGACTCCAGGCAGGCAAGGCTGTGTTTTTAGTCGCGTGCGACTCTATAAGTTACTCTATAACCATTTTATTGTTCAATGAGTTTTAAGGCAGTAACATCGTAACTATTCGGTCGATTCCAACGAGATTTAAAAGCCTTTATGTTGTTTTGCATTCTCTTTCGAATGATATAATTGCCAAGGTCCTCCCAAGGTTAGCCGGGGAATTATTGAAAGTTTTGAAGGTCGTATGGTCATAAATCAGAATAAGTGAGAGCACGCAACTTAGGTATTTTGACCTTGTTAAGACTCTAGCCACCATTTAGGGTGATGGAAAAGGAGTTGTGAAGTGGTCAGGTCATTCTTAAGAGGATATGACCTGACCAGCCCCACTTGGATGCAATTCTGGAGTGGGACCACCCGACTTAGATGCAATCTTTGAGTTTACACCACCCCACTTGGATGTATTCCATGTGAGGTTAAGTTGCAATTGAGGTTCCACTTCATAGTTGTTGCTATAAAATTCCCACAGCATGCAACAGCTTCCCTCCACTTTAACCCGCTTCCTCAGGACAATCACAGAAAGCCTGACCCCACTTATATAATTGTGGTAACGCTGCCGAGGCCTACATCACAGGTAGAAGGATTAAAACATTTTCCCTTACTCTCCACAGCGGGCGGAGAGAGCAGAGACCTTATCTGGTCCTGGGGATCTATAAACAACAGCAACAATATTGTAAAGATGTTGGATATTGTTAAACTCTAGCATTTGTGATTACTTGTTCCACTTCACTCTCTTGATATCTGTACAGGTATTTAACAAATCTAGCGATGCCTATCAATTTATTATCATTAAAAACACAGCACCACTATTATGAAATATTTTTCGTACTGCAGGAGCGACCCGGCCATTCAAAACGGACTATTCTCCAATAAAGTAATACAGACAACTATAAGAATTAAAATGGATCGATGGTAGCTGTCAGAACCCCAGAAGAACCGAAATACAGACATGGAAAACATTATAGAACTCTTTTACAAGAGTACTATGAGCACAAAACACCATCCAGAGGAGATAGCTATCAAGGGTATTATTAACTGAGGAATAACACCAACCGATGCCGAAAAAAAGATTGCACTAACCATCTACTATCAAAATAGACGAACGTCAACCCTTTTCATGAAAAATAACCCAAATAAAGGAACCATCTGATATATAAGTACACATGTACGTTAAGAGACTGAGCTTTTGCCGAACTCGTATATCGGAATGACCAAAACCAAACTCTCAAGAAGAATATCATACCATCTCAACAATGGTGCACTTAAAAAAATACACAATAAATGCATGGAACTCCCCTTAACAGAAAAATGATGGAAGAAAAGACCAAAATTTTAGACTATGCTCCCAACAGACGCCAATTACTTCTCCTTGAAGCAATATATATTCAAGAATACCAACCAAGTCTAAATATACAATCTAACTCCCATCAAATCCTTCCCAGTGCAAGAAGAGGAAATAGACGGACAGGTATATTTAAGACAGCTGCCTCTACCCAGTAATTACCTCTGGAAAGTAGTTTAACCCCCCCTCCCCTTCTCCGGACACCCACAATTCCCTCGACCAGTCACTACCTGCTCCTCATCTGCCTGTTATTTCTCCTAGACATTTCTACGTTCCGTTCGTCAGTTTGTCAACACATTTTTGTAACATATAAACTGGAATACTTGTATCAATTTCTCATTCTAACTCTGAAGATGATACTTGTTGTATCAAAGCGCGTCAGTAAAATAAAAGAAAGTGATAAGGTGCATTAATTTCCTCCCACTTTTATGCAATTAATAAATATCAGTCACTAATGAACTTCGGTAGTCTTATTCACGGGTTGAACAATGAAGAAAAGGCGAACATAAGACAGATCGATAATATTGAAAAGTGGAAATTCCACAGAATATATATTTAATGATAGATTACACTGGTCAACAAATTTTTACTTTTTTCTTGCTGACTTAAGTTTGAGACCTGTTCTAGGGAAATTCGGAGTCACTGAGTTTAAAAATGGCAATAATTTTCTTCTATCACGTGGTTTTTTTATTTATGGACTGGTCCATATTGGTCCACTCAGAGTAACAGGCTATCTTACAACCAAGTGAACGGAATTTTTTCTCACAAATACTTCTGGTTATAGCAAGAAAACGTGACATAAAATATGTTACCCAAATCTGGATTCAGTAATATGCCCAGTGCTTCATTCAGATGAAATTCCAGTACCTGTATTCAAGGAACTTCCTTCACTGGGCGATGTAAGTGATATACGTGAATCTGATGTAAGCAATGAACTAAACAGTGATCCATACTTTGTACATACATCGACCAAAGAACAGGAAAACTTCCGCCAATTAGAGAGCTAGGCCTGTCAAAAGAGTTAGCAGAAGTTTTAGCTTTAAGACAATAATTTGTTGCAGGGAAAAACAAATGTAACTTTTTATCGGAACAGGCAGATAGATCTCTTGGCATTGTTTAAAACTGCAAAAATATTTTGTTTACTGATGTGACGTGGCGGGACTGTTAAACGCGATGGATGTTTCAGAGTATGATCCAAGTGAAGGGAGAGTTTTTATAGATAGTTCAAAGAAGAGTCTAAAGTGTGTGTTACTCCATAATGGAAACTTGTTCGGTGAGATTCCTATTGGCCACTGTGCATTCAAAAGAGAAGCATGAACACATAAGATCTGTATTAGATTTACTCAAATATGATGAACACAAATGGATCATATGTATGGATCTGAAAATGGTATTTTTTTTTACTTAGCCAACAAGGAGGCTATACAAAATATCCGTGTTTCCTGAGTTTATGGGACAGCCGAGCAAAGAACAAATATTGGGAGATGAAACTATGACCAGTTAGAGAAAGTTTGACTGTTGGGGAGAAGAATATTATACATCAACCACTTGTTGAGCGAGAGATAATCATCTTCCCACCCCTTCATATTAAACTAGGGCTGATGAAACCTTTTGTGATAGTTCTTATTGTGGAGGGTGACTGTTTCAAATTCATATGTACAATATTTCCTGGCTTAAGTTATGATAAAATAGAGGCTGGAGTTTTTGATGGGCCACAAATCAGAAAGTTAATGGAAAACCAAAACTTCTCGAGTCCGATGATTGAAATAGAAAAAGGAGCATGGAATCAGTTTTAGCTGTTGTGAAAGGATTTCTTGGAAACAAAAAGGCTGCTAGCTACAAAGATTTGGTAGAGACATTACTTGATAGCTCCCATCGTTTAGACTGCAACATGAGCATAAAGGTTCATTTCCTCAAGAGTCATCTTGATGAATTTCATGCTAATCTTGGCAACGTGATTGATAAACACGGAGAGTGTTTTCATCAAGATATCAAGATTATGGAGGAGAGATATCAAGGCCAATGGAACACAAACATGATGGCAGACTACTGTTGGAGTATTCAACGAGACTGTGTAGACATCAAACACTCCACAGACTCTTGCAAGCGAAAATAATACAGTTACTAAAAAAGCTCCTTAACTTTATTAAAAGCGAAATATATAGTGGTTTTGTAGAAAAAGTTTTAATCTGGGCCAGGCTACTTTTGAGTGTGCCACCCTGTTTAATCACTTACATTGATTATACATATAATCGAAATCGAAACAGCTAGAGTTTCCATTACTTTGCCCCTTCTCTGTATAAAGTGGATGTTAATAACATAAATCAACAAATAGGATTACCATTAAAAAATGCACCATACAGGTTCATATAGCGGTTAAAATAGTCACCGCATTTTCTCAGTTTCTAAAAAGCCCATTTTCTTTCTTAAGTTTTTTATGGTTCATGAAATCTATTCCAAAGAGTTCTAGCGGGTTGTGATACCAGTTTTCCTTTCCTTGGGCTATTAACTAGATTTTTATATGGAAAAATGGAAAACTATCGAATCCAATCTCCCTGATTCTGTTTTTTCCTCTACACCTTTCAAAATTCTATCGTCTCACCTCTTTTAAATATATTTCTCTTCTATACCGTTTTGTTTATAACCTTTAGTGTTTTATTCTTATGTAATAAACCTTTCAACCGTTTGTTATTTTTCATTTCATTGCACGTTGCAATGAATAAGGCAATCAATTTCGTGTTACTCGCTAGAAGATGACTTGAGCGAAAGGTCAATAAAAGAAAAAAAACAGGCTAAGTTTTCTGCTCTTTTTCGCTTTCCAACCCAATTAGCCCCCAAAGGAGACAACTAGATGTGCTAGGAGCTGAGGTGGTGACGCGAGTCTTCTAGCCTTACCCTTTACTGGGTTATGAAACTCAAGGGAGAAACCCCCGTAAGGGGCGCGGCGATCTGCCATCCTGGCCGCCGTGCTGACGGGACTCAGCACCCCGTCCGGCCTCAGCTTAGCCTCTCTTCCTTCCTTCAAAACACTTGTTTGCTCTCTTTTCATACAACCTCTCCCACAACTTTCTCTGGTCAGCCTCTAATTTCACAGGGTAGATGCTGACCTTCTTCTCGGCCAACCGTCCTGGATCGGGGCTGAGGGGGAAGGGGACAATGTTCCCTAACCCCTAAGCTCCGGTCTGGGGTGGTTGGTTTTTAACAACCTGCTTCATCCCCACCCATACCTTCCTCACATCCCTTTTCCTCTCGTCTTAAAAAACTATCTTTTTTACGCCGTGTCTAAGGTGGAGCCGCCATGCCGATGGACTGCCAGGCCACCAGGCGGGAGGGGTGGTGCCAAATGGCGGCGCCTGGCTCTGCCGGGCGTGCAAGCACCTCTTGCAGTGCGGGCAACTGTGAGAGGTGGTGAGCTGTTGCGTCCCGTGTAAATAAGAGGGTCACCATGCCCAATGATGAGTATAAAAAAACCCCAACCCCCAACTTCCCCAAGAACATCAAAGGAGCCGCCCTCGGGCAGCTCCACCAAAAAAATGGAGGTCCCACCCCCTTGTGCTTGCGCAGGGGACCCTCAATACTTCTTTAACCAGAGAGGAGGCTTACTCCTCTCCTACGCCTACGGGTGTAGGGGACTCCCCCTCACTCCCTTCTCTGGAGGTGCTTTCGGGCACCTCCCTATTTCCAGCGGCAGTCCCTCCTTTTCTTTCCAAGGGGACTGCCAAGAAAGCCAGCAGGCAGCCCATTGCCGACCGCCCCTCGTGTAAGCGGCTCGGTAGAGCAAACCCCTTAGGGGGGAGAGGAAAGCCAGGCCCCTTCGGTCGCTTCCCTCAAAAGATCTGCTAGCAAGGATATTAAACCTTGCCGGGGTTAAGGCTTGTGCCTCCCCACAAATGACTCTTGACGCTGCCAAGGGGACCTGCGATGTCCTGGGAGGGGATGGCCAACTGGAGGCCCCTCCTGTGATAGACATGGTCCTTGAGGAGACCCAGCCTCAGAGGGTAGGGCCTTCCATGGGGATAAATCCGGGCTCGGCGCCAAGCACCGAACCCGAGTCCGCCCCTATGCAAGGTCCCCCTCAAACGGTTGAGGGCTCCGAGGCAATACAAGGAGGGGAGGGATCTCCTCCGACAGGTGCCCCCATGACTACCAGGAACTTCTCCATTTCGGAGAGGGACCTGGCTGAGGCCGGCCGATCTGGCATGGGGGCTTCTGCTGGCGGAGGTGAGAAGCGGGTTCATTCCCCGCCCTCCTCTCCAAAAAAGAAAAAGACTAGAAAGACAAAGAAGACTCGGGGCTCCTCTCCATCCGCGGGGGCTGCGGGGACGGATGGGTCTGCTACCACTTTGGTAGGCGACCAAGCCAAGATCGGCACATCCGGCCCCTCAGCCCCCCCGGTTGCGGAGCCCCTGACTAAGCCAACACCAAGAGTGCACAGGGCGGAGCCTCGATGACATCGGGGCCCCTGATTCAGAGGTTACCTGGCGTTTTCGAGCCCGCTGGCTTCAAACGCTTCCTCGTTATTCGCTCCACTGATGGAACCATGGTTCCAAGGGCAACATGATCCATCATAGAAGAGGATTAGCTAGTGCAATTGGTAGAGAGCCGAAGGTGACCCGTTTCTCGGACGGGAGCCTTCTGGTGAATGCGGCGAATCCCGCCGAGGCGGCCAAGATAAGTGCTCTTCGGACACTTCATGGCACCCCGGTGAGTGTGACGCCGCACTCTACCATGAACTTTGTAAAAGGAGTGGTTTATGCGAGGGAACTCGTTGACTACTCCATTGAGGACATCACCCTAGAGCTGGCCGACCATGGGGCGGTCAAGGTCGAACGTGTGATGAGAAAACAGGGAGGGGCCTCGAGACCCACCCCTACACTCTTCGTCATGTTCGAGTGTGACAAGCTCCCTGAGTCGGTGCGTACCGGTTGGTACCGCTACCGCGTGAAGGCATTCGTGCCACTGCCGCGGCGGTGCTATTACTGTCACGGCTTCGGCCATACTAATCGCTCATGTAGACGTGCAAAGTCGGGGTCACACGAAGTATGTGTAAATTGCTCCAAGGTCGCACACGATAAGTCCAAATCGTGTGTGGCCAAGTGTGTAAATTGCGGAGAGCCACACCCTGCTTCTTCGAAGCAATGTGGTGCATATCTCCTTGAAAAAGAAATCCTGGCCGTTCAGGCCCAGGATCGACTCTCATTCCGCGAGGCAAAGGACTTGGTCCTGGCGCGCCCGGCTCTGCCTGGGACGTCATATGCCTCAATAATTAGAAAGGCACCCTCTGCTCCTGGCCCATCCAGGCCAACGAGCACGCTTGTTTCCGCGCCCATTCGGAGCCCTTCTGCGGGCTTTACCCAACCTGGGCGATCCCCTGGTAAAGCTGGCGGCAAAAAGGGTTCATACCCTGCCCCGGCTAAAACCAGGGCTCCCCCCTCTTCCCCCAGCGTGACCGTTTCCCGTAAGGCGAAACGGCCACGCGCCTCCACCGAGTCGTTAGACTCACAGGAGGTACACCCCTGAAGATGGTCGCTAGGCCATCTTCCGGGGTTCCTAAAGCTGTTCCCCGAAAGGGGAACAGCAACAAAGGAGCTTCGGCCCCTTCGCCCACGCCCCGAGGTGGAGCGAGTGGCTCCGAGACGGTGGTTCCTCGAAAAGAGGGCCCCCCGCCTCCCAAGCTGCAACGCCCGCCTAAGGTTTCGAGGCGGAGGGAGGAAAAGACTCGCATGGCGAGCCCAACCTCCCCCAATATGTCCTCGAAGGCGACAGCGCCTTCAGCGCTTTGTCCGGCCATCAGCGCCCTGGGTTCTGCCCCCGGGAAGCGTACGGCCATTCCCGTGAGGGTCTTCAATTCGAGGAGAACCCCCGCGTCTCCTCCGAGCTAGGCCTGGAGGGCATATTGCTTCAATGGAATTGCCGTGGACTCCAGGCCAACTGGGAGGAGCTGCGGAGGCTCGTCTCGTCCCGTTCCCCGTTAGCTATTTTTTGGCAGGAGACCATGCTAGGCGCGTGCCCGCTGCCTGCCCTCCCGGGGTATAAGGGTCTTGCGACCCCACCAACGCGGGATGGCCGGGCTGGTGGATGCGCGGTTAACACCCGGCATGATGTCTCCGTTCTTCCTTTCTCTTTAGATACCTTCTTTCAGGCAGTGGCTGTGCAGCTGCATTTGGATAGGTGGTATAGTACATTCCACCGTCAGCTGACTTCAACGCGGGGGACTTCCGCTGCGTCGTGGCATGCTTGCCGAGGCCCTATCTCTTGCTTGGAGATCTGAACGGCAGGCATCCTCTCTGGGAAGATTACTCCATAAATCCCAGGAGACAAGTCCTTGCCGATCTGATCGAAGAGCTTGAGATGGTGGTCCTAAACGTGGATGAGTTTACGCATCACTGTCCAAGAACCGCTTCATTTTCTTGCCTTGACCTATCTTTGTGCTCTTCAGATGCACAGCCTGATTTTGATTGGGGGGTGGTCGATGACCTCCATGGTACTGATCACTTTCCCATTCAAATATCATTTTCAGGGCAACTGCCGCCTGAGAGACCACCTCGGTGGTGCTTGGCGCGGGTGCGGGCGCGGTGGCCTGCATTTGAGGAAATGACTGAATTCTCTATCTCAGTCGAGGAGTTTAGGTCGGTAGATGAGGCCGTTGAGTTCTTTTCCAGCAACCTCATCGCCGTGGGCCTGACTACTATTCCTAGGACGTCTGGCCGTTTTGCACGCCGACCAGTCCCATGGTGGTCGGCCGAGTGTGAGACGGCCCTCAAACAGAAGCGTTATGCCTACATGCGCTATAAGCGCCGCCCGAACGATTTCACTGTCGCTGAATTTCGTCGGGCTAGGGCTAGGTTCCGGTATATTTCGAAGCACGCCCGCCGCTCTTCTTGGCGGGCATACGTGTCTTCACTTAACGGGAAGACCCCTTTAGCTGAGGTGTGGAAGCGAGTCAAAAGGATTCGGGGCAAGTTCTCGCAGTACCCCCTCCCGTTCTCCAGGAGAATGGGACCGCAATCTCGGGCCCCGCGTCAGTGGCGGAATCCCAAGCGACCGCTTTTTCCGCATTCTCTAGCCGTGATGCTGCTCCGCCAGCATTCAATGCACGTCGTGATGTCGCGGAAGGCCGCCGGCTGGACTTTACCTCCAGAGGCGGAGAACCCTTCAACGACAAGTTTACTGTGAGTGAGTTGCGTTCCACTCTCGCTTCGTGCGCGGACACCGCCCATGGTCCGTACGCCATGCTTCGACACCTGAGGGAGCGAGGCATGGCCTTTCTGTTAGATTTGTTCAACAGGATCTGGGTGGACGGTCTTCTCCCAGACTCCTGGCGAATCGCTACTGTGTTCGCCTTTCGCAAGCCGGGAAGAGATCACTCTACTCCGACCAGTTTCCGCCCAATCTCTCTAACCTCTTGCGTGTGCAAGTTGATGGAGAAATTGGTGAATTTTAGATTAGCCTTTTTCCTGGACAGCGGAGGCCATCTGTCTTCTGCACAGTGCGGCTTCCGTAAGTTCCACTCCACGTCGGATGCTCTGCTCCGACTGGAAAATGCCGTCTGCGAGGCTTTCCTTCGTAGACAGCACTATGCGACGGTGTTTTTTGATCTAGAGAAGGCCTATGATTCCGCATGGCGATACGGTATCATGGAGACTCTCCACACGATGGACGCCTCCCAATGTTTATATCTGAATTTTTGCGAGATCGTCGATTCCGCGTAAGGGTGGGGGGAGCCCTCTCCGGCCCAAAGGAGCAGGAAGAGGGTGTCCCGCAGGGAAGTGTCCTCAGTGTCACACTCTTTGCCCTGAGCATCAACTGCATCACCTCGGTGCTGCCGGAAGATGTTCTCGCTATGCTCTACGTGGACGACCTTTCGATCTCTTTTGACGCGGCCCAGATGCCAACTCTGGAGCGTCGACTCCAACAGGCATTGAACCCCGTCTTTCACTATGCCAAAGCGCATAGGTTTTGGTTTTCTTTGGCCAAGACCAAGGTGGTGCACTTCTGCCGCCATCCACGGCTTCACCCTGACCCAGATTTGTTTCTTAATGGGGTGCGCCTGGATGTGGTTGAGTCGCACCGTTTCCTTGGTCTTGTATTCGACCGACGCCTCACCTGGGAGGCTCATATTCGCAGCCTTAGGGTCTCGTGTACCCGCGCCATGGACATTCTCCGTTCCGTGACGTTGAGCGCTTGGGGCGCTGATAGGGCTACTGCCTTACTTTTTTATCGATCCTTTGTTCGCTCGAAGCTCGACTACGGATGCGAGTTTTATGCATCCGCAGCCGAGCGTTTTTTGCGGAAGGTGGATTCGATCCACCACACCGGCCTTCGCCTTGCGAACGGTGCCTTTCGCACTTCCCCCATTGAGAGCCTGTTGGTCGATGCTGGGGAGATGCCACTCGCTCTGCGCCGCGTGCAGTGCATCACTCGCCTGTACGCGCGAGCCCGGCGCCTCCCTCAGTCGCCAACAGCTCTCATTGCATCCGCAGCTGATCTCGATGGTGCCTATGCAACCGAGAGACGCCAGTCATACCCTAAGCCCTTTGGGTTTAAAGCCAGGAAACTCCTTCGAGAGCTAGATATAGCTCTCGGGCCGGTGGCGCCCATGGTTCTGCCCAGGACGCCACCCTAGAGGGTGCCACATTTGGCTATTTGTCGCAACGCCTCTGCTCCCAAAGCTTGTACTGCGCCGGTAGTATTACGTTCGACCTTTTTGGAGAACACATCGTGTCACGCTGGTACCGTGCCAGTGTATACGGATGGCTCCAAGTCCCAAGAGGGGGTCGGCTTCCACGCCGTATCCCCTCTGTTTGAAGTCGGCGGGGCTCTACCAGGCGCTGCGTCTGTCTTCACGGCTGAGCTGGTGGCAATACACCACTCAGTACGGGAGATTACGCGACGTGCCCGGTTCGGAGACCGGATTGTGATCTATAGCGACTCACAAAGCGCCCTGAGTGCTCTCGGGGCATTGGAATCTCCGCATCCCCTGGTTCGCGAAATCCGTGACGCCACGGTTTTGGCGAGCCGGGCAGATGTCGAGATTATCTTCTGCTGGGTTCCTGGACATGTAGGAATTGCGGGGAATGAGTGCGCCGATAAGGGCGCCAAAGAGTCCGCGAGGACTCTGCAACCGGACCAGCGTTTCGCTCTTCCTCACACTGACTACATGGCAGGAATACGGGCAGCTCTTCGGACTGCTTGGCAAAGAAGATGGGAGATGGTCGAAGGGAACTTAAAGTTGCGTGCCATTGCGCCACGACTGTTCCCATGGACCTATCCCCCAATGCCGCAGCGGTTTCAGGTTGCTTTCTGTCGTCTCCGAATCGGCCACACTCGTGTGACGCATCGCTATTTGATCGAGCGCTCGCCTGCGCCCTATTGCAACGACTGCGTCGTCCCCCACACTGTTCGGCACATTCTTGTCGAATGTCTCAGTCTGGGTGATCTTCGCGCACGACACCTGTCCCGGTACCGGGATGGGCGGGGTCGCTACCGCCTGTTCTTTGTACTCGGGACGAGTGGGTGTACTTTGACTGGTGGACTTATTGACTTTTGGGGGGAGGCCGGCCTTCTCCCTTTCATTTAACCCAGTTTAATTGTTGTTGTTTTTGTTATTGTTTTTGTTATTGCTTTGTTATTGTTATTTCTTTTTATTGTTTCCTGTTCAATTTTTTAAAGTAGCCTAGAACTAGGCTGTTTGTTTACAGCAACTTATGCCTTACTCGGCCGTCGCCAGATAGCCCCTTAATTAAAAAAAAAAAAATCAAGGGAGAAACAAAATCCTGGGTTCCCATTGACTCGAACTTACGAACAAATTCGTGATTATAAAGATCCAGTGGAAGAACCCGGCTCAAGTTCAGGAATTTAAGCGACCCAGAATTGACTGGAGCAGTAGGGGACTAAACGGCCCAGCAAATAAAGGAAAGATTGCGTCAAATTTTCGCAAGGAAACCTGCCGTTTTTCTCAACGGTGCGACAGTGACATTTAGAAGAGTTGCGCTTCCTCCCGCTTACTAGTTCTCCAAATAGTCACTTTTATTGTTCCTCATCTTTCACGGATTTTCACTTTCTTTCACTTCTCATTTTTCAAGATCATTTTTTTTCCATTATTTTAGGGCCACAAAAGCATCCGTTGGGTTTATTTCTCCAACCATTAAAACTGACGTCATCCGCGTCCATTAATTGGTTGCATCACGAATTCAGGTGCATCGTGAAGGCTCTCTTTAGGGAGTAGTCAAACATTTCTTTTTATATTTCAAGTCACGTGTGGCTACATCACTGCACTAGGTAAAATTATACCACTTGCATAGAACCAGCGCAGCTAGCAATTTTGGCAACCCTATTATGACGACACATGGCAACCCCACGCCAGCCGAGCCTATTTTATTGGCACTGAGAAGAGATGCTAAATATATTGCGTTGTCATCGCCTCGCCACTTGCTGTCGCCCTCTCTCCGTGCAAAGCGCCAACTTAGACCGTCGACCTCCCAGTTCTCCACTCACCCGAACTGCAATCAATTGATTGAACAATAAAGAAGAATTCCTACCTCTCATTGTAAATAATAAATCATATATTACACGATTGGATTGTGTTTGTATAAACAAACGCTACAAATCCAACCATCACCCTATAAAAGTATTAGTGGAAGCATTGATGGAGAATAGCGCCACTTTTATGGTGCCATCTGTAAAGCGCGACCGTTTTAATGTGAGTAAGAACATTCATATTTGAAAAGGGCTCAGTCGTAGTCAAAAGCCTGATTCAATGGTTCCAATTCCAAATTGAATCAAGATTTAGATTCAAACTATGAATTTTTTTGATTGAGTTTTCCATTTGCGATGAAGGAAATAACATATAAAGAAAAAGAAAAATAACGAGAAAACAACAAGAGAAACATTCGATAAATGGATGTATGAGCATTTTAAAGGGGGTTGTGAATTCCTCAAATTGGTTCGAGAACCGTCTGGATAATTTTTCAAAACATCTAAGAGTGGCCGTGTTGGAATCATAAAAGATATAGTATAAAAGAATAAAAATTCTGTTGAAAAGACGGGCAGGCCACATTTTTAGAAGAAACGACAGAAAATGGGCAAAGCTATCTAAGAACTGCACCGTAAAGGAAAAGAGATTCTCAGAATGTTCAGATCATGGGTAGAAGGAGTGGAACTTTACCGCCCAAAAATGCCCGAATTTCGGAGGTAAGCACCACACCATGGCGATGAGCTACCCCAAACGGTAAGACATCATCGAGAAGAAAGAAATTATTAGTAATAAACGGAATCCAAGAAATGCGGTTCCCTGAAAAACAAGACTTGTCACATATCTTACGTAGGAACATATTAAAAAGAAAGAAAATACTATTCAAATGGAATTACAACCTAAAGAAAAAGAAACTGAAAACAATGAAAAACAAAACAACACAACGCGACAAGTCTAAATGATTCAGATGAAGAACAACAACCTACAATTTTAAACCTAAACAAGAAAGGAGGAATTGTATGCGATCGATCTACACGAGCGAGTCAATGCCACTACCACGAAAATGAAAACAAACTGATATAACCGAGCATTTACTGAAAATAAATGCAAATAGTCGAAAAACTATTGATGGAAGGAAAAATTTAAGTTTACCCAAGCGGTGTGTAGTTTTATCAAACGGAACTTATGAGTAAATAAGAAATGGTAAATTTACCTTCACAGTGAAACTGTGGAAACAGCAGATAAGAGAAGCAGAATGAAAAAAAAAACGATAAATAAATATCAAGAAAAATAAGATTATGATCCAATAAAGCAATTCTCACTGAAAACAAAGACGGAAAAATGGGAAGCGAAATATTTAGAAGAATAATTATTCTTCAAATAAATATAAACGGCTGGATTGGTTATGAAACATCATTTGAAAATGCCATCATAAAATATCAATCCTGATGTTGTACTCATCTCGGAACACGAAGTAAGCAACCAATATAAAGCAATAAAATAAATAACTATCCCTTCATACGAGTATCTAAAAATCCACCAGGAGGAAGAAACGACGGGGCAGTTATAATAATCAAAATAGGCTTCAAATTCCAATAGCAGATGAGGCATACATAGCCGTGAAAATAGAGTTAGAAATTACTCCATTAGTTATATCAATGAGCTATCAACCACCAAGGAGAATCTTTTTGCCAATACATAACTTTATTACGATACGGTCAAGGTCACCAAACAATAGTCATGGGAGACCTAAACGCAAGACGCCACACAAATAGATAGAAATCGACTAATAATGCTGGCAGATAACTGGAGAAGATGGTATAAAGGAACAGCCTAGAAAAAGGGGCCAGCTCATCCTACTTACATTACATCAAACACCGCTACTAGACCTAGTACCTAGCAGCTGTGATATGCCATTATTTTTCATATGGAACTGATAACAACTGCAAACAGTCTCCATATAGGAACACTGCTTCAAATGAACCAAAATCCGATACATGTATTTGCAATTAAAAGGAAACAATATCAAAAGGGAAATTGGAGATTATGCAAGGAAGAATTGAATCAATATATTCTCAAATACCTGGTAGATGCTTCACTCGAGGAGAGAGATAAAGAGTTGAAGCTGTTAACGGATGCCCTGGTGGACGCAGGCACAAAATACGTACCTAAAACTAGTCATCAGATGATACAACCTGAGTGGACCACCGAGATGAAAAATAAGCAAATTAAAAAGGCCTACAACTGAAGAGGGCTAAGAAGACCCAGCCCAGAAAAATATAGCAACTTAAAAGATTTAAAAACCGAAATGAACTACTTAATAGAGGAACAGCAAGAAAAGAAAGTGGGGGAAAATTACTAGACAGATAAACTTGAAGAAAACACCGAAGGAAAAGTGGAGACCAATCAACAGAATAAGAGAATCGAAACCAAGAATAAAAATTTAACTTTACGATGAAAACAGAAGCGGCTTCGAGGATTATTTCAACTCTTTTTCCCCTGGCGTTATTTTGTCTTCTCATTATGGATTGCCTTAATTGGGCCGTCCTTTGCTCTCTTTGATCCTTGTGTTCCTACAATATCATTTTCTCTTGCCTTTAAAACCTCTTGTTTCTTATTTCATTGCTCATTTACGTCAAATTTATGTTTCTCTTGCACTATATAATTCGCGAGGAAGACTAGTTTACTAGTGTTCGAAATAAGATATGGTATTTAACCAAAGATTCCTTAAGAGTTTACTGATAATCGAAGTTTCGATGGCACTTGGTAGATAGGGAGAGATAAGGAAACAAACGAGAGTCGAAGTAGCAGGGAAGCAATAAACAGGAACTAGGCGAATCGAGTACGTGTGATATGATAAAAGAGACGCCAATATATTATCCCTTGAACCTTGTGACCTCAGCCCATGAGCATAGTTTAATGGTGTTCCTCTCATCAATGCTTCAAACTTGATCCATCTTTCTGAGAGAAGGATTGAACAATCTAGCAGGAAATTGTAATCCGTTAATAGTTGGCATTGCAAAATTGCTTCAGGGAAAAGACGACGCCATTTTTTATTGAGTCATACATATTCAGCAAATTCATACACATATGGCACGTATGTCAATTCAAAGTCATAGACTTTGAATCGTACACATACCATGCTAAGACAAGCACATAAGTACGAAATCATACATATGCGGTAAAATACGTACATATGTCGTTCAAATTATCCCATATGATGTACGAATTTGTAGAAACATTGCAAAACACGGTATCTATTTAGAGATCCATGTACACATTCTTTCTAGGCTCACGTGTTCCGACCGGAGTGACCACTGATTTCGCCTTGGTCGCTCTATCTTCCTTTCGGTCACAACGAACTCCATTCCCACAAAGATGTCATTTGGCCATTTTTCTTCGATTCGTTTATTAACTCTAACCTGCAAGACTGAATCCTATAAAATTAGAGGGTTTTTCACCATCTATCTTTAAAATTCTTTTGATAGATAATCTCTGCCCTCTCTTTTCTCTCTCTCTCTCTCTCTCTCTCTCTCTCTCGAATACACATCAACAAACATTCACTTCACACAAAAAACCCAGAAACCTCATTGGTCACGCTCACCTTCCCTACACATATAAAACAACCACACATTATTCACACAGTCAGATTCACATTATCCATACAGTTGATCAAATCACTTCGTCTTCGTTGTTGTGATCCATACACCTGGATGGATAAGAGCCACAAGCTTCAGGCATTCATCTTATAAAACCTCAAGTTCAAAAATATAGTTATTTTTCATAAAATTGTTTGTAAAAACCTAAATACGAACTTATTTGGTGGACACCCTCAATAACTAACTCGAATCGTGTAGCAGAGAAGGAATATTTGTTCCGACTTGGAACTGGTGACCCCCGCCACAATCAAGCATCAACCCCTTCTCTCACTTCAAGTATCAACTACTCCCGCTACAAGTGCTTACACCCGAGTGTATCTCATCATATTTTGAAGCCATCAAATAATTTTAGGGAGTCATCATCGAATTTCCTCAGCGCATTTACATCCATGGATCACATCACATTCATCAAGAAGGACCCCACATTCATCTCAACGAAGCGCCAACTCGACTTAACGGGACGCTCAACGTACGCGCCACCCAACTCTTCCACATCACTCATCAGTAAGTGAAAATTCAACAAATTTCAACTTACAGTCGCAGATATGGTTCCGAAACCACTCTCTAGTCGACTTGCTAGATCGTTAAATTATCTGTGCGCTTCACTTTTGCATTAATTCATTATAATTCATTCATCGGCACTAACATAGTGCTATGGCAATGCACCATCAATTTATTCATTCGCAGTCACATACTGCTAACTATGACAACGCGCCATCGATTCATTCATTAGAATTCACATAATGCTACCACAACGCTTCTCATCTAAGGAACCGACTAGGAGAGTCAACTTTCAAATACACGGGCATGCAACTCGTATGGTTTTTCTCAATTCATTCACTCAAGGTTTGCAAGTTTTCTCGACTATTTTGTTCATCAAATTATTTTTCTAGGTTAATAAATTATTTTTTTTCAAATTCACTATATTCACATTTGCTCTCTCAGTGTATTATTAAAAGAAAATGTGCACACAATTTATTCACTATTGTTCCTCTACTTCACACTGAATTGACAAACACGCATTTAGGTGACCCACAGTTGGACAAAAAGATCTTTTGACCACCGTATTTAAAAATGTATCGTTTAAGATTTCAAAATGTATCATTTCTATATTTAAATTTCATCATGTAAATACCGTCTTAATTATTACTCACTCTGTACAAACTTGACCTAATTATTCTGTATAACTATTTTTACTCATCATTTTAGGTTAATGATATTTGATGTATCGAATTAAGATTTAGTTCACAAAAACTAATTTCATTTTTACACATGTATTATTTCAACCAACAAAATAGTGTTATAATTTAAATACCGTCCTAATGATTATTACGCACTCTACAAATTGGATCTAATTATTATGGATAACTATTTTTAACATTGTTTTAATTCAATACATCAAATATTGATGTATTGAATTAACCTTTTCTTCACAAGAACTAATGACATTTTATACTCGTGTGTTATTTTAACCAGCGAATTATTGTGCATTTTACTTTTATTTATTCTATTTACCATGTCAATGAATCTTCATTATTATATTTTTACTCAAGTGATTAATTCCGATTGGATTTATCATTATTTTGATTCGAATACTCTTAATTGTTGCTATTTTCATTTTATTTCCTAATTTTTATATTTTATATGTAATCACATAAATGTAGCTACGTTTGTTAATTCAGAAGGCTGAGTGATTCTGTAGAGATCATGCACACAAAAGTTGTAAACACTCATGTACATATTCTTTCCCAGACTCACGTGTTCTGACAGGAGCTACCATTGATTTCGCCTTGGTCACGTTATCTCGCTTTCGGCCACAACGAACTCGATTCCCACAAAGCTTTCATTTGATCATTTCCTTCTATTTGATTATTAACGCCGCCAACCTAAAAGACTGAATCGTATAAAATTCCCTTTTTTCACTATCTATCTATAAAGTTCCTTTAATAGATAATCTCTACTCTCTCTCTCTCTCTCGTAGGAATCACTCAGAAGGCTGAGTGATTCTGTAGAGATCCATGCACACAAAAGTTGTAAACACTCATGTACATATTCTTTCCCAGACTCACGTGTTCTAACAGGAGCTACCATTGATTTCGCCTTGGTCACGTTATCTCGCTTTCGGTCACAACGAACTCGATTCCCACAAAGCTTTCATTTGACCATTTCCTTCTATTTGATTATTAACGCCGTTAACCTACAAGACTGAATCGTATAAAATTCCCTTTTTTCACTATCTATCTATAAAGTTCCTTTAATAGATAATCTCTACTCTCTCTCTCTCTCGTAGGAATATTTGTTTCAACTTGGAACTGATGACCCCCACCATAATAAAGCATAGACCCCTTCTCTCACTTCAAGTATCGACTACTTCTCTCGTTACATACGAGTATATGTACATCCTCCCACACGTCGAAAAAGTCACAATATTCCACAAATTCCTACAAATATCATGCAGTTATACACATGTGCAAAGTTTGACACACAACATATGATGTGTCATATGAAGTCTATCGGGAAAGGTAAATGTCATACAAATTGTTGCATTGTCGTACACGGGTCGGATAAAGTTGCACACGTCTCCTAAAATTCTCACATATATCCTCAACAAAAGGATGGATAACACCACATCAAAGCTGTAAATATTTCATACAAAGTCTTGACACACATCGTATTGAGTCGTATATATATTGTATAATCATACATCTCCCTATTCTTAGCCTCAAGATTCAGATAGGTCTGTGCTCGATTTAAAGTATGTTGCGTCAACATTCAAATATGTCTGTTCTCGATTTAATGTATGTTGTTTCAAATTCAGCTATGTTTGTGTTTGATTTAATGCATGTTACCTCAACATTCAGAGATGTTTGTGCTTGATTTAATGTATGTTACCTAACATTCTGAGATAATTGTGTTCGATTTACTCTATGTTGCCTCAACATTCAGAGATGTTTGTACTCGATTTAATGTATGTTGCAACATTTAGAGATGTTTGTGCTTAATTTACTGAATATTTCCTTAACATTCAGATATGTTTGTGCTTAATTTAATGTATGTTGCCTTAACATTCAGATATGTTTGTGCTTAATTTAATGTATGTTGCCTTAACATTCAGATATGTTTGTGCTTGGTTTAATGTATGTAACCCCAACATTCAGAGATTTTGGTGCCATTTTTAATGTAGCTTGACTCAACTTTCAAAGATGTTTGTGCGTGATTTAATGTATGTTTTCTCCAAATTCACAGATGTTTGTACTATATTTAATGTATGTTGCCGCAACATTGAGATAAGTTTGTGCTAGATTTAATGTATGTCGCCTGAACATTCAGAGATGTTTGATCTTGATGTTTATGTTGCTCTTTTCCGAATTCAAAGCGCTTCCCTACGTTTATGATGTTTGTGGCTTAATTTTATTTCAGTTTTATTTCAATTGAATTGTTTATTGACAAATCCTATTTTTTATTTCAATTGAATTGTTTATTGACATTTTTTTTTCTTACGACGTTTGTCTCAACAAAGCCAAATATTTGCTTTTCGGGTCCATGTTGTTACTGACAGAGATCCTCTTAGTTCTTTATAATAATTACATTAATTTATTTTAATTATTGGAAGTAAAAAGTGACTGAGTGACCTAAGGAATGTAGAGAATGAGGATAAAGTGAAATCAAATTAATTTTGATAAAGAAAAAGAATAGGAAAATTGACACAGAAGGACGCAATCAAAAGCACCACGAACAGAGTTATACAAAACAAGATTCAAATCAAAGTTCTCATTTTCACAATTTCTATTCTACCGTCACAGTCATATTTGTTTCCCTATTTATCAAGTTCGTTATTGAAATAAACTAAATTATCTATCGCAATAACTTTCATGTTAAAATTGGTGCTAAGGCCCGGTAGGGGGGAGGCGTTACTCCTTGGATAACGTTTCCAAGCGGCGTTTGTCTTCACTTCTTCGAAATACGCTCCGTTCCAAGGAGGAGGCTGAGTCGCGGGCCGAGAAGTACAAACGAGCGCTTTAAAAGCTTGGCTTCAATGAGTCTTTTTTTGAGATTCGAAATGGCGTAGTCGATTCCAAGGGTGCAAAAAAATGTTGCCAAGTTTAACCAAAACAAATTCAAAATGTAATATAAATCAAAAAATGTAACCGCTTTTGTGATATTGATACTTAAGACTAAAATAAATAAGGCTATATTTTTTTTTAGGTATTTACCTTATTATTTGTTAAAAAGTCTTATCTCGATCCCCTTATTCCTCCTCTTTTTGCACATACCAATCAATGCTTATCACATAATTTCTTGCAAAGGTCTTGTGCCGTGTTCTTTGTGCATTTGATTTCGCGAAGCATTGACTCGGAATGCATCAATGCATTTACTGTGTTTGTCTCTAAATTTGAACAAGTTTTTACTTTGATATTATTCCAAAGGGAAAATATTCTTTCTGCAATTTCCTAAGAGTGGGGTTAAAGACAACGTGTTGAACATAAATTTAGTTAACAAACAATAGCGGGGTTGATCTCCGCGTTTTTCGATGTAAATAAGATGCCAAAATTTTTCAGGTCTTTATATTTGAAAAATTCTATATCCTGATGAGTCAGTTCTCTCCATTCAGTATTGATGTCTTCATATTTACCTGTACTCAAAGGATTTGGAAACTTCATTGCCAAAGGGGTGGCTCTAATGATTCTAACCTAGGTATTTAAATTAAAAGGCAAATTCCAAGATAGAAAGTGATTGATCATTTCTTTCGAAACGCGCGCATAAATGTGGAATATTTTCACTTTAAATTCTTGAAGTTCTTCCTGACTAATAATTTCTTGAGTTTTGTATGTAAATGCTTTCAGGAATGGCACCACAATAAACATTTTCTAGTTTTATGTAATTTTAGTAATTGCTAATATAAATTTCCTCCATTTCATTGCCTTTGCCAATTTCTTGCTTTATAAAATTGCCTACAATGGCTTCCATACATCGAGTTATAGAATATCTTAATTTGTGCACTATAAAGGATTCAGTCCGAAACTCCAAATAAAGTGGCTAAAAATGCAAAATACATTTTCGTTATTGGCCTCTTTAATTCCTCTAGTATACTCGTATTGGAATCTCATCCTCAAAACTATATGTAGTGAAAAACCACAAAAGTACTGGCCATTGTTCCAATAGTCGTTTAACTACGTTATCTGAAGATAGCTATCTCGTAAAGCTAAGATGAAGAATCTCATGCTGGCTAATTTTTCTTTATATTCCGATAAGCGTTTTGGGTTGTTGCTAATGTAGGAAGAACTGTTTCTTACTAACTCCTCTAGTTGACGAGGCAATTAAATCCAAGCGGTGTAAGCACACAGTTGTATAGGTTTGAACAAATATATCAGGATTTTTCTCTTTTTAAGTATTTTCTGAACCCCACCCTTGCTTCCCATCATCACTGGCAAAACCATTTAAATTTTCAAAAGGAATTTCATGTTCATCAAAAAACTGCGTTTTTTATTTCTATTAGGGTCAGAAATATTTCCAAAGTTTTTTTTAAATTTAGCATAATACCTGGCAACCAAAACAAGTTGTTTTATTGTAGATAAATCGGTGACTTCATCAATTATACGTTAAAATTCAGTTGTTTTTATCCTGGGGCAATAGTTATTCAAAGCATAAGAACCAATCACATTGGAAAAATACTTGTACCTTTGGTTCTTGCGCACTTTATATCTTTAGCAATATCGAATCTGGACTTACATTGCTAATAATGCCTGGCAAATGGTCTAAAAGAGCAACAAGCCAATTATGTTTACCAATAAATGTACCAAGTTTAAGCTGAGGAGATGCAACCTTCTGGTTATGAGTAGAATGCTGTGGAGTTATAAAATCAGTTACCTTTGCCGAAGTTTTTATTACTTTGATGTTCTTCTGAGGTTTTGAGTTTTCCTATATGTTTAGTGGCACCTGAAATTTCGACACTACAGAATTTACAAAATCCTTTGTTACCGTTATATTTACTCACTTCCAGCCATGAAGAAAATCTATTCGATGTTATTTTCCTTGCACGTTTTATTCCAGTTATTTTTTCTTTCTTCTTTTGAGGAGTGCTGCATTTAGCCCTATTATAAGTATCGTCATCATTCTCACTCATTATATTCAGATGGGTTGATAACATTTTAAACCTCGTAAAAAATTAAGATTACTCGACACATAAGAATAAAAACTTACAATAATGTCTGAGGGCGGAGGGGAATGTACTAAATGCAGCCTAAGTGAATTGACCGATAAGAGACGAGTTTACAAAATCGCTTACCGTAGATATTTAAATTACTCATGGCTATTGGTCAATTCAAAAAGACGCTCTGATTATCAGCCAATTATAATTCACGATGAATAGCTTCAATTTTAAAACTAAGATATTATTGGTTTTTGAAACCGAAACAAAATAGAATTGTAACAACTGAGTTTTTAATTCTAGTTAAATCTTAAAATATATTAGGCTGAAATGTTACAAATGTAACCAAAAATGCTGAGTTGTAACCATTATAACCAATTGAAAGAAAATGAGCAAAATGTAACCAAATGTTACAATTGTAACCATTTCGGTAGGCCTCCAGTGGATTCGCCGCTCGCTAGCAGAAGTTCGGCGACGCAGGAAGTTGTGCGCAACTCTCGTTTTTTCTTTCTTCTTCGCTCCCTTTCCTACACGTAGTGGCGATTCTGGCAGGTATAGCCCCCTGGGTGAACCACCTCTTTGGTACCCCTATAACTGTTTCCTCTTGTCCCTCCCCTCAAAAAAACAGTCGGTAACAACTATTATTTTTTTATTATTATTCGTCTATTTGAAACAATAGCATAAAATAGCATTGCTTATACATATAACAACAAAATATATTTCTAAATACTAAATAAGTACACAAACTATATACATTATACAGTGACAACGATAAATAAAAAACATAAATTAGCAACGATAAAAGAGTATAAAAATATAACTAAAATAGTGATTCATTGTGTTAAATTTCACAACTTTCTTTTAGGAATAGAATAAAAGACACAAGAGCGGATAGCGCTTGGACCTGGGTGCTTGCATTTCCCCCCACGGGAAATCCTGCCGGTCCTGGTAAGATAACGCTCTGGGCGGCAACTCATTCCGCCCCTGCCTACACTCAGGGTCGCTTTAACGAGCTGCGGGGCCCGTAGCACAAGGAACAGCGGGGCCCCACCCATATATATATATATATATATATATATATATATATATATATATATATATTTATTTATTGCATCTCACCCCCACCCCCTATTTTCCTCTGCAGAGAGGGAAAAAATATCTGAGGAATTTAAAAGAACTGCGAGTAGGCTGGGAGGACTCAACCGAAAAGGGAGGGTTTATTTTGTACTTTTTATTCCTTTTTAAAGAACAACACCGGGTACTACTATAACATAAGTCCAGACTTATTATACTATGTGGTATGCTCTAGTGAAGTTTTCTATATTTCTCTTATATATAGTAATATCATAGATAATAATAATATAACAAAATCAGGAAAATGAATGATTATTTTGTCTCCGCCTTCTGTGCCTAAGGGCAAAAACTTAATTATTACTAATATTTTACATCCCCGCGGGGCCCCCTGAAACGCGAGGCCCCGTAGCAAATGCTACAATGTGCTCCTAGGTTAAACCGCCCTTGCTTACACTACACCCCTCTATCCCTTTCTCCAACCCCACTTCCTTTTCAGCCTACTGTTAAAATAGGCTATCCTTCGATTACCCGAAATCTTTTTTAATATTTCCCTAATATTAATTAAATCCGTGTTTCAATCTTTTAAGTGCGCCCATTTTCTTCTCCCTAAAAAAAAATAGAAAACCGTGGTTCGAACCCACGTTAGGCTGTAGGTGTCCCGCCTGAAATGTTGTCCACGTGCTACCCCTAACTCCACTGGTACTTTCCAGGAAACCTACTGGTCCTAGTCGTGATGTGGCTTCATCCACGTATGCGTTCCAGTACTAATTTCTTCTTGACAAACTTGGCCATCGCGGATTTCTGTGTCACCATCTTCTGTGTCCTCCAGAACCTGTCTCTCTACTTATCCGAATCGTAAGCTGCTCTTGGTTCATTTACATTAAGGGAAATTTCTGGCTGGAGAAACATGATATTCATGCTTCCCAATGGAAGTTCATTAGCCTGTCACTTGTACACAAAATTGTGGAGTATGTGACCTTTTGGAGGAGGTTGACGTCATCTTTTTTATTTGATCGCTGTTCCTGCCACGGGCTCAGGCGGGCCTACCCCGAAACCGGAGCGCGCTTCCTTCCTGTTGTTTTTTTTTGTTTATCTTGTTTTGTTTTATTGCTTGTTTATTAGCTTTTGCTTCTCTTTTTACTTTTGTTATTTATTTTTTTGCATATTTTTATTTGTTTTTTTTAAGAGAGAGAAAGAACCTGAGAGAAGATCAGAGTCATCCTATTCCTAGTTATCATTATGCATTGGAGGGCCTCCTCAATAAGCAAGACGCGAGGCAGAAAGTGAATTTAGCCCAATAAGCGTCGGTAGCGTGATTACGGCGAGTTTTGACCGAATAGGCCATCGCCAGATGGGCTCCTAAAGTTAAAAAAATAAATTAAACTGCCTCAGCCCAAGATTAAAGTCATTTTTACCAAGGAAATTAAACCAGTCACAAATTGTGCTTACTCAAAGCGCGAAAAAAATAAATGGTAATTATTTATATTGAGGGAAAATGCAATGGAATTTGAAAAAGGGTTAATGGTGTAACTGGTGAAATTAGATGAAGTTAGAATGTATAATCTTTCAGAACGAAGACAGCGCATTATGTAACCATTCAGAGAAGCCCTAAGCACTCAAGAGGAAAGGACAAAATATGAGAGAAATATACAATAACAAATTGAAATACGAATAAAGGTGTGAGACATTTCTTAAAAGCTTGGATGTATTAGCATTAAAACTCTCCATAATATTATGTGGAGCAGAAAAGGGAGATTCGGGAGTTCGAACTGAAACGAAACTGAAAGAGGATTGTGGGCAGAGAGCGATCGATCGAAGCTTGGGTGAATTCGAACCAATAAAAATGAAAAATGGACAAAGAATAGATAGCTAAATGGCTGGGTCCAACGAAATTACCCCATCCACGATAGGTGGATCAGAATAGAAATTGATAATAACGGGAAGGAGATAAAGAGGGGAAGAGAGAAAGAGAGAGAAGGGGGGGTTATGGAGAAAGGAAGATAGAGAAAGAAAGAAGAGAAAAAGCGTTAGATAGAGAGTAATATACAGAATAACAGAGAGAGTAAGATGGAGATTAGGTGAGAGAGAGTAAGAGATAAAGTAAATGAGAGAAAGTAAGAAATAAAGAGGGATGGTCAGTAAGTGGGAGAGAAAGAGAGACTTATGAGAGAGCTGCAAGGAAAATAAGTACCCTAGAAGACCTTACGGTCCATTCAATGTGGGTACCTTTGGACTAGCTGTCGAGCGGGCACCCCCCCGCTCAATTGCCTTACGTCCTCCCTAAACGGCCACTTTTTAAGACTTTGTCTAGTCTTGACTTCAACTGGTCAAGAGAATTGCTGTTGACAACCTCTATCGGAAGTGTGTTCCAGCTACCGCAGATACTGTACTGCTCTCATTAAGGCTGAAAATATCCCTGTAGTCAACATTGTGGAACCCTCGAAGTATTCTGAAAACTTCGACGAGCTGACCACACAGTCTACTGGTCTCCAACTAAAACAAATCTAATTCCCTTAATCTATCCTCATAACTTTTGTGTCTGATAGAGGGAATCAGTTTGGTTGCCTTGGCTTGCACGCATTCCAATCTTGCGATGTCCTTTCGAAACGAAGGACTCCAAAATTGTGCGGCATACTCCAGGTGCAGTCGGACAAGTGAGTTGTACAAACACAGTACAATCTCCTTCTTCCGATATCCAAACTGGCGCTTTATGTAGCCTAGCATCCTTTGGCCCTTTTTCTCATCCTCAATGCACTGTTTGGAGAACTTGAGATCACTAGTTATAGTTAAACCCAAGTCCTTCTCAGTGTCGGTGGATTCAAGAGCAGTGCCCTTAAGGATATACTGAGATTGGGGGTTTAGGTGGCCGATATGCATCACTTTGCATTTATTCACGTTAAAAGGAATTTGCCACGTGTTCGACCACTCCCCAATCTTCCGAAGATCTTCTTGTAGGCGGGCAGTATTTCCTACCTTTGCGACGTTCATCCCAAGCTTAGTGTTATCGGCAAATGTAGAAATCTTGGCAACCATGTCACCGTCCATGTCGTTGACGTAGATGATGAATAGTAGTGGTCCCAGGACAGAACCTTGAAGAACACCGCTAGTAACGGGCACCCACTCAGAATCCTGTCCATTCAACACTACCAGTTGCCGTCGGCAATTTAGCCAGTTCTCTATCCAACTTGCTATATTTCTGTCTACGCCCAGCGCACGCACTTTCCGGAGAAGGCGGCGGTGTGGTACCTTATCCAAGGTTTTTTGAAAGTCTAAGTAGATAACATCCACCGTCGTATCCAGGTCGTGCTCAGTAAAAACGAAGTGGAAGAATTTCCCAAGATTCGCTAGGCATGACCGGTGCCTTCGGAACCCATGCTTGGAACTCCTCAATCGCAAGTTGGACTCTAAATAAGACGTCATTTTGTCCACCAAGATGCTTTCCATGATTTTACCTACTATTGAGGTTAAGCTAATAGGTCGGTAGTTTGACGGCTGGCTAGGGTCTCCTTTCATGAAGATAGGAGTCACCTCTGCTTCACGCCAGTGTCTTGAACGCATCCAGTCCGGATTAACAAGTTGAAGATTGTGCTCAGATGTCGTGATACTTCATCGCGCATTTCTTTCAACACTTTAGGTAAAAAACTGTCCTGACCAGGGAAATTATTCGTCTTTAGATCAGTGATCTTTTATTTTATTTCTCCTTAGGTGAAGTCCATTTCCTCCAGCTTTTCACCCAAGTAGGAATCTGTGGGCTGGGGGATGGAATCACTCTCTTCAGTAAACACTGAAGAGAAGGAGTCGTTGAGGAGGTTAGCATTTTTTGCATCTGAGTGCTTTAATGCCCCCTCCTCATTCACTAAAGGGCCAATCGTGAGATGGATTGGCTTACGGCTGTTTACATAAACAAAGAACTCCTTGGGATTTTCCTTGCGGAGTCTTGCCACTCGGAGCTTCTCGGCACGCTTTGTCGCCCTTATGCTGGACTTCACCCTCCTAGCTAGCCTACGGTACTTGTCAAAGTCTCCAGAAATCTTTGACTGCCGGTACAGTGTTCTCTTCTCCCTCAGCAGTTGACCGATTTCTCGAGTAAATCACTTTGGTTGAACGGAAGACCGACGAAGGCTTTTCAAAAGGATGAAATGTGATTAAAGACTCATGGACGTAGTTTTAAATCTATTCCACGAATCTTCAACATCCTCGCACACTTCTAGCCTCGCGTCAGTCAAACCAGCAGGAAGACCAGCAAAATATGCTCTTCTTAAATCAAGTTTCCTCGATTTACTAGTCGCAGACTGTACCTTTGCGACCTTGACTATAAATCTGACTAATCGGTGATCCCTGCCACCGAGATCTTCGCCGACCGAGAGATCCTCAACGATGTCATCCTCAGAGAGGTGAAAACCAAGTCGAGGATATTATTGCCTCTCGTCGGCTCTCTCATCCATTGAGTCAGGAACTGGTTGTTCGCGAACTCCAGGAGTAGTGCGTTCTCGCCATAGGGTTCTCTCGTTTCCCAGTCAACCTGGGTATTGAAATCACCCATAGTGATACACACACTGTCTTGAACAAGTTCACCCAGTAGCCGGTACAGATCCCTGTCCTTTTCAACGTGTTAAGCAGAGGGTCTGTAAAGCACCAGGGTCCTGTATCGGGCAGGACCTATATCTAGGTCAACTCCTAGCAGCTCGTGGTTGGATACAATGTTGCAGTTCATCGATTTGAGTGTATCCTTGACATACAACATCACAACGCCACCCTCTCTGTCTAGCCTATCTTTTTAAAAGAGTTGGTAACCAGGAATCGTAAATTCACCTTCAAAATCTCGGTTTGAGGTTTTTACCCACGACTCTGTTTTGGCTACCATTTCAGGTTCTTCTGTCGCTACGGGGGCACGAAGTTCAAGAAACTTGTTCCTGAACGACCTTGCATTAAACAGAAGAACTTTCAGGGAGTCCCCGAATGTAGGACTCCCTACGCTCTTCTGTTTCCCGGCTTATTTGTTGGCAAGGAGGCACCCTATTTGCGACCTCTGAGAAGGTCGTTCCAGGAGTAACACGGGCATACTGGCGTACGTCCGCTCTCATTCTGGGCCGGATACTCCTTTGGGTCCTCTCTACGATATCGTGGATCATGTTCGACAGAAAGGCCTTTCCTTTAAAGGAAAGATGTACCCCATCCATTTGGTAGAGATCATTTCTACCATAAAAGGTGCGGTACGGGTCCACAAAAAAGACCCCCTCTGCCGTACACAAATCTGCCAGGCGCCGGTTAAAAGAGACGTTCATCGAGGGAGCGGTCCGTGTTGGACCTCTCCTCCGGAGTATCCCGACCATAACACGCATCCGGGTTTTCAGCCCACAGTCGTCCACTGAGCCCATGACCGTGTGAAGGATTTTATCCGTAGCGCCTACCCTACCTCCTCTCAGGTAGAGGTCTTTGCCACTCACCATCAGAGCAACGACTGAGCCCTCAGAAATCTGAGATTTCTCCGCCTCTACTCTGATGTGGTAGTTACCCTATCCTGGCAGGCAGCTTACCTTCACACTAGCGCAAAGGCGGGCCGCTAGCAGGAGCTGCAGACCTCGTGCTTGAGAATCAACAATAGGGTGACTCTTGCACATTTGTCTGCAGACAAGTTAGTGTTTCCATTCGGAAGTGACTTGCCGCTTTCCTCTCTTTTCTCTACATTTTTCTTCTTCTTCTTTTTCTTGTCTTCTTTGTTTTCTCTTCTTCTGTTTCTCGTTTCTCTTCTTCTGCTTCTACTTTCTTGTCCTCTGTTTCCACTTTCTTTTCTTTTATTTCTACTTTCTCTTCTTCTCTCTCTACGTTTTCTTCTTTCTTTTCTTCTTTTTGGCTCGTTGAGGCAGTCCCGCAACAGAAGAAATCTGCTGTTGGACGTCGGAAGCCTTCTCGCCTGAGCATCTGCACCTCTTTGTTTTTAAGAGTTGAACCTCCCTTTTGAGGAGGGAGTTCTCCTCTCTCAGTTGAGCGATGCTCTCGCCCAGGCGCTTCTCCAGTTCGCAGAAGTCACAGACACTAACGGCATCTGTGAGCTCCTTGCAACTAGTGCCCTTGAAGTCTTCACTCCATCTGTAAACTTTGCATATTTTGAAGGTTAACTTGTGAAACGGAGGACAATTCTTCTTCGTCATCTTAAAAAACTCTCGGACCATACGCATTTAAAAAGGTTTTTTGTGTGTGATTTTTCTCGCACTAATCACATCCGCCTATTTCCAGGAGGCTTTCAGTCGGTCGGCGAACAGAAACTCTTTGACCAAGCATACCAACCCTAAAGTCTCCCATAAGCCGGACGTCTCCAATCGTGCCACAGCTCCCAACTGAGTAGCACGAGGGCCCCAGTAAACTGGATATCTGATTTTTCGACAGGAGTGCTTGAGGTATAACTGTCTTCCTACTAAGCCCTACTAATCAACTAAAATGGGCCAGACTTAAGGCAAATAGTAAAGCTAAGTGCCCACGACTGTATCCGAGATCTTTAGCTGATCTGGCAACCAGCAAGGTACATAAGCTCTCTTACCAAAGAGCAGTTAAGCCTTTGTTTACCAAGTAGCGGTCACAGGGGGATGGTCAGGCCATTACACGTTAGGAGAAAGCTTCTAAGGGCTACCTAGCATTGCTCCATTAATCGTACCCCCAACGCCTGAGACCCTTTCAATCTCCTTCTCTTGCAACCTATGAGTACTCCAAGGCGTTATTTAAAGAGGTTCCAAAGCCTCTCTTCTTACGCGGCATAAGGGAGCTGGTGATGCCCTTATTAATAAACAACTTCTGTGTAATAGAGATGAAGGTTTATTTTATGTTAGTGTTTTTTTGGGGGAGGGGGGTTGACAGTTGAAGAGAGTTGGTGAAACTTAGTACTAACAGAATCGAAGAGGTTAGTAGGGGGATGCAAGGAGACGCATCAAAGAAGTAGTAGAGAAGTTTGACAACCCTTAGTCTGGATCCTACTAAAGCTACCTTACTGGCATGGGTGGGAGAGAAAGAGAGAGAAGAAGATGTATGAAATGAGAGAGAGACATATAGGGATTGGGAGAGGGGGGGCTAAGGAGAGAGAGAGTAAGATGGAGATTAGGTGAGAGAAAGTAAGAAATAAAGAGAGATGGTCAGTAAGTGGGAGAGAAAGAGAGAACTTATGAGAGAGAGAGGAGAGGGAGATGTATAAAATGAGAAAGAGACATATGGGGATTGAGAGAGGGAGGGGTCAGAAGAGAGAGAGGGGGAGATGGAGAAGGAAGTTATTACTTCTTGAGGGAAGATGAGTAGACAGTACTCAACAAAATGTCTCTAAAGGACGGGAGACAATTCCGGTTGGCAGATTTGGATCCAGGAAGCCTCATTGACACACCAGTAGATAGAGTTGCAAAAGGTTGGTCTTAAGGGAAATTCCATCCCAACCCCTTCCTTTTGTGGGTAAAAGTGGTTATTAAAAAGGGATTGGAGACAGATCAAAGTCTAAAAATTGTTTAGAGGAACCGAAAAGACTATAATGATATCAATAGATTCCTGTAATGGAAAGATGGTAACCTAATTTATACCATCAAAGGTATATTTGGGAGCGATGGAAAGGCCAGCAGAGATCAGAGATTTCCTCAATTAAGCCTAAGGAAATTTGTTTTTAGTGAGACGGGGGGTGGGAGGGGGAGCACAGAGACTAGAAATTTAGCCAAGGCAATCGATGGGGTGTTTATAGAAAGGAAAATGGGTCCCAATGGAATTGAAGCTGCCCTTGTTTTAATTTCGAAACGTTGGTGTATCAAATAATTAGAATAATGCATCTGTTTTCTGTTGCCCTGGTTCTCTTATTTATATTCAAACTTCGATATATATTATTATTATCATAAAACGATTTGGTTAGTTTCTTATAGTTACCCAGGAAAGGTAAGCGGTAACAATTTTAAACCAATTTTGTAAATAAAGTAATTTTCCATCTCAAGAAACTCTGGAGAGAGAATGAGAATGCGCGAACCATTTAAATTGTGAGCGGGTAAGAAGATAGGGTACAAAAATCCCTTGTAAGTTCCTAGCCTAGGGGATACTGAGGATGATAGAGTAACCATTTGGGTAGGTTTAAGATACTGTCCCTGGTAGCTTAACGGTAGAGCATCTGACCGGCAATCAGTAGACCCGGATTAAGCTCTCAGTCAGGTTTATTCAATTTTTTTTTCCCCTGGCGTCATTTCTCTCTTCTCAGTATGGGTTGCCTTCATTGTCCCGTCCTTTGCTCTCTTTGATCCTTTTGTTCTTCTAATGCCCCTTTCTCTAGCCTTTAAAAAAACTCCTGTTGCTATATATATATATATATATATATATATATATATATATATATATATATATATATATATATATATATATATATATATATATGCATTCACTGTTGGAGTCCACAGCAGTGGCAGCGTTATAGCATTCTCTTTATTTTTCTTACAAGTTTTTGTCTGAGTCTTTTAGGCGAGAAAAAAACATTCGCAAAGGACATATTTTATCTCGAGACGTCTTTCGACCGTGGTCGGTCATCTTTAGGGAATGAACAGAAATGGAATGATGTACTCAATAATGGAATGTAATATAAGTAGTAGGAGATTGATGAGGAAATTGGTAAGAAGTGTTTGCCCTAGTTTAAGGGGCATCACAGGCATTTGTTTACTTTTGATTTCGTATTTTGCCTTTTTGTTTGTTTTATTCTGTTATCGTTGGCTTTTTGTGTGCGTGTGTGTGTTCTTCTTTCTATTTGTTTCCTTTGTTTTGTTTATTTTGTCTTCATGTATTCTTGAGCTTTCAAGCCTTTAGTAGTGTTCTGATTTAGTGTTTTACCTCGTGTTTTGTCCTGATTGTTGTTGTTTTTGTTTTTTTTCGTTAGTTCTGATTAGAAATGTTGTCTCACATTTGTTGTGTCGTTAGTCTATCGTGTTTATGTGTAAAGTGTTCTCTTCGGTGCAGAGTTTAGTGCTTGGGAAATGTCGATTTCGTGCGACTTTCTGACGCAATCTGGCAGGGATGTTTATGTTACGACCTGTTCTCCTTCTTCTTAGTTCTGGGATGATATCATTGGCCAATATTGACCAGACCATTTTGGCCAATTTCTGCGTCGCGACATTAATGGGCTCCAGACGTTGTCTGCGGTGCAGGTCCCTTTGCCGAAGATACTCTCTCCGTCTGGTTTTGTTGATGCATAGAGATACAGAATTCTGCACTCGCTAGAGCCTCTTCATAGCGGTCTTACTGGCCGCTTGAGTCACTACTGCAGGGTAGATGAGCTTAGCCCGGATGAACATCAGGTATATTTTATTGATGTTGGCGGAGCTAAGGTTTCTAAACCTATATAGCTTAGAGATTTCTCTCTTCGCCATATCCTACCTCTCCTTGTAGTGTCTAGAGTATCCATGGTAGGAGATTTTTAGACTTAAGACGGTGCCGTCGGCCGAGTAGCTGTATCTCCTCCCATCTATTACGATGGACCACGTCGACTCGGGGCTCAGTGGGATGATCTTAAACTTGTCCCTGTTGGTCCGAATTTTCCATATTCTCTCATATTGGTTGATGTTAGAGATTTCTGCTATAGTGCTAATCGCCTGCGCCCTTACTTTCCTCGCCCTACTGGGGACGATCAGCGTGACGTCATCTGCAAACTGCAGATATATCGTGGTTCTGTGTATCGGAGTAGGGAGGTCGATGGTGAAGACCAGGTAAAGCAGAGGGCTCAGGCAGCTACCCTGGGAAATGTCCGCTTTGAGTTCAAACTCTGGTCCTTTGTGTTCTTTAATCATGATACGCGCCTTTCTGTCCATGATGAAGTCACAAAGGATTTTTTCCAGCACTGGATGTAGCTGGAGGCCTAGGATCTTACATTGGAGCCCTTCCAGCCAAACCTTGTTGAGGGCCTTCTGCATGTCCCTCAACACGATGTCTACATAGTGATCCTTCGCTCGGTAATATGCGATATCTTCTGTTAGGAGCGCCCGGGCCGTTTCTGTGCCCATTTTTGGACGGAACCCATGTTGTTGCGGGTTATGCGCTCCTAGCTCGTCGAGTTAAGTTTGTAGCTATGACCTTCTCAAAGATCTAATCGGTTATTTCGAGGAGAGAGATTGGGTAACAGTTAGCCACTTGATCTAGAGGCTTGTTTCTTTTCGGGGTGAAGATGATTTTAGCCATCTTATACCCGTCTAAGAATTAGCCTGTATTCAGGGATGCGTTCATGATGTTCACCATGTCCTGAATAATTTGCCGTGGGGCATTCACAAGGTTGTTCTTCGTGAGCCCAGACCAGTCGGGTGCCCTTTATTTGAAGGACCCTATGGTGTTCATGGTCTATTCAATGGTGATAGGGCGCCCGTGGTTAAACATCTCCCTTTCTCTAGATATTTGCGGGTGTGGGTGGGTCCTATGTATCATTGGTCCGAGGTCTTCGAGCAGCTGGTCTAGGAAGTCCTGGTCGAAATCATCATTCTCTTCAGGTGATATTGCAAACATCTCTTTCCAATGTCTTCTAAATCTTCTTTCGAGAGATTCCCGACCCTCTATGGTGTTGTCGCCTTCTTTTATTCGTTTCCTGAGCCTGAGAGGCAATCGCCTAAGTTTTCGGATGTTATTCCAAAAACTTACAGGATTTCTTTTCCTGTCTAGTCTGCCTATGATATCATCCAGATTTCTCTTTGCTTTTTAAGGATGATGTTTTTTACCTCCTCGCATACCTGCCTCATTCTTGCTGCCCTTTCCCTGTTTGGGCCTATCCTACCAACTTCTACGTAGATTACCTTCTGTTCCCTGGCGATATCCCTAATTTCGTCCATCCACCTAGGTTGTGGAAGAATTTTGTACGAGATTCTGGGGACGCATCTTTCGTCTGATTGAGTGAGGAGATTAGTGATCTTATCTATCTCGTCATCAAGTTCTTCGAGATTTGCGTCACCCAGGTGAGCTGGATGATAGTTGCTGAGCATTTATTGTATTGCTCCCAGTTAGCTTTTGTGTAGCTTTTTCTAAGTTTGACGGGCTTGAGCATTGGTGCAAGCGATATGATGGTGATGATAGGGATGTGATTGCTCGGGACCACTGGCCATGGTTCGTTGACGATGTTGAAGGGGAATTCTGAACTCGCCAACGCAATGTCCTGTTTTGTCGCCGAACAGTGTGTTAAGTTGTTTAGGATGTCTGGCCCGACCCTCTGGAGCCTATTTCTTTCGAATAGTAGTTCCAGGTTCCTTCCCCTTTGGTCGACGCGCCTGTAGCCAGATGCACGGCACCTGGCGTTTAGGTCGCCTCCTAGCAATGCTAGCCTTCTAGTCCCGAAGAGGGCAAAGAAGTTGTTGATCGGGCAGTATTGCCGTCTGTTAAGCTGCTGCCACAGCTAGACCTCCAACCAGGGTTGGGATTTCAACAGCCACGAATGATTCGTCTAATATCGGTAGCATTTTGAATTTTAAGTTTTTTCTGATCGCAATGGCCGCGCCATCGAATCGTTCTTATGTGCGGTTTTTCTTAATTGCTGTGTAGTTGTGTATTTTATCGTGTTCGTGTTGACGCCGTGTTCTGACATGAGGATGATGTCTACGTCCACTTTACGGGAGATGTTACCGTAGAGAATGAACTTTCCTTTCCATCCATCCACATTCAATGTGAGTATCTTTAATGTTTTGTTAATGTTATCCATTATTTTCTTGTTCTTGAGTGTTTTTGTTCTTTTGTTTTGTCTTACTAACTATTGTGAACTTTGCAGTCCCGGGTCTTTTTTTTATTCTGCATCACTGAGGGTGATGCAAGAGTCTTTGTGCACTTTCACTTTTCCTTCGTGGAGAACTTGTTCAATATCTGATTCTATTGTTGATGATGAGTAGGTCCATTTGTACCTTTTATCCCGAATTCCCTGATATATCTCCTTAGAGTAGGGTTTTTTTCTGGGAATGGAGTCTGCTCAATCGTAATTACCTTGAGGTCGATCTCCTCTCCATCTTACTTATAAGTACACCTCGAGGTCTTCGACCTACTCCTCAAGCTTACGGGGCTCTTTTTAACCTTGGTTTTGACCTCCTCAGCATCAGATTCTGAGGAAGATGAGCTCGTGAGATTGCCCTCTGCCTGCTTGATCCTTCTTGCTGCTTTTTGCTCTTTGTTTTCTCGGCGCCTTTGTGCCTCCTATCTTGGATCTTTCCTGATGGTCTTATTGTGTCCAGTCGTGGCTTCCGCTGCTTCCTCAGGGCCTGTGGATTTGTCCTCTGGTGGAAATGTGGTGTCGCCGGTGTCCATGGTGCATCCTTTGTCAGGAATTGCAGCTGCAAGATGTCTCCCGATGGGGGTCGTCCGGGAACCATATTTCCGATATACCGTTTTTCTTCAGCATGAGATTGAGGGTTTTTGATAATGTCCCTGGTTTTGTTAGATTGTTAACATGTGAAAATAGAATACACGTAAGAATCTTGGTGGAATTCTCGTCACCCTGCTTCAGATATGTTTTTGGCTGCTGTTCGAGAATTCTGGCTGGGGCTGTTTTTGTTGCTTGGGCGTAGGAGGTATTTACTCTCCTCGTTTCCTCAGCTTTCTTTTCATTATTTTTCCTCTTGATTATTTTTTTTTTTTTGGGGGGGGGGGACAGGACATGACCATCGTCCTGTGGTTCTGCCCGCAGTTTGGGCACCTCTATGTTTGTGCCGAGCATTCTGGTCATCCGTGGCCTTTTCCACTGCACCTGCACTTTGAACAACATGTTATTATTTGTTATTTGCACTCTTTTGTGGGGGTGGTGTTCCATTTTAAAGCAACGGAAGCATACTTGAATGGGAGTGAAGTCTTCCCTCTTAATTTTCTCGCCACTGATCTTCGCATTAAAGAGTAGCACTCCTCTTCCTTTGGCTCTTTGGGCCATTTGTGTCTCACTGAAGATTATTTTGAATACGTGTTGGTACTCTGTGTTGTCCCGTTTGTTCCGGAACTTCACCTCCACGACTGGTTTCTGCCTATCTCTTCCATAATCTCTTCTTTTGTATGTTGCTTTATCCAGGGGTTGAGCTGCCTACATATCACACTCTGATGTGCCTGGATCTGAGAGGGGGTGCTGGTGTGGAGGTTTATCTCCATTAGCACACGTTGTCGCATTTCTTTTATGAGTGTTTCGACGTCTGCCTCTTTTTCACAGATAACGACGTAACTGGAGGAAGAATCGATTAGTCTAGGAATAGCCACACTTAGCTTCCATAGACCGTTTCGAATACTTTCTCTCGATCCGCCACTGATCTTCGCGTTAAAGAATAGCAATCCTCTTTATTTGGCTCTTTGGGCCACTTGTGTCTCACTGAAGATTATTTTAAATACGTATTGGTACTCTATGTTATTCCATTTGTTCAGGAACTTTACCTCTTCCATAGCTGTGGGACTCTTGTAGCGGGGTGGGACGTAACTTTTTCTAAGAGTGACGGGGCGAACATTGGCGCAAGCGATATGGTGGTGATAATGGGGATGTGATTGCTCGGGACTACTGGCCATGGTTCGTTGACGATGTTGAAGAGAAATTCTGAACTCGCCAACGCAATGTCCTGTTTTGTCGCCGAACAGTGTGTTAAGTTGTTTAGGATGTCTGGCCCGACCCTCTGGAGCCTATTTCTTTCGAATATTAGTCCCAGGTTCCTTTCCCTTTGGTCGACGCGCCAGTAGCCAGATGGACTGCATCTGGCGTTTAGGTCGCCTCTTAGCAACGCTAGCCTTCTGTGCCCGAAGAGGGTGAAGAAGTGGGTGATCGGTCGGTATTGGTTTCTGGGCGGCTGGTAGACTGCTGCCAGTGTTAGGCCTCCAGCCAGGGTTGGGATTTAGACAGCCACGATTGATTCGTCTAAGTCCGGTAGCATTTTGAATTTTAAGTTTCAAGTTTTCTTTGTTATTTGATTGCTGCAGGTGTGCTGAGCGCGTGTTTGCCGCCGATGGCGGCCGCATTGATTAACATTGCATTAAAATACATATTTATATGTTAAAACAATAAAAACTTGTCTAACTGCATAAAACTACCATTCTTTCCCTTGTTGAGAGCGTCGTAACGAATTCACCAGGACTTCTACAATACCCGGTACTTTGTTACTTCTCTTGTAGTTGTTTTTCTGATTGATGTAATAGTCATATTTTACTAGCAATTTCCACTTTACGTGTATCGTGGTTCAAGGTTAATATCCGTAAGTTGTTTTCCAATCCTGAAGCTCCCTCTGTTCTTTTTTCTGTGTCTCTGGGCTATTTCCATTTGTCTCTTCTCCTCTTCTTTGTGTATAGGTTCTATTTTATTCCAAATCTTACGAGCCCTCTTGGTTAGCATGGTATTTACAGTTCCAATGCAGTTTTCTTTGTTTTATCCTTTCTTTTCTTTCCCTGTTCGTCAAAATTAGCACGCCCATATTCTGCACTCTTTGCAACCTCATGATGTTTGTTTTGTGCAGCGAATTGGACGATAGCGCTGGATATAATGATGTTGACTTGATTAGGGAGTTGTATAGCTTTAATTTGTTTTTTCTACTCAACCCTTTGAGTTGGAAGAGTTTGGCCAGGTTAGTCTTTGCCATGCTCATTCTCTCTCTCCTACATGTTTACAGTAACAGTGTCTCGTTATCTTCAACCTGAGCAATCATTCCTTAGCATGGTACCGGTATATCTTGTTTTCCACCATCACCCTTAAGTCTTATGCTTGCCTATATACATTATCTAGAATTCTTCAGCGTTTGTGTTGATTTTCCATCTGCGTTTGAAGTTGTTTATGTTCTATATCTCCGCTGCTGTAATCCTTGCCATCGTAGGTGTGTGCTTATATGTATCGTAACGTCACCGGCTAAAGGTATCTAAAGCGTTGTTTCGTGAACAGGGTTTAGCATATCTCTGGCAAAGATGTTGTACAGATTAGGGCTCAAGCAACCTCCCTGTGACATCCCTTGTAGAATTTCAAATCCTGGCCCGTTGAAAACCTCCACATAGATGTAGGCTGTGTGGTCCGTTATGTAATCGCGCAAGCATTTAGTCAGTGCCAGTGGAAGACCGAGCGTTATAATTTTATAATTTAGCCCGACTCTCTAGGTTTTATCGAATGCCTTTTGTACATCACGTAGTACTAGGTCGGTGTAGTTCCTGCTATATTTTGCCTTCGCTAAGGACTCTTTGAGGATAGCTAGCGCTACCTCCTTGCCTTTTCTCTTGTGAAATCCGTGTTAATGTGGTGGTATTACGTTGTGATTCTCATACAGGGTCACCAAAAAAACCCGGGCCTGCACACACCTTTTATGATATATCCTTCATTCATTCACTAATCACCATTACTTTGCAAGACATGACAGAAGCAACACAGCTAGAACCTAATGGGAGCTCCAGCAAAGAATATACTGCGTCAAACATTACTACAAGACAGGCTCGTTCAAGAAAGTGCAGGACACTTTTGTGCATCAGCTCGAATGTGAAAAGCCCCCTCCAATAGCAGAATTCAGGACTGGGTGGACCACTTCGAGAGCTATGGGACAGTGGAGAACCTCAATGCAGCCGCCAGTGTCAACCGTCCAAGCCATTCAGGACGCCCAAGGAAGCGTACAGCTGAGCTGGTCGAGAGCGTGAGAGAGTCAGTTCAGCAGAGTCCAAAACGCTCTGTGCGCAAGCTTAGTTAGTCCCTCGGTATATCCCGTGAGACTTGCAGGAGAGTGCTAGTAATGGATATAAAGGACTACTCATACAAAATACAAACGAAGCAGAACCTTACAACCTCAGACAAGGAGCAGAGAAAGGCTATGGCAGTCAAGATACTGGAGAAGATTCAGGAGACCCCAACTTTCCTTAACCTCCTTTAGACCTCAAATGAAGATTACTTCCATCTCAAAGGAAGGTAAACTCGAAGACAAATGTCTTCTGGAGGACCTCCAGACCAAATTAGGTAGCCACTAATCCCCTACATTCCCCTAAATGCAGGGTATGGACTGCAATATCAGCCAGAGGCATCATCGGACCATTCTTCTCCGAGGAATCTGGCGCGACAGTGACAGTCACCAAGGAGCGGTATGTTGAAGTCCTCAAAACCTTCAAGAGGGAGCTGCATACCCTGTTCCCGTCGCTTATGGGGAAGTTCTGGTCCCAGTAAGATGGAGCAAGCTCTCACACCTCAAACCTGTCCCGAAATTGGCTGAAAGAGAACTTTGGTGGTCGTGTGTTCTGTCTCAAGACTGATTTTGAGTGGGCACCTCACAACCCAGACCTTACCTCTCCAGATTTCTTTCTCTGGGGCTACCTTAAAAACAGAGTGTACGCAGGGAGATCCAGGACCATCACGGAACTCAAGCAAGCTATCAGGGAGCATATCAGAGTCATTAGTCGGTTGGTTTGTAAGGACGTCATGGACAACTTTGTGTTGCACTTCAAGAAATGCACAGAGCTAAATGGAGGTCATCTCGAACACATCTCTAGAATAAAGAAGAAAAGTCCAAAGACTCTCATGTTTTGATAGGATGTTTTTAAACACAATAAACTAGTTATCACCAAAGTTTCATTCAATCCTTGCAGAAAATTAAGAGACGAGCCTATTGAAAGTTGGATCCCATTTTGTGGGGCGTCACCCTGTATTAATTATTTTTTTTATAAGAGTTTCGCTATCGTTTTCAGCAACGGGAGCAGTCTGTAGTTCTTCAGTGTGTTCGGAGGTTTGGCTTCCTTGTGTAAAAAGATCAGTTTACCATTCTTAAACGCATCGGAAAAGTAACCTGCGCTAATCGTCGCGTTACACAGTTGTACTATGTTTCCCATGAAACCTTCCGGTGCTCTTATCTGGTTCTCTCATTTTAAGCCCTATTCGCCAGGTGTCTTTTGCTTAGTTCCTGCTAATCTTTATTTTAACTCCCAGATAGTCACCGGTTCAATACCCTAGTCTTTTAGTACCATTTTTGAAAATTAATGATATGGAGTTATTTTTTCAATGCTGATTTAATTCACCATTCTTCTTTCCTCATGCTTTTATTAAAGCTTAGTTCTCATTAGGTGATATGTCGAACACTCATCTCTAGTGATGTCGGTAGATCGCTTCTATTTCTTGTGGTTCTTCCACGTCTGTCCTATTGATGCTGAGGTTGAGTTTTGTCTTGGGTCGCCTCTTTCCTCTTGCCAAATTTACTTTTCTCCCAAACTTAGTGGGGTTTGTTTACCAGTCTATCGCCTCCACCAAATAGTTTCACCTTGCACTTCGTTCTCCCGCTATTGCTACTATTATTTCTTCCTGTATCTATTGAAGTCAGGCCCTGTAACCTCTTTGGGGTCCAATGAGTTCGATGGTTGTCCTTGTGTATTTATATCTCTCTTCCTGAGTTGCTATTTGTGCCGTAGGATGGGGTTGTGGCAAGGTTCTGTATGGTATTCTTGGTACGTACTTCTTATCTGTTTTGGTTAGCGCTTTAATTATTTCCTCCGTGCCCCTGTCTATTTCTTCCAATGTTACTTCTGTTAGGTCAGCTCTGCATGTCCTAAGCTTACCAGTTTCTTGGCGTATCCGTCTCAATTTGCATTCCTGTAACTCTTCCTTTGTGAGCAAGTTATCTAAATCGGGTCCATAGAGAACACTATTATGACCACCTGGCAGTCGCTAGTTGAGAGCGGTCCTCTTTCAGTTGGATAGTTGAAGCGAAGTCTTGGAGATCCTAATAATATGGCAGGCATCGTTGCTCACCTTTGTCCATAAAAAGTTGAAAAATATGGGCCCGTTCTCTCTACCATGCCTCTTTCTAGGAGAATGTTCAGGTATTGCTCTATGTTGTTTAGATTTCTGGTATATCCTGATGTCCTACTGCGATCATTCAGGTCTCCCATATATATTACTTGGACTCTGCAGCCCAAAACGTCCACAAAGTTGTGGAGCAGCAGAAATCCTCTCCTTGAGGTCTGATACACAGTCATTATTATCAACACCCTCTGTGGAGGTATAGATCCTGATTGGTAAATACGCCTCGTCAAAGTCCTGTTGCTTCTTTAATTTTAAATCGTTCCTCACGGCCACCGCTATTCCGTCAAAGTGGATATCGCCTGTGGTTTTGGTAAGGAAAATGTAATTAAACATTTTCACATGGTTTCTAGCTGTGTCAATGTTTACTTCATTTAGTCGTATTATTTCTGGGTCCTCTCTAAAGTAAGCGTTGTACAATGAATGCCTTCTTATGTCCCATCCGTCCACGTTGTGGTAAATTCTTTTAATCTTTCTTATTATCTTATCTGTTTTTGCTTGGTGTGTTATTCTTTGGTGGCTCTCCTTTCTGCTGTTACAGACCCAGGCTCGCTTAGCAATTTGGTCTTTCCACACACTTTTTTTAAACTCTTCTTTCTTTAATGTATAGAAAAGTCCTTCGGGATTTCTAGATGGCGTCCGATTAACATTTTATACATTTCTCGGTTCGCGTATGGCTCTTCGTACTCATATTTCTAAATTTCCTATTTTAGCCCCTGGACTATTCCCTTCGTGTTGTTCACAAAAAATGGTCTTAAGTTAATTTATCTGGTTAATTTCTTGCGGTTCGTCATTTTTTCCTTCTCACTGTTACTCACGCCCTCATCTTGTACTTCCGTTTGTATTGTTAACGTGTCGTAATTTTTCTGTTGGTGAAGCTTGTACTTGCCACTGGTGTATCCGTTTCGATGGTCTCTTCGTAAGGTTGATTTTTCCTTCTCTTCAATCTTGGGTCCCTTTGGGCTGCTATACGTTTTGTGCTTTGGTCGGTTCTTCTGCAGCCGATGTGGGTGCAATTTGATCTTTCGATGAAGGTTCTTATTGTACGTTTAAGTCTTCCGCAGATGTTGGGTCGTCTGGGAACCACAGAGGCTCAAGTCCATTTGCTGCTCAGCATTCTATAGAGTTCCTTGGAATTTGTATCGAGTTTAGCTACATTCAGTATGTGCGCACGAAAGATACACACAGAGATGTTCAAGGCTTCATCTTGCCTAATTTCGATAATGTTTTTGGAGGGCTAGTAGCAGTCTGTCGTGGTTTTTGCCATCTTCGCATAGGTTTGGTTTTGCCTTTCTTTCCTCTTCTTTTTTGGCGCTGTTTCTCTTCTTTTATTTTCCATTATTTCTCTCTTCATTAGGCATGTCATAGCCATTGTTCGTTGATTCCCGTTACACTTTATACATTTTGTCTGGGTAGTACATTCCCTCCATGTGTGTGAATGAGAACAGCATTCTGAACACCTTTTTATGCCCTTGTGCTGACAATCTTTCGGCGTGTGCTTTTCTAGCGTGTAACAGTTAAACCACGTAAGCACGCTAATAAATTCGTGGTTCTTGATCTGCTCCTATGTGATTTTCACCACTTCCTTTATTTTAGCCCAACTCTGTCCTATCTCTTTCTCGATTTTTATTTGTTCTGCGCCCTGTTCACCAATCCATGGTGGGTACAATTTCCTACAATAGATCGCTTTCTGCGCTTCTATTTATGGTGGAGCCTTGGCCTCCAATGCAATTGATCTGAGTTCATATGTGGCCTTTTCAGATAACAATTTTTCCACGATCTTTTCAACATGACAACGTAGGTGGTTGTCACATAATCGATTAATCTAAATAATATTATGCCGAGATCTCCGTAAAGATATTCTTGAAGACATTCGTCCTCACGGGGTTTTGCGCACCATTAAGGATGCGCAAAAGGGATCAGTTTCATATCTTCTTATCCAATAAAAAAGAGGAAGATAGCGAGAAGGTAGCTTACCCGTCACCTAATCCACACAAGTCCGCCGCTCACATGGGTCTAACCCACCCCTTGCTAACCTCTAGCCTTCTCTGGGTAAGCAGCAAAGTTCATATATGGCTCCTATTCTTGTAGGTACCTATAAGAACTTGAGTTTTTCTGTGTGACGCGCTCTAAAGAGGGTGGATCGAGAAAAGAGTGAGTCCTTGTTACACAAAAAAATAGTAGGAGGAAAAGATTTATCGCCTACACAGGCCCCCCTCCCTCTCCGGGCCCTTCTCCCGATTGGGAGACGAGGTGGAGAGTGGCCTCGGTCAACTTTTCTCAAACTCCTTCTCTCTCTACAAAGTGTCCAGGTAGACCCAAAGGGGCAAAAGTCAGTGAAATGAGATGAAGGTGGAGAGTAGTATAAGGAGGAGGAGTAAAAGATTGAAGTGAGAAAGGGAGTAAGAGAGTCGAAGTTGTGTGGACCTACTGATTTGATCGGATTCCGAACCGCTCATCCCTCTAACGCTCAGTTCTTTTCATTTCGTTTAGTTCTTTTATTCCACTTTTGCAACTTTATAAAAGTAGCAGGTGATCCACCTCGTTCCTTTGCAGTGTATCTTTCATTTTGTGTTTTATGTGGCATTCATGCTGTTATGTTTATAAGCTCTAAGCTATATGAGGTTGTTTGTTGCATATATAGTATGTTGCGGTGTTATTTTGTATGTTTTATTTGTTTATTATTTATTTATTTTTCTTATCTTTTTTTTATTTTCTGTAGAGTTGATTCGATTTTATTTTCGTTTCCCTCTAGCATTTACTTCTCTTAAGGTACATATATCACCTAACTTTCGTTTATCACTTTTCACTACACTTTTGTTTTTGTAGTACATTTATTTATTCACTTACAATTAAGTTCACTCGTTAATCAGTTCACTTCATTGGTTTGTTTGATTTTTCTATTCACTATGAGTCTTTTTTGCTATCGTTTCACTAATCGGTTGTTTATCTGTTTGGTAGTTTGTTTCAATTCAGTTGCCTTATTTGGGAATCTTTACAGTTTCTTGTCTGGTTAACTTACTTGGCTCTATTGTTAATGGTCGGAATAAATGTATTTGTCGGTGTTTATTTTGTTTTGCTTTTTTCTCCGTTTTGGGGGTTAAAGATTCCACTTAAGTGCCTTCTCAATTCACAGCTGATGTCTTACGCTGAGGAATCAAGTATTAAAGAGATTTCCTGCTCTGATGTTCTTGCGCTCTGCAAAGGTTTGAGGTAGTTCTTTTATTTCCCTCCATATTTTCTCCGTTCTTGTCTAGATGTTGATATTGAGTGCTTCTAATCTTCTCTTTTGCTTCAGATTCACTGATTTCTCCTGTCTCTTCTTCTAGTGTTGGTAATTTGGTAAAGAGCTTTATTCTTAATCCTCTGGAGCTCCAATTGTTAAGTTTTTGATTCACTGTTGACTTGGATGGGAGGGGTAAACCTCTTAGGCTCTATAGTAGGTTTAGCATTGGAGTCACCTTATGCTTCCTCTTCGTTCTAGGTTGGTTATAGCCTCTTTTTATCTATTATGCCAAGAATTTACCCTATGTGTGATATCTCTAAATCTGCTCGTCTACTTCGTTATCTGCACTTCTGTTTCTGGAGATTTTCTCCTTTAGCTTTTTATCTTCTAGTTCCTTTCGTAATTGATGATGTTGCTAATCTCTAATGAAGTAGTCCTTGCATGAAAATGTTCGTTCCTGTACTGAATAACGACGAGTTGGCTTATATCGACCGCGAACCGAATGTTTAGAAAATCAGGCTTTAATGGTGGTGACAAGTTCGCTGTATGGAATAAATACAGCGTGAAACTGAGACAACCCCCCTGCGGGAGTCCAGCTTCCAGTTCGAATTCTGGCCCCGAATAATCATTAATCACTACGCATGTTTTCCTCTCTGTGCATTACCTGTTGGAACATGTATGGACGTGATCCAGCTGTGGCGGATCATTCCCCTGGTGCCTGGCGCTTTTTGTTTGAATGATTGGATTACACATTTGATTTCCTCCCTTATTATATAGGTCCCTGTACTCAGAATTTATTCCCTATATTGCGCTACTGTTGGTGCTGGGGTTATTTTGACAACGTTTCACGCAATTAAGTGTGAATCATTTCGTATATCTTTGGATTTAAGTCTTCGTTCTCCTCTGGTGTTAAAGAGAAAATGAATTTTCAGTGAACGCGAAATAATTATTCTGTGTTTTTTTTCTTGGATTTTTATACCCGTTCGTTTATAATATTTATCTATCTTCTCGGGGATCCTTCTTTTAATAAGTTTATCAATTCCCATTTTTCTTTTGGTTTTATTCTACATTTATTTTTTCTATTATACTATCTTGTATATGGCCTTGCTATTCCTCAATGAGATGCCTTAGTTCTTCCTTTTGTCTTCTGAGCACATCGTATCTTTCTCTTGTTGGTCCAAAGAGCTCTAATTGATCGTATGTTCCACTCAAGTGTCGACCTTTTCTCTCTGTTTCTTCCGTCAACTGAGGGTGGGGAAAGGTAAAGAATTTCCTCCCTGCGATATTTCTTACGTCTGCTGCGTTGATTGTTTTTGTCGATCCTGAGTTTTCCCATCGATTTCCTTCAGGTTTGCGTCCATAAGATCGTTTGGGATGAAGTTACTAAGTTCTTCTTTGTAACTTTCCTAGTTTTCTCTCTTGTACTCTTTCCTCTCGGTTTCTTGTTTTGTAATGGGTAATTGGATTCATGGACACTAATATTCCATCATAGTAAGTCGGACAAAGTTACTTGCGCATCTTGAAGTGCCATGTGACAGCTTAAGTTACACTCTCGCCTTTGATTTTAATGTTAATATTAGTTAACTTTTTTTAATTCCGAACCAAAATGTAATAGAAATATCAAAAGTAAAGATAAATTTCCAGAACATCCCCACCAAGATTTTTTGGCCATAAAATGTGTTTTTCTAACGTTTTTCGGCTTACATCGAGTTATCCTCACATTTGTGTGAGCGCAACTACCACGAAAAGTAAGCAATTTTGGCCGAAAATTTGCGATTTGCGGAAATAACAATGATCATAAATCGCTAACCTAACCTAACCAAAAACCAAACCAAACTCGCCCTAAAAAGGTTAGGTAAGGTAAGGTAAGGTAAGGGCTAGGTTAGGTTAAGTAAGGTTATATAGCTCATATAGGAATATTTTAAAGAAAAAAAAACGAAGGATAATTATACGCAAGCAACCTTGCGTATATATTTAACAGAAAACCACAATACACGAATGATGGACCTAATGAATTATTTGCCCAAATGAGCGCCATTTCAACGGATGACTTCAGAAACCCTATCATGCATGGAATCTTCCAATTTCTTAATAGTAGCCTGTTGGACTGCCTCGGCTGCAGCTTTTAGGGTCGCCCATAAGAATAATTTAGAGTAAAAAGGACGTCATCGGCATAAACATCTTGTTTAATTATGGATGACAAATTTTCGAATGGTTCGAGATCCGGATAAGCCGCGATTACATAATTAATTTACCATGAATGCAGTAAGGGCTTAGGGACGCTTGGGTGGCCCTGATAGTTTGGGATGGAGCGTCGTCACGCATGGAAACTAGTCCTTAGAAGCGACAACGGTATGTTATCTAGCCAGAGATTCGAGCCCTCCTTTAAGATATTGCAGTAAACGGCTGCAGACACTTTAACTCTATCAGGCACCCTGACTGAGCCAACAAATCTGTGTTCGATTATAAAAGCCAACAACATGACTCCTCCTCCATGCTCTTGACGTCGTAAACGTTGATGATGCTTATCTCCGAAACTATTTATTTACCCAACCGTCTGGTCCATCAAAGGTTGCGTTCTCAGTGAAGAGAACGCAACTAATGTCCAACGCCATGTACTTCTGGGCTTATTGAAGCATCAAGGTCTTGTGAGTGGGTGTTAAAGGAGGCAGTTTCAGGGAAGGTCACACGGAAGCCATTTTCCATAGAATGAGGTTCCTGGTAGTTTTAAGTACGCGGGGACGACCAGTGGCGGTGAAAATAACATTGCTTGTTTCTTCGGGTTTCCCACGCAACTGGCTGCCAAAAGTCCTCAAATCCTTAGCTGCCACATTCTTGGAGGTCCCACAAACAGATCGCTTCTTTCTTAGCGAAGGGTCCTTCAGAAATCGTCCAACCGTGCCCACAATTTCTCCACAATTACATGAAAAGAGGTGCCTTCAGCGCTTTCCTTGATGATGAAAGACTTTTTTTCTTCGTTGTGGCCTGTGCGATGTCCATTTCTTCTCAAATATGATATTAATGTGGTTCACCTCCCCCCCCCCAAAAAAAAAAGACGAAAATTGTAGTAGTTAACAAAGTATAATGAAAAAATAAAATTAGGGTTGCCATGCCGGGGTTTTCAAAAATATGTTACTCTTGGTTTTTTATCATTCGAGAGTTTTATGTGTGTGATAGAAAAGGCTTCGGCAAACAACTTAAAGTTCTGCATTTCCAGCATGTGTTTTTAAAACGTCTTTTCCATTGTGTACAATTGTGCCGAGATGGAACTGTAAAAAATGAGATATTTCTGCTCTCATTCGCGCGGGCCACAACAAGTCCGACATCGCCAAGTGGGTCAACTTCAGCCGGATGTCCGTCCACAGATGCGTGGAAAGGCGCAAAAAAGGGAAGACCTCAAATTTTGACTGGGTTCAGGCAGACCTCAAGTTGTCAAACGTTCGGCTATGAGAAAGGCCTTCAAAAATGCTCTGAATCTCAAAATGACTGTGGTCGCAAAGCAGAAGAACAGTTTGGTAGCCACGGTGGCCAAGGCCCTCAAATAGGAGGGTGACAGCAGCTTGAGGTGCGTTGAAAGTCTTCTGCTCACGAACCGTATGCGAGAACAACGTCGGGAGTGCTGAAGAGTTATGAAAAATAAATTCTCCTTTTTCTGATGGAAAAATCTTCACGGTCAATCCGATCATCAAAAAGCAGAACGATTGCGAGGTACTCTTAAGCTTCGTCAGGACGTCTCCGAGGACCGCTACTTGTCCTAGACCAAGTACACGGCCTCCGTGATGATACCCAGGGCCGTGGCTTCAAATGGCGAGAATATTTCTCCGGTGTGGTTTGAGGTCGGTTACAGGCTCAGCGAGACCGATTACAGGGACATCTAGGCACGAAAGTCCTGCCTTTGTTGAGAAAGATTGCTACAAAAGTGGACTACATTTTTCAGCAGGACAACGCCCCGGCCCTCACGGCCAATACCATGTGAGAGTAAATGGGGTCGTCGGAGTCGCACAACCTCATTCCCCTCGATTATAGTGTCTGGGCAAATGTTGAGAGCAAAGTTTGAAAATTTTGCTTCAGTAACCTCGACGAGCCGAATTCTTCTGTAGTTAGCATCGTCAGGATTGTGACAGGACTTGTGCAATACCCGGTATTGTGCAGACTAGCTGGAAAAAGTTACCAAAATTGATTCAAAGAGAACCTAGAAATGCTAATTTTGCCTCCCAAACTATTAGCGATGCTAATAGTATATATATATATATATATATATATATATATATATATATATATATATATATATATAGCAAGAGAAGGGGTTGATGCTTGATTGTGGCAGGGGCACCAGTTCCAAGTTTCAAGTTGGAACAAATATTTCTTCTCTGCTGTATGAATCCAAGTTCTCAGGATTCGAGTTCCTTTGAGGGTGCCCAACAAATAAATTCGTATTTGGATTTAAAAACAAGTTGATAAAAATAACTTTATTTTGACTTGACGTTTAATGAGATGAATAGGTGGAGTTTATGAGATTAAATCCACTTTTTTGGTAGAGGGATTAAATGTGAATGCGAACTTGTGAATCCTATCCCCCTAGGTGTATGAAGCACAATGTGAAGACGAAGTGATTTGATCGACTGTGTGGATAATATGAGTTTGTATTTAATGTCCAGTTGTTTTATATGTGTAGAGAAGGTGGGCTTGACCAATCGGTTTTCTGGGGAGGAGCTTTGTCTGAAGTGAATCTTCATTGATGTGTGTTCAAGAGAGAGAGAGAGCAGAGATTGTCTATCAAAGGAATTTTATAGATAGATTGTGAGAAAAGGAATGTTTATAGAATTCATTCTATCAGATTGGCGTTAATAAAAAAATAGAACGAAATGGTTAAATGACAGTTTTGTAGGAACGGAGGTTGTTGTGACCTAAAGGAAGATAACGTGACTGTCGTAGAATTCTTTCTGATAAGAACCCTACTTACCTGACACCTCTTTTGTTTAGTGTCGTAGAATGCCCCTCCTTTTTGTTCTATCTCTAAGAGTGCTAAGAGTGTCTAATATATATTGATATTATAAGAATATCTTAAAGAATAGAGCCGTTACCAAACACGTCAGGATATAAAAGAAACGCCCACTAATTCACAAAATAAATTTATATTTTATCTTTAACCATTGAATACACAACCTTTATACTTTAACTACAGCAATACTCTAAATATTATTATAAACAAGAATTAATTAAATTAGTTTTCCCACAAAAATTGGTTAACGTTTTCTCTAGACAAAACAATAATATAAGAATTAGGCTTACGGACTCATGTGGAGTTTAAAGGCCCTCAGAAATATTTACTCTTGACGCGTGTAGATGGGCGGAATTCCTCGGTCGTCTTGGCGAGGGTAGCAGCTGGGGGGTCCACACGTTCTTCCGGGGGGGGAAGGGTTCTTCAAGGACGAGAACCAATACGGTGCTCTATGCAACACCCAGGCAGTCGTGGTCTCTCTGGCGAGAGTGAGTCGAACTTGGTTCTTAATTCAAGTTAACTTGGAGTGCGGTGTGATCACCGAGTAACGAGCTCGAGGAGGAGCTTTTCTCATTCGTTACTAATTTCCTTATGGACGAGGACTGAACTCGGGGAGGGTCTTCTTCACGGGCGAGGATAACGGAGGGGGGTTTCTCTGGCGAGACTAAGTTACTTAAAGTTTGGTGTGGCCACCGAATAACGGGCTCGAGGGGGAGCCTTTTCCTTCTTCTTCTTAATTCCTCAAGGACGAGGAATACCCCTGGTGTTTAAGGTGCACCAGGATATGAGGAATCTCTCTGGCGAGAGTAAGTCGAACTTACCAAAGTTCACTTTTTGTTTGGTTTGATAACCAGGGACTTAGCTCAAGGATGAGCTTTTTCTTAGCCCCTTAAGGTAGGTAGCCCTGCCTCTCTTGCAGGGTGCTTCTTGGTCTGGCGACACAAGTAAACTACCTCTCCAGTCTCGGTAGCTCGGTTTTGGATCCGAGGACTTCGTCACCTAGAGACTGACGTATACTACCTATGATTTTCCTCAGAGTTCCTCATTTATACCTCGCACCCCCACTGGGGGAGTGGTAAGGGGGAGAGGGGCTTGAGGACGGCCCCAGGAGAGTTCTTTTTCCTAACGGTCTTTCCCACGATGTCAAACATCGGCTCCTCGTTAGCCATCGAGATTGGGAGAAACCCGTCTCCAATTTCTTGTTCGACGTGAAACTGGATCTCACTCTCCTGGGGGAGATCTTACCTTTTTGACCTTTAGGGTCTTTCATGGCACTGGGTTGAACCACGTTGTGGTTACGCTTTCGACTCGCCAATGCCTGGGGCGGATGTCCTTGCGGTAACCGCCTTGGAACTGCACCAAGAGTGATCGAGGGGGGGGGGGAAGTGACCATTCCCTTACCCTTACAGTGACCAAAAGTAAAAAAAATCAATCGTTGGTCCGGTCGGAACACCCTGTACAAGAGTGTCTGTATTTTTTTAAATGGATCGCCACATATACATATACTGTATATACCCGAAAGTTAACATTTGCGTCGAAAATGCAGCCTCCTGAATTTATTTGATTTGTATATTCCTTTATTTATAATCATCTAATTCTTGGAAAAGCATTTATATATAAACAATTAAAGTTGGCACTAACTTACTTTTCAGGGTTCTTTGGATCAGTCTTTACTACAGTATATTTTATCATCATTAACAAATTTGCTTTTTCCAGACAAAATAAGTTAATTTTCTTGCAGTATAGTTTCTTTAATTTCAGGTGGATCTTTGGGAATTTCTTTTGCAAATTGTATTACTATTTTAATGCTTTGTCGTACACTTCCTCCGTGATGATTCTGGTTGTCAACTGCATTGAAAGGTACATTGCCATCATGAATCCTTTTAGGGCAAAGACCATTCTGCGCCATCGTAATCTAATGGTAAGCCTCAATAAACATTAGTTCTGAATCGTGTATCGTTCCAACCTTGTTTTCTTCACTCATAAGCTTCTCCAGTAGTAGGATAATGTTAACATACTTTCCTTTATTAATATGAAACGAGAATGGATTTATTGGTTTAAAAAAATGAAAATCGATGAGGGTGTCTTTGCCAGTAAGTTTAGGATCTGTGAATGGTCATTAAAGTGGAGAAGTTAGAAATGTAAATAAAGGACAGGTTGATAGCCCGAGTAGCGAAAAGATAAGCCTTCTCTATGCGCTAAAGACCGGAATGTCCGCTTGTTGCGAAGACGGCTGGTATCCTTACGGCGAGAATAAAGATAAATAGTAAGGGGATTCTAAATCTTGGGTCTTTTTTCTTCAGATTGTCTTGCTTGCTGTCTGGATCGGGAGTGGAATCTACTGCTTTCCCCGACTTCTCTACTTCAGAACCGTAACCCATTTCCTCTTCACCAACAAGAATGAGATCATTTGCGTGGCTGACAGGGCCATGTTCGATTCCAGAACTTTCGACACAGTCAGCTTTTTCCTCCTCTACCTAACTCCTTTGGCGGTTATCTCGATTTTATACATGCGAATCGCGAGGTTTTTGTGGGTGAACAACATTCAGCAGGAAAACACTATTCGGCGACACGCCCTCGAATCACTTTCTAGTACAAATAGCGAAACGATGAGTCTCCCTAGAGCTTCTCTCCGAATCCACAGAGGAAAGAGTCACGGCGAAAATTCTAGAGAACTTGAGAACTACGACATGACCACCCGTGAAGTTCCTCGGATGAAATCTTTCGATGAGGCCTTGGCGCCGTTACGATACCACATAGGCCCTTCTAGTCATCTCCAGAGGGGAAATACGAAGATGGGAAATATTACCTACGATTATAACTCTAGAGATATCATACGAAAATGGCAGAAAGTTGTAAAATTACTGGTAGCCGTTGTGATTTGTTTTGCTTTATGTAATCTTCCATATCATGTTCGTAAGATGCTTATATATTATTATTCTGGGTATAAAGCAACGACCAATGGAGCACTTATAGCGACTCCACTGACACAAGTCCTTACCTACTTAAATTCAGCCCTAAATCCAGTTTTGTATTGTTTTATGTCAGACAACTTCCGCTTATGTATACGTGACATTGTGACCCATAAGTACACTTGGAAAGGAAGAAGAAGGGCTACTCCAGGAAGACTGCAAGTGGCAAGGCCCCTCCCAAGTGGCCAGAGTGTCCAGATGGAGATGGTTAGTGCAAACAAAGAAAGGAAAATCGAACTTAATGCGTCTAGAATAGATAGATTCTAACTTGGGACTTTGAGGTTGTCAGTTGGTTTGTTGTCTTCGGCCTTTTCCTTTCTTAGGAATAGTTTTAGCTACTCTATGGATGATTGTCGGTCATTTTTTTTCTTTCATTTAGTACAATTCGTAACCCCTTGTCGTTTAATTGTATTTGTTGTTGTTGCTTTAGAGCGCCAATCTGATCCTATTAATTATGAAAGACACAATACTTCAATATTGGCTGAGTGGACTTATTAATTACTTTATTGTTGAGAGAGTGTCACAGCGTTTAATTTGTTTTTAGGAGAGAGCCCGTTAAACACGTAAAAGATCCATTGAAACACCAGAATTATCCCCAAATAAACATATATTTTTAATTTATCAATTAACTACAAAAAAAAAACAGAACAAATATTTATATTCGCCTAATAAGTTTGAAGAGGATAAACATACTTGAAACTGGGTCTATTACAGAATCTATTCATGACCAAATGAAAAAATAGGCTCCACGTAAACAAACCAATTGCCGATTAGGTATTTTATAGTGACCCTTTTAGATTAGCATTCAACTCCACTTTAAGCTTCACTCGTCTAACGGAAAAGATGACGGAGTTCACTAACAATTGTTTCTACTCCAGCTAATTTGAGTAGCGTAATAAACTCATACTAAAGCAATACGAATATAAATGGTCATTATAACTTACATGAAAGACAGGACCAGGGATGCCGGATGTCACTAGATGGCTTTCTAGTGCACCGTTGTGTTGGAGCGGCGGATTGTAGTTTTTCCTCAAGATGGGAGGGAGGTAGGGGAATCCGATGTCTAATTCTTCGGTTCTCCGTAAAAACGCGGAGGGAGGAGTTGTACTCTCTGGCTCACGGAGTGCTCTTCTGGATGCTCTTGAAGCCTTTCTGTATCCTAGTTTTCTCTCTTCGGTATTAAGATCGAAATTTGAGTCACTCGAGGGTGACTGGTTCCTCTATTATCTTCCTTGCGAAATTCCGGTTTGGCACTAGGAATGTTGGTCCTGCCAAACTTCTTACTAAGCCTGTGCAGGATGCTTCGGGCTGGTACCGATACAAAACTTAACGTTCTAAGTTATTTCGAAATTTGGGCGATGGATCGATCTTCTCGAACTGATTATCTATCGTCTCTCATCGAATAATCCTTCTTCTCTTGCTGCCGAAATTCCTGGTTTGGCATTAGGGATGGTAATCCAATCAGACTTATAGGTCTGTAAAGGATAGTTCGGTCTGGTACCGATACAAAACTTAACGTTCTATGTTAATTCGACACTGGGGGGAGGATCGATCTTCTCGAACTGATCCTTTATCGCCTCTCTTCGATCAATCTTTTGGTTATATCGAAATTGGGCGAAGGACTGATCTTCTCGAACTGGTCCTCTATCGTCTCTCACCGAATAATAATCTTTTTCTCTTGCTGCTGAAATTCCTGGTTTGGCACTAGGAATGGTAATCCAGTCAGACTTCTTCTAAGTCTGTAATGGATAGTTTGGTCTGGTACCGATATAAAACTTAACGTTCTATGTTAATTCGACACTGGGAAGAGGATCGATCTTCTCGAACTAGTCCTTTATCGTATCTCCTTGAATTAATCCTTCTCTTTCCTTCAGGGTCTTATTTATAGGCTGGCGACCGCCCCATCTAAGGGCAAAGGGGCGAGGCCGCAGCGGGGAGAGCGAGGGGTGAGGCCGCAGAGGGCAAAGCGAGGGGTGAGGAGGGTGGCACCGCGGTGCCCAAGTCGGCTTGTTAATTAGAGCCACCACTACCCCTCCCCATCCTTGGTGTTCCTCTTGACTGGCACCGCTTTTTGGCGATTTAACCACGGGCCTCCGGATCTTGTAGGTAATTGGATCCTTTGAGCGCTGCTTAAAGGTCTTTGGTGGTCACCTACGCACAGTGGCTCGCTCCCGACTATTTATGCGGAAGGGAGATCAAAAAGGGTGAAAGGATGAATTGTGTCTTAATCCTGCAGTAGTTATGTAAATATTCTCCAAAGTTAAATATTTGTTTATAGTCGAACGAAAATAATATCGATTTCGTCTCCGTCTCTATTTTCTTATTATTCTCCAGTTCCAATAGAGTAGGTCTACTCTCTGTATGTGTGTTGAGCTATATTTGTCATATTAACTATTTACAGGTTATATACCATTATATCAAATAGATAGATGTATAAATAAGAAACGGAACTTCAAGTGCAACAATTTCCCCACTCAAAGTTGATAAAGTCGAACTAATTGCAAAACGGACAAAATATGGCAAGGGCTATTCAAATTATAGGTGTCATGGTCAGTTACTGGAGCCGATGATTACCGAAGTTATATTTTTTCTAACGCAACAATAACAAGAAAATATTCTTTATTTTACAAATTGAGAAGAGGATTGTGGAGAAGATGGAATTAAGTGTGCATAATTGACATCAACAGCAGACCGATTAGTAAGACTTTATGAAAAGGAAACGAGGTTGTACTGCGAAACCCATTGCAATAGAAATTTGTTCAAACAAACGTCTTTAATGTTTTTTTTAATTAAATTAACAATTTCCACAACTTTATATAAAGCGTTTATTTGCCCATGATGTGAATATTCTTTATCTGTTCGATAATCTGCAGCAGATTGTAATCTTAAATATATTGACAGGAATTTAAACAGTTGCCAAGATTTCCTTAGTTTCTTTAAAAATGAGCTTTGGAATCGTCTTAAAATGAATTCTCTGAGCATCAGAAATTCTTCACAATAATAATCATCATTTTCTTCCCGAGGAGACTTTCTCTTCCTCATACCAGGGAGGAAGATTCTGCTAATAATTGTACCTTCTCGCCAATTAAATTTAATATATCTCAAACCTCAATAAAAGCACAGTTGGTGTTCTCCTCATGCAGGCGCGGATCCAGTGGGGAGGCTAAATTTCAGACCCGTTTATGTTTATATATTTTTCTGCCATATTTGTATTCTGTTATGTAATAATATAGAATATATATATAAAAACAGTTCTTAAACCAATGCGATCGAATGTATCTTATATGATACATGCCTAGAAGGCAGATATATCTCAAAAATAATAATTAAATTCAGTATTATACTTTAGCTGACCTACAAAAACTATAATTCATAATTTTCTGATGTGTGGAGAAAAAATTCGGATCTGAGAGTGAGTGCTCACTCGTGTGTGAATTACTGTTATATATTATTATTATCAATTCTGTGTAGGATAACCATTATTAATGATCAATGCTCTCTTCTCAAACGACTCAGAGGTGAGGGGGGGATTCAGGTTAGCCCACCCCCATTTTTTTATCATGGATCCGTCACTGCCTTCATGAACCATATCGCAGCTGGGGAGAGCACCATCCTTCTCCCCTCGAGGTTACGATTACACTGTACCTGTAGCTCTGTACTTCTGTACGACGATGGCAATGGTGTTTTTTTTGAAGTACTCGACTATATCCATTTCCTTACTTATCAGAATTGCTTAAGAAGAGTGAATAAGACATTATTCGTTAATAGAAGGGTTTTTTTAAATCTTTTAACTCAAATGAGACTTCGGGTAGCGGTTGCCAGTAGATCACACTTGAATTGAAATAAAGTACTTATGTAAGCGAATAATGTCTTCTTGGGCAATTCTGGTCTCTTTGCAATCTTCAGTAACGTGTTTGCACGAATGACGAGTACGGAATGGACGCCAGGAAAACATATGACCTGAGATAAACTAACCTGATCCCTATTGACCTTCAACGCGATGACGTCCATCTTGACTAAATCCTTGGCAAAAATAATCGATTTCTTACAGTGGTGTGAATAAATTTGATTTATACGAAATCAATAAAGTTGATATGAGATTTAGTTCAAATATAATCAAACTATAGTTTGCTTTAGTAAACTTTTAAATGGCTTTCTTTGTGTTTAGGTTATCTAAGAAAATGATAGTAGATATATTTCCTACCAATTCATTAAGATTGAATGGGCGTGAACAATTTTGATCACAACTGTATTTATTTCCTCAATTTTATTGAAATCGTACTGTATCCATTAATTATATAAACTCAAGCACCAGGGCAGGAGTTATTTGGATTTACCTGTATATAAACTCAGGCAGCAGCGCAGGAGTTATTTGGATTTACCTGTATATAAACTCAAGCAGCAGCGCAGGAGTTATTTGAATTTACCTGTATATACACTCAAGCAGCAGCGCAGGAGTTATTTGGATTTACATGTATATACACTCAAGCAGCAGCGCAGGAGTTATTTGGATTTACCTGTATATAAACTCAAGCAGCAGCCCAGGAGTTATTTGGATTTACCTGTATATAAACTCAAGCAGCAGCACAGGAGTTATTTGGATTTACCTGTATATAAACTCAAGCAGCAGCCCAGGAGTTATTTGGATTTACCTGTATATACACTCAAGCAGCAGCGCAGGAGTTATTTGGATTTACCTGTATATAAATTCAAGCAGCAGCCCAGGAGCTATTTGGATTTACCTGTAATATGATGATAAGCGCTCGTTTAGGATCGAGGTTCTAGATAAGGTGTGAAGTACCTCTCACCCGGGGTCGAATTTTTACCCGTGATCGAAATTTTAATCGCCCACTGCTTGATACCAATAAAACCATTTCTGACTCATCTACCTACATAACATATATTTATTCATAAACCTTTTCTGAATTTACATTCCACATGATTATTTGTTGATCATTTATATGATCATTCCTCGTCTCGTGTCGAATAAGTATGCTAAGTCTGAACACGCGCAACCTGTTCTTTTTGTTAATTTGTACATTCATTGTTTATCGCTCACACGACTTCTTATGGACTTACAATTTAACCATGGTAGTGAAAAGTCTCTCCCACCCTTGTTATAGATGTTACGAAGACGAATTCTTTTCATGACCATATTTCCAGTATTTGCGATTAGTCATTTCTTTATACTTAATTCCTTTTTGCTTCTTCACATAGTTTAATATTTTCCTGGTAGAAGAAAAACAAAACGCGTTGATTGGGTAAAAAATTAAAATGCTTTTCACTCTTGATGTTAACCCCTGATAACTCTTCCTATTATTATGATGTTTATTAGTCCCTTGAGTTGTATAGAATAATTTGTTCTCGGATCATACAAATAAATGGAACTTGTCAAAGGGGATTATTATTTTACCTTCATTTTTTTCTAAATGGTCAGGGAACAAAAAAAACAACTTGTATCGCGCCAATATTCCATTATTCCAGAAGCGCATAGCGGAAGAGGCCACTACTGGTAGCGTTTGGTACACTGTCTCCCATTGATCCATCAGCTAATAGGATTCCTCATCCACTCACAAGCAGAAAAACAAACATCACGACAAAGAGGTGACATGCTTAAGACAAGCCTTACCCTATAAAAATTTCGTGTTTTTTTAGAAATAAGTTCTTTTCTACGAGGAGGTGTTCAGTGACTACGAGTAGGGGGGGGGGCGGAAACAACCGAAAAATAGGGTCACGGGAACAATAGATTTAAAGGTATACGATTACATTTGGACTCATCGGAAATGCTCCCAGATCCTATAACGAAAAGTAGTGGAGGAACTGAAATATGTCGCACTATGCCACATAGAGATTAATATAGAAAAACTGGTTTCAAATGGCGGAATAGAATTATTTGATGGACTAGAACTAGTTTTTACAATCTATTACCTAAATCATACTCACTAAGTGGGTGATTCTTAGGGAAAATCAACGTGTGGGTGTGATCCCACGCCTCGGATGAATTAAAAGAAGAAATTCAAATAAATAAGTCTGGTGTCAAGATGCATTCGATGATTAGAATAGAAATCTGGACGCGTTTTCAAAGTGGGAATCCACAAATGCAGAGATGGCAAACAAAATCAGCTCGGAACGGACTCTTTACTCGGCAATAAAAGAATATCAGCGAAAAATGTAGGGAAGGAGAAGTACGTAGATATGAAAATGTAGTACAATTTTAAAGTACTATAAGACTTAAGAACTGCAAGGTAAAATAAAAAAAAGTTCTGAATGCACTAATGTGGTTATATATGGACAGTTTAAAAATTCTCAAATGAAAAAAAAATACCTAAATTGCGATGTCTCCCCCCACTGCAACTCACCAATGAAGGCCCCGAAGCAAAAATCCATTATTGAAAGGAAGGAAAACGCAAAATATGCAATCCAAACAAAAGTTACAAAATTGCACTTGCGCAGAAGTAGCAAAGGTAATATTCAAGGAAATAAATAAACAAAAAGGACTCCAAATGAACCACTTAAACAGGATCGGATTTCTTGACATGAATCCCGTATCCAGATCAAGCGAACATAAAAAGACCAGGAACGTTCACCCAAAATGTTTCTTGCTGGCCAAAAGCAGGAGAAAAAAAGAAGACCACTGCGAAACCCCCTCAATCAGAGATCATAAGGATAGATATCCTAAAAAAAAATAAAGTGACAACAGTGGAAATAAAACTAACCTCAGAATACAAGAACAACAATTTGGAAAGGAAAAAACAACCATTATTCCAAAGTAACTAAGAATAGGAAATCCTAATGCTGAAAGATAACTAAAACGAGGAAATGGTATGTGATGCCAAAAAGATTTCAGCTTGAGGATTTACCCCAACGATGGTGCCGAAAAACCTCAAGCGAAAAGATATAGACAAAGAAATGAAAGAAGAAAAGTTGTAATGAGCTTAACAAAGCCAAGTAAGAGGAGAAGAATGTGGCAAAACTATTCCTGGAGGAGATATTTTAATCTGTCCAGGAGATATAGTCAGCCTTCAAGTTCCAACAATAATGGCACAATAATCCGGAGATTCAATATCAAGATTGAAAACGAATCACAAGGTAGACCTCAAAAGAAAGCAAAGAACCTTATTTACGCACTCGTCAAACCAAAAAAACAGGGGTCAATGAAACGAGTGGAAAAACGGAAAATATGCCATTAAACACAAACGGATGAATCGGAAAATCAACGATATTTTGGAATAAAATCACATAAATAGACCAAGAATTAATAGTAATCTTGGAACATGGAGTTAAAATCGAAAACACTAATAAATGAATTACGACAATTATCAAACGAGACCTAAAGTTAAGGTATCAACTGAAATCGACGAGGCATATTTACCGCAAGATTGGAACTAGACCTCATCCTTAATTGTAACCACAGGTTGCCATCCGCCAAGGAGGAGAGATTTACCTGTGTATAATTATGTAACAAGATTCACTGCATGATTCATAGCAATATTCATGGAAGGCTGATATGATTGTTTACAAGCAACCAGCTAAAGAATAAGAAGAGCAATCAAAGATAACTTGGAAATTTTGCTAACGAAAAATGTTCTCAGGAGTGTAGGACCCGACTACCGGGCCAAGATTACAAGAAACGGGGTTACAAAACCCAACAGCCTCTTAAGCAGGAATAATTGCATGCCGTGATAACATAAGGACCCCATTGCGACGAAATAAAAATACTATGAAGGTACCGCTACCAGAAATAAAAAAATAGTCCAAAGAAAACTGGAGGACGTACAAAGTACTCCAAAGGTACATCTCCAATAACATGATAAACGTCGAAGAAATAAATAAAGAATTGGAGTGTTTAATAGTCATCACTCTTCTTGACATCAATAACAAAGTTTCTTCAGAGCTTATCTATCGCCACTACCCTCACCAAAAACGGACGAAGAAGGTGAAAAGGAAAAATGTATGGTTATGAAAGATATATACTAAAAATCCAAGTCACAAACAAAGAAACGCACTCTAGAACAACCTAGAAGTACAAAAAATAATAAATGAAACTTATAAAAGAAAATACTGAAATAAAATCGAATTTCTTTGGTATTTGAATTCAAATTCTGCTAACAAAACGAAGACTTGAACCGAGAAATAAATGAAATTATTATTTACATTTGAGAAATGAATGAAATAAAACCCCTTTCGAAAGTAATACCCGCCAGAGAAAGAACAATAATACACTCCAAAAGAGGACTGCAGGCTCAAACGTACTTTGTATAAGCAATCTCATAAATCCCCGTTCATTATAATAACAAAGATTTTCAAACGCCAAAGAGATAAAAAAAAGTATACGTTGTTTATGTCCTGTAAAAGAGTAAAAGAGTCTTGGTCGGAGGCTTCTAACTCAATTTCTCCCTTGTCCTTTGAAGCTCGCCATAAAAGCTTCTCATTCTGAATAATATTTGTTCTCTCGCGTAGCCGAGTGGAAAAATGGCCTTGTTTTAATTGGCTCGCTACTTCAGTGTGCTTGGTTCGAATCCCACCCAAGTATGTGTGTGTGTGTGTGAAGCTGAAAACCAAGCACGCTATTAATAAAAGCCTCTCTATTTATCTGGGTTTTAACGTTTCGAAGACCTAGCCTCATTATCGGCACTAAGTAACTAAGTTTTTACGATTTAAATTATACAAAAAGTGTCTCTAAATTTTATAAATGTTGGCAAAATAAATTAATTAATAAGAAAATTAAATTCGAACCTGAACGCATTCGTGATCTCAATGATAAAGTTTATCTTATAAATTGAAGCTAAAATCTATAATGACTACCTTAGAATATGCTTTCGTTTCAAACTTTTTGGACGTTTCTCCTGAAAATTCCCGCCAAAAACATATTCGTAAATTAAAAGAGATAGGAATTAATAATGATCTTCAACTTTGTCTTCGGACAAAGTAATATTTAATTATTCATCCAATCCATTACCGGAACGTAGCCGATTCTTACTCGCATTCAGCTTAGACTTAAAACCTGCCAATTTATAACTTCAATTTTTAAAAATCCTTTCTCAAAATAGAAAAAAATGCCTCAACCCTCAGTCATATGGATATAACACTAACTAATGTCTTAAGTATTTTTATAACTTTAAGGCATATACAAATTTTCTCCGATAGTTCGCCCTAGGGATAAAACACGTATAATTTGTAAACCTGAAAAAGGAAATGGTGTTGTTATTATGGATCGGGAAGAATACACTAACAAAATGATGGTCACCCTCTCAGACAAAAGTAAGTTTTAAAAAGTAGGAGATCCCATTATTCAAACTTTGATTCATATAGAAGATCGGATCAATAGATTCCTATCCAGAAAACCTTGATAAAAACTTCTCCATCGAGCCTACAATATATGTTCTTCGTATAGACAGCTGAATTTAGAATTCTCTTTCCTAAAGACTTTCTTTAAAAATAATGGCTAACTCATAAGTGGAAAAACACATTAAAAAGTTTCTTAATTCTCTCTATCAAAAAAAATCAACAGAAAATACTGTAGAAAAATTATCCATTTTCTTTAGTCCCCCATACTTTGGTAGAAAATCAATCGATTTTGTAAATGAAATTCATATTTAAAAAGGGGCACAATATTGGATCCTATTTCAGCTATAAGGACCGAATTCCATTCCCTCGCCGTTCCTCTGTAATTTATAAATATAGTTGTGAATCTTGCGATTCATTTTATATTGGTTCGACCATTGTCGCATCGAGCAGCATCAGGGAGGGTCGACCGCACGGAGCTGATCACATCGAAGTATGAAGTCTGAAATTAATCTGGACAATACTTAGTCATAGCCACCATCCCAACGAACTACGAATATTGGCCATATGCTAAGAAAAATGTGAAATGCACTTTTATCGGATTGAGTGTAGCTTCACAATTATTTATAAATTTATTATAAGCAAAAGGCTAAAATGTTTTTTTTGCTTAAATGTGCACTTCACCTTTGTTTTAGCATACGGCCGTCACAGAATCACCTTACATCCTCAAATTTAAACCTAATTTAAATAAAAATCAAACTGTTTCCAATCTTTACATTGTATCATGAATTATTTCCTTTTTGTATTCTTGTATTAAGCAGCTGATCCTAAATTGCACGATTCAATTTGAGTATTTTATCAAAACTAGAAAGTTTAACCCTTCACCATCTTAGTTTCTTAGTGTCGATGATGAGGCTAGGACCTCGAAACGTTCAAACCCAGATAAATAAAGATGCTTTTATCAATTGAAATTTCGAACAAGTTCCAAAGTACTTGGAATCCGCCTTTCATTTTCCTGTGAGATTTTTTGCATATATATATATATATATATATATATATATATATATATATATATATATATATATATATATATATATATATATATATATAGAAAAAGCACACAACGACACATAATTCCGTTTGTAGCGCATAGTTTCCCTGTTCCCCGTCCTCCATTTATCCCTGCCCCTCCCTTGACCTAAAATTTAGATATAAAATCTCACCCTCCCCGTTATATAGGGTCTTGTAACGCATAGTTTTCCCTTCTAAAATGTTTTTCATGTGCCGTTCCCCGACTTATTTTTGCTATTGCCTCCTTTACCTAAAATCTAGACATGGTGTAAGAGTATATGTAGGTAGGGGATAGAGAAAGGGTGTGTGGACAGACAGCGGAAAGTAGACCAGTGGTGTAAAGAGAAAGAAGTGTGGAAGGGTGCAAAGTGATGCTAGAGCCTGGTGATCAGGCCTGTCACTTTAAAATTTGTTTTTTTTTTTGTAGTTCCTTTGTTGTCTTTCAGTTTGTTATATATATATATATATATATATATATATATATATATATATATATATATATATATATATATATATATATATATATATATATTATGGCGTTAAGTCATTTGTCTTCAAATCAATTAATGTCTTTGGTTAGGATGTGCGAATTTGCTGTTGTGTTGATAATTGCATTATTAATTACTTTTAATGTTTGCTTAGTGTGTTTGTTTTTTCGTATGTTTTGTAATGTGTGTAGTTTGTGTTTTTTGTTTCTTCGTGGATGTCTTGTTCGGTGAGTTTCGGTCTTCATCGGTAGATTTGAGTCTTCATCGGTAGTAAGATCTTGTATTGTAGGCCTCTCCTCCATACTTTGTCAAAGGCCTTTTTGACATCGCGTAGCACCAATTTGCGTGGCGTTTTTCTTATTTTACTTTTGCCAACTTCTCGGTAATTACGGCTAGCGCCGTGTCTGTTCCTCGCTTCGCTCGCAAGCCATGCTGCTGGTTGTTGTGAGAATTGTTATTCTCGAGGAACGCATTTACCCTATTGGCCAATATCTTCTCCAAGACTTTCCCTGAAAATTCTAAGAGAGATATAGGCCTGAAGTTAGCTGGACTGTCCGGTGGTTTAGCGGCTTTTGGAATGAATATCATTCTCGCTACCTTCCAGTGGTCAGGGAAGTAACCCACATTCAGGCACGCGTTCATTATATTCATGAGCCCCAATAAGATTTTGGGCGGGGCTCGAATAAAATTCTCCTTCGTCAGTCCTGTACGCCCCGGTGCTCGCTCTCGAAAGGACTTTAAGGTCATTGAGAGTTCCTCGGCAGTAATTCTACCGCCGAGTCCCTCCATTTCCCTATCCTCTGATACGCAATGGTGAGGGTGGGTTCTGTGTATTTGATCATTCAGGTCGTTAATGATTCCGTCTTTGAAGTCCAAATCGAAGTCATCATTCTCTTCCGGGGATATCTTAAATATAGATGCCCAAAAGAGTCTGAATTCCTCTTCGATTCTTTCCACGTCCGAAATTTTAGTGTCATCACGTCTAAGCTTATTAGTCTTTGGTGGTTGTCCGCCTTTTAGTCGTTTAACAGTCTGCCAGAATGTACGTGAGTCGGTTTCTACGTTCAGTCCGTCAATTAAATTATTCCAAAGTACATTCTGTTGGTCCCTTATAAGAGTGATTAGTTCGTCACGAATGAGTTGTATTTGTCGGTGTGTGTTGATGTTGGGGCCAGTAAGGTTCACTTCATTGATCCGTTTCCTATACTCCCTCACGATGGATTTCATTCTAGGGGTCCATGAGGGGGCAGGGAGAGTTTTATATTTAACTCGGGGGACGGCTTCCTTGTGGGCTTTTAATAAATTTTCATTCATTTTATCCAACTCCTCGTCAATTTCTTTTAGGGAGGCATTAATTAAGAGTTCTGGGTTATAACTTTCGAGGAGTTGTTTATACTTATCCCAGTTGGCTCGAGCGTAGCTCTTTCGCTCTGAGATAGGGATTTGAATGAGGGAGGTTGAAAATTTAATAAGGATAGCCTGGTCGTCGCTGCGAATAGGATGGCCCGGCTCAATGAAGTAATTGTATGGGAACATATTGCTGGTTAGTACAATATCTGGTTTGGTGGCTGACCTGTGTGTGATGAATGTGGGGAAGTCTGGTCCAATTCTAGTCATAATATGTCTATCGATAAGTGTCTCGAGATTCCTGCCTGCTGGGTTCGTCGACGTATAACCGGAGGCAGCGCTTCTTGCATTGAGGTCACTGGCAAAGAGAACGGTTCTGCCGTGACCACATAACTGCAAGAAGTTGGGAAGGGGCAAATACCCTCTCCTTGGGGGTTGGTACCCCGTTGCCAGGACCAGGGGTCCCACTGCCGTACGGACCTCTACAGCGAGGTAAGATTCGTAGAGTCCACTTATTGATTTGAAGTCAAGACCTCTTTTCACAGCTATAGCGCATCCGTCAAAACGTTCTCCGCTGTGATTTTTGGTCAAGACTTCTTAGGGAAATTTTTTAGTGTGTTTGTGTCATTTATTCCATGTTCGGAAATAAATATAAAGTCTGGGTCGCATTGTCTCAATACATTTCCGTACACTGTCTGTTTATTTGTCCATCCGTCAGAGTTAAAGTGTAATATTTTTAGAGTCGTCATAGTATAGTTCACTTAAGGGTTCTTGAGTGTGATATGATGTTTTTTAAGACCTATTCTCTTACGAGCTTAGGTCCTTGTGGAGTGTTAGGTGGCGTGATAGTTTTACCTGTACGTTTCTTTCTGAATTCGCCGTCATTAAGGGTGACAAAGGTATCCTGAGTCAGTTTGATCAAGCCTTGGAGTAAAGCCTCCTCGACCTGCTTTTCACTGTACTCGTCCGAGGTAAATTCCCATTTGTATCTTCCGGCTATTATACCTTCAGATACATCTAGGGCATCCATCTCCTTAGGAAAAGGGGACCTTTCAGCAGCGAATACCTTCAAGTTAATTTTTCTTGAATGGTATGCGTGCCTAGATTCCCTCTTGCAAGAAGAGGACGATCTCGGGCGTCTTTGGGGCTGTGAGGTTTTCTGTGAGCGGGGCGAACGTGCTCCCCCCCCTCGGCTCTCGCAGCTCCAGTCTCCGTAGCCTCATTGTCAACCTGTGTGAGTGTGTGCGCGTGGGTGTTTTTGTTCTGGTGAGTTTGCGTTGTTTGTTGCTCCGTGCGTGCTTTTGCAGCCTGGATCCTGGGGTCCCTGGAGGAGGCTGGGGTTGTGGCACTGCTGGGAGTTGGGAGCTTCTGACAACTAGTCTCGCACTGGAGTTTGAGACTAATTTTCAGGATCTCCGACCGCGGGTTGGGGAAAACCACATTTTTTTCATTCCATTATGAATTAGCATCTTATTAAGCTCATCTGCAAAGCACTCCGGGGAGGAGAGATTCGCAATATGAGCATAATATATGCAACGCATAATTTTTGTCGAGTCTTCATTCTCAACGTGGAGAAATGTCGGGTTTCCTTTAGACTCCGCTACCGCAGCTTTTGCAACTTTGGCATAGGTTGTGTTAGCCTTTGTTTCCTCTTCCAGTTTCTTTTGGTTAGCTTTCTTCTTCAAAATCTGTTTCTTGATGGACCAAGCCATAGAGAGTGTCTTATGTTCCCTGGCACAGTTGAGACACTTCATGGAGGTGCTCTTACAGCTCCTCCAAGAATAGGTGTCCGACGCGCAGGTAGAACATCAGGTAGCATTCCCTCTGGGGCAGTTGGCTGTAGTGTGCTCCTCATACTTATAGCATTTGAAACACATTTGGAGGTCAATAAACTTTTCACGCCTGATCTGCTCGGGGCATATTCGAACGTTAAAGAGGAGCATACCGCCCTCCGTGGCCTTTACCGCCATTGCCGAATCCGTAAACACTATTTTGAAGACGTGCGTATAGTCCTTAAATTTAAGGACTTCCGCTACCTTAGCCCATGAGTGATTTTTTTCGACCTCAGCATGAATTTCTTCGATGCTGTGGCCTCTGACCCAAGGATTGAGGCGGCGGAGAATGATGCTGCGGTGGGTTTTTATCTGTGGTGGCGTGTGAGGTTTCAAATTGATTTTTTTTTCAGGGATTCTGCCGCTTTTTGGGAAGTGAGGACTTCGCAGTCGCTCTCCTTTTGGCAGATAGCCGAGTAACCGTTGTGCGTGTCTATAAGTCTGACTAGGGTCACCCCTAGTTCCCCATGGGTAATAGCGAAGACCTCCCCCCGATCTGGCTTGGGGCCATCGGAGAGGGTCCTCAGTGGTATCCGCCGAGTCTCCCTCATTTATTTTTCCATTTCCACATTTAGGGACCGGAAAAACAAATTTTTGTGAAAGACTCGGTGTTCTTGGCTGTGTTCGTGTGTGTGTGTGTGTGTGTGTGTGTGTGTGTGTGTGTGTGTGTGTGATTTTTCACCAGTGACAACAGAACTAGTTAAAGAGGGTAGTCCCTGTCCAAACCAAAAATAATTATAACCCAAGCAAAAATGGCACTTTACCTTACGTGCAGGCGCTTTTCGAGAGCGTGCAGGTACTTGGTCCACCTCAAAGGGAGTCCGATGAGGAAAACGGAGAGGGAGGATGGAAGCAAGTTCACCCTCGCTACCGACGCACGAAGTGAGTGAAATTTCACTTTTTACTGCACAAATGCGTAATGCTACTTTCCCCGTATGCTGCGAAAGAACTCGTAAGCGAGGAATCACTTTAACGCGCGAAATACTTTACACAATTCTCGTGCGAAAACAAACAAAAAGGTTTTGCTGTATCTATACGAACTTACGTAAAGAAGAACTTGACTGGCTCAGGCAAGCAAAGCATTCCGTAAAATCTAGATACTTTTGACTTTTGTGTATAGAAAGAACAGAGAGGGACCGCTGTATGTGATACGGCAGTCAGGTAGTCAGAGAGGAGTGTTGCGGAAAACATTTACGAAAAGGACAGCGAGAGTTGATAGGTCGGTGGCTATACACCTATGCGTTGTGTTGTTGTGAGGGCGTAGGTTCTGTGGTATTGACTGGGTGAAGGTTGGGGGCAGGTCAGGAGGGGGAGGCTGACTGCTCATCCGGAAACGCGCTATTCATGATGCCTACTGGTTTATGCGAAGAACGGTACGGGCGGCGGGTGTTCGTGGGCCGTGGGATATCGCGGCGCCACTGCGTACCTTCTCACGTGTAGCGAGGTGTATAGTGGATGTGTGGTGAGTTTGTCGAGTTGTTTAGTGAGTCTAGTGTAAGCGTATGTGTTGAGAGGAGCTAGTTTGTTGTTGTTATGTAGTGCGTCCATTCTCGAGTACCGCGGCGAACGGCAAGCACGCTTCAGAGCAGAGTTCTGAATGCGCTGAGCCTTTCGCTTCCACGTGTCGCTCGCAGCTACGAGCGACAGCGGGGCATACGTGGGAATGGAACGCACGAGTGCTTTATATAGGTGTAGTTTTAGTTTTTTGCTCGAAGGGTAGAGCCTACCCAGCGATGTGTTTGTGCGTGAGGCTCTTGCTTGTATTATGTTCTGGTGTAAATTGAACCTGAGGGATTTGTCGAAAGTTACCCCCAGGATTTTAATGCGCTGAGTGTATGCGAGCCTTGTTGGGTTTTGGTGGATCATGTCTGGTGTGTGTAAGTAGATTTGTAGGTTGCGCATGAAGTGATCTCTAGCGCCGTAGAGTGTCATCTGTGTCTTCTGAGGATTCGTGGCAATCAGCCATTTATCCTGGTAATCTGTCTTCTCGTCTAGTATTCTTTGTGCGTGGAGCGCGATTTCTTCAGGGACCCGGCAGCTGACGAGAATGGTCTCGTCGTCGGCATAGGCCACTATGTAGGTGTGAACGCAGTTTTCTGGTGGGCGTGGGGTGTCGTTTGTGAACATGATGTAGAGTGTGGGTGCCAGTACGCTTCCTTGGGGAACGTCTGAGCGTGGTGTGAAAGGTCTTGATAGGGTGTTGTTGTATCTGATGTGGCAGCACCGTTCAGTGAGATAGTGAGAGAGGAGCCTTCTGGTGCAGAAACGTAACTCCGTGTTGTTGGCAAGTTTCCAACGGAGTCCCTCGTGCCACATCTTGTCGAAGGCCTTTTCCACGTCCTTATTGACGGAGAGAGTCTTTTGGTGTATCTGTCGTTTCTTTTGTATTCTGTCGTGAACGATGGTCAGGGCCGCCTAAGTGGACCTGCCTCTCCTGAACCCGTATTGATGGGGGGTGAACCAGTCCCTCTCTTCCAGTATTTTGCCTAGGTGCTCTAATAGAGCAATAGGCCTGTAATTGTTTGGGTGTTTTGGGTCTTTGTGCTTTTTATGTAGGAGTATGTTGTGAGAGACTTTGAATATTTGGGGAAAGTGGCCTGAGGCTAGTGAGGCGTTGGATAGATGTGTGAGTGTGGGGTATATGTCTGCGGGGATGTTGTGTATGAGTGTGGCTGGTAGACCGGTGTGGCTGGTGTCGTTTTTATGTAGTGTTTTGTTTCCTCGACGGTGATTGGAGTGGTTAGTGTGGGCGTGTAATCGAGCACCTCCATTCGTATCAGGGTGGCAGGCCTTAGCTCGTGAGCGTGAGCCCGACACCACTCCTGGATTTCCTGGAAGTGGTCCTGCGCATGTGGTTTTGGTGGGTTGTGCGTGTGTACTGTGTCCCAATGGGACCTGAATGCGTCGAGGATGTCGTTAGTGTCTGTGAGTGTGTGGTTGTTTATTTTGAGTGTAATTGGTTTGGATAGTTCAGTACCCAGCATCCTTTTTACGTGCCGCCTCGAAGAAGGAAGGGTCCATGCAACGGGTGTCGTCCGCAATGCGGACGACCTCACGCCACTGCCGGTTCCTATCGAGCTGCACGCACTGAAGGATGCGGGCACGTAGTTGGTTTATGTTGTGTTGTCGTGGGCCTCTGGTGTAGTGGTTATTGTACTGTGTGATGAGTCTCTGTGTGTGTATTGAGAATGTGAAGTGTTTTATGCAGGTGTATTTTTTTGTAGTGAGTGTAGGTTACGTGCGGTGATGATGGTGTCTAGAAGTGAGCACCAGTGGTGGTCTATTAGTCCTGGATTGGTGTCCTCCTGGTCGAGGTTATGTGGTGTGTTTGTGGATATGTGTCTCCTGAATTTTGCCCAGTTTGTGTTCCTGTAGTCATATAGAGGTGATGTGGGGATGAGTATGGAAGATGTGGATATGGGAAGGCATATCAGTATGTGGTCAGATAGTACGTGGGGACCGGGTGTTATGTGAGTGTAGAATCGTGTGGCATGGTCGTTGCGGAAGACCACATCCGGGGATGTGGTGCCTCCGTGCGGACCGAAGAACGTGGGGAGGGCAGGGCCGATGTGCTCGCAGCGGTAGCACCGCAAGGCCCCGGCAAAGCAACTACCCGCATCGTTCTGGTTGTAGGAAAGGAGTGTCGGGTGGAAAGCGTTGAGGTCCCCTGCGAAGAAGATGGATAGGTTGTAGTTTGATAGGGCCCGGAGTGGGACTTCTAAGTTTAGCTGTATTCGTGGTGGTCTGTAGTGAGCGGCCACTATTATGGAGCCAGAGCTTGTGTCAATTTTGCAGGATAGAAAGGAGGTGTCATGTGTGTTGACGAGGGAGTGGTGTATGTTGCGCTTTACTAGGATCGCACATCCTAGGTGCCACGACTGTGGGGATAGGTAGGTGTGGTAGCCTGCAATGCGGAGTCTGTTGTTGGGAGGGTGTAGGCTAGTGGAGTTCAGGAGTATTATGTCGGGTCTTTGTGTGTTAAGTACCCAGTTAGCGACCGTAGGGCGAATACCGTGCCAGCTGCGTACGTTTAACTATATTAGGTTAAGTCAACCTATTGTTGGGGGCAGAGTGCGCGGGAAGCTGACTTGCCTGGTACCGTCCCCTTCTTCTTGGTTATTGCCCAGGAGGCATGAGGGGCCAGTACCTTAACGCGTGTAGACTGTTGTTTTGTGTGGGTCACGGCGGTGTTGTTGGGTGGGGGAGCCGTAGTGGATGGAGGAGTGTGTTCTGTGGGCGTGGACGTCGAGGTGGTGGCTTTAGAGGAGGTAGAGTCTTGAGGGGGGGGGGGGGTGTTTGTAGCGGAGGTGGGTGGCGTAGAGCTGGGGGATGAGGGGCTAGAGATAGTTGGAGAGGTGCAGATTATGATAGAGGGGGTGTCGGGGGAGAGAGGAGGTTGGGTCGGCGGAGGGGTGGAAGCAGGGGGGTGAGGGGGAAGGAGTCGGAGGAGAAGGAGTGGAGTGAAAAGGAGTGGAGTGAGAAGGAGTGGAGGAGGAGGAGTAGAGGGTGAAGGAGGAGTGGAAACGACAGGAGAGGGGAGGAGGTTGTTTGTCCTGTGCCTGTGTGCGCGGATGGGGCTTTGGGGTGGGTTTTTTTGGATTGGCATGGGGTGTGGTGGACTGAGTGAGAGTGGCTGTTGGGGTGACGGTGAAAGCTGTAGGAGAGGGGGCGGAGATGGGTGGGAGAGGGGTGGTTGCACTGGCAGGAAGGCGGGGTTTTGATAGAGGGGTGGAAGAGGTGTGGGTGGGAGAGGTGGTTGGAAGAAAGGCGGAAGCAGTGGCTAGGAAGGTGCAGGGATAGGACAGGCGGCGGGGAGAGCGTGATGAGAGTGGGGGGCAGTGGTTCCCGGCGGGCAGGGGTGTGTACCCATCGGGGTGGGAAGGAGTGCGGGTCTGGATGTGTGTTCGTCTATTAGAGCGAACACCTTCTCAGGGAAGGCGATCTGCTCTATGCCATTGGAGGCGAATAGTGTATTAAGTAGTTTGGCGTATAGGCGAGGGTCGCCCCTCGACATGTCTTTTGCCACCGCTGAGAGCAGGGTGGCCAGGTGTAGTTTAGTTTTTGTGTTGTCCCTTGAGTGGTGTGGGGTGGGGGTGGGGGTGGGGGTGTAGAGTGGGGTGGGGGTGGGCGTGTAGAGTGGGGTGGGTGGGAGTGTAAAGTGGGGTGGGGGTGGGCGTGTAGAGTGGGGTGGGGGTGGTTGTGTGGTGTGTGGGTGTTGGTAGTAGTGGGGGTCTCTGAGTGTTGTGTGCTGGGGTGGGGGGGATGGGATGTGTGGGTGAGGTGTGCTTGCTGCAGGGGGGGTTAAGTGCGTCTGGGGTAGGGCAGGGGGAGCAGGCAGCGTTGCGCCGGCAGCTGCGGCGAATGTTCTGGTGAGGGGAGGGGGGGCGGAGTGTATGACTGTGTGTGTATTTTGTTGTGGGTGCCGAATAGCCTCCACGGCGTCATGGCGGGCCTTACTTAGGTAAGGGCATCTGGGGTTAACGGCTGTGGTGGAGGTGCAGGACGTGTAGTGGGGCCCCACTACGCTGCACTTTGAGCAGATTAAGTCTGCTGAGCATGTGCTGGTGTTGTGTCCGGTCTTGTAGCACCGGTAGCATTGTGTAGGTCTTATGATATGTTGTTCTTCTATGTATTGTGGGTTTGTGAGGGTGCCGCAGACCTTGATACCTTGGTCTAGCAGCATGTTTTTAGTGGTGTCGCTGGACAGTGTGATCACTGCCCAGTTCTTCGACCTGTTGAAATATAGGTCCTTGATTACCTCCTCTCCGTACTCCTGTCGGAGATGTGAGCAGAGGTCATCGTTTGTGAAGGCCAACCACAAAGGGTTGGTCCTTGTTGCTCGAATCTGGTATCTCTTTAGGATACCGTCAGCGAGTCTTGTTTTGAGGTTGTGTGTGTTGAGTATGGTGGTATTTTTCTCATGGAAGTTTAGCGCGTCCTCCTGTGAGCGGAAGACGAGCTTGTGACCTGTGCGTAGTTTTATAATGTTGGTGATCGGGGTGTCGTGAGTACCGGCTAGGTTTAGTAGTGTGTGGTGGTCGATTGTGGCGGGTGTTGATTCTGAGGTGTGCGTTAATATTAGGTGAGAGGTGTTTGCCATTTTTATTACTGTTACTATACGGTTTACTCTTTTGGTTTGGGCGTACCCCCGCCCCGCCGATGAGGACCCCGTGAACATGACTCGGATGTGGTGAAGGGTGATGGATGAGTATGGACCTGGTTGGGCTCCTCAGAAGGTGTAAAAACATGGCGGACTTAATGATGACTGAAGCCAGAATCAACTGACTCCAGTCGGGGTGCCACCCCCTCTATTGGGTTTTGGGTATTTAACAGTTACGTCCGACATCTCACAGAGACGGTAGAGTCTTCCTCTGTGGTCTTGGACGGTGGCCGCAGGGTAGGTTGTTATGCCTCCCCACGTTTGTAACTGAATCCCGATCCAGGTTGCTTCTTCCTCTGGGTTCCGCAGCGGGGTAAGCCTCATACCTCTTTTCCCCAGAGTTTTCAATTATGCCTTTTCTAAGTAGAAAGGCATAGTTGCACCGAAGCTATATGTGTAGAGTCACGTTCACGGAGCCAGACATCACGGCGGAGCAGGGATATAGGGGGGGGGGGGGTGTAGCACGTCATATCAGGATGACGCGCCTGGGTAATAAAGGAATTTTTATTCGGGGGGGGGGGGCAGCGGGGTGACTGAAGGTCCTATTTAGGTCCGGGGGGTATCTCGTAGGTTGATGAATCGTATCGTCCTCGGTAAAGCTAGTGAACGGGAGTGTTCTTGGAGGTGACTTTCCCTCGACTTTTCCTCCTTTGCAGGCTAAGACTTCTCTTAGGTCGTAGAGTTCACGGAGAATTCAGATGATCTGTGAATCTGGATCAACGATCAAAAAAAGGTAGAAAATGTGTATGAGTGGAGAAGATAGGTAGAAGAGGTGTATAATAGAGAGAGAGAGAGTAGTTGTGCAAGTTTGTCTGGCTACCTCAGTCTTTTTTATCTTTATTAGCTGTAGTTATTATGACTATTTCCTTGTTGCAGCATTCAAGCCTTTGAATTCTTGTAGGCTTCTTGATGGTTGGTTGACTTTACATTTACTAATGTGTCCGCTTCGAATCTTTTGTTATATTTATCCATTTATTGTAAATTTGTTATATTTATCTATGTATTGTCCACTTCGGATATTTTTTTTATATATGTTGTCCACTTCGGATCTTTTAGTTAATATTGTACTTATGTTTATTTTATTTATTCTTCTTACTTCTTATTTAACTGTCCACTTAGGATTATTTATGATCAATTTGTTATCATCATTTACGTGAAATAAATCAGTTTGGTTTTCTTTATCTATCGTTTACTATTGAATTGTCAATGTGAGTTGAAATAGGATTAATCTTCTGGTAGTTTCTCAATAAATCGGTGGATTACTTGTCGAGCTATTATTTGGCTGCTTTTAAAGGCTTGCCTGAACCTTAGGTTCTGCATATCTAAATCAGGTAGTCTAATCGGGTTCAGCACCTCTTCTGGCATATTATCATAGACTTTATGCCAAATGTTCTGTGCTCGTCTATTTAGGGTAACGTTTAATGGCTCAATGTCCGTCGCTTCATGCAGTAATCTAGTAGGAATGTAGTCAAGCAGTGACACGTTGGTAATAAATCTTATTGCCTTATTTTGGATATTTTGAGCTTGCTTAATGACTGTTTTGCTCAGGGTATTAAGGGGTATAGCCGGGTACAAGAGAAGTGGTCTCACCAACAACAGGTAGAGTTTCCTTTTGTTGCTCGCCGAGAGATGTGTAAAGCGATAGAGAGACTGTAGCGTTTTCGCAGCAACGGCGATCTTTTGTAGGTAATGGGTTCTGTACCCATTCGATGTTAGTTCCAACCCTAGAACTCGGCCTTTTCGGACTAGCACGTCCGATGTTTTTCGACGACCAACTGGTATCACTCTGAACTTCTTGACATTTGTTTTTTATCTTATTTCTTCTCTCATAGTTGTTAACATTAACAATTTCCCTCCTTGTCCTGTTAGCGATATCATTAGGACTTTTGTAAACGCTGGTAACGATTTGAGTGATATCATCTGCTAGTTGTACGTACTGGGTAAGGTCTTGAACAGGATGTGGTAAATCCCTAGTATACAACGAATACAGGGTAGGACTGAGGCAACCCCCTTGAGGTACCCCAGCCTCGAGACTAAAGGGTATCCCTTCTGTACCATTTATCTTCATCACTGCTTCTCTTTCCTCCAGGTAGTCGCATAAAATTCTGGTTGTTTCCATCCATGGCTAGTTCACTAAGTTTGCTTTTAAGACCCGGTAGCCATACCTTGTCGAATGCCGAGGCCACGTCGCGAAGTACCACATCGGCATTACCATTCGTCGCTTTTCCAATCGCTATTCTCTCCGTAATTAATGCCAGAGCCGTTTCCGTACCTAATTTCCTCCTGAACCCATGCTGTTGAGAGTTGTATAAGTTATGGGTTTCCAGGAAGGTTCTTAGTCTGGTGTTGAGTAATTTGCCCATAAACTCCAACAAGGAGATGGGCCTATAGCTGCCGATTTCCTTCTTCGGTTTGCCAGGTTTCAAAACAAAGATCATACGGGCTTTTTTGAATTGGTCCGGGAAGTATCCAACATTGAGGCAGGCATTAAATATCTTCAGTAGACTTTCGTTGATGTTATTGGGGGCATACAGCATATGAATTTTAGTGATGCCTGTTATGCCTGGCGCTTTTTGTTTAAAGCTTTTGAGGGCCCACTCGTATTATCCATGCGTGAACGGACTACCTTCATCTTGTGCAACGCGGGATCCGTCCACTAATTGATGTGGAGTGAGGTCGGCACCTAGGTCCTGCAATCAAAGTAGAACATCTTCTTCATACCTCTCATCAAATATCTCATTTTCCTCATCGCTAATGCGAAAGCGGTTTTGCCAATATCGTCTAAATTCTCTCTCAATATCACGGTCTTCAGTATATTCTACGCCGTTGACTCTAATACTGATGTTGTTTCGAGGAGGAGTACCTTTCAGTCTCTTTATTTGACACCAAAACTTTTTGGGATCTCCTTCTGCGTCGATTTTAGCAATGATGTTATCCCACTGGCCTCTCGTCTTCTCTAGTATGAGTTGCCTGATCTCGTTTCTCAATTCGCGCAGCTCTTGTTACCGTTGTGCCGTGTTACCATGCATATCTATGAAGAAGACGACTGCCTCCAGCTGATCCATTTTCTGCTGTATATTTTCGTCCCATCTTGGAGAAGGGAGAATTTTATGCTCCGTCCAGGGGATAGCCAGGCGGTCAGCTTCCAAGATTTTTGAGGTGAGAAAATCGGGTTTCTCGTCGATCTATTCTAAGGTTGCCCCCTCGAGATGCTCGATGTGCACTTGGCGCAGGTGTTCACGGTATAATTCCCAGTTAGCTCTTGCTAGGCATCTTCGTTTGGGAATCTGAACTTGTATTGGAGAAGTGGAGACATGGGTAATCATACTTATATGATCTGACGGTATGAAAGGGCCCGGGAAAGTAACATGGTTAAGAGAAAAGTTACGATTTGTTAGCACAATGTCCGGTGTGGTCGACGATCTTGCTGTATGGAATGTGGAGAAGTTCGGCTCTTCTCTCTGCACAACTCCTCTGTTTATTAAGAGGCTCTGTGAGTTACCAGCTCCATTAAAGGACCTCGTATAGCCGGCCTCCCTGCACCGGGCATTCAGATCTCCGACAAGTATCGTTGAGGCCTCTCTCCTAAACAGCCGCATAAAGTTGGGGATCGGTAAATACGGGCGCCTGGGTGGTTGATACCCGACTGCAACCACCAGGTCATCATATGTCATAGGGATCTTTACCGCCAAATACGATTCCTCTAGGTCCTGTATTTCTTTAAATCTGATGCCTTTCCTGGTTGCAATTGCAGCCCCGTCGTACCTTCCCTTTGAGTGGCTAGCCATTAGAAGTTCATAGTTATAAATCTTTATACGTTCTATTCTATCATCTAATCCATGCTCAGAAATAAGAACGATATCGAGATCAGCGTTTCTGATGATTTCATTGTATACACCGCTTTTGTTCTTCCATCCGTTAACGTTCAGCGAGAAGATCTTAAGGTTCCTGATGAGTTTGGTAGAGATAGCCATGGTTAATTGATATTAGGATGCTTAACTTTAGTCCCTTTTTCTCTGGCTGGTGACCTTACCCTACCAGATCTTTTCTTCCTGTATTGTTCCTGGTTAAGGTTGACGCAGGACTCGGGGCATATTTCTACTTTTCCCTTTCTGAAGGCGTCCAGGAGCGATTCTTCAGTAACGTCGGCATCATAGTCCCATTTATATTTGCCTTTAGTGACTCCTTCTATGAGCTCATTGACATTAGCTTTCTTTGGAATGGGAGCAGATGGGGAGCCGTAGATTTTCATGCACAGATCTGGGGTCGTCCGATAAATTGGTGCACCGGAGGCAGATGTCGAAGCCACTGGTACAACCTCCTCATTTTCTGGCAGAGTCCCCTTCAGTTGGTCTCTGATTTGCATCTGGGAGTTCTCTCTTACGGCACGTTCTTTCTTGCGCAAGCGGGGATCGCAAGAAGCAGACCGGGGTCTTATCTCTGGTTGCCTTAGATTTGATAATTTGGCTTGAAATAGTTCTCCTGACGGTGGGTTATCCGGGAACCACATTGGCTTTAGTCCATTCTGCACCAGCATCTTATTCAATTCAGTTGCATAACTGACAGGGTTCGTTATGTTCACGAAATGCGCGTGTAATATGCAGATAATAAGGTCTGGTCTCATGTTTTGGTCTAACTGAATCGTGGTTTTCTGCTCGGAGACTTTCGTCGCCTGTGCATATGAAGTAGTCCTTCTCTGGTTCCTCTCCTCAATCATGATTTTCTTCTTGTCCGTTATCAAGGCCTTCTTTATTGGGCAAGCCATTGATAGTGTACGATGTGAATTGCCACAATTGATACATTTCTTATTGGAGCTAGTACACTCTCTCTACGTGTGGCCAGATTCTGAGCACTCAGAACAGATCCTGACTGTAGCCTGACAGTCCTTAGTGGCATGCTTTCGAGGGCATAGCAGGAGAAACATCTGCACCGGCACGAAAACCTCTCGCTCAATGCAGCCGGCGGAGATTTTTGTATTAAAAAGGACCAGTCCATTTTCCGCCGCCTTCGTTGCCATATCAGTGGTTTGAAAAACTAATTTGAACACATGGGAGTGCTCTTCTCCTTCGCGGTTCTTGAATTTTATAGCGTCGTCGATCTTTGCCCAACTTTGTTTTGCCTCCACTTCTTGTTTTATCTCTTCAGCCGAGTGAGTACCTAAGTAAGGGTCGATACGTCTGCAAACAATCGATCTCTTGGCTGATACATGTGGGAGAACTCGTGGTGTGAGGCCGATTTCTTCTAATTTCTCCCTTGAATTTGCACTCAGAAGATTGTCTAGGTCTTGATTCGTGTCGCAAAAGGCCAAGTAACCATAATATTGGTCCTTGAGTCGGCAGAGATCAATCCCAAGCGATGAGAAGACAGTTTCAAAGACCTTCTCGCGCGAAGGCTCCTGGCAGCGCTCTTTGACATGGAGCGGGACTCTCTTCTCGTCGTTAGGGTCGTCCATGACGGCCCCAACAGCAGGAGCTACTTTAACCTACCAGGCCCTTATCGCAGGGGCGAGTACCTAAATAGACTTTGGTTCCCCCTTTCTGCCCCACCTAACTAATATGTCTATCAGGGTCCTCCTATCTGTCCTGACCACTCCGCCCCAGAATGGGGCCCCCTTCTTCGCGCCCCCTGCAGGGCTTCCTTCCGGGGTTCGGACACGTCAGAGGCAGACGGCTTCTACAGACCTTAGCGGCAGAAAGGTTATCAGAACCAAAGTTGTGCTGGTGTTAAGGAAACAGACAAGATGCAGGCGAGAAACTCCAGTTATACCAAAATCCCTCGTCGGCCGGGTTTACGCCCTCGTGGGTGTGCACGCGCGCGCGAATGTCCTTCGTAAAACCAGACGGTTTCTGTTAACCTCAAGCGGGCTTTCTTCAACAAGCCGTAGAAATTTTTCACCTACTGGAGCAGCTGAGAATTCCGAGAATTGTAGAAGTCGGACTTTGCTTGTAAGAGGTAAAGTCTTCTTGGAGCGCAGTCTGTGAATCTAGATATAAAAATCTCCCCGTTATATACGTTTTTGTAACATATAGTTTTCCCTTTAAAATTTTCCTGTGCCATGATTGGCCAATTTGTGTACGCTTATCGATAGAGAGAAAATGAATATATACTGTACCATATTGTCAAAATTATAAGAGACTGCGCTTCACTCTGAACAGAGTTTCTCCAGCCAGATTTGAAGAATTTAGAAGTCCTTTTGCAAAAGGTTCGGCTACAAGAATTGCTAAGGTGAAATTTATCCTTTACGCGTCAAGACCCCTGTTTGTCACTACTCGCTGGTAGTGTCGCGGGCGTAAACGCGCACCCGTTAAGCGTCGACGCTTCCCGTTCTGAAGCTTCTTCCTACACATCAGCACACTTCGTTTCCTCATAACTTGTCTGATGGTTGAGGCCTGTAGAGACCACCGGTTTCTGTCGTGTCTGAACCCCGGAAGGAAGCCCTACAGGGGGCGCGAAGAAGGGGGCCCCAGTAGGGGGTAGAGTGGACAGGACCGGCAGGTGGGCCCTGCTAGACATTTTAGCGTAGGTAGGGCAGACAAGGTGGAACGAGTTTGTTGGTTAGGCAAACACCCTAAGTAGACCGGCGGGTCATTGGAGACGACACCCCCTAAGCGGGCCGTCATGGACGACCCCAGGGAAGAGAAGAGGATCCCGCTCTGGGTCATAGAGCGGAACGCTAAGCCAACCAGGGAGACCGTCTTCTAGACGATCTTCTCTGACATCAAGGTTGCATTGTGCAGACTCGTCGACCAATCGTATGGCTACATGGCCATATGCGACAGCAATCTCGATGTTGACAAGTTGCTGAGTGTAGAATCCCGCGCGAAACTGCAAAGCATCGGCCTGTCCCCCAAGGTTCCGCCCCATGTGTCGGCACAGAGATCAATCATCTGCCGCCGCCTCGATCCCTGGGTCGGGACACACAGTGCCGAGGAGATCAAGAGTGAGATTGAGGAGAAACAGTCCTGGGCCAAGGTTGACGAGGTTTACAAATTCAGGAACCGCGACGGTGGGGAGTACTCCCACCTGTTTAAAGTTACCTTTCAAACAATGGAGATGGAAGCCAAGGCTTCGGAATTGGGGCTGATTCTATTCTGCACCAAAATTGCGACGTCGTGTATTGAGAGAGAAACCTTTGTCTCCGTGCAGGTTTGCTTCTCTTGCTACGCTCTCGAACAACATACGACAAAGGAATGTACGTTCCAGGGCAAGGTGTGCTCTGAGTGCGCCGGAAATGGACACACCTGGAAAGAATGCACCAACGGGGGAACGAAGAAATGCCTCAACTGCCTAGGCCCCCACCGAACACTGTCCATGTCGTGCCCCCCCAAAAAATCACTGGTCGCCGACAAGAAAAGAAACCTTCAAGACGAAAAGAGCCGAAAGGCAAGCACCACATATGCCCAGGAGACACAAAACCAGGACAAGGGAAAAACCCTACTACAGTTGGACCCAAACATGAATCTTGATTTGGTAATGTGCGTGATTCACGCACATTTCGTAAATATCGCGAAACCAGGAAGCTACGCAACGGAATTAAACAAGATGCTGACTCAGAACGGGATGAAACCCATGTGGTTCCCCGATAATCCCCCCTCGAATGAACTTTATCAAACGCAAACGGGTAGCAAGCCCAGTACCGCAACTAGAACCCGCTCGAAGTCTAGGGATCCTTGTCTGACCAGACGGGCTGATAATGCGACAACCGAGGAGATGGTGACCGACCTGCCGCCCCAGAAGACGGACGCCCAAAAGGGGGCAATCCCCCGCCCCAAACCTACCAGAGATGACCAGACCACCCCACCCCCGAGAAGAACCACGGATGTTAATATGAAAATCTTTGCCTCACCTTCGTCACCGTTCCCAAGGTCGGCTAAGGTTAAGGATATTGGGGAGGGCGTTTTAAGAGGCAAGTTCAAGTACGAGTACGACAGCGAGGAAACGGAGGAAGAATTACTATCGGCCCTCAAAGCGGGTAGCATTGTGGTTTGTCCAGAATCATGCTACAACCTGTCTCATGACCAGTTTAAGAAAAAAATATCAGGAAGGGTGAGATCACCGGCTCGCGCAGATCAAGCAAAGGTCCAGAAAGTTCAGTCTGAGTAACATGGATCATAACATCAAATTCATAAACAAAATTAAGATCTTCTCACTAAATTCAATGGATGGGAAACCAAAAAGCTCGTGTATAACAACATCATACGCGAAGTGGATCCCGACATTGTACTCATCTCGGAGCATGGCATCAGTTCGGACGCGAATCCCATAAAAATATACAACTACGATGTCATAACAGCCAATCACTCCAACACAAGATTCGATGGCGTCGCGATAGCAATTTGCTACGGCATCAAATTCAAAGAAAAAGCAGATTTGGAAGAGTCGTACCTAGCCATCAAAATCAAGACCACCTTCGACGACGTTGTCATCACGGTGGGCTACCAGCCCCCAAGACGCCAGTACCTCCCCGTCCCCAACTTTATCAGGCTCTTCAGAAGAAACACCTCGACTATCCTAATAGGCGATCTCAATGCCCGGTGCAGAGATGCTGGCTACACCACTGGCTTCAATGGATCGGGCGCAACTCTGAGCATGCTCATCGACCGGGACCTAGTACGCAGGATCGGCCCGGACTTTCCAACGTACTTGACGAGAAGATCTTCGACGACTCTGGATATCGTCCTAGTAAACCCCAACTTTATACTGAACCATTCAACAGTACATGGCCCATACACCCCGTCGGACCATATCAGCATGGTCACTACCATCTCCACGTCCCCTATACAGGTGGAGGTCCCATCTCGAAAGTGCATGCCAAAAGCGGACTGGGAGGAATACCGAAGACTCCTGCAGGACTACCAGCTAGACAATCTGGACGGGTCGTCACTGGAGGCCGTCAATAATCCTCTGGACGTAATCATGTCAAGGCTAGTGGAAGCGGACAGAGCAACCATCCCTAGAGTCGGATACAAGACTCTTCCAGCGCCACGCTGGAATGACAGGATAAGACAAAGAAAGGACAGGCTGGACGAGCTGGTGGGCTTAATAGGACGAACTGGACTCACGGCGGATCGCTACTGGGAGCTCCGGAACCTCCGTCTGGAGCTTAAATTGCTCATAACGGAACAGTCAAGTACGACCTGGGACAGGCTGGGGGATCGGATTGATGAGGAAGGAGATCCCAGGAAATTCTGGAACCAACTCTAGAAGCTGAGCGGCTCTATCCCCCCCAAAGCCAACATTAGTATCAGGGTCGATGGGGAGAAGATCTCGGACGACCTGGAGATCGAGCGCCACTTGCGAGACCACTGGCAAAATAGGTTCTCGATCACGGGGGAAGAAAATCTCGATTTCAATCAGGATTACGAAAATGAGGTCCTGGCTGACCTGGAGGCTCGCGGGCCGGTCTTGCCCCTCTTCGGTTTCGTCGATACCACCAGACAAACGAAGGGGGAAGGTAGACCGTTTACCCCACGACGAATTCGCGGCTGCTCTCAAGAGCTTCAAGCAGAAGGCCCCGGGCATCTCGGGCATCACCAGGGCTCACCTGATCAATGCACCCATGAACATCAGAATAGCGGTCCTGAGCCTGTTTAACGCTTGCCTAAACGCTGGCTATTTCCCCGATAGACTCAAAAGGGCAAAGATGATTTTCCTATTGAGGCCGGGAAAGCCCAAAGGGGAGATTAAGAGCTATAGACCTATCTCGCTCCTGGAGTTCTTGGGAAAGCTCCTCGAGAAACTGATGAACGACAGGCTACGAGACTTCCTGGAGGAAAATGAGGGATACAATGCACAGCAGCACGGTTTCCGGAGGCACCTGGGAACCGAAACGGCCATAGCCCTGCTGACGGAAAACATCGCCGTCGCCAAGGCCGAAAACAGGAGGGTCGATTTGGTGCTCAGGGACGTATCATTTGCCTTCGACAAAGTGTGGGTCCCCGGACTTAAAAAGAAGCTCTGCGACGTGAACATGACCACCAATGTTACCAGACTTCTTTGCGACTACCTTGAGGACCGCGAGGCGACCATTAGTATCAACAACACTGTTGGTCAGCCATTCCCTATGGAAACCAGGGTGCCTCAAGGTGGGTGCCTAAGTCCGACCCTGTACACGATTTATACCGGCGATCTCCCCCAACCTACCCAGGACTATGCGAAATACATTCAGTTAGCGGATGACATATCGGAATTAGTTACTAGCGACTATCTCAACCCGATCGACATTGCAAACAGGACGGCCGGGGAAATAGGCCACCTTAATGACTACGAGGCATGCAACAAGATACGCACCAATGTGAAGAAGTTCAAGGTTCTTCTGATTGGGCGTAGAAAGACGGCCGAAATCCTGGTCCAGGACGAATTCTACCCGTACTCACGCGAAGCCCGCGTTCTCGGGTTGACGGTGACGTCATCTGGATACGGTGCTCACGTGAACTCGAAAATCGCGCAAGCTCGCCTTCGCTTACGACAGTTATATAGATTCAAGAGGCTCTCCCTCCGAAACAAGAGAAAGCTGTACCTGGCCTTAGTGCGACCCATCTTGCTATATCCCGCTATCCCGCTGCCCCTGGAGAGTGCTACCCAGATAAGGAAGATGCAAGCGGTACAGAATCAAGCGCTCCGCTTCATCCTCGGAGTATCGATAATGGACTTTATACCCTCGACAAGACTCCACGTCCTCGCGGAAGTGGAACCCCTGAATGTGACCCTACACGATAGAGCCGAATCAACTTGGACTAGAATCGATGAATGGACAAATGAAGAAATACGACAACCGTGTGCGACCCTACAAGCGCGGATTTGGAAGCAGCCGCTTGCGAACGCAGGAGGACGTTTTACCAATATTTAGATGAAGAAAATCTACCGGAAAAACAACCATAAGCTAGCAAATAAGGACAATGGGAACTATAGTTCACATGTTTTATAAAAAAAATAAATAAATAAAAATAAAAATAAATAAATAAATAAATAAAAAGATCCGTAGTGGACATAAACCAAAAGTGAGGTAATGAAGATTTAACAAGTAATAAAGTAAATTCACAAATCAATAAAACACAAAATAAGTCAATACAAAAGATCCGAAGTGGACAAACCGAAATAGAAAACATGTGCAGTTAATAAGTTACGAGTGAAACTCTAAGCTACACGCTTCAAGCAGTACGAACACAAAGGCTTGAACGCTACTTTAAAATCATCAGAAAAGCCTACGTATAATGAAGACTACGTGAGGACGATGCCAGGAAAGCTGGCACACATTCATTCAACTATCACACTTTTTCTCTCTATAACCTCTCCTACTATCCTACACCCATTTTCCCCATCTTTTACCATCAATGTTCAATGTTCAATTATAAGACGGATCGGAATTCTTGGCAGAAGTACTTCGCAGCACGCATCTCCGGGCTTGATAAAGGAGGAAAGGTTTTGGTAATTTTTGCCCACGCATCCGAAAATCTGAGTTCTAATTTTAGAACCAGATTTAAAAAAAAATAATATACTGTAGGTGTCTCACTCATCTTCATCATCACTCACTACTAATCCATCTTCCTTTTACAGCGGCCCCACTTAAGCAGATGACTGCTTAAGTCCCCGGCCCACCCTCCTGCGTAAACCGCCGTCAGATGTGAAGTGAGATTGCCATTCATGTTTCGTCCCAACTATGTCAGGCAGTTGCTTGGCCATAATTGGGGGCATTGGAGGAAGCTGGTTTGAGGATTAGCCCACAATAGAGAACAATGTCAGAAACATTCCGGACAAGGAACGGACCGCAACCTTCGGTGCCAATTACGGCGAAGGCCCCTTCCAGGACCATAGAGGGACATACAACCATCTCTATGGTATGTTGGGGAGCGGTCGCGATTCAAAACCCTCGGGGGGGGCGGCGTTGTCAATAAGTCCGCCATACAATCACACCACTGAGAGGATCCCACCCGGATCCATCCCATCCATCATCATCTTCCATTTAAAAGGCAATTCTCATTTTCATCCAGGCGGCCGGCGAACGTGGGGAGGGGGGGGGGGCTCTCTTCTCCATCAAGGAAAACCAAAACGTAAATATAACCATACATTCAATACACATACATACATAAACACGAAACACCATAAACACGAGAAGAAACAGTAAAACAAAGAAGATCTGCACCCCCCCCCCCGGACGGAGGGGCTGCAGAAGTACAAAAATGGCGGCCCACCCAGCCACAAGAGTCCCGTTAAGGGTTATAGGTGGGCACTCCAAACCGGACCGTAGCACGGTGTTTGCCACGGTCTTTGGGAAGCTGAGCGTGGGCATCCCGAGGCTGATCGACACCCCAGTTGGCTATTCAGCAGTCTGCGAGAAAGAGGCAGACATGGAAACACTCACGACGGAAGAAGGACAAAAGATCCTAAACGAGATAGGCCTCCAACCTAGCACCCCCCCCCCCCTCGGATCCAGGCTTATCGCAGTGTGGTGTGCAGGCAACTAGATATATGAATCGGGCAGCACACCAAGGATGAGATAAAAGAGGAGATAAACAAGAACCAACCGTGGGCTAACGTGGTGGAAGTGATAAAGTTCCGCAATAAGCGGGACAACATCGAATACCAGCACGTATTCAAAATCATTTTTAGTGACACAAAGATGGCACAAACAGCTAAAGAAAGTGGGTTTCTACTCTTCAACGCCAGGGTCTCTGCAGACCAGATTGAGAGAGAAGAATTCACCCCAGTTCTGATTTGCTTCAAGTGCTACAAAATGGAGCAGCATACAACTAAGGATTGCAAAGATCAAGCTGTCACCTGCTCCAAATGCAGCGGGAAAGGCCACGGTTGGCGTGAATGCAAGGCCACTACTAAGAGATGTCCAAACTGTGGACTTAGCCACGGGGCAATGGCCATGTCCTGCCCCCCAAAGAAGGAGATAATAAGAAAAAAAGAACAGAAGTAACCACGAGAAGCTCCAACTCCTATGCTCAAGCAGCAGCAAGGACTACTCCACTCATGGCCACGGGTAAGCAGCCGTCGAAGACTTATCTCAAACTTGAGAATGAGAATTCCACGAAGATACTCACGTGCATTCTATTCGCGCACGTGAATAATCTTACGAACCCGGGAACGTTCGCGAAGACCCTCAATCTCATGCTGAAGAAGAATGGCATGGCTGAAGTGTGGTTTCCGGACGATCCACCATCGGGTGACGTTCTGCAGCTCCAATTCTAGGCAAAGGAGGCAACCGAGGCACCGGCGACTCCATTTCCCCAAGAAAATGAATCTAACATACCGGCAAAGGAGGCAAAAACCCCGACTGCAAAAGCCAACCCCACCAGGACTGACCCGAGGCTAGAGGCACAGAAGCGCTGAGAGAAGAGGGAGAGAAAGGCCGCCAGGAAAATAAAGGAAGCTAAAGGCAACCTGACGAGCTAATCGTCTTCGGAGTCTGACGCTGAGGAGGTCGAGGACAGGGCGACCAAAAGCCCCATAAGCTCGAGAAGCAGGTCAAAAACCTTGAAGCGTACTTACAAGTACGACGGAGAGGAGATTGACCTCAAGATAATCTCGAGCGAGGTGAACCCATACATACAGAAGCTCTTCCCCAAGGAGATATTTCAGGGTATTCACCACAAGACCTATAAATGGACCTACTCAGCAACGGATAAAGAGACAGACGTCGAAGAGGCAATGCTGGAGGGCGCCGTTAAATTACACAAAGACTCCTGCATCACCCTAAGTGATGCAGAATTCAAGAAAGTACGAAACGACAAAACACACTACACATAAAACACAACATACTCCAGAACACAACTACAAGAAAACATGGAGAACAAAAACAACGCTCTAAAAATACTCACACTGAATGTGAATGGATGGAAGGGAAAATCTATTCTTTACGGGAACATCTTCCGGAAAGAATACTTAGACATCATTCTGATATCAGAACACGGAATCAACACAAACACTGACACTATAAAAATACATAACTACACAGTCAAACAGAAAAACCACTCACAAACAAGATTCGATGGCTGCGCCATCGCTATCAAGAAGACCCTAAAATTCAGAACACTTCCGGACTTAGATGAATCATTCGTGGCTGTCGAAATCCCAACGCTGGTTGGAGGTCTAACGGTGGCGGCAGCCTACCAGCCGCCCAGAAGACAATACCTGCTGATTAACAACTTTTATACCCTCTTCGGACACAAAAGGCTAGCATTGTTGGACGGAGATCTAAACGCCTGTTGCCGTGCTTCCGGCTACAGGCGAGTCGATCCAAGGGGACGAAACCTGAAGCTACTACTTGATAGAAAAAAGCTCCAGAGAGTTGGACCAGACTTTCCAACTTTCCTGACACGGTGTACGGCGACAAAACCGGACATCGTGTTGGCAAGTCCAGAATTTCCCTTCGATATAGCCAATGCCCCAGGACCTGTGGTCCCGAGCGATCATATCCCGATTATCACCACCCTTTCGCTTGCGCCTATGCTCAAGCCCGTTGCACTTAGGAAAAGTTACGCGAAAGCTAACTGGGATTTGTACCGAGAAATGCTCAGCCCCCTACCAACCAGCTGACCTGGGCGACGCTAATCTCGAGGAAATTGATGAAGAGATCGATAAGATCACTAATCTCCTCACTCAAGCCGACGAAAGATACGTATCCAGAATCTCGTACAAAATGCTCCCGCAACCTAGGTGGACGGATGAAATGAGGAATATCTCCAGGGAACACAGGGCCATTTATGAGGGAGTCAGGAGGAAAGGCCCCAAAAAGGAAAGGGCAGCCCGAATGAGACAGCTAAGCGAGGAAACGAATAACATAATCCTCGAAAAGCAGAAAGAAATCTGGGACGATATCATAGGCAAACTAGACCGGGAGACTAATCCTGTAAGTTTTTGGAACAGCGTCCGAAGACTTAGGGGATTGCCTCCCAGGCTAGGAATAAAGATCAAGGGTGGCTATATCATCATAGAAGATCCGGACACTCTCGAAGAGAGATTCAGAAGACATTGATAACAGGTCTTTGCAATCTCACCTGAGGAAAACGACGATTTCGACCAGGACTTCGAATACTGACTGCTTGACGACCTCGGAACGATGTTGCATAGGACCCACCCACAACCTCAAGTTTCTAGAGAGAGAGAGAGATGGTTGACCACGGGCGCCCGATCACATTTGAAGAGAGTTTGAACATCATTAAGTCCTTCAAGCAAAGGGCCCCCGGCTGGTCCGGACTAACCAAAAATAACTTGGTAAATGCCCCACAGCAAATTATTCAGGGCATGGTGAACACCATGAATGCATCTCTAAATACAGGCTACTTCCCCGAAGGGTATAAGGTAGCAAAAATCATCTTTATCCCGAAGGGGTAAAAGCCCCCAGACCAAGTGGCCGACTATCGCCCAATCTCTCTCCTAGAATTCTTTGGCAAGATCTTTGAAAAAAAATATAGCCAACAGGCTAAAAAAATCAACCTGACGAGTTAGGAGCGCATAACCTCCAACAACATGGGTTAAGACCTAAAAGGGGCACGGAAACGGCCCTGGCGCTCCTAACCGAAAAGATCGCTCACTGCCGAGCAAAGGGTCAATATGTAGACATCGTTATGAGGGACGTGCAGAAGGCCTTCGACAAGGTTTGGCTGAGCGGACTACAGTACAAAATACGGGTCTCCAGCTAAACCCGGTCCTGGAAAGGATCTTTTGTGACTTCATCATGGACAGAAGGGCGGGTATCATGATAGAAGAGCACAAAAGACCCGAATTCGAACTCAAAGCGGGCGTTCCCCAGGGAAGCTGCCTGAGTCCCTTGCTTTACCTGGTCTTCACCATAGACCTCCCTACTCCTATACACCGGGACACGATGTATCTGCAATATGCAGATGACGTCACACAGATCGTCCCGAGTAGGGTCAGGAAAGCGAGGGATCAGGCAATCAACACAATTGCAGAGATCTGTAACATCAACCAATACGAGAAAAAATGGAAGATCTGGACAAACGGGGAGAAATTCAAAATTCTCCCGTTAAGCCGAGAGTCAACGTGGCCCATCATAATAGATTGGAGGAGATACAGCTACTCCGCCGAAGGCACCATCCTGGGCCTAAAGATCTCCGACCGCGGATACTCGAGTCACTACAAGGAGAGGCAGATTATGGCGAGGAGAGAGATCCCAGAGCTTTATAGGTTCCGTGATCTTAGCTCGGCGAACATCAAGCTCATCTACCCTGCAGTAGTGACTCAAGCGGCCAACAAGACCACCATGAAGAGGCTCCAGCGAGTGCAGAACTCCTCATCCCTCTGCATCAACAAGACCAGAAGAAGGGAGCAAATTCGGCAGAGGGTACTGCACCATAGACAACGTCTGGAGCCTATTAATATCGCTACCCAAAAACTGGCCAAAAAGGTCTGGTATATAATGGCCAATGACATCATCCCAGAAGTGAGAAGAACTGGCGCAAGATCAAACTCCCTGCCAGATTGCGCGGGAAGGTCGCCCGAAATCAACGCTTCTCAAGCACAAAACACTGCTTGAGGAAAACATAGAACACATATACACATAAACACAAAACCACAGAACACAAAATTATAAGACAGACACCAATCCTACGAGAAAACAATTAAAACAACGAAAACAGAACACAAACGTGAAGTACAATTCTAACATCGAGCACTAACAAAGGCTCGAATGCTCGAAATCGCGAATACATTCTGTATACAACACTATAAAGACAAACAATAAGAAGAACACTAAATAGATACCATTGCAAAGACACACAACATACAACAACAAACGAGAAGGAAACACTAGTTACACCAAAAACAAAAACGCCTGCGATGCCCCTAAAACAAGGGCAACCCTACCTCCATTTTCACCATCTTTTTTATCTACTACTATCCAATTTCAAAGAGTGATTATACCATCAAAATTATAAGACCGCGAGAATTCTCGGTAAAATACAGCTCCGACAGCATCTCAGGTCCGGCAAAGTAGGGAAAGTTTTGGGAAAAGATTTCCCAAATGCCTCCGAAAACTCCCCAAAAGAGATTTAATACTCATTTTTCATCACCACTCACCATCATACTAACTTCATCTTTCTTTCTAGTGGCACCACTTAAGCAGATGACTGCCTAAGTCCCCGGCCCCGCCCCCCTGCGTGAATGGCCGTCAGATGTGAGGGGGATTTGCCATTCATGTTTCGTCCCAACTATGCCTAGCAGTTGCATTGGCATAATTGGGGGCATTGGAGGAAGCTGGTTTGAGGATTAGCCCACAGTAGAGAACAATGTCAGAAATATTCCGGAGAAGGGACGGACTGCAACCTTCGGTGCCCATTATGGCGAAGGCCCCTTCCAGGACCATAGAGGGACATACAACCGTCTCTATGATATGTTGGGGAGCGGTCGCGATTCAAAACCCTCGGGGGGGCGGCGTTGTCAATAAGTCCGCCATACAATCACACCCCCAAGAGGATCCCACCCGGACTCATCTCATCCATCTTTCATCATCCACCCAAAGGCAAATCCCTTTTTACATCCAGGCGGTGTTTTTTACGAGGGGGGGCCCCTCTTCTTCCAAAAAGAAAAAACCGAACATTTTTTAGGATAAATAACCACAATTCCCCCATAAATTAAAACACATAATAGAGTGTCCCGAAGAAAGAAAAAGTTCATCGACTGAAAGAAAAGTGTGCCCCCTCTTCAAGGGGACCCGACCCGGAATAATGACGGTACAGGATGCACCAAGGGTCCCGCTTAGGTGTATTAGCGGACAAGCGAAACCGGACAAGGGTACTGTCTATAAGACCCTGTTCTGTAAGCTCAGCGTGGGCGTGCTCAGGTTGATCGACACTGCAGTCGATTATGTCGGTGTGTGCAAAAAAGAAAAAGATATTGAGACGCTCACAAAAGAACAAGGGGTAAGGCATCTAATGGAGATAAACCTCCAACCAACCACGACTCCCCAAATACAGGCGCACAGGAGCGTCGTGTGCAGAAGGCTGGACCCATGGGTCGGCCAGCACACAAAGGACGAAATCAAGGAGGAAGTAGAGAAGAACCAGAAGGGGGCAAAAGTAGCCGAGGTCATAAAGTTCCGTAATAAAAGGGACAACTCGGAGTACTCCCACGTCTTCAAGGTTGTCTTCACAGACACGGAGATGGCGTCGAAGGTGAAAGAAAGAGGTTTACTTCTCTTCAACGCCAAAATCAGTGGGGAGCAGATCAAACGCGAGGAGTACATCCCCGTGCAGATCTGGTTTAATTGCTATCGCCTGGAGCATCACACGACCAAAGAGTGCAAGGAGCAGGAGGCAACCTGTTTCAGGTGCATTTAAAAAGGACACGGCTGGCGCGAATGCCAGGCCAAGGAGGAAAAGTGTCCAAACTGTGTGCCAAAGGCATGGGGCAATGACGATCTCATGCCCGAGGAAGAAGGATATTATCCGGAAAAAGACTGAAGCAAAGAGGGCGGAAGGTATTAGGAGGGCAAACACCTTCTATGCCTAAGCGGAAAAAAACACTCCCTCAGCAAACACCTTGAACAGCCAGGCCCCAAGAACCTACGTTAAGGTAGATAAGGACGACAAAGACGTCATGAAAATACTTACGTGCATCCTCTATGCGCACGTAAGAAATCTGCCCAGCTCAGGCTGCTTCGCCAGAGAGGTCAGCAATATGTTGAAAAACAATGGCCTCGCAGAAATGTCGTTCCCGGAGAACGCCCCTTCAGGGGATGTCCTACAAGTGCAGATCGGAACACAAAAAGAGGCGCCCGCGACCCCCTTCCCACGGAAGACCGATAAGAGAGAGGGTAGCACCAAATAAATGGAAAAGAAACTCACCCCACAGAGGTCCTTTAACAAGGACCCAAGACTAGCGGCGATGAAGAAGAGGGAAGAGAGTGCTAAGAGAGCAGCCAGAAGTCTCAAACAGGCGGAAGGAAATCTCCTAAGCTCGGCCTCGTCATCCGAGGACGAACAGGAGATCTCTCAACCCATTAAGAAGAGGAGCAGAAGTAGGAATCTGAAGAAAGTAAGGGAATTTGATGGAGAAGAACTCAACATCAAATTCTTCAGAACGGAAGAAACTTCCTTTCCGAAAAGCCCCAAGGTGGGGGAAATCATTGAAGGAGTGAAGACGGGACTACTGAAATAGTCCTATGATTTCCCAGACCATGAAGCGCTGGTAGTAGCGGCACTCTTGGAGGCCAGGATCAAAATATACAGGGACTTCTGCCTCGCCGTAAGCGAAGCAGAGTTCAAAAGAATTCAGAACAGGAGAAACACACACAGCGAAAACCACTAATCGGACAAACCAACACACACATACACAACAGAACATATACATGGAGAACACCAACAACACACTAAAGATTTTAACAACTAACGTCAACGGATGGATAGGGAAACACATTCCTTACGGAAACATTTTTCGTAAAGTTGATCCCGACCTAATCATCATCACAGAACATGGTGTTAACACAAACATGAACAGCATAAAAATACCCAATTACACAATCATCAGCAAAAACCAAAAACCATACACAAGAACGGTTCAATGGCGCTGCCATCGCGATTCGGAACAACCTAACATACAAAACACTTCCAGGTCTAGATGAATCATTCGTGGCAGTAGCAATACCTATCCTAGTTGGAGACCTGACCGTAGCGGCGGCCTATCAGCCACCGCGACGAGATTACCTGCCGATCCCTAACTTTTGCAACCTCTTCGGGCGTGGGAAATTGACATTGCTTGGCGGTGATCTTAATGCCAGATGCCGTGCATCAGGCTACGGAAGCACCGATCAAAGGAGAAGAAACCTGGAGATGCTACTCGTAAGAGACAGACTCCAGAGGGCCGGGCCAGATTTCCGACCTTCCTAACACAACGTTCGGCAACAAAGCCGGACATTTTGTTGACATCCAAAAACCTTCCCTTCAACATTGTCAATGAGCCCGAACCAGTGGTTCCGAGCGATCACATCCCGATTCTCACTACCATCTCGCTAGCGCCAATACTCAAGCCCGTTACACTTAGGAAAAGTTACGCGAAAGCTGACTGGGAGCTATATAGAGAGATACTCAGTACATACCAACCAACTGATCTGTGAGACGCTAATCTCGAAGAAATTGATGAGGAGATCAACAAGATCAGCGATCTCCTCATTCAAGCCGACGAGAGATGTGTTCCCAGAATCTCCTATAAAATGCTCCCACAACCTGAGTGGACGGACGAGATGAGAGAAATGGCCGAGAACATAGAGCAATCAAATATGAGATCGGCAGGACAGGTACCAATAGGGAAAGGATGGCCAGAATAAGGCATCTAGGCATGAAAATGAAAGACATCATAATAGAAAAACAAAGAACGATATGGAATGACATCATTGGGAGACTGGACAGGGGGAGTGATCTCGTAAAATTCTGGAATAACATCCGGAGAATTAAGGGATTACCTCCCAGACCCAGAAACTAAATTAAGAAAAGAGACGACATCATAGAGGACCCAGAGTCTCTCGAAAGAAGATTTAGATCGCACTGGCAAACGATTTTCACTATATCACCGGAGGAGAATGACGACTTCGACCAACACTTCGAAGACCAACTGCTCGACGACCTCGGCACAATGATACATAGAACCTACCCCCATCCGCAAGTATCACAGGAAAGACTGATGGCTGGCCATGGATGCTCGATAACTGTAGAAGAGACCTTGAACACCATAAGGTCCTTCAATCAGAGGGCTCCAGGCTGGTCTGTGATTACGAAGAACAACCTCGTAAATGCCCAAGGCAAATTATTCAGGGTTTGGCGAACACAATGAACGCTACCCTGAATACAGGCTACTTCTCTGACGGATACAAGATGGTCAAAATCATCTTTTTTCCGAAGGAAAACAAGCCCCCAGACCAGGTGGCAAGCTATCGCCCGATCTCTCTTCTTGAGATGCAGGGTAAATTCTTTTAAAAGATTTTAGCAAATAGGCTACAAGCTCAACTGAGCAGGTTAGGAGCGCACAACCCACAACAACACGGGTTCCACAAAAAAGGGGCACAGACACCGCCCTGGCGCTCCTAACTGAGAAAGTAGCATACACCCAAGCGAACAGGTTCTATGTAGACATTGTGTTGAGGGACGTTTAAAAGGCCATCGATAAAGTCTGGCTAGAAGGACTTCAATACAAGATCCTGAACCTCCAGTTAGACCCAATCCTGGAAAGGATCCTCTGTAACTTCATCATGGACAGAAGGGCGTGTCTCATGATTGAAGGGCACAGAGGCCCCGAATTCGAATTAAAGTCGGGCGTCCCTCAGGGAAGTTGCCTGAGTCCTCTGCTTTACTTGGTCTTCACCGTCGACCTCCCAACTCCGGTGCACAGGGACACGATGTATCTGCAATACGCAGATGACGTCACACAAATTGTCCCGTGCCCGGAGAGGAAAGCAAGGGCGCAGGCGGCTTGCACTATAGCGGAAATCAACAACATCAGCCGATCCAAGAGACGATGGAAAATCAGGACCAACAGGCACAAGTTCAAAATTGTCCCGTTGAACCGCGAGTTGACATGGCCCATCATCATAGATGGGAGGAGGTACGGCTACTCCGGTGAAGACACCGTCCTGGGCCTCAAAATCACCGACCATGGATACTCGAGACACCACACGGAGAGGCGGAACCTAGCGAAGAGAGAAATCTCCAAGCTCTACAGGTTTAAAGATCTAAGCTCGGCTAACATCAGGAAATTATATATGATGTATGTCCGGGCTATGCTGATCTACTCCGCAGTGGTGTCCCAAGCGGCTAATAAAACCTCGATGTAAAGGCTTGAACGTATCCAGAACACTGCCTCTCTGCTTATCAACAAAGTAAGAAGGCGTGACCGAATCAGGTAAAGCGTCCTGCATCGGAGGAAATGCTTGGAGCCCATCAATGTTGTCACCCAGAAACTGGGCAAGAAGATCTGGTCCACTCTAACAGACGATGTCATTCCAGAACTCCAGGGAGCAGGCGGCAGGTTGAATATACCTGCGTGGCTACGGGCGAAAGCCTCACGCAGAAGCCGGTTCCCGAGCACAAAACTCTGTTCACGAAATAATATCACTCCAATATACACATAAAAAGCGTCACAACACTAAAATAGCATTGTCGGCAAGAAAAGCTATAAAAGGCTTGAATGCTACAAATAACAATACTACACTAAAAGTCAAAAGACAGAGAAGAAGAAACAAAATACAATAAGAAGAAAATTACAAACACACGAAGATACAAATAATAGTCATTAAAAAACACAAAATAACAACACAAATAAAGGAAAAATGAAATAGTATAAAAATAAAGTGATGCCCTCCCTACTAGGGCAAAATCACCCCCCCCATCTTTAATTTTTTTTTCACCCACTATATCTTCCACTATACCATCTCTCTTCGAAAAACTAAGTACATCATCATCAAAATTATAAGAGTTGGACTGCTTTGGTTGCCTTAGTTAGTCGACTCTACCGCTGTGACAACTCCTGACTCGGATTTTTTACAAAGTGAATTTTGGTGACTCGTTTCGAGTAGTGTAGATAAAAACTGGGTGAAGCGAAAAAGCTTGGTACGTTCGGAAAGTGGACCAGTGGCCTTCTTCGATTGAAAAGGGTGAAGGAAGAATCTTCACTCTTTCGTGGAGAGAAGGATTAGAGCCTCAACTGGCCCATTCGCAAGCCGGAAGCAAGGACAATAAATATTGAGGTAAAGTTTTTTCACAGTACTTGGACATTGGCCCTTAGTTCTACCTCTCCCCCCCCCCTCCCCTTCCTATATTTTTCAAAATCGTCTCAGGGTTTACATATTTACATTTACAAAATTTACCAACTAAATTACGGTAAGATGCAGGAAAAATGAGGGAGACTCTTCGCATCAATCTTCGTGCCCATCCGTCAGCCTCAAAAAGCTGATTTCAAAGTCACCCCCTAATGCCGTCTCGCCCACCGTCACAGAAAACTGTTATTATTAAAATATTAACAGCGTTTGACTGAGCCAAAACGCTCGAAAGATGGGAAAATATACAAGACAAATTGGTGCGGTTAAGATAATGGCATAATTAGACAACTGCTTGGTTCAGGTCCAGCAGGTGATTAAATCAAAACAATGTACTGTAAATTAATCTAAAAGCTTCTATTTTTATAATTGAAAAAAAAGAGAAGTTGAATCCTGTCCTAGAAGAGGAAAATATTAAATCAAACTTATTAGATCTTTAAATTGCTTACGATTCACCGATCCAGCAATTGAAAGATCGAATAAATATACAAACCTTGTAAAATAACTGAGTTAAATCAAGTGAAGAAACGTGTTAGTATGTTCCATTATTAATTAATGTATTGAGCGGTCATATATGAACTTTTTTTATTCGAGAGCTCTAAAGAGAATCATTTTGTCGTCCTGAAACTGTGGAATATAGTAATTTTGAGTTAACAAATATAAAAATAAAGTAAAAGTCTACAGGAAATAATTACAATCTTATATTTTAATATATTTATTATAAATCGAGTTTAGATGAGGGGAAAAAAGGAGGTTTGAGGGCACTGAAATAGAAACGGTGACAATTGGCAACAATACAAGGCCTATGAAGCAAGTCATTCTTTGCTCTGATTTTAATGAAATTTTTGTATTAATTTCTTGTTTATTATTATATAGCAATTATAAGACATGATAGTTATGTAAGAATTGATAAAATATGTTAATGTTAGATGTTGAGAGAACCAATTTTATGTTATGGGAACCGATTAAATAAATAAATTTATCATAAATGGTTCTTAGAAAGACCACACTTATGTATTCAAGTTGTTATGTAAAAAGAGAAATGGACTGCCTTTAAGGATGAATTCTTTTATCAAGAAATGACCATCTGAAGACGATTCCAAGCTTCCGCTGAATGAAGAATTGTGAATCCAGCTCTAAGATTCCCTATTACTTCTGAGGAAGTTTCCGATCACCAATTTACCCAGCCTACTAAGCAAGAAGAGAGCTTTCTATTCTTGAAGTCAGAGACTTGTGAGTACAAGGCATTCACTTAGGAAGCAACTAGGTAGCCTCCCAGCCGAATCAAGAAACCCATTTGGCTACCCTGAGAGTAGTACCAAAAATTCGTTGACAAATCACACCATGGTAATTACACCACTCTCGAAGACGCTTACCTCAGTTACCTTCGGACTACCACCTATAGCATAACATAAAATTGGTTCTCTCAACTTACATCAACATACTTTATCAATTCTTACATAACTATTAAATCTTATAATCGCTATATAATTATACAAGGAATTAATACACTTTCATAAAAATCAAGACGAAAGAATGAGTCACTATTTGGGGCCTTAAAAAAAACAGAGTCCATATAGGACCGCTTAATGCATTAAATATATTCTCACACACACCAGACATGAACCACTTAAACCCCAAAATGCTCGACTATACACAACATACCAAAACCTTTAAGATAGCTTTTGACAAGTCCCTTAGGTTCAATATACACCAGAACATAACTCAAGCAAGAGCCCCACGTGCAAACATAATGCTGCACAGGTTCTATCCTGAGGGCAAAAACCTACAGTTACACCTATATAAAACACTCGTCGACCTCTTCTCCCGTACGCACCACTGTCACTCGTAGCTGCGAGTGCCACGTGGCAGCAGAAGGCTCAGCGCATTCAGAACTCAGCTCTGAAGCGTGCTTGCCGCTCTCCCTTGTACGCGAGAATGCCCACACTGCACGACAACAACAAACTAGCACCCCTCAACACATACGATTACACCAAAATCACAAAACAACCCTGGAAACCCGCCAGAGACCCCGTATACACCGCTCTACACGTAAGACGGTATGTTACGATGGCACTGCGATAACCGGCAGTCCATGACTACCCGCAACCCATACCGTTCTACACATAAGTTAAGAGCATCATGAATAACGTGTTTCCGACTAAGCGGACACGCTCACCTTCCTGAACACTTCCCAACCGTCGTCCAGTCAAGAACACCGCGAGAATCAGCCAACCACATCACGCATCGGTGTCTAGCCACCGACCTATCAACTCTTCTTATCCCCTCTCAAGTTACTTCCCTACTCCTTTCCTCTACGACTACCTGTTTACACAGTGATCCTCATCGGTCCTTTCTATATACATCATTCATTCATTCATTCATCCATTAAATATAAATTGAACATACTAACACATCTCACTTTGTAGCGGGCCGAAAATCTAGACTCTAACCCCAATCGATCCAACCCACTTCCTACACTAATTCGGACGTGGGAAATCGAGGGAGAAATGAAACGGATTGTATGTACGATCCTTTACTTACAAAAAATATGGGGTAAATATTTACAAGAGATCTCGTTACTTATGCACACAAAAATATAGATAGCTATTTTTTCTAAATACACAATCCCCCCCCCCCCAAAAAAAAAAAAAAAAAAATTGTAGAGATATTCCTTTTTCCCAAATTTTTATTTTAATTATTCTTGTTCATCTTGCTTTGCATTTGATTTTCTCTTTTTCTCGACTCAGTTCCCTTATTTCTTTAAGTTGGCTCTTCAAACATTTGTCTTTCCTTGACTTCCGTATTCTTCTTGGCTGGGTTGGCCCTTAATCTTCGTTTTCTTTCTTGATGCATCTTCATTTTTCAAGCTTGGTGCTGCTTGATTCTTGTTGTCCTTCAAACGTTTTCTTCCGTTTTCTTTCTTGATGCATCTTCATAAAAGTTTTGGGACTGTTGAGTTCCGAACGCGGTACCTCTTGATTTAAATGCCAATACTCTAGCCATACGACTGGCCTTAGTCCATTTTTGGTTGGTAATTTCATTGGCCATTTATATTATCGAGTTAGAAGGAATTTTCTCTCATACATTTTCGCACCCCTACAATGTGCTGTATGTTTTGTTTGAATAAAACCTAAAGAAAAGGCCTTTAAATTATTTATACAACAAAAAATGTTGCCATTTTTACCAATTTCCTCTCAATGTCGTGAAAATATCAACACAATTAAACCCTACATTAACCTATTTGTCGCCCGGCTTTTTTGCTCGAACTCACCCTATGAAAAATTACAAATGGTACACGTTATCGAAAATAATTAAAATAACATATTTAAATCTTTGTTTATGAATCAAATAATATAGCATTTTAATTGAAAAGAATCATTGGTAATACTTCAGATTCGGGGCGCACGGTAGGTGGCGCTGTTAGTAGGCTACAATATCTTATGACGTCAGACGGTAGCTTCAGATGTGACCAATCACGGCGTTATATTTGTTTGTTGTTTTGGGGATTTGTAACTTTTAGTCTGTATTATTTACTAGATATCTGTGCCTCTGCTCGTTTATAGTTTTTTCTAAGTTAAGTAAGGTTTCTTGATGTCTTTTATTGTTTTTTTTTGTTTTCGTATTTTTTGTTTACTGCGAACGATAACAGCTTCTTACTGGCAACATCGTAGCTTATAAATAGGACCCGTTTTGCAAATGTTTTTCTTTCGTTATTGTGTTTTCGTGCTTTCCATGTGCTTCTTTGTTATTCGAATTCGGCTTTACTTTGTATAATCGCGAAAAACTTTTAGATTATTCAGAGGCGCATAAACTAATCAAGAAACCTATACAAGTAAGAATTGTTTGTTATTAGGTTAGGTTTTTCTGCCAGTAAAAAGCTGTTGGGGAGAAAAACCCCCCAGTAAATTCAAGGGGACTGCTCGTGGAAGGATGGGGGGAGATCACTGCGAGAGGACCACCCTGTCTCACCGCATCCGCGTCTGAATTTTGTCAAAGGTGTCGTCCGTTCAAACGAACTAAAGGACTACGACCCCACCCGCCTTCAGAGTAAGCTCAGTACCCAACGTGTGACACACGTACACAGGGTAACTAAAACATTAGGCTCCACTAAAGTCCCAACCGCCACACTGATTTTAACATTTGAACGACAAGAACTGCCGCAGCATATTAAAGCAGGGTACCTTCGTGCCCCGGTAAGTCCCTACATCGAACTACCCAGACGTTGCTTCAATTGCAATCAATTTGGACATGTTGGCCATGCCTGTCGGCACCCTCGCTCCTTCGTGAATTGTAGCTTTGACTACCATGGCCCCGAATGCACCAAAACACCCCACTGTGCCAGCTGCGGAGGTACCCACAGTGCTGCGTCAAAACTCTGCTCTATATTTTTTTATATGAAAAGGAAGTTCTCGCTTTGCGTGACTCACTACGTCTAGATTTAAGAGAGGCCCACCAGCGTGCCCGAGCACGAACCTCGCCACTCGGCCGGCTCTTCTCTGACGTTTTACGTGACGCTGGACGAAACCGACCAGCCTGAAGCACTTTACCCTAGATCTACTCGCAGCGTCGAAAACATTCAGAATATGCAGTTGAAGCATCGCTCTCACACAGAGATAACCAATGTAGCCCCTCTCTCTCCAGCAGCTCTAGATGGGAGAGACGCTCAGGGTGAGACAGTTGAAGACATGAGACGCAATTTGAAAGAATCCTCAACATCGACCAGTTAAGGTTCATCCACCCAGCCCGGATACCCAAAGCCCAGTGGTAAGAGGAAGAATTCCTCACCTGGGTCATCGACCACCAATAAGCGGGCAGCCTCTGGAGCCGACTCAGCCGAACCCCGAGAATCTTCAATGGACTCATCCCCTATGGTTGAACATTGTATGCCCTTAAGTTCGTCCCGCCCTTCACAGGACGTAGGCCCCATCCTGATCCAAACGATGGCAGATATACACCCAGCTCCACACACCTCGCTCAGATCACCTGTTCGTTCCGCTCACCCTTCAACCCAAGATCCGATGGAAGCAGTTAATACTCCAACATCACCAATTGCGGCGGTTGGACCAACTCCCCAGACACCGAAAATATCCTCGACCCATGAACCCGGATCTACCGGCTGAAAATTCCTTCTTGATATTCCTTTTCCGCCAGGTTGCGAGCCCGAATTACAATCAAGGGGCTCGGTCGGTTCTCATAACCTACGAAAAAACCCCAGTTGCTACTCCATCTAGGATCTCTTCCCCTGCAAAAGCAGCCTCCTCAAAATCAGCTCTCCATGTCCCGAGCTCTTTATGACGAACCGCAAATACAATATCGGCCTCAAAAGAGAAAAAGATATCCACAGTGGTATCTAATCGTCACACATAATATCTTCCATTTTACAATGGATTTTTTAAGGAGTTCTTCCAAAGTGGGAAGAACTCAAAATTCTTTTGACGACTATCCAACCCGCTGTTATTTGTCTCCAGGAGAATAAACTGGGTATACGTCCCTTTCCGCCTATACCCGGCTTTCTCACTTTCAACTCTATTGCTTCTGCTGGAAGCTCCTCTCATGGAGGGGTGTCAATCATGGTATCTTCATCCTACATGTTTCTCTCATCTCCCTACATACTACCCTCCAAGCTGTTGCCGTGAGGGTTTTTCTTACTAAGCTTTTTACCGTTTGCTCTATTTACCTACCCCCTTGTTTATCATTGTCAAGACCCGACCTTTTAGAACTTATAGACCAGTTGCCCTCCCCATTCTTATTACTAGGAGATTTTAACGCTTGTCACCCATACTGGGGTGACATCACTTGAAATGCCAAAGGCAATGTTTTAGAGTCTATTTTATTATCTGACTTTCTTTGTGTCTTAAATCCTGGCGATTTTACCTCTTATCATGTCCAGACGGACTCTTTTAGCTGTGTTGACCTGCCTGTTTGTTCCCCTGATTGCTTCACGGAATTTCGATGGTCAATTCTTGACGATCTCCATGGGAGTGACCACTTCCCTATTGTCTTGTCGGCCCTTCAAGTTAGCCCTCATACAACCATGCCCCTTAAGTGGGACTTAGGTCATGCAGATTGGAAAGGTTTCCGAGAGGCGTCCTTCACAAATGCATCCTTGGGGATCTTCAATGGAGTGGACGCGGCAGTAGAATACTTTACATTGACTATCTACAATGCAGCAACACAGACCATCCCATGGAGGCGACCTGCCACGGGCCGCTCAACCGTGCCCTGGTGGACCTCGACGTGTGCAACAGCTATTAAAAATTACAAGTTAGCCCAGGCCCGATTCCGAAAGAACCCAACTTTTGCAACAAGGTCGACCGAAACCGAGCTCGTGCGCTTCGCCAAAGAACCCTTCGTCAGGCTCGCCGAAATTCATGGCGCCGTTACGTTTCAGCAATTTCTTGTATGACGCCTACTGCTAAGACCTGGAAGAGGATTAATAAGATCAGGGGCCGTTATGCTAATCATCATACCCCCACACTCAACTTAGACGGTTCCTTGGAGAATGACGGCCTGGCGGTCAGCAATGCTTTTGCTGACCATTTCCGCGCCGTCAGCAGTGTCAGTCGTTATGATAAGGCTTTTCGATCCTACAAATCAAAGGAAGAATCTCATTCTCTCAACTTCACAACGAAATCTAACCTTCCATATAACGCTCTATTCAGCATCCATGAACTTCAAAGCGCTTTGTCCCTTCGCAGATATACTTCCCCTTTCCTTGATGAGATCCATTTCGATATGATTCGGCACCTACATCCACATTCTACTCTCTTCTTACTTGATTTGTACAACCTTATATGGGTGAAGGGTTTTTACCCGTCATTATGGCGCATTGGGATCATCCTTCCCTTTGTCAAACCGGGCAGGGACGGATTGGAAGCAGATAACCACCGCCCTATAGCTCTCACCAGCTGTTTGAGTAAGTTGTTGTAAAAAATGATATTGAAACGCCTAAACTGGTTCTTAGAAACCAATCACCTTCTCTCTCCATTTCAATGTGGCTCCCGCAAAGGTCATAGTACCCTTGACCAACTAGTATATTTCGAGGGATCGGTCCGGAAAGCTTTCTCATTAAAGCACCGAGTCCTGGCCATATTTTTCGATATTGAGAAAGCCTACGACGCAACATGGAAATACGGCATCTTGAAGCAGTTATACGTCTGGGGGATGAGAGTCCTTTTACTTTCATTTATTCAAAGTATTTTAGCATCCCGATTCTTCAAGGTACGTGTTGGAGACACATACTGTGACCTGCAACCCTCTGAGGAGGGAGTTCCTCAGGGCAGTGTTTTAAGTGTCTTATGTTTTATAATTGCCATTAATGATATTATTTCGTCTCTCCCAGAGGGTGTATCGGCAACTCTGTTTGTCGATGATTTAGCACTATACTGTTCCTCACCTCGCCTTCCATCAGCAGCGCGTCGGCTACAACTGGCAGTCGATGCTGTATCCAAAAGAGCACAACCTAAGGGATTCCGCTTTTCCACGAACAAAACCAAAGCAATGTATTTCCACTGAGGTAGAGGGGTTCTTGTTCCGCCATCTATCTCCATACAAGGCGAAGATATAGAGTTTGTCTGCGAGTTTCGGTTCCTTGGCGTAACTCTCGATCCAAAGTTATCCTGGTTACCACACCTACGCCGACTTCAAACAGGCTGTCTGCGGGCTCTAGACATTTTGAAAGCCCTCTCACACACATCGTGGGGCAGTGACCGACAAACATTGTGGACATTATACACAGCCCTCGTCCAATCCAAATTGGATTATGGCTGTCAAATTTACTCATCGGCTTTCCCTTCAGCCCTTGAAATGCTGAACCCCATTCGAAACCTCGGAATTCGCCTTCCTAGTGAAGCCTTCCGTACTTCTCCTGTCAAAAGACTTTACTGCGAGAATGGGGTGCTCCCTTTGCCCTACCCTAGACTTCAAATCTGCATGCGATACCTCTGCCGAGTACAGCAAGCCCCTGTATCAGAGGTCTACAGATGCCTGCATGCTGCCAAATCAACGCCGGCATATGATAAGTTGCCATCTTTACCCCGCCCTTTGAACCTTCGCATAGGAGATCATCTCTCTAACCTGGGTGCTCCAAGGGTCCTTACTCTCCTATCCTTACTGACCCGTAGTTGGCGTGCTCCTCTCTTCACAGTATGTACCAACATGTGAAGCCTGGAGAAGTCCTCCATGGACCCTCGCATCATTAAAAGCCTGTTCTTAGAGCATTCGATCTCCCACAAACAATGCTGCCCACTATACACGGATGGCTCTAAGTCGGACGGTGGCGTGGGTCTTGCAGCCATCTCCCCAGGAGGAGAATTCCTACCTTTATCTTTGCCGCCAGCAGCATCCATTTTTACCACTGAACTTTCAGCAATCCTTTTAGCCTTTAGACTCATCCAAATTTTACCTTTTAGTGATTTTGTCATTTTTTACGACTCAAGGAGTGTCTTACAGTCAATTAGATCTTTTAATGCGTCCCGTCCCCTGGTCACAGAAATTTGCAACTGGATGATCCAAAATGCATCCCGATATAGAATTATTTTTTGCTGGGTCCCTGGGCATGTGGGGGTCCTGGGCAACGAGAAGGCTGATCGGCTGGCCCGCTCAGCACATTCTGTGTCCCCTGAGAACTCGGCTCTGCCTTTTAGGGACTACTTTCCTGTAATAAGAAAGTATATTTTTCAACTGTAGCAGAATGAATGGGATGACTGTTCAACATCCAAACTATACAAAATTAAAAATTCTATTCACTTTTGGCCGTCATAGAATGCGGTCGTTGGAGGTGGCCCTTTGCCGAGTTCGCATTGGCCACACGAGGCTTACTTACGGCCATCTTGTTTCGGATGATGCTTATATCAGCCTTTGCTGTCGTTTTTGCGCTGGGGACCAATCGGTTGCCCACCTTTTATTGGATTGTAGCCATTTCGCCATTCTCCGGTTGTCCTGTTTCCCGACCCTTTTAACTATTCCTCAACACACCCGTCTTCGATTCATATTGGCAGAGGAATCTTTTAGCCCGTCGTTTTTAAAATTTTTGTCACAAAGTGGTCTCCTCCCCCTTTTATAGATGATTTGTCTCGTTTTACCTTAGCTGTCATATAAAACCCACTTGGATTGTGCAGCAACCCACTGGTAACTTACCTTAAACCTCTCTTAATATACTCGAGAATCCACTTGGATTGTGCAGCAACCCACTGGTAACTTACCTTAAACCTCTCTTAATATACTGGCGGATAGTTTGTCTAGGAACCCGGTAGACGAACCCAGTGAGTCTTTGTAAATAATTGGTATTATAGCTATGTAAGTTTTGGATAAAGGTTTAGTATCCGCCCACTAATTAATTCATATGTTATATTTGTAAAGTTGATAATAGGACACGCTCGATAACTGCCGTGATTAATTTTGGGTTGTTTCCTCTTTTTTTTTTGCATGTGGGTGTTATATCATACTACCCGGATTAATGTATCGAATATAATCATTTATTTCTTTTGTACTTAGGCATCAGCTCTTAATTATTCAGGAGTTTCCGGTATATGACCGGTAACCCGTGTGTTCCTTTTTCCACCATGATTATCTTATGATGTTCCTGTATTCGTTCAACTCCCGTTTTGATGTTGTTTTTTTGTTGTTATTTTTCTGTGTTGTTCGTGTAGCCAACGTTAAAAGTGTACATTATTCCTAGTTACACGTCAGAATAATGTCTTCCAAAAAGGGTAGGGCTGTAGAAGTCTAAATACCGCGTACATAAGTGTATGCAGAAATACCTCGACACAAGCTGCGTGTCCTTCCCGTATTTCTAAATGCACCACTCACCTCGAATTCTCTATCGCCCCCTTTTCGCGCCATCGTAAACTGCGACGTGGCTCGAAGGTGTGAAAGACTTATACTATCTGGCCACAGATGAAAAAGGTCTTTCGCACGGCGATACGGATTTTATGAGAATTCGGTGCTCTTTCTTGATTTCTGCCCGTAAGGGAAATAAAAGGAAAGGACTTTCCTCTGCGGATTACCCTAGACGTAGCTAGGTAATCAGTTTTGGCTACCCACTCCAGGAGCCGAATAATCGGACAGTCACTTCGAGGAAGAAGAAGTTCGATTTGAGCCACAGTTTGGCTCGCCTTCGTGATCCGGAATAGGATCATTATATCACTGGTCTAGGATTACCCTCTCATTCGGTAACCTCGGATGGCCGGACTAAGTGCGATGATCGTCACCAGAAGAAGATCTTCACCGTCATTCTCAAACATACTTATGAACTCAAAGGTATTGTTAATTGAATTTTCCCCTCCCCTAATTTCACCAGTTTATTTGTGAACTAGAATTCCCACCCGAGCCCATAACCTCGAGTATTAGAAGTGTTAAATTCAGTGTTTAACTGAATAATAATATTCCATTCGTTCTGGCCGGTGCCATTAAGACGCAAGCATCCTAGTGAGTAATTTTCAATTAATCCCCACGACATTTTTGTAGACTTACTTATTCAGTGCAAAGATTAATTATATTTATATCTATATACGCAGTTGCTTATTTCAAATTCATGTACATTAAAGATTATTTTTGTATCTGTGTGTTCACTATTTTGGACGATCCTTTGGCACTTATTAAGCAATCCACTCGGCTTAAATCTCAATATTACGCCAGTCCATCCATGGCTGGCTTTTACTGAGTGGGTACACACTCATGGGATCATCTTAATTTTGATCAAAAGGTACGCACCGGGGTTATTCTTATTCGCCGGAAGTGGCTACGGTAGGTGTATTAGATACACTTCACCTACGCTTCACCTCAGTGCGGTAATAAAATATATGTCCAGGAAATGGGACCGAGATTACTCACTCACTAAACCTCGACAGGGAGAATCCCAGAGGTCGCTGGGGAATCTCTCTGCACGCAAACAAAGCTACTGGCAATTACTGGTGCCATTCCTGGGGCTCGTCGTGGCACAGCTTTTCAAGGCAGCGTTTAACTTCTCGCACATACCGTTTACAGAGGGGTGAAAGGGCGTGGTGAAAATGGGCCTAATTTGGAGCAACTTACACACATGCACCATCAATTCGGACGTAAATTGACGGCCTCTGTCAGAGAGGACCTCTTTAGGAATCCCTACCCGTGAAAAAATAGAGATTAATGCCTCAGCACACGAGATGCTGTCAATTTTTTTTTAGAGCAATTGCTTTGGGGAACCGGGTAGCCAAATCGACGAGGGTGAGAACGTATGAGTGTCCCTCGGTGGAAGGGGGATGTATTGGTCCACTAAGATCGATGGCAACCGTGAAGAATGGTTCTGATATAACGAGTCTTCTGAAGGGGTCAGGTTGTACTCGTCTCCTTTGCAGTGACCTTTTGACCTATATCACAGGTCGTGCAAAACTTTGCGATTTCCTTGGCTGCACCAGGCCCCCCCAAAATACTTAAATACGCGTTGCGAGGTATTATGGCCGAAGTGTCCTGCAAACACACCTTCGTGTGCTATTTGTAAAATCTTCGCAACGTAGGCCCTAGGCACACAAAGGGCCTTGGATGGGGAGCCTACTGGATCCGGGGAAGTACGAAATAGCAAAGCGTCTTCTTTCACATACCTCACTTTTCGGTCTCCACGAACCGATTCTGTCTCTCCTCGTTTGGCCTTTTCCCATAAGGGTTGGAGGGAAAGGCAGTCCTTTTGTTATTCAGTCCCTCGTAATCGGGGGTTTGAGAGACGTGGGGGGCAGGCATCTCTATCAGACTGAGTCCGGGTGACGACAGCTTGCGACAAAGCAGCTGGGGGGATCTGCGTGCTCTGGCCCACCAACACTGCACAAAACCTAATCGGGGCAGCTACGACGTCGGTCCACCCCGTAAAATAGCGGCATTTTACGTGACAACGGACCACTGGGAATTTATTAGCTCTTCCCAAGAAATCGTGTACGGCAGCGAATTTCTTATGTTGTGGGTCCACGGGGGGGAAGCAGCTTGTCCGACACCACTATACACGTACACCCTGTATCTCTCACCAGAGTGAATACTCTACATCCATTAATGGATCCGGACTCGAATTTGAGCCCACCATAAAACTGTTATTAAAAGGAAAGTTCACCTGGTGCTCCTGAGAGGTCGACGAAGATGGCAAAGGCGCAGGCGTGGTAGGCTGTTCGGCAGCGAGAGTTGCGGAGACTTGGTGGACCTGTTGTCCAGGGGCAAAGCGAAAGCGGGAGTTTTGTGGACACTGAGATTTGTAGTGACCAGGGGTTCCGCAAGCGAAACATACAATGGGTTACTCCGGTAGGGGTTACCGCAAGGAGCATTAAAAATTGGGGGTTTCACCTCTTCTTGCTACTTATGGTGGTTATCTTTGTATTTAAAGGGAGCTGGGACTTTTACTAAATGAGGGCGTTTTCTCGGTTGTGATTGTCCTTGGTTCTTATGGGACGGAGGAATGCTCTTCTGTTGCTCCTTAGAATAGAACTGATGATTTGTGGTGTAGAGATCCGCTTCTTCGAGACACTCGTTAAAGGAAGAGGACGCCTATCTTGCACAAATTGACGGATTTTCGCTTCATCTTTACTTAACCCACGCTCGTGTTGACGAATTTTCCCCCTCTTCTCCCTCTCCTTCTCTCTTCTTCTTGTCTTCGTTGTTCTTCTCTTTTTTCCTCACGTTCGTTTATTTGTTCGCTCTGAAGGTATTCGATCAATTCCTTTCCCAAAAGACCCCAAATTAGTCCCTGTTTATGGAGCACCTCAAATGAGGAGGAAGACATCTTGGATACGCTGTCGGATCCGCTGATTCACGAAAGAGCTTTACGGCCTAACCCAAATTATACGGCGGTGATAAATAATATACACAATAAAAAAAAAAAAATAACGAAAGTACAAATAGTTACTATGCTGGGCGAGACGCAGCCAGCAAGGGTTATCGAGGATGACCTAACACTTTTATATTGTATACCGACAATACAAAGAAGAAACAAAATTAAAAGGACACGGGGTCAATTCTTATTTCACCAACAAAATTTAAAATGTCTCATTATTTGTTATATCTAACCTTGGACGCTTAGCAATTAGAAAAGGGGAATTTCAAAACTGACGGGTTCGAAACAAACCGCACACCTAATGACACCACAATTAAATATGATATAATATATATACAATAGGCCGAGGGGTGGTTGGAGTTTTCCTCCGCACTCCTCCGGAATGTCCCCGTAAAGGGCGCGGCGATTTGTCATCCTGGCCACCGTGCTGACGGGATCCAGTGCCCCGTCTGGCCCCAGCTTAGCCTCTCTTCCTTCCTTCAGATAGCCTGTAGTTCTCCCCTACCTCGTCGCTTTTCATACAACCTCTCCCCAAAACTTTCCCTGGTCAGCCTCTAATTTCACAGGGTCGATGCTGACCTTCCTCTCAGCCAACCGTCCCGGATTGGGGCTCGGGGGGAGGGGACAATGTTCCCTAACCCCTGAGCTCCGGTCTGGGGTGGCTGGTTTTTAACAACCTGCTTCATCCCCACCCATACTTTCCTGGCATCCCTTTTCCTCTCCTCTTCACATTCTATTTTACACCATGTTCAAGGTGGAGCCGCCATGCCGATGGAGTGCCAGCCCACCAGGCAGGAGGGGTGGTTCCAAATGGCGGCGACTGGCTCTGCCGGGCCTGTAAGCACCTCATGCAGTGCGGGCTACTGCAAGAGGTGGTGAGCGATTGCGTCCCGTAAAACAAAGAGGGCCACCATGCCCAATGATGCAAAACAAAAACATCTCCCCTTAATTCTCCCTAAAACAACGGAGCCGCCCTCGTGCAGCTCCACAGAAAAGATGGAGGTTCTCCTCCCCTGTGCTTGCGCAAGGGACCCTCCATACCTCTTTAACCGGAGAGGAGGTTTACTCCTCTCCAACGCCTACGGGTGTAGGGGACTCCCCATCACCCCCTTCTTTGGAGGTGCTTTCGGGCACCTCCCTATCTCCAGCGCCAGTCCCTCCTTTGCTTTCTAAGGGGACTGCCAAGAAAGCCAGCAGGCAGCCCATTGCCGACAGCCCCTCGTGCAAGCGGCTCGGTAGGGCAAACCCCCTTAGGGGGGAGAGGGAAGCCAGGCCCCTTCGGTCGCTTCCCTCAAAAGACCTGCTGGCAAGAATATTAAACCTTGCCGGGATTAAGGCCTGTGCCTCCCCACTAAAGACTTATGACGCTGCCAAGGGGACCTGCGATGTTCTGGGAGGGGATGGCCAACTGGAAGCCCCTCCTGTGATAGACATGGTCCTTGATGAAAACCAGCCTCAGACGGTAGGGCCTTCCATGGGGGAAATCCGGGCTCGGCGCCAAGCACAGAACCTGAATCCGCCCCTATGCAAGGTCCTCCTCAACGGCTGGGGCCTCCGATGCAGCACAAGGAGGGGAGGGATCTCCTCTGACCGGTGCCCCTGCGACCACCAGGACCTTTTCCATTTCGGAGAAGGACCTGGCTGAGGCCGGTCCATCTGGCCTAGGGGCTTCTGTCGGTGGAGGAGAGAAGCGGGGGTAAATCCCCGCCCTCCTCTCCTAAAAAGAAGAAAAAGGCAAGAAAGACTAAGAAGACTCAGGGCTCCTCTCCATACGTGGGGGCTGTGGGGATGGATGGGTCTGCTGCCACTTTGGCAAGCGACCAAGCTAAGACCGGCACATCCAGCCCCTCTGCCCCCCTGGGTACGGAGCTCATGACTATGACAAAAACGAAAAGTGCACAGGACGGAGCCTCGATGACATCAGGGCCCCTGATTCAGAGGTTACCTGGCGTTTTCGAGCCCGCTGGCTTCAAACGCTTCCTCGTTATTCGCTCTCCTGATGGTACCATGTTTTCCAAGGGACACTTCATGGCACCCCGGTGAGTGTGACGCCGCACTCTACCATGAACTTTGTGAAAGGAGTAGTTTATGCGAGGGAACTTGTTGACTACTCCATTGAGGACATCACCCTAGAGCTGGCCGACCATGGGGCGGTCAAGGTCGAACGTGTGATGAGAAAACAGGGAGGGGCCTCTAGACCCACCCCTACACTTTTCGTCACGTTCGACTGTGACAAGCTCCCTGAGTCGGTGCGTGCCGGATGTACCGCTACCGCGTGAAGGCATTCGTGCCACTGCCGTGGCGGTGCTATTACTGTCACCGCTTCGGCCATACGAATCGCTCATGTAGACGGACAAAGTCGAAGTCACCCGAAGTCTGTGTAAATTGCTCCAAGGTTGCACACGATAAGTCCAAATCGTGTGTGGCCAAGTGTGTGAATTGCGGAGAGCCGCATACTGCTTCTTCGAAGCAATGTGGTGCATATCTCCTTGAAAAATAAATCCTGGCCGTTCAGGCCCAGGATCGACTCTCATTTCGCGAGGCAAAGGGCTTGGTCCTGGCGCGCCCGGCTCTGCCTGGGACGTCATATGCCTCAATAGTTAGAAAGGCACCCTCTGCTCCTGGCCCATCCAGGCCAACGAGCACGGTAGTTTCCGCGCCCCTTCGGAGCTCTTCTGCGGGCTCTACTCAGCCCGGGCGCTCCCCTGGTAAAGCTGGCGGCAAAAAGAGTTCATACCATGCCACGGCTAAAACCAGGGTTCCCCCTCCTCCCCCATCGTGACCGTTTTCCGTAAGGCGAAACGGCCACGCGCCTCCACCGAGTCGTTAGACTCACAGGAGGCAACACCCCTGAAGATGGTCGCTAGGCCATCTTCCGGGGTTCCTAAAGCTGTCCCCCGAAAGGAGGACAGCAACAAAGGAGCTTCAGCCCCTTCGCCCATGCCCCGAGGTGGAGTGAGTGGCTCGGAGACGGTGGTTCCTCGAAAAAAGGGCCCCCCGCCTCCGAAGCCGCAACGCCTGCCTAAGGTTTCGAGGCGGAGGGAGGAAAAGACTTGCATGGAGAGCCCGACCTCCCCCAATAAGTCCTCGAAGGCAACAGCACCTTCAGCGCTTTGTCCGGCCAACAGGCCTGAAGGGCATATTCCTTCAATGGAATTGCCGTGGACTCCGGGCCAACTGGGAGAAGTTGCGGAGGCTCGTCTAATCCCGTTCCCCGTTAGCTATCGTTTTGCAGGAGACCATGCTAGGCGCGTGCCCCCTGCCCGCCCTTCCGGGGTATAAGGGTCTTGCGACCCCACCACCGCGGGATGGCCGGGCTGGGGGATGCGCGGTTTACACCCGGCATGATGTCTCCGTTCTTCCTTTCTTTTTAGATACCTCCTTTCAGGCAGTGGCTGTGCAGCTGCACCTGGATAGGAGGTATACTCTGATTTCTGCGTACATTCCACCGTCAGCTGACTTCGACGCGGGGGGCTTCCGCCACGTCATGGCACGGTTGCCGAGGCCCTATTTCTTGCTTGGAGATCTGAATGGCAGGTATCCTCTCTGAGGAGATTACTCAATAAATCCCAGGAAACAAGTCCTTGTCGATGTGATCAAAGAGCTTGAGATGGGTGTCCTAAACGTGGATGAGTTTACGCATCACTGTCCAAGAACCGCTTCATTTTCTTGCCTCGACCTATCTTTGTGCTCTTCGGATGCACAGCCTGATTTTCATTGTGAGGTGGTCGATGACCTTCATGGTAGTGATCACTTTTCCATTCAAATATCATTTTCAGGGCAACTGCCTCCTTAGAGCCCACCTCGGTGGTGCTTGGCACGGGCGCGGTGGCCTGCATTTCAGGAAATGACTGAATTCTCTATCTCAGTCGAGGAGTTTAGGTCGGTAGATGAGAACGTTGAGTTCTTCTCCAGCAACCTAATCGCCGCGGGCGTGACTACTATTCCTAGAACGTCTAGCCGTTTTGCACGCTGCCCACTCCCATGGTGGTCAGCCGAGTGTGAGGCGGCCCCAAAACAGAAGCATTATGCCTACATGCGCTATATGCGCGGCTCGAACTATTTTACTGTCGCTGAATTTTGTCGGGCTAGGTTCCGGTATACTTCGAAGCACGCCCGCCGCTCTTCTTGGCGGGCATTCGTGTTTTCACTTAATGGGAAGACCCATTTAGCAGAGGTGTGGAAGCGAGTCAAAAGGATTCGGGGCAAGTTCTCGCAAGACCTCCCGCTTGTTCTCCAGGAGAATGGGACCAAAATCTCGGACCCCGCGTCCGTGGCGGAATCCTTCGCGACCGCTTTTTCCGCATTCTCTAGCCGGGATGCTGCTCCGCCAGCATTCAATGCATGTCGTGATGTCGCGGAAGGCCACCGGCTGGACTTTACCTCCAGAGGCGCAGAACCCTTTAACGACAAGTTTACTGTGAGTGAGTTGCGCTCCGCTCTTGCTTCGTGCGCGGACACCGCCCATGGTCTGGACGATGTCCCGTAAGCCATGCTTCGACACCTAGGTGAGCGAAGCATGGCCTTCCTGTTAGCTTTGTTCACAGGATCTGGGTGGAGGGTCTTCTCCTGGCGAATTGCTTCTGTGCTCGCCTTTCGCAAGCCGGGAAGAGATCACTCTATCCTTCAAACGGTTTCCGCCCAATCTCTCTAACCTCTTGCGTGTGCAAGTTGATGGAGAAATTGGTAAATTTTAGACTAACCTTTTTCCTATACAGCAGAGGCCAACTGTCTTCTGCACAGTGCGGATTCTGCTAGTTCCACTCTACGTCGGATGCTCTGCTCCGACTGGAAAATGCCGTCTGCGAGGCTTTCCTTCGTAGACAGCACTAGGCCACGGTGTTTTTTGATCTGGAGAAGGCCTATAATACCGCATGGCGATACGGTATCATGGAGACTCTCCACACGATGGAGGCGAGGGGACACCTCCCAATGTTTATATCTGAATTTTTGAGAGATCGTCGATTCCGTGTACGGGTGGGGGGAGCCCTCTCGGACCAAGGAGCAGGAAGAGGGTGTCCCGCAGGGAAGTGTCCTCAGTGTCATACTCTTTGCCCTGAGCATCAACGGCATCACGCTCTACGTGGACGACCTTTCGATCTCTTTTGGCTCGGCCCAGATGCCAACTCTGGAGCGTCGACTCCAACAGGCATTGAACTGAGTCTCTCGCTATGCTGAAGCGCACAGGTTTCGGTTTTCCTTGGCCAAGACTAAGGTGGTGCACATCTGCCGCCATCCACGGCTTCATGCCGACACAGACTTGTTTCCTAATAGGGTACGCCTGGAATTTTTTGAATCGCACCGTTTCCTCGGTCTTGTATTTGACCGACGCCTCACCTGGGAGGCTCATATTCGCAACCTTAGGGTCACTTGTACTTGCGCCATGGATATTCTCAGTGCTGTGACGTTCAGCGCTTGGGGTGCTGATAGGGCTACTGCCTTACTTTTTTACCGATCCTGTGTTCGTTCGAAGCTTGACTAGGGATGCCAGTTTTATGCATCCACAGCCGAGCATTTATTGCGGAATGTAGATTTGATCCACCACACCCGCCTTTGACTTGCAACCGGTACCTTCCGCACTTCCCCCATTGGGAGCCTGTTGGTTGAAGCTGGGGAGATGCCACTCGCTCTCGGCCGCGTGCAGTGCATCACCCGCCTGTACGCGCGAGCCCAGCGCCTCCCTTAGTCGCAAACAGCTCTTACTGCATCCATAGCTGATCTCGACGTTGCCTATGCCGCCGAGAGAAGCCAGTCAGACCCTAAGCTCTTTGGGTTTAGGGCCAGGAAACTCCTCTGAGAGTTAGATATAGCTCTCGGACAGGTGGCACCCCTGGTTCTGCCCTGGACGCCACCCTGAAGGGTACCACATTTGGCTATTTGTCGCCACGCCTCTGCTCCCAAAGCTTGTACGGCGCCGGGAGTATTGCGTTCGACCTTTTTGGAGCACACATCGTGTCATGCTGGAACCGTGCCAGTGTATACGGATGGCTCCAAGTCCCAAGAGGGGGTCGGCTTCCACGCCGTATCCCCTCTGTTTGAAGTCAGCGGGGCTCTGCCAGGCTATGCGTCTGTCTTTACGGCCGAATTGGTGGCAATACACCGACGGGTACGGGAGATTACGCGACGTTCCTGGTTCGGAGATCGGATTGTGATCTATAGCGACTCACAAAGCGCCCTGAGTGCTCTCGGGGCATTGGAATCTCCGCATCCCCTCGTTCGCGATATCCGTGACTCCACAGTTTTGGCGAGCCGGGCGGATGTCGAGATTATCTTCTGCTGGGTTCCTGGACATGTAGGAATTGCGGGGAATGAGCGCGCCGATGAAGGCGCTAAAGTTTCTGCGAGGACTAAGGCGACCGAACCAAAGTTTCGCTCTTCCTCACATCGACTACATGGCAGGAATACGGGCAGCTCTTCGGACTGCTTGGCAAAGAAGATGGGAGACGGTTGAAGGGAACTTAAAGTTGCGTGCCATTGCGCCACGACTGTTCTCATGAACCTATCCTCCAATGCCGCGACGGCTTCAGGTCGCTTTCTGTCGTCTCCGAATCGGGCACACTTGTGTGACGCTTCGCTATCTGATGGAGCACTCGCCAGCGCCCTATTGCGACGACTGCGTCGTCCCCCAGACTGTTCACCACATTCTTGTCGAATGTCCCAGTCTGGGTGATCTTCGCGCACGATAACTGTCCGGTACCGGGATGGGCGGGGTCGCTATTGCCTGTCCAAGGTACTTGGGACGAGTTTGTAAACATTAACTTGTGGACTTGTTCACTTTTGGGAGGGGGCCGGGCTTCTCCCGTTTATTTAAGAAAGTTCTATTTTTTTCATTGTTTTCTTTGTAAGTTGCACGCTCCTACACCGATGTGAGGGGGACCTTTCCCGATGCCGGAGATTGCTTCCTAATTGTTAAGTTTTTCACATTTTTATCATTGTTATGTTTTAATCTTTTTTATTTTAGAGTAGCCTAGTTCCATGCTGTCGTGTTTCCGGCGACTTATGCCCAAGTGGGCAGTTGCCAGATGGGCTCTATAAAAAAAAAACAACTTCCAAGACTCCTTATAGTTGAAGGAAGCAAAAGTCCAGGAATGTTGAGGTGAACTCTGGTCAAATACAAGTCCACCCCAAAAGGAGAGCACTAGTAAGAGAACCCCAGTTTCCTCACTTCTGCCTAAAGCTGTTTGAGGGTAAAAAATGGACGCCCTCTTGCAGATGACGGACTAGGGCAAGCCACAAGATTGCTTCGTCAGTCGGGCGTTTCGAGGAAATGGAAGGAGTGGACTCGCGTACTTCACCAGATCTTCGGGCTAATTAATGTTAGGGAGAGGCGGTGGCTTGCCTTCTCACCTTTCACTTTAGTTATTTGCCTTCAAGAAATCATATTGGGAGAGGGGGGGATACCTATACACACCTTTCAGGGATACAAGAGTTAGGAAACTGTTTCCACCCACGCACAGTACCTGTGTGGCTGGGTGCGCAATTTATACCTGATATAATATTTGGTTTCATTCTTTGGGTTTTCTAACTACCAAGTGTTGAAAGTTGTGGTACTATACGTGGTCACACGGTACTCTTCACTATGTTCATGAGTATATAGTGAATAGATGAATATTGGTGGGAAAATGTAGGTTCATTCAGAGGTTGAAAACATAAGCAGGCGTAGATAGGAAACATTGGTTCACATTCTCCAGTGCTTCAATGCATAGAAGTATTGAAAGGAGAGGATAGAGGGTATTCAGGAGTCTATATTTTAAAGGGGTCCAGGGGACTAGAGATCTCTTATTATCTTGTCTCATCGTTTCCTTCTCTTTTTCTATACACTCTTCTGAGCATATTTATACATTTATTCTTTCACTCTTATCTGGTTTTCCTGTTACTTATATCTTCTCACTCATTTTTTATTCTCTTTTCGTTAATTTTTCCATATTTATTTTCCTTTCGCATTTTTATTTGTGTTGTTTGTTTCTGTACCTCTATGTTTTCCTTTCTCCTATTTTCTGTTAAATTTATCTCCCTCCTTCTTAGTGCATCGATGGTGTTAGATAGGAAAGCTAGCAGATTACCCCTACTAGAAAGAATCTAAGTTTGAAAGGGATGCAGGACTAAAGAATCAATGGCGCTTCAATAACAGACGAAGGATGGTTAAAGCTGGAACATTTAAAATTGCTGTCCTTCAAGATTGGTCGCTCCTGATATTGGAGGATTTTTGTGACTCAATTCTCGATCATTTTTGACGTTCGGCGAGTGTTGAGAAGTTGCTTCGAGCGATTAGAATTCAACGAAGGAGAGCGAAGTGAAACTCTTGCAAACGTGGAAGTGTGAAGGTCACTTTGTTTTATTGCAAGCGTTGCGTGACTTGGTCGAGTCGGAGGAAGCGTGTTTGCCCTGGAGCATGGTCGCTTCGGTTAGTGAGCGTAACCCGATCGTCTGGCTCAGGTTCGTGGAGAACTATCGACAGTGTCACTACCAAAATTAATGGGATCTTTTTGTCTTTTAAAATCCCCAAAGATTTGGGGACGATGTACTTAAATGAATTAAATCCCGGCTAACCGGCGGTGGGCATTGAAATTTAATAGGATTTAATCAAACTCGACATCGGTCACTCGAGGCGTCTGTCACAGGTACGTTCTTAGACTATTTTAATAAACTTGACTATGATTTACTACTTAAAATTTCAAAGTTTCTGGAAGATAAAATATTGAAATATTGACGAAAATATCCAATTCGACTTCCAAAATTTACTAATCGACTTGAGTCGAGGACTAGAATGGACTGGAATGGTCGAGGCGCCATCTTGCGAGGTTCCCAAAGCTGTTCCCGAAAGGAGGACAGCACTAAAGGAGCTTCGGCTCCTTCGCCCACACCCAGTGGTAGGCTGGGTGCCTCGGAGACGGTAGATCCTCCAAAAGAGCGACCCCAGCCAACGAAGCCGCCCCGCCCCCCTAATGTTCGAGGCGGAGAGGGGAGAAGAATCGCAGGGTGAGCCAAACCTCCCCGATAAGTCCTCGAAGGCGACAGCGCCTTCAGCGCATTGTCCGGCCAACAGCGTACGGCCATTCCCTTGAGGTTCTTCTTTTCGAAGACGGCCTCTGCATCTCCTCAGAGCTAGGCCTTTCGTACTTCCCCCATTTAGAGCCTAATGCCGATGATGGGGGAGATGTCACTCGCTCTGTGCCGTGCACATGGCATTATTCTTCTGTACGCACGAGCCCGGCGCCTCCCTCAGTCGCTAACAGGTCTCACTGGATCCGAAGCTGATCTCGACGGTGCCTATGCCAGAAAGAGCTAGGTATAGCTTTCGGGTCGGCGGAACCTCCCTTTTGGACCAGGGCGCTACCCCGGAGAGTACCACCTTCGACCATTTGTCGCCACGCCTCTGCTCCCAAATCTTATACAGCGCTGGAAGTATTGCGTTCGGCTTTTTTGGAGCGCACCTTGTGTCACGCTGGAACCGTGCCAGTGTGTACAGATGGCTCCAAGTCACAATAGGAGGTCAGCTTCCACGCTGTATCCCCTCTGTTTGAAATCAGCGGGGCTCTTCCAGACGCTGCGTCTGTCTTCACGGCCGAGCTGGTTGCAATACCCCACTCGGTACGCGTGATTATGCGACGTGCAGGGTTTGCAGACCGGATTGTGATTTATAACGACTCACATACCTCGGTTCGCGAAATCCGTCATGGCACGGTTTTGGCGAGCCGAGAAGATGTCAAGATTATATTCTGCTGGGTTCCTGGACATGCAGGAATTGCAGGGGAATGAGGGTGCCAAAGAGTTCGCGAGGACTGGGTGACCAGACCACCAGCCTTTCGCTCTTCCTCACACTGACTACATGGCAGAAATACGGGCAGCTCTCCGGGCTGCTTGGAAAAGAAGATGGGAGACGGTCGAACGGAAACTAAAGTTGCGTCCAATTGCGCCGCAACCTTTCCCATGCACCTAACCTCTAATGCCGCGCCGGTTCAGGTTGCTTTCTGTCGTCTCCGAATTGGAGCGCTCACCTCGCCTTAATGGGACGACCTCATCTCCCAGTTTGCGGGATCTTCGTGCACCTTAACTGTCCCGGTACGGGGAGAGCCGGGTCGCTACCACTTGTATCTGGTACTCGGGACGAGTTCGTGTACACTGACTTGTGGACTTTACGACTTTTTGGAGGAAGCTGGCCTGCACTTTATTTGACCCTTTCTCTATGTCTCTTTTTATAGGTCGCATCTTCCTGCGCGTGGGGGAGGGCTACCCCGAGGACGGTGTAAAGCGCCTTGTCAGGGGCAGCTACAGTAACATGTCCACTTCCCCAGGGTACATGTTCTTATTAACACAAATATATATGGGTAAAAACAATAAAACTTTTCCAAGAGGCCGCATGTTTCTGGTCCCCGTGCCGTCAATGCGTGTTCTCCGTAGACTCGATCCTTTTGGTTCTGAGGTCGACGATGACTTTGAATATAAAAAATTTGTACTGCTGAAATCAAATAACGATAAGCCACTGAGTAAGGCTGATATTTTCAACGTTTATGAAGACTTCGTTGCTAAATGTTGCGAACCAGCCCAAATGTGGCCTAGAAATGATGGCTTTCTGGTAGTGGAATCGACTTCGTTTGAACAACACCAAAAAATCAAAACACTCGATTCTCTAGCTTCACTAAATATCTCCTCTTCAGCCCACCCTACCTTTAATACCTGTAAAGGGGTTATCAGGTCAGGGGAGCTGATTAAATACGATGTGGACCGACTTGTTGATAAACTGACTCCTCAGAAAGTAATCAGCGCATCCCGCTTCACCCGCAATGTTAATAACACCAGAGTTCCTTCGGCTACCATTATACTAACCTTCAATCGGTTAGAACCTCCTAAAAACATCAAGGCTGGCTACTTGTGTATCCCCGTTAAGCCCTACGTTAAAAATCCTCGTAGGTGCTTCCATTGCCAACATTTTGGGCATGTCAGCAAATACTGCAGACAGATGAGGCTATGTATTAATTATTCTTCCGACTTCCATGGAACACCATGCTCACGTCCCCCTTGTTGTGCCAACTGTGGTGGTGACCAGCCAGCCAGCTCTAACCAGTGCACCTTTTTCTTATATGAGAGAGAGGTTATTGCTCTCCGAAATCAATACAGAATTAGCATGAAGGATGCTAGAAGGAGAGCAAAAGAACTATACATCAACCAGGAATAGGTTTTGCAGACGCTCTTCGAACAAATAGATCAGTCCGTAACAAACAGAGAACATCAGACCCTCACCTTTACAGCCACATAATAGCCACCAAGTAGCCCCAACATAACCTCTTCCCAAGAATGATGCTTCTCCTCCCTTTTCAATCATCACAGAAGCTCCTGCTTCACCGAAACCAAGACGCAAGAGGACTCGCCGTTCCTCAGATTCTCCTCCATCAGCATCAAACCAACCATTGCCATGTCTTGAGAAATGGAGGCTGATTCCGGGGAAGTTTGTGTGGTGTGCGTCTCACCTTTAGACATCCACCCTCCTCCCACTGAATCTGACTTGATTCCATCTATCAAAACAAGTCGGCCTACTACACTCGCAGCACTCACAACTTCGGAAAAAACTAAAGAGATGGTCACAGATTCAACATTGGCTATGGCCCCCTTGGAGGAGGAGAAACAGCCTTCTGGGCTCCCCTTACCAACCACAGCTGACCCAACAACCAGTCCTCAGAATGACCCTGTACCATGCCTTTCGAAACCACTTACCAGCATTACAGAGGCACCCTTGCCAACAAAACCAACTAATAACTACAGAGGACCCACTACCTTCAGAGGCATTTTTGCCAGCAAAACTAACCAGTACTACAGAGGACCCAATATCCTCAGTGGCATCTTTGCCAGCAAAAACCACCTTGTCATATGCACAGCTGACAGATGGTTCTTTGCCCACTAATAAAAGTACCATCCCTAAAACCCTAAAGCTACCAATGCCTCAAGTACTAATAACGTCCAGAAACCTAAAATGTTAAAAACCCCAGTTACCATTACCAGGTACAAAGAAAAACCTAATTACTCTTAAAAGATGAATATGCTCCCAATTATACATTGGAATTTACAAGGAATCTGCCCCAAATGGAAAGAACTCAAAATACTGCTTCACGATTACAACTCTTGTTGTAAAATAGCATTGCAAGAAACACAATTAGATAATCGTCAATTACACAATATCCCCAACTATGTGGGATACTTTAAAAACCCACCAGAACCCATACATGGTTCAGCTATTTTTGTCCACAAAGACTGTTCTCGCTTAGTAATCCCATTAGGAACAGATCTTCAAGCAGTAGCGATCCGTGTGTACACCAACCGTTTATACACAGTCTGCTCACTGTACCTCCCTCCTAGTGAAGGAGTAGTTGCCTCAGATCTGGCTAGCAAATTAGCCAATCTCATCACCCAACTCCCAACCCTATTCCTACTGGTTGGAGACCTTAAAGCAAGGCATTAACTTTGGGGAGACTATAATAACAACCCCAAGGGAAACATGATCGTGAAATGTATGTGTCATTTTTTAATGATGGCACTCCAACATATTTTCATGTCCAGACTAACAGCTCTACCTGTGTAGATCTATCACTTTGCTCATCAGACTGTAGAGCAGATTACAGCTGGTCGGTGGATCCTGACACCTGAGATGAAGCGACCACTACCCAGTTGTACTGACCTCATGCTTGACTGGCCCTCCCCCCTTCACCGAATAATAGGTGGAATACTAAGAAAGCCATCATTCTAGACACTTCCCTCAGGGTAACATTGACATGATCTTGCAGAACTGTCATGACCACGTCAACCAGGCGGCAAATTCATTTATGCCCCTCTCCAAAATTGCTTCTCAAAAGATCCATCTCCCTTTTTGGTCTGAAGAATGCAGCAAAGCAGTGACAGAATGCAAACGAGCTTGTCGTTGCTACCACCGGAACCCTACTACTACCAATAAGTATGCCCGTAACCGAGCCAGGGCAGTGCGACAGCGTACCCTGTGCCTGGTTCGCCGAATCTCCATAAAAGGGTACATAAACTCCATCAACCACCAAACTGCACCAGACAAAGTCTGGAAAAGAGTGAAGAAGCTCATGGGCAGAACAAGTGGCTTCTCTGCCCCCAATATAGTTGAAGCAGGTAAGCTTTTGGGAGACTTATTAAAAATTTCAAATGTCCTGGCAAAGACATTTGCTGACATCTCTAGCCCCAACAATTACCCTCTAGAATTCCAACGTGTCAGGAAAATGCAAGAACAGTGCATACTGAACTTCATGCATCCTTGTATGGATAATGAACCATATAACAAGCTCTTTTTTATCCATGAACTTCAAAGTTCTCTTAAGAAATGTGGATCTACCGCACCGGCCCTGATGGTATCTCTTATGATATGATCAGGAATATGCATTCAACACTCATATCACACCTTCTTTATATATTTAACTATATCTGGATTAAGGGCTATATCCCTTCCTATTGGAGGGAAGCAATTATACTTCCCTTTCGTAAACCGGGAAAGGATGGAACACTTCCGACCCACTATCGCCCAATTGCCCTTACTTGCTCCCCTTGCAAGCTTTTCGAGAGAATGGTGAATGCCAGGCTGGTATGGTTTCTGAAGAGAAATAACCTTATTTCTTCCTTACAAGCCGGTTTTAGGAAAAAGCAATGCACTACAGACCTGCTCGTCAGGATGGAGGATTGCATCCGACAAGCTTTAAAAGAAACCAGCACTCCATCGCTGTATTTTTTGACATAGAAAAAGCCTATGATACCACTTGGAGGTGTGGTATCTTGAAGCAACTGCATGACTGGGGTATCAAGGGTCACCTCTCCAGATTCATACAACAATTTCTTGCTAGACGCACATTCCGAGTGAGAGTCGGAAATGTCATGTCGGAGGCAGTTAACCAGATAGAGAGCGTACTACAGGGAAGTGTTTTGAGCGTCACCTGCTTTTTGGTGACCATCAACGTATCATTACTGACCTTCCAGCAGAGACAATATTAACTCTCTATGTGGATGACTTGGTAATTGCCTCAACATCACCTCAGCTGCCCTTTGTCACCCGAAAATTGCAACAGGCCATTAATATCATTGCCAAGAATGCCACCGCAAAAGGCTTCCGACTTTCATCCTCAAAACCAAAGGCCGTTCACTTCTACAATTTTAGGCGAGTTGAGTGGGAACAGCCAACCCTATTTCTATATGACCCCCATTTTATTTGAGCCCCACTTCAAATTTCTAGGGGTTATCTTTGACTCAAAGCTCTCTTGGATCCCCCATATAACTGCTTTGAAAAGATCCTGCTTGAAGAGAATGAACATTCTAAAAGTCTTATCACATGTTTCGTGGGGAAGTGACTTCCGTACCCTGTGGCTAGCGTATACAGCCTTGATCCAGTCTAAGCTGGACTACAGGTCACAGGTGTACTCTTCAGCATCACCCTCAAACCTGGATAAACTCAATCTCATCAGGAACCAGGGCGTACGTTTAGCTTTGGGAGCATTCAAGTCCTCCTCAATACCTTGTCTTTATACAGAGAGTGGGATTCTCCCACTACCCTTTCACCGCCTTAACCTTAACCTGCAGTACCTTTTCAGAGTGCAACAACTTCCCCAATCATCTGTATATGAGTTCACCTGCAATATTCATTCGGTAGCCTCATATGACAGGTTCACTTCACTGACTCGCCCATTTGCCCTGCGCATGACTGAAGATACGGGTCAACTGAGGGAACTATCAGTAATCCCATATCAGATCCCAAAAGTACCCCCATAGCTATTACCTCCAGTGTGGGTCTTCAAGGCGTTGGCAGGGGAACCAAGGACCCAGTACCTACCTTTCGTTCTACGATGCCTCTTCCACGAACATACTGTGCACCACAATCCAAGCACCTTTATATACACAGACGGATCGAAATCCCTTGACGGGGTAGGAGCCTCTGCTGCCCTCCCCTTCCATCATGTATCTGTGTGCCTGCCTAGTGCAGCCTCTATCTTCACGGCTGAGCTTGTCGCGATACTGGCTGCACTGTATACCATCGCTTCTTCACCCTCAGGATCATATACGATATTCTCCGATTCCCTCAGCTCTTTAGAAGCCTTAGCCAATCCATTCCCAGATCACCCATTGGTTTCAAAGATACAGAAGTGGCTTTTTTTATGTCCTCGCTCCACAAAATCTTATTTTGCTGGGTACTTTGCCACATAGGTATAAAAGGGAATGAGAGACCAGACACTGTTGCCAAGACAGCAGCATCTCTAGGGACCACCACCCCTACCCCTCTTCCTTTCCGGGATACTGTGCCACATATCCATGAATATGTGGTCAACCAGTGGCAGAGGACATGGGATGAATTCCCCCCAACCAAACTGCATACCATCAAACAGTCAGTTCGCCCTTGGCCACCCACTACTAGAACCCGGACTCAGGATGTTATCCTATGCCGGCTGAGAATTGGGCATTGTCGCCTAACACATGGCTTTCTAATGGAAAGCCATCGACAGCCTCCAGTGTGCACTCCCTGTGGAGTACCAATGTCCGTACTCCACCTATTCACCGAATGCACACGCTTCCAACCCCTAAGGCAAAGGGCTTCTCCCTTTTATTTGCCAAGGGGTGCGTTCTCAGCAGGCTCTGAGAACTATCCTTTCTGAGCACCAGAACAACTTTAATAGGAACAAAGGGATAAAATTTTGATCAGAAACGAATCTACTAAAGGAAATTTAGTATTTTATCATTTTTAGAATGAGATAGACATGTCTTATTACTTTATTTTGATTTTACTATATTTTAGAGACATTTATTTTTCTATGATTTTACTCCCTTTTATTTTCTACGGTTTTACTCGCTTTTATTCGAGATTTGTAACCATAGTCTATGTTTTTTAACGAATATTTGACATTTTAACGAACCCTTTTTGAAAATGGCTACGAGTTTGTCCATTTGGGCCTACGCAGCATTTGCCTTTTATGTGCCATTCATTCATTCATCACGTCCTCCATTGGGATCCTTTTGGTCAATGGGGGGCAAGTAGCACTCGCTCTGCGCCGTCCCCTATTCGCCTGTACGCGAGAGCCCGGCGCCTACCGAGGTCGCCAACAGCTCTCAATGCATTCGCGGCTGATCTCGACGGTGCATATGCCGCCGAGAGAAGCCAGTCATATCTCAGGTACTTTTGGTTTACGGCTAGGAAACTCTTTTGAAAGCTCGGCGTAGCTTTCGGGCCACTGGTTTTGCCCAGGGCGCCGGCCTTGAGGGTACCACCTTTGATATTTGTGGCCACGCCTCTGTTGCAAAGATTCTACAGCGACGAGAGTACTGCGTTCGGCCTTTTTCGAGCACTCTTCCTTTCACGTTAGAACTCTGCATTTGAATACCGATGGCTCTAAGGCCAAAGAGTGGGTCGATTTTCTCTCAGTTTCTCCTCTGTTTGAAGTCAGTGGGGTTTTACCAGGCGTTGCGTCTGTCTTCACGGCCGACCTGGTTGCAATAGACCGCTCAGTACGGAAGAGAACACGTCCTGCCCGGTTCAGAGACTGGATTGTGATCTATAGCGACCCGAGTACTCTCGGGGCATTGGAATCTCCGCAAACCCTCTTATCTGTGAGATTATCTTCTGCTGGGTTCCTGGACTTATGAGAAATACGGGAAATGATTGCGCCGAAAAGGCGCCAAACTCACCAAAGATTGCTCCACTTGAACAGCGTTATGTTCATCTTCACACTTATTACATGGTAGGAATCGGGGATGCCTGCTTGGCAAAGAAGATAGGATACAGCCGAGGGGAACTTACAAATGCGTGTCATTCCGCTGGGATTGTTCCAATGGACTTAGCCCCCAATGTCGCGACGGATTCAAGTTGCTTTCTGTCCTCTCCGAATCGGACACACTTGCGAGCCTCTCTCCGACGCAGGAGCGCGTTTACTCTTGTTTATTTTTTCTTATCTTGTTTTTTTATTTCATTTGTTGTTTTTATAGCTAGTTTCATTGCCTTTGTTACTAGTTTTTATCTTACTGCTTTTAAAGTTTAAAAAAATACCACGAATGTTCCCAATTCGAAGACGACAGAAAGGGATCTCACTATCTGGATGCATTGATAGATTCGTCCAAGGAAGAGTTTGCGTTCGATGGAACGCAACTTTATGTTCCCAGAGGCCGTTGACTATCTTATTTGTCAGGCAGCTCGAAGGACCAACTTGACTCGTGCCATGTAGTCATTGTGAGGAAGAGAAAAATGCTGGTCTGGTTGCTCAACCCACGAGTGCCTTTTAACGCCATCATTGGCAATCCCCTCCTGTCCAGGAAACCAACAGTAGATAATATAGAAATCCAGCTTAGTCACTGCAACCGGGACATCACGGGTACTTCAATCCATGGCGTGCGTAGATTAGTACAATCTTAAGCGATCACTCAGTGATCACTTTTAGTTGCTATATGTCACACTAGGGTAACCGAACCGAACACAAGGCGTTATTTCGTCCGTGAGCGGTGTATTGCAAACAGCTCTCCGTGAAAATTGATACAGCGCCTGGTAGAAACTATCTGACCTTAAGTAGAAGGGATAGGGCTGGAAGCCGACCCCTTGTCCACATAAATTGAGACTGATCAAACATAACACGAAGTATGCTCCGTAAACGTCATTTGCAATACTCCTGTCGCTATGGAAGCTTTTGGAGCAGAGGTTTGGTGAGTTATAGTAAATGGAGGTAGCAGCAATGATGGTGTCCTGGGCAGAACTAAATACGATTCAATCCATGATGGAGGAGTTGACATTCTAGTGTTGAAATCTTGGCCTCACTAAAATAAATCGAAAGGTTTTATACGGAGAGCGTAGCGACATCTTCCGGCAGCACTCAGGTGATACCTTTGACGCTTAGAGCAAAGTTATAGCTGTCCTCCAAATACGAAGACGACTCAAGCTTCCCTCGATGAAAATGGAGATGAATTTATGGATATGATGAAAATGGGTTAATTAAGGGATGAGTCTGTAAAGGGGATGATTGAATGAAAGAGAGTTAGAGAGATGAGTGAAAGAGAGAGATAGGAGATGAGAAAAAGATAAAGATGAAAGAGAAGTGAAGCCGTGCTGGGGTAGTAAGTGGATTAATGTGGAGAAAGGCTTGCGCAGGGCCTATCCCCCGTCCGTTACATTGATAACACTTGCTGTCCCTCCTGTCTGGGGCCGAAGAGGACTCCTCGTACACCTGCGCTGAATCAACGATCTTGGAGAAATTCAAATATGAAAATTGGGAGGCAACCCCTTGCCCACATAGTGTGGTTGGTCTCTAATACCGTAGCACCATTATAGAACTTCTCGAGAGAAGAAAGCAGTATAGTGTAGTGATGTCTGTTAAAGAAGGCCTCGCGGAAGGCATTTCCCACCCGAAGCAGAGCATCCAACGTGAAGTAGAATTTGCGGAATCCCCACTCTGCAGAAGACAAGTGACCTCCACTCAGCGGGAAAAAGGCTATTCTATCATTTACCCAAATCTCTACCAATCTGCGCACGCAGGAAACGAGAGAATTATGGTGAATACCATCCGAGGTAAAGTGATCTCTTCCCGATTTCGAAAAGCGAGAAACTTAACCATTCGCAAGTAGTTTGGTGGTTATCCTCTGTACCCAACTTGTTGCAGAAATATATAAAAAAAGTCCGACCTCGCTTAAATTAGGTTTTAATGCGTGTCATGCAGGATATCGTGGGGCCCAGGGGGGTGTCCTCACATGATGCGAAAGCAGAACGGAACTCACTAACTTTAACATTTCGTCGGATGGTTCTCCGTCACTGGATGTCAAGTCCATTCGGCGGCCTTAAACGGCCCCACATCGTCCCTTCAAGTCTGGCGAAGCAGCAGCCCGGCTAGAGAAGGGGGAGAAAGCGGTCACGAAAGACTGGCGAGGACGTGGGTTCAGATCCTAGACAACGGGAGGTTGGACATGGCAAGAACTCGCTCGGAATCATTTTGAAGAGATAGAGAGCACTAAATTTCTCATGGAGCACTACTGGGATCGGGAGGCCCTCTGGCCTTCCCCGGTAATCCCCTTTTCCTCATGCCCCTCGATGTGTGTGTGGGATGGGGGTCAAATTTAGCCTCCGAAATCTGTCCATTTTTATCTGCTTTCGAAAGTCTGAACTCAGATTCTCGCACGGAGGACCGCTCGGGCCTCTTTGACAAAGCCTCAAATTTACTCAGACCCTGAATCCCTTCGCCCCCTTCAAATGTTTACGTCAAAGAGGTGCCTTCCCTATTAGGCGTGGGAGGGGGATAGTTCGTGCTAATTCAGCTAACAGATGTATGGTATAAATAGGGTAAATAAGGGTTGAGGGTTATTATTAGATGCGGGAAATCTCAAGAGCAAAGAATAAATAAGAACAAAAATGTCTGCTGACCAAAAGTCGCGTGAGCTCACTTATACTGTTTTTTGACCATAAGACATTCAAAACTTTCAATAATTCACAGACTAACCTTGGGAAGACCTTATAAATTATATCATTCGAAAGATAATATAAGAGAACATAAGGGTTTCAAATTTCGTTAGAATCGGCCGAATAGTTAGAATGTCATTACCAATGTTATGATGTTATTAAGAAAACAAATAATCTCGGGAGAATCTTGGGTGGTGTTGGTGATGTAGACGTGGTGGTGTAGGTGGCGGTGGTGATGGTGGTAGTGGTATAGGTGATTTAGGTGGTGGTGTAGGTGATAGGGCTGAATGTGTAGGTAGGGTGGTGTAGGTGATATAGATGTAGGTGCTTTAAGCGGTGGTTGTGTAGGTGGTGGTGGTTTATGTGATTAGGTTGTGGTGGAGGTGGATTAGGCGGTAGTTGTGTAGGTGGTGATGGTGTAGATGATGTAGGCCCAGGTGAGCTAGGTGGTGGTGGGTTCAGTAGTGGATGTGTATGTGTAGGTGGTGGGGTTCTAGGTAATGGTGGTGCAGGTGGTGATGGGGTGAAGCTAGTGGTAGTTTAGGTGGAGGCGGTTTAGGTAGTAGTGGTGTAGGTAGTGCCGTACGTGGTTTCCTGTATGTGGTAGTGGGATAGGGGTGGTGGTGGTGTAGGTGGTTGTGGTTTGAATAGTGGGGGGTGGGGGTGTAGGTGATAATGCTCTAGGTGGTGGTGGTTTAGCTAGTAGGTATGTAGGTGATGATAGTGTAAGTGGTGGTGGTGTAGGGGATAATGTTCTAGATGTACGTGGTTTAGCTGGGGAGTTTGTAGGTGGTAAATGTGTAGGTGATGGTAGTGTAGGTGGTGGTGGTGTAGGTATGGTGTGGTGGTGGTGTTCGGGTAGGGAGTTGTGTTGTTTGTATAGGTTTGGCGGTGTAGATGGCGTAGGCGTTGTTGGTGGTGTAGGTGATATGCTGAAGGTGTAGGTGGTGGTGGTGTTGGGGGCTAATGCTCTAGATGTACGTGGTTTAGCTGGGGAGTTTGTAGGTGGTGGTGGTGTAACTTGTGGTGTAGGTATGGTGTGGTGGTGGTGTTCGGGTAGGGAGTTGTGTTGTTTGTATAGGTTTGGCGGTGTAGATGGCATAGGCGTAGGTGGTGATGTCGGTGATATGCTGAAGGTGTAGGTGGTTTAGTTGGTGGTGGTCTGTTGTTTAGGTGAGGGTTGTATGTGTGGTGGTGGTGTAGGTGTTATAGACGTGGTGGTGTAGGTGGTGATGCTGTAGATGTGGTGTAGGTAGGTGATATGTTGGTGAAGGCAGTGGTAGTGTAGATGATAGTGCTGAAGGTGAACGTGGTTTAGGTGGTGGTTGTGTAGGTGATGGCAGTGTAGATTATGAAGGCGTAGATGGTGAAGTTTGTGGTGAGTAGGAGGTAGGAGTGGTGCACGTATTGGTAGTGTGTGTTGTAGCTGTTCGGATTGTAGGTAGTGGTGATGAAGGTGTCGGTGGTGTAATTAGGGGTATTTAGGCGGTAGTGTGGTAGGAGGTGGTTTAAGTATTGGGGTTATATATATTAGTGCTCTAGGTGTTGATGGTGCAGGTGATGAAGGTGGTGTAATTAGGGGTGTTTAGGCGGTTTAAGTATTAGTGTTGTTAGTGTTGATGGTTTAGGTGGTGGTGGTATTTGGGGTGGTGAAGGCTCTAGTAGTGCAAGTGAGGGTGTTGTAAGGGTTGTGCTGTAGGCAGTGGTGAGGTAGGGTTGTCTAGTAGGTGATATTGGTGTAGGTAATGCAGGCGTGGGTGGTCTAGGTAGTGGGGTGCAATAAGTGATTTACATAGTCATATGTGATGTAGGTGTAGGTGGTTTAGGTGGTGTAAGTTGTGCTGGTGTAGGTGTATGTGGCTTAGGTGGTGTAGATGTATTTGGCTTAGGTGGTGAAGGTGATTTAGGTGGTAATGGTATAGGTGGTGTATGATGTCGTCGTGTAGGTACGGGTGGTGTAGGTGATTTAAGTGGTGCTGTAGTGATAGTGGTGTAGGTCGTTTACGTGATTATTGTGTAGGCGATGTAAGCGTTGTGTTTTAGGTGTTTTAGGTGGTGGTGTAGGTGATTTAGGTGGTGCTGTAAGTGATAGTGGTGTAGGTTTAGGTCGTTTACGTGGTGGTGGAAAGGTGCTGATCGTGTAGGTGATGTAAGCGTGGTGTTTTAAGTGGCGCAGGTAGTTTTGGTGAAGGTTGTTGTGGTCTGGGTGGGGGTGTTGTAGGTCAGGGTGCTGTAGCTGGCGGTTGGGGAAGGATTAGTTGTGTAGGTGTCGGTGTTGTAGGTGGCGGTTGTGTAGGTGTTGGTGCTGCTGTATTTGGCCGTCCTGGTGTAGGTGGTGGTGTTGTTGTAGGTGATGTAGGCGTAAGTGGTGCAGTTGGTGGTGGTGGGGTAGGTGTGATAGGTAGTGATGGCCTAGCTCGTAGTGGTGGTGGTGATACTGTTATAGGTGTAGTTGGTTTAGGTAGGTGGGTTGGTGGTTGTGTTGTAGGTTATCTTGGGGCAGGTATTGCAGGTGGTGATATGCTGTAGGTGTAGGTGGGTTGGTGAATGTGGTGTAGGTGTTGTAGGTAGGGGTGTTGAACGTGTTGGCATTATAAGTGGTTGAGGTGTAGGTGTGGTTGGGGTAGGTGGTGGTGGTGGTGGTGTATCTGATAGTGCTGTAGGTAATGTAGTCGTATGCCATGCAAGTGGGGAGGTAGGTAGTGGTGTTGTAGGTGGTATTAGTGTATAGTGTTGGTGATGTAGAGTGATAGTGCAGACGGTGGTACTGTAGGCGATGTAGGTGAAGTTGTCGGTGGGGCAATTGGTGGTGGTATTAGTGTATAGTGTTGGTGATGTAGGTAGTGATAGTGCAGACGGTGGTATTGTAGGCGATGTAGGTGAAGTTGTTATCGGTGTGGCAATTGGTGGTGGTGTAGGTGGGGGTGGGGTATGTAGTTGTAGTGTAGGTGATGTTGGTGAATGCGTTGCTATTGTAATTAGTGATGGTCTAGCTGGTCGTGGTAATAGTACTGTAGGAGTAGGTGGGGGGGTGGTAGTGTATGTGTTTTAGGTGTTGGGTTTTGAAGGTATGGTGCTGGTGCGAGTGCTGGTGCTTGTTAGGTTGGTGCTTCTGGTGTAGGTTGTGTTGGTGAATGTCGTAGTGGGGAAGAGGGTTCTATTTTAGGCGGTGTACTTGGTGTTGGTGGTTTAAGTGCTGCAGTTGGTGGTTGTGTAGTGTGGTAGGGTAGGTAGTGGTGGTATAGGTTTTTTAGGTGATAGTGCCGTAGGCGTAGGTGGTTGTGTAGGTGGTATTGGTGTAGGCGATGTAGGCGCAGATGTTTTAATTGGTGTTTGCGTAGATGGTGGTGATGTAGGTGGTGTAGGTGGATGTGGTTGTGGTGTAGGTGATGGATGTGTAGGTGGCTCTGGTTTAGGTGGGGTAGGTAGTGTAGGTTCTTTAGGTGATAGTGCCGTAGGCGTAGGTGGTTGTGTAGGTGGTAATGGTGTAGGCGATGTACGCGCAGATGTTGTAATTGGTGTTTGCGTAGATGGTGGTGGTGTAGGTGATGTTGTAGGCGAAGGTGGTTGTGGTGTAGGTGGTTGTGGTGTAGGTGATGGATGTGTAGGTGGCTCTGGTTTAGGTGGTAGTAGTGTAGTCCATGGTACTGGTGTAGGTGGCGGTGGTAGTATAGGAGCTGATGTTGGTGCAGGTGGTGGTGGTGTAGGTATGGGTGAGGTAAGTGATATAGGCGTAGGTGGTTGTGGTGTAGGTGAGTTTGATGTATGTTATTTCTGTAGGTGGTTGTGCTGTTGGTGTATGTGGGGGTGTAGGTGTTGTGCTGTATGCAGTGGAGGGGTGGATGGTAGTCGTGTAGATGGTGATAGTGTAGGTGGTAGGGGTCTAGGCGGTGGCGTAGGTGGGGGTGATGTTTGTGCTAGTGAGGTAGGTGTTGGTGTATGTGGTAGTGGTGTAGGTGCTGGGTGTGTGTATGTGGTGTATGCGGTGGAGGGGTAGATAGTGGTAGTGTAGGGGGTAGTAGTCTAGATTGTGGTGGTGTAGGGTGGTAGTGGTGTAGGTGGTGGTGGTGTAAGCTGTGTATGTGAAGATTCAAAAGAGAATGTAAAACAATATAAGGGTGTCAAATATCGTTAGAATCTGCCGAATAGTTACAAAACCCAAACCAGAAAAAAGGCAAAACAGGGAACGACCGACATAGTCAAATGTAGAGTCGCAGGCGACTAAAAATTGATAAATTATGAATGGAATAAAGGATTGGTCTCCTCTCTCATCTCACTACCTATTGAAGGTACGAGGGGTTTGGAGGTTGGGGGGAAGAGGGTAGTGGGTATAATTTATTTTAGCCTCTCGCGGGCTCTTCACGCTCATAATAGTCGACTATTTGGAGACCTTTAAGCTGTCTCCTCAGATTCGACAAAATAGTTGAGAAGAGAATAAAAGGAGGGAATGGGCTTTGGCATTTAATGGGGACAGGGGGTGGGCAGTCCTATCAAGCATTTCAACACATTTCCTTTTAATGTCAGACAATCTCCTTAAAATTAATAGCAAATATTGACATGAGAATGGATGGCAAGACCATTTTATTTCAGAACGTGTAACGCCATCTTTCCTCCTTTATTGGGTCTATACAGGCGCGGCAAATAAAGTTGGAGATTCAAATGAGGTGAAAAAAACGACCCGAGAGAGTCAGGAGCAACAGGTTCTCTTGGAGCACTTGGGTCTGGAGAACCTGCCCTCGCTCTGGGTTTCATTCGTAGCTGTGTCATCGTAACACCACCCATCACTCAATGGGTGAATAGTGTAACAAGTGATGGTATCCTACAAGGGTGAAGGCCTTTTTACCCCTCGGAAAATGAAAGGTCAAAATGTTTTTATATTTTCTTTTGTTATAAACAAATGGAGGATGTTTTAAGGACCTAATTTCATTTACCCAAATGAAAAGAATTTATTTTGTAAAGATTTAAAAAGGGAAATATTAATATGAAAATAAACATGATCCAGTTTAAAGGTTTAAAGAAACAAAATTATACTCTCATTATTACTTTTATTTAGCTATTCATTCATAGTCTTAATATTCTTTCATATTCTCTTCCTTTTTCTCGATCATTTCACTTTTCCTTCCTTAAACAACAAAGCAATGATGCGCATATGTTCCTAATTCTCTTCGTTTTCGTAATTCTCTTCTTTTTCTCTTCCTTAAAATATTCCTCTCGTATGGTTGTAAGTGCTGGACTTCTCGAAACCCGACGACTCATCTATCTATAAAACGGAATGCTTCCCTCTAGAACCTCACGTCTAAATTCCTCAATTAGTCTATAATTTTCTTCGTTCTCATCCCACATCCTTTCTCTCGTTCCTTCCATCTTTTATTAGGAGACGATGAAAAATACAGTTGAAATTATGAAGGATTTTCAGGAGGTCAGGAGCTCGTGAAAATGATGCGGTCGACCGGAATAAAGCTTCTCGACAACCGAGAAAACACGACCGCGCGATTACTTATATAAACTCGGTATCACAGTTGGGAGACAAAGATCAAAAGTAAAGTACCTCAAATATTGAATAATAAAAGGGAAAAGTAAAATGACACGGCCTTTTTGCCTATCTATAAAAGAAGTGAGCTTCTTTCAATGATAATAATCAATGCTTATCTCATAAGGGCTTTCAGTTCATTCGAAAGTGAATAAATTTTCAAAGATTTTAAAAAGTAAATTGGTTTAAGGGAAAAGGGTAAAAAAAAATATTTAGTTTTTCGCGAATTTTTGCTGGTCTAAATATGAAATAATGAACGAAAAGTGATTTAGAATGGGAGAAAAGATTAATTGAGGAACAAGACAAAAAATATTTAGCATGAAAGAGAAATTACAATAATGGAGTGGGGAGAGGGTGCTGTGGCGATGCCTCTGCTAAAACTGAAACCTGGAGGAGCGGCCCAAAATCCCATCAGAAAAGCGAAAAGAGAAAAATTAGCGAACTCTCTCGGGTCTTCTTTTCCCCCAAATTTGAAATCTCTCAATATCGTTTCCAAGTAGGTTTCGACCCAATGAAGGGTGACAGAGGGCGTTAAATTCTATTTTAAAGAAAATTAAATAAAAATGTCTTATTATTGGGCTTTAGTGTTTAATCGTATTATTTTTTTCTGTCTCTATGTTTTTATCTTTAATAGATTCAATCTTTTAGTTTGTTCTGTTACTACTTCTTTTTTTCTCTGTTGCTCTGTGGTTTCTTATTTGTATTTAACTTGGGTTATTTCCTCGTTCTCGGGTGTTTGCTCTCACACCGACTACATGGCAGGAATACGGGCAGCTCTTCGGACTGCTTGGCAAAGAAGATGGGAGACGGTCGAAGGCAACTTAAAGTTGCGTGCCATTGCGCCGCGACTGTTCCCATGGACCTATCCCCCAATGCCGCGACGGCTTCAGTTCGCTTTCTGTCGTCTCCGAATCGGATACACTCGTGTGACTCATCGCTATCTGATGGAGCGCTTACCTGCGCCCTATTGTGACCACTGCGTCGTCCCCCAGACTGTTCGGCACGTTCTTGTCGAATGTCCCAGGCTGGGTGATCTTCGCGCACGTTACCTGTCCCGGTACCGGGATGGGCGGGGTCGCTACCGCCTGTCCCTTGTACTCGGGACGAGTGCGTGCACATTGACTGGTGGACTTGTTGACTTTTGGGAGAAGGCCAGGCTTATCCCTATTGTTTAAGCAGGTTTTTTTGTTTGTTTTGCTTGTTTTGCTTTTGTTTTTTTCCCTTATAGGTCGCACGCTCCTGCGCCGGGGAGACCTCCCCCCGACGCAGGAGCTTGCTTACTGCTCGCTTCCTTTTCCCATTTTTTGGGGGGTTGGTGGGTTGTTTTTTTTATCTTTTTGAATTTTATTTTAAAGTAGCCTAGTACTAGGCCAGTTTTTAATACGGCGACTAATGCCCAAGTAGGCGGTCGCCAGATGAGCTCTTAAAAAAAAAAAAATCGAGTGTTCGCTCCTCTTCTGTATTTTCTGGGTCCATTCTTCTCTCTTCCTTATACCCGTAGGATGGAGAAATAGTTAGGTCGAAATAAAACTCTGATTATTTGCCCCACTATGGTTTGACCCCTGCCCCCCCCCATCCCCTCTGGGAAATCTGATGGTAGTCAGATAATAAAGCGACATTTTGATAATCAACGACTATCTTCGATGAGCTCCAAACTCCGCCCAATCCTGGCGCCTCCCATTCGCCTATCGCAAATCCATCCGGGAAAAACGACTTGGATGGAAGAAAAATTTAGGAGAGAGTAAAAGAATAGGCTTTCGAAGTCTATCGATCCATCCTCCCTCTCTCCTGTGAGCGAGGGAGGAGAAGAGAGGGCGGGGTATGGAGCTCGGACGCCCCTCGCTCTAACCTATCACGCCGGAGACTGTGCCAAATGGAGGAACAGAGAAGGAAGTTTAAATGGAGATAAAAATAGGAAGAGTATGGAAATAGGGAGAGAGTAAAAAGTGGGCATAGGTGGTGTTGGGTGGTGCTACTATCTCGGTGTGTAGCACTTTTATCTTCTTTTGTCCCTTACCTGTTATTGATTGTCCCTGTCCCGTGTGACCCCCGTTTGGGAGCGACAGGAGCAAACCGTTTCCTAAGGGGTTTTCGCCATTATTTCTCACTCTGGAAGGTGGATTGATTATTCCATAGCTGGTGTTCATTTATTTCTGCCTTGGAACGGCCTGTGTGCGCTTGTTGCGCCGTATCTTTGTCTCTTTGCATTTTCTGCGGGGTGTTCGTTAGTCCTACGTCGGCTAGGAGACGCGCACTCCCTTTTGGGTTGCGCTTCCCAACCTGAGAACGTGCGTTGCCTTCCTACGGTTCCCTTACATTCTTTTGCTCGCGAACATTTTGCAGGTCGGATGTCTTCTTTTTCCTCCTGAGGTACAGTCCAATCCCCGTTTGCGGTGCACATTTTCTTTTGGAACACTATAGCTTTGAATGGATACTGTGTAGCGATTTTGGGGGTTGAAACCCATACAAGACCAACCGTTTCTGTTTTTGTGAACCGTTTTAGCCCCCCACAATGTTATATGCGAGCCCTTTTTGTGCCAAATTTTTAATTGATTGTAGCTTCTCCGCAGGATGTTCGTTAGTCCCTCGGGGGAATTGGAAGTACGAACTCCTTTCTGAGAATCTCCTCTGCCAGTTAGGAGTATGCCTTGCCCTCCTAGGGTCATTTGTTGGGTTTGTTTTTTTTTTACTGCTCCTTTGTGAGACATGTTTGCACTGGCCTTATGTGGGGTGCCTTACTTGGGAGGGAGGGGAGAGTACAGTATCTTTTGAGACAATTGCCATGTGTATGGGTGTGCGTTATAATTGGGATTAGGCGGGGGGGGGGCATAACAGGACACGCGCCAAACCTTCTTATACTGTTGTGCGTATTTGCCTGTGTTTTTCATGGCTACGTAAGTTACCCTACACAATTCCAGTTTTCTTTGGATTTAAGATGGATAACAAAACTAATCATTTTTTTGCAATTTTTCGAATAATTTCTTCGCTGCGATCGTTTTTTTATGATTTTTTCCCAATTCCTTCTTCGTATCCACCGTTTACTCTTTGTAACTTCTGTCCTTAGATGTGCGCCTCTAGCTTTTAGTTCCAGCCTGTTATGGGCCGTTTCCTTCTACCTTTATGCGCCTAGTTCCTGGTTCCCGCCTGGCTTAGTCGCACCTGTTTAAGGTAGTTACTTTTTTGGTCCTTACGCCAATGTCTTTGCTTTTTGACGATGGTTACGAATGAATTATCTTTTAATATAATAGCCCCTCCCCGCTCCCCCCAAAAACAACAACAACAAAAGGAACATTCACCTGAAAACCTTTAGCACCTTTTGAAGACCCATCTTCTGCAACACGTAGACGCGTTTCGCGCGTCTGCAAAGGGCTACCAACTGCAAAGAATTCGGGCTTAATTTCGCTTACTGATAAATCTATTTCTATTGCTCCCTTGATTCAATTAAAATTTGAAAACGGAGGTCCGTTTATTTTTTTGTCCCTGCCCGGACGTTATATGCGCATTTAACTAGTTTGTTTGTGGGGAACGTTCTGACTCTAGTCGCGAACGCTTCGACATGAGGAGAGCCTGCTGGTACTCGAGGTCGTCGATCGGTCTCCACAACCAGGTCGGTGACGTCTAGCACGTCCCATCGGTAATCAGATGGGTAATTTTAGTTCGGGTTGAAGTTCGCGAAAACCACCACTGGAACCGGCTTAAAGTTCTTGGTTATTCCTTGATACTTTCCCGCTCAGTCGATCCTTGGTACGGCAAAGACGATCCCATAGACTCGGTCGCTAAGGAGGAACGCTGCGTCCTGATTCCGCCGTCCAGTATGTTGTACCGGAAGCAGGCAGACAGGAAATGGGCCAGGAAGTGTTCCCCTTTCCCGGACCCAGATTACCTTCCTCGGTGTCTGCTGCAGGAGCCGCTCAACTGTATCGACCTGCCATACTCGTAGCTCTTCGCCCAGGAACATATGGTAATGCCCCTTTCGTACTTGGATACCCTTTATCTCCAAGACCCAATTGTCCAAGTGCAACTTCCGTAAATGAAACATCCGGAGTTCTTAAACAGCTGATGGTCGAGCCCAAGAAGGCCTTTAATTACTTGCTCGCCAGGGATTGGGCCAGTGATGGCGGCCACATGGTGCTGCGGGTGTAGCCGCTGGGTTTCGTGCCCCCAGTTTCAAAGGTTCTCCCTTTGATACAGAACACGTAGTTGTACGCTCTCTTATGTGCGGTTCAAAGTGTATTGCTCGGTGAATCCGCTTGTCCGCCCCGATCCGCACATGTAACCTTGGATGTGCTGGTTATTTGTGGTTGGATCGACCTCGTACCCCTACACGGCCCCTCATGGCGAAAAAAGAAGTGAACTTGATCACCATGGGGGGATTTTTCCAGCTAAAAGGCCACCTGGACCCTGGCAGGAAGGGAAGTAGGCTCCTTGGTCAAAAAACACCGGGTAAGAGAGATGCACACACTACACCTACCATTTACGCCGAAGGTATGCGCGAAGGACCACGGCGCGTAAAGGGAGATAGGTGGGAAGCAAATCGGTAAACTGAAGGCATGTTTCTAATCACTGAAGAATTCTTTGCGGAACCCTGCAAAACGGTGACTGTCGAAGGGGAACGCTGAACGTACACTGAAGGGGAGTTTGTTTTGAATACATGGTTTAACTTAGCCTCGGTGGCAGCCGGCTCATCCAAAGATGGGCTATAGCTTTTTTTGCGCTGTGCTCTGAGAGAGTTGTTTGCTTTGCGGGGGGAAGGGGGGGGGGCTCAGATTGAAGGCGCTTTTCGATCATAGTTTCTACACCCTTGCCGCCACGCCTGGGTTCGAAATAACAGCAAGAAAAGGAGAAAATAGCAGAAAACTAAATTAATGGCTATTTTCCTCCATTCTTTTCTAATTTTCTTGTCATTTAAACGTTTCCCCCCCGAATTATCGCTTTATTTCTGCTTGATATGTGCGCCATAATTTTTTAAAGTGTTTTCCCTTGCTGGAGGGCGCATTAATCTGTTATGGGCATTTTTCCTTTTATTTAGCCGCGGAAACTTAATTTCCTAGGCCTTGTATTTACTTACAACGAAGCGCCAGGTCTAAGCGTCGCTTTTTTTCATAATGAGTAAAGTTCAACTATACCTATTTAGAGCCATGAAATGACCCATATGACCATGGCACATATGGTTATTCACCCTGGCGATTTCAAATCTGCTATCGGATTTGTCGCTGGGTGGCGCCATCTAGCGGCAGAAGCCTCATTTAGCCATTCAAAGGCACTTGTAAGTGATTTGAACGATGGGAAACCATCAATGCGATAACCATTTATTATCTTCTCACAAAATGCCGCAGGTCATTGTATGGTATTTACTTCTAGTATTGTCTACGCTTAATATAGGGGTTTCTCGAAGCTGCACAATTAGGGGGGGTGGGGGTGGCAGAGGGAATTTGGGTTTGGGGTTAAACACCCTCCAAAACAACCCTCTCGAAAAATTCAAGGGCAGCATTTTCTTGGGTAATATTTTCCAGTTTTCTTGCTATTAACCGATTTCCGCGGTGGTTTTCGCTCTTAATTCCGATTCTGGGAGGTGCGAACTAATTCTTAGAAGTGTTTCTGCCTCGCTAGAGCTCGTAGGAAGCTTTGGCAGGGAATTTGGGGGACGCGGATAAATACTCTTCTAGGCCTTGAATAAAGTCCTGGAATAAACCTAGCTGATTATTTAACGGTGGACAGTTTCTTTTGGCACAACAGAAATTTTGTGGTGGTTCTGGGAAATGTTTTGGGGGACACCTCCCCACAAATACGCCAAAAAAGAAGAAAAAATAAATAATACAGACCGCGGGAAGATTAGGTTAGGTTATCTTCGTCATAAAAACGTTGCACATTCATTTTGTTAGGATAGTTTTAGGATATTTTGGAGAGCTTAGAAACGTCAATGGTTATGTTTGATTAGGTTAAAGGAGTATATATTACCAAATTACTTTGTGGTAACCAGTTTATAGAGGTGAATTACCAATTTTACCAGTTTAAGGCGGGTTGGTTATGAGTTTACAAGAATGGCGAATTATCTGACTCCAAAGATGATTCTTCAAGGGTATTCTTATTGATAGATGGAGTTACCGAAGGTTTACGGGTAATCGAGGTAAAGAAGGACTTTGAGAAAGGAAGTAGCAAAATATGCTTTTATTCTAATAAGGGACTATTAAAGAGACCAGCGGCAGGTCAAAAGGTACTTTGCGAGGCAGGTTTTCTTTTTCAACGCGAAGTATTGAATTCTAGAGCGACAAGATTTAAGTGAATTAAAGGGGGTTCCTCACGCTAAGATGGGAATTCTTAATGAAAATGAATTAATAAAACAATTAGTATGTTTAATCATCTCATTGCTCGCGTATATATAGCGTTTTATCTTCTAGGGGGCGTGGCTTACAATCGTCCAAAAGACGAGCCTCCATCTTCGAGCCCTTAAGTTTCCACTTCTAAGGCGGAGCTACCTAAAAACTGTGTGTATGTCTGATTTCGTTACAAGCCCAAAGGTTTTATCTCTATTGCTTGTCACACTTCCTTGTTACAATTTCCTTTGGTCAAAGTCTGTATTTGCCCAGCTGCTTCGTAGACTCCCGTCTTCTGATAATTCTATCCCGAGACGCGAATTATTCGTTTCCTCTTGTTGACTTGAGTATCTTGACCTTTGGTCCTTTTCTCGCGTTCACCCTCTTTGTATTTCCCGCGCGTTAGGATTTAATGAGACAACCGCGAGTCCATTTTGTGCAGCTTCCTGTAATTTGGTGCCAGTAGCCCACCTATTACCACTCCGATCACCACAAAGTTAGGTTATGTTTGTAGGTCTTTTTATGTTAGGTTAGGTTTCGTTATATTTCCTGTATATGGTTGCATGTAGTCGAAAACCCCATAAAAATAGCTTGGGCTGCGTTAGAATAATGTTCTAATAAGTTATTTGATTAAAAAAAAGTATAATCATTGTTTGAGGGTAAAAAAAAACACCTAAGAAAACCTAAAGAGCTTTAATTCTTCAACAGAGCATATTCCCTTATTCTAACTAATTAAATTATCTCCCCGTAACCGAAAACCCCATGAAAATAGCTTGAGCTACGTTAAAATAATTATTTTTCGTTAAATTAGACGTATACCTACCCAGAAATGATGACGTCATTCGTTCAAAATTAAACCTATTTACTCTAAACCGATCTTAACTAACTCATCGTAGACCCCAAATCAAATAACATAGCAATGTTATTAATTTATTATTAATATTAAATAACCTTGCTAAGTTATTTAATACTAATACGCGAGGATGAGCACACATGGCTCGGCCATGTCGTCTGTCCCTATAAAATTCGTATCTCTTCTAAAATGAAGGGGAAGTAATTATTATTTGTATGTAAATAAAAGTGCACAACGAAACCCTAATTCGAGGCTTAGAACGAGGAAATTAGGTAGAGTAAGCAAGAAAAAATATCGGATTTCATCTATTTTTTCTCTATATCCTGATTTTCACAAACGAGGAAAAACTATATTTGGCTGCAGGCCTAATTTTTTCAATTAATTCTAAGCTAATTTTTTTTGGGTGGGGCTTCTTCTACCAGGATTCAGCTCTCAAGCCTATCGTCTTAAGCGCATTTTTGCATTCTTTCCGATGGTACTAAAATTAAATTGTGGTTTTCGTTTTGAAGCCGCTAAAAAATAAGATTTTGTGTTGATGAATCGAAGGTACTACGGTGTTTTTTGTATTTTCATTCCCAAATTCTGGATCCTTCAATAGTATTGATGTAGCTAGGTTGGTTTAAGTTGGGTGTACTGCGTGGCTGTTTATGTAGCACCGTTATATCTTTAGTTTGTTGAGGGGCGGGGGGAGTCTACGCGATCAGTCAAATATGTGCACAAAAAAAACGGATAAAAAAATACTCCCAAAGATGGTCAACAAATATAAAGTCACCATTCAAATAAATAGGGCGGGTTCTTAGAAAACGTTACCTCACTGACTATCCCGGATTTTGTGTCTAGTACTTCTACTGGTTACTAGTTCTTAACATTGTGTTATGTCAAAAGACAGAAAGTATTTGACAAATTTAAAACCGAGTAAATGTTCCTACCTATTGGGTTGCCCTGAGAAATGAGAACTGAATTACTTTAGAAGTAATATTTCCATTTTGGAATTTAAATCTTCACTGCAAAGCAGAAGTACCAACCCGTCGTATGATTTGGCCTTCATAAGTAGTTTGTGATGTTTTTTTACATTAATTTCTGGAAATCAAACGAGCTTTAAATGTAATGTTGTGTTTTTCTTGTATAAACCTGTAATAGTAAGTTTGATGTTGCTTTGGTTGATTCGCAAAACGCAGTTTCAATAAGTTAATGAATGTATCAAAATGCTTCAGTATGTGAAACGCTCGCGAAATTCACGAATGTCAGAGACTCACGTTTGTTCATTTTTCTAAACGAGGCGGAAAGTTGAAATTATTATTCAAATACTCAAAAAAATCCTCTTCTTTAATTATAGAGTTAGTGATGATGATTAGGGGAAAAAACAGGCCAGTAATAAAAACCAGGCTTCTCAACAATCGTCATACTAAGAGCGACAATACTGGTTAAGCACATAATATTTGTAGATTCTATTTGTACTGAAATTAAATGTTTATAATTTTCTCTTTCCTGAAAATCTTTGCTTTTGGGAAAATTTATTGTTACAAATCTAATTCATGTCTGGATCAAGACTTATAATTGGTAGTTAACCGCATCATGTTTATCTATGATGCTGTTCCAATTTGTCTTTGTGTTCGTTGCTCCTCAAAGGCTCTATTGTTGCCGTTTTGATTGCCAAATTTCCTTGTTCTTTTGGTGTTGGATTCCATTTGTTGTCCATTTTCCGCCAGAATTAGCACTGTACAACAATAAAACAACCGGAAAGGAGAATAACCTTTTCTAGGGGTATTTTTTTTGCGTAAATCACGAATATATCATCAGTCTCTTCCAGTTTCTCGAAAATGACCATCTTAATTACAGTAAATACATTGATGGTTCCGTAAAGATTGAATGCAAACAGGAGTGGCTGAAACTGACAACTCTAAAAGTTATAAAGGATTTTTTTACATTTTAATGAGGTGTTCCTAAGGTATGTCTCAACCTCACTTAGGAAATTTATGAAAGTAGACTCAATTTTTCTTAACTATATTGGTCCAAATCCGAAATAACTTACGTAACGCTTCGATAATTTTCTAACTTCCTATAAATGCTTCCTATTTTTATTGTTTTATTTATTTTTTTTTTTCTTAAGATTTATATTATTTTTTACATACTTCAGTGTTTTTTTCTCTACAGGAGACAGATAAAATGCCTAGATAATGCAAAAAAAATCCCCAGACAGTTTCTGTTTTATATGTGGATCAGTTTCATGAAGGAGCAATACAAGAGACAGTTGACTAAACATATGAACAAACTTCATGAACTGTACCTTGGATGTGAAGTGAGTGACCAGGACAAACGCTGAGCACCTCACATATGTTTTGTCAGGTGTACAAGTTCCCTATCTGCCTGGGTGAAAGGCAAAGGACCTATCTTCAGGTTTGGCGTACCAATGGTCTGGAGGAAGCCAAAGGACCATTCAACCGATTGCTACTTCTGCTTAACAGATATTAAGGAGGGTATTCAATGTGTTTCCTTTCCTGTTCTTTAATCAAGAGATGTATTGATCAAAAAGATCAAAATACATACTATGTTGTACTTCCACTATTTGTGCAAATGATCACAGTCAGTAATATCTATTTTTAGTCTGATTTTATTTTCTTTCACTGCAGGTTGCGACAGAAAGGACAAGAAATCTATCATTTATCCAGATCTTCAGTCTACTCTTCGCCCAGTTCGACATCAATGTATATTCCTGTACCTCTGAACTACCAAGCGATGACACTAACAAAGCAGATGATTCAGAATCTCAAGATACAGTTGACCCCTCATATTCGCGGGGGATAGGGACCACGAAACCCCGCGAATATTGAAAAACTGCGGATAGTTAACGCTACCCTCCCCCCAACCCTTCCCAAACATCGTAATACGCTCCCCATATTAATTCAAGAAGTTATGTTTTGTCATGTTCATGAACACATACAGTACGAAATAAAATATCAGAACACATAAAATTATTTTATTGTATAATGTTTACTCACCTGAAGATAGTTTTGTTTTGATCGAAGAATGATGATTGATGATTGTTAATGATGTTGCCTGTGTAGTTCAATGATGATGATATAACTGCACAGGGAAGCTGAGGAGATTCTAATTATCCTCAGACTCCTGCTCAGTAAACAGCGGAGGAGAAGGAGAAGGAGGAAAAGTTTGTCCAGAGGTGGAGGGCGTAGTTTCGGGTGTGGTTACGCGTTCAGGCTTTTTAGTTGGGGTGAAGAACACTGTAATGGGCAATTGAGATCGTTGCTTTTTCATGTTCTTTAGCATCTACTAGTAAGGGCCCATAGAAAATTTTGAATTTTAAGGCCCCCAAAAAATTTTACGTGGATAGTTGAAGGCGCGGATGACGAACCGCGAATAACCGAGGGTCGACTGTATATCATACGTGGCTCAACTCGAAACTGACACAAAACCACACCTTTCACCCAACCAGAACTCAATGATCAAGTTCGTGATTTAACACTTACTAAGCAACAGAGTGAACTCCTGGCCTCACATCTCTAACAATAAAACCTGCTGGATGAACATGCTTGAATTACAGTATTTAGGAAGCGTTCTGCAGATCTACAGTAATTCTTCACGTTTGAAAACGACTTGAATTATTGTAATGATATCAGGGGCCTATTCAATGCCCTTGAGCTGACATATGAACCAAATGAGTCGAGGTTATTCATTGATGCATCCCTTTTACAGCATAAAAGCCGTTCTGTTACACATTAGGAACACCATGCCTTCAGTTTCAGTTGCTCACTCAGTAATTTTAAGAGACATTATGAGAACCTTGCTTTTATTCTATGTCGCATAAGTTACAAAGATCATGGGTGGGTAATTTGTGCGGATTGAAAATTGTAGCTCTACTTAATGAGCTATAAACTGAATACACTAAGTTTATGTGTGTCGTATAATGCCCCATTTTATCACCCCACATTGGACTCCACTTTTGGCGTGGCAAACCTTGTGGAACGTGATGTACTTCTTTGATGAAGTAGGCTTTAATCTAAAGTGCTAATTTTTGTTGTGTTAAGGAAGAGCCGCTTCAACACGTAAGGATATAAGGAAACACACAGGAATTCCCAAAATAAACTTTTTTTTTTATTTAACAATTTACTACACAAAAACAAAACATGAACCACAGAAATACTACAAATTTTAAAATACACAAAAAAGACTTCAATAATCTTGACCCTCTAATATTGGTTAATTCGCTACTCACTTCAATATACAAGAAATAGGTTAATTGTCTCAGCTGGAGTTTAAATACCTCGGTTGCTCTGGCGGCGGGTTTGAGTATGACCTTGCACTCAATGCACACTTTACCGCGAGAATGTTATTGTCTCCAAGACGCGTGCCGACCGGCCAGATGGAGGTGGCGGACGAATAACTTGAAAGCCACCACTGACTTTGGCGAGTGTGGCAGCTGGTCCACACGCTTTCAATGGGGGGGGGGGGTCTTCAAGAGCGAGAACAATCACGGTGCTTTAGGAGGCACCAGGGTAGGCGGGGTCTCTCTGGCGAGAGTAAGTTCAACTCGGTTCTTAAACCAAGTTAACTTAGAGTTCGGTGTGACCACCGGGTAACGGGCTCGAGGGGGATCTTTTCTCCTTCGTTACGTAATTCCTTATGTACGAGGACTGTACTCGGGGGGCGGGGGTTCTTCTTCAAAGGCGAGGATAGAGGAGGGGGGTTTCTCTGATGAGAATAAGTTGAACTTGAACAAGTTAACTTAAAGATCGGTTCGGTAACCAGAAACTAGCTTGAGGATGAGCTTCTTCTTAGTTCCAGTCTTCCTCAAGGACGAGGCCTATCTCGGTGTTTTGGGATACACCAGGATAAAAGGGGGGAGGGGTTCTCTGACGAGAATAAGTTTAACTTAGTTCCTCAACCAAGTTAACTTATGAGTTTGGTGTGGCCACCGGGTAACGGGCTCGAGGGGGAGCCTTTTTCCACTTCTTTTTGTAATTCCTCAAGGGCGAGGAATATCCCTGGGCTTTAGGATGCACCAGGATATGAGGAGTCTCTCTGACGAGAGTAAGTTGAACTTGAACGAGTTAACTTAGCGTTTGGTTTGATAACCAGGGAGTAGCTCGAGGATGAGCTGCTTCTTAGCCCCCTTGGTAGCCCTGCCTCTCTTGCAGGGGACTTCGTAGCCTGGGGACTCACGTATTCTACCGGTCCAGTCTTGGTAGCCCGGTCTCAATCCGGGGACTTCGTAGCCTGGGGACTCACGTATTCTACCTGTCCAGTCTTGGTAGCCCGGCCTCAATCCGGGAACTTTTTAGCCTGGAGACTCACGTATTCTACCTCGTTTTTCCCAAGTGTTTGTTATTTTTACCTCGTTACCCCACTGGAGTAGGTAAGAGGAGGGGGGGCTTGCAGACGGGCTGCAAGAGGGTTCTTATTCCAACGGTTTTTCTCAGCAAGTCTTATCTCGGCTCCCGCTGGCCTTCGATCTTGAGAGAAACGTGTCTCCAATTTCTTACTTGAGGTGAAATTGAATATACTCTCGTAGGGGAGATCTTGCAGTTTAAAACCTTTCAGCTTTTCATAGCGACGAGTGGCGAGGCGCTGTGGTTACGAGTTTGCCCTCCGGTGCCAGGACCGGATGTCTTTGCGGTTACCGTCCCGTGTCAACACTGAGAGAGAATGGGAAAGTGACGATTCCCCTACAAATTGCTTCCTTTGCAAGTGGGAGAGTAGGGCGAGATCAGAACATTATGTACGGACAGAATGATCCCCACGGAAAACTATGGCGTCTCGATGCCATAATCTAATTCACGAGCCTTTAGTTAAGAAGGAGAAAATCATTTTACCCCCACTGCATATTAAATAAGGCCTAATGAAGTAATTTACCATAGCGCTGCAACATAACAAGCCATGTTTCTGGGACCTGAAAGCGATCTTCCCTAAAATAAGTGATGCCAAGATTAAAGAAGCCATATTCGTGAGCTCTCAGCTTCGTCAACTTATAGCTGATGAGGACTTTGAGTCGACAATGGATGAAACTGAGCTCTCGGCCTGGCATGCATTCAAAAATATATTCAAAGGACTTCGGGGAAAGCACCAAGGAACCCAGCGAGAGCCTATAATGGAGAGCCTAATCAAGTTCTACCAAGATCTCTGATGCAATATGTCACTGAAGATACACTTTCTCATCTGTCCTTCTTCCCTGAAAATCCAGGAGATGAGAGGGATGAACAAGGAGAGAGGTTCTGTCGAAATAGAGCGTCAAAGCCTACAGAAAACCTTGGCCTCTTAAGAGGCTCATACAGATACAGTCAAAGTTACTAGCCAGCAGACCACCACAAACCCTCGACTGAAATTAGCGAGTGAAAGAGGCAGGACCAAGAAGTAACACGACCGTCTTTAGAGTGTTATGGTAGCGAACCATTGAAGCCGAGAGACGGGTCTCTTCCGCATGGCGTTCTTGGGGTGGGAAGGAGCCTTGGATCGAGTCAATACGAGACACCTCTCAGAGACTACAGAACTGCTGTAGCGATACTTCCTTAAACCACACTCCTACCACTACAGAAACCTAACATCTCCCACGGAAGATCAGTAGAGAAAGCGGTGAAGTTGGAGGAAGGGAAAATTAAGCTGAAAGAAGCTGAGGGAAAAAGAGGGAAAATGTCTGGAAGTAGTAAAGCCCAGGTAGTATCAACATTTTTTAAGAACACCGGTAGGAATGGAGTGGGAAGGGTGTGTCACTGCTCCAAGTGTCGGGTATAATAATCAATTTGGGGTAACCCCCGCGGGAAAAGAAAAAGGAAAGGAATTTGGAGAGGGATGAAAAATGGATGTGAAATAATGGCAGATAATTGAGGCAGCGGCGCTCGGTCGAGGAGGCGCCGTTGTTGTCTTTAAATCCAGAGGAATTACGGGGAAAGAGAGAAGAAGAAGAGGAAGAAGAAGAAGTATTACAAGTTATTATTAACGAGAGAGAGAGAGAGACTGACAGACAATTATGGAGCATATTTCGGGGGTCATTTCCGAGGTGATTGTACCAAAGAAGGGCACCGACCAAAAGGGGATTAACCTACAAGTCAAGGCTCTTTCTTAAGTGGCAGCTTCGCTTAAGAGTTCAAAACACTCTCAAGGGAAAACGCCATGGCCAGGGAACTTTGGTGTCCGCAGAACCGCCCATCAAGCGACCTACTAAGGAGGAGTCTCTCAGTAACCACACCAACAAACAAACAGAACGAGGAAATAAATACAGAAGATGAGCAAACACCCGAGAACGAGGAAATAACCCAAATAGAAGAAACAACAGAATCTCATAACCCTCCAGAACTAATGGATGATGGACGGGATAGATAGCGCCATCTACAAATGGAAATATTACTCAGAACATGACTTGGACACGCTCGAAACGGCATTAGTCAAAGACACAAAAATACCCCACACCCGAAGCAGCCTAATAAGTAAAGAGAAATTTATAGACCTCAACAACGGGAAAAGATACGCTTAAAGTCCTCCGTCACCCGTTATTGGGTCTAAACCTACTTGGAAACGATTTTGTGCCGTTCTTCCAGGTTTTAGTTTTATTCTCCCAGTTCCACCCTTCCCTCTTCCATAGATAAATATAAAGTTGTTTTAAGATATTAATAAATAAAATTTATTATTGTAATTTCCCTTTCCTGCTTAATACTTTTTGTCTTGTTCCTCAATTCCTCCCTTTTGGAATTCTAAATCACTTTTCGTTCTTCAACATCACTAACTCTATAATTTGAGAAGGGGATTTTTTTTAGTATTTGAATAATAATTTCATCTTAGTTTGGTTATGACTTGTTTTTTTCATCAAAGTTATTTCTAATAATTCTTTTATAATATCAAAAAACAAAATGGTGAAGTTCAGAAATAAATATAATTATCGAAATTTTGTGACTTTTTTAAAACTCAAAGAATTACAAATGGTGAAGTTTAGAAAATTTAATTTTATATATCTTCTTCTATAACTATATTTTAGCAACGTGATATTTTGAAAGGGGCGAAATTTAGTTCCGAGTTCCTTTTTAAAATGATTATAATTGGCGAAGTTCAGAAAATTTATAAAAATTTAACCATGGCTGCTTTTTTTGAGATTTTAAATTTTAATCTTAGTAACGAAGCGCATGTTCCCCCCCCCCCACCTTCTATAGGGGAGGAGTGGCGAAGCCATTGCCTGGTATAAATATAAAGTTGTATTAAAATATTAATAAATAAAATTTCCCTTTCCTGCTTAAATATTCTTTGTCTTGTTCTTTAATTACTCTTTTCTTTCATTCTAAATCACTTTTCCTTCAATATATCATATTTAGACGAGCCAAAATTGGCGAAAAACTAACTATTTTTTCAACCCTTTTCCCTTAAACCAATTTACTTTTTAAAATCTTTCAAACTTTATTCACTTTCGAATGAACTGAAAGCCCTTATGAGATAAGCATTGATTATTATCATTGAAAGAAGCTCACTTCTTTTATAGATAGGCAAAAAGGCCGTGTCATTTTACTTTTCCCTTTTATTATTCAATATTTGAGGTACTTTACTTTTGATCTTTGTCTCCCAACTGTGATACCGAGTTTATATAAGTAATCGCGCGGTTGTGTTTTCTCGGTTGTCGAGAAGCTTTATTCCGGGTGGACAGCATCATCTTCACGAGCTCCTGACCTCCTGAAAATTCTTCATAATTTCAACTGTATTTTTCATCGTCTCCTAATAAAAGATGGAAGGATTAGATGCGATAGAAAAAATGTGGGAGGAGGATCAAGAACATGACAGAGTAAATGAGTTTAAACGTCAGGTTTGCGAAGGAAGGATTGAATTTTATCGAACGACGAGTCGCGTTTCAAGAAGGCCGAGACTTAGAACAATAAGAGAAGAGTATGTTAAGGTGGAGAAAAAGAAGAGAATTAGGAAAAAGAACAGAATTAGGAACATCTTTGCATCCTGTCTATGTTGTTTACGGATCAAAACGAGAAATGAATGAGAAAAAAAGATGAAAATAAGAAAGAATATTAATAGAACATAGGAGGTAAACTTTATTAACTCATACAATTTTATTAGAGAAAGTGGCCATGAATAGATAAATGAATAATGAGGGTATCATTTGGTTTCTTTAAACCTTTATTTAAACTGAAATCATATTTATTTGTTTATTAAAAAAAATAACCTCCAAGAGTATCTCCCGTTTTAAATCCTTACAAAGTAAATTCTTTTAATTATGGTGCATGAAAATAGGCCCTTTAAACAACCTCCAGTTTTCAATAACAAAAAAATACATTTTCATTTTTCAACAGGTGAATATGCAATCACCTGTTACCCCATTCACCCTTCGGGTGATGGGTGGTGTTACGACTGAAACCTCGAGGGGCGGTAAGTTCTCCCGACCCAAGTGCCCTAAGAGAACCTGGGGCACTTCTTTTCAATCTCCCACTTCAATTGCCGCGCCTGTATAGACCCAATTAATCAAGAAAGATGGCGTTACACGTTCTAAAATAACATGGGCTTGCCATCCATTCTCATTATTTCGTTATTTGCTATTAATTTTAAGGAGATTGTCTGCCATTAAAAGGAAAAGTGTTGAAATACTTGATTGGACTGCCAGGTTGGCAGGACGGACAGGCCGCCGGCTAGACGAGGTAATAGGCGCTGGGTGTTGCCTCTGTTCACCGCTTCCAGAGCACATATGAGGTGGCTACGCGGCACCACCATTTAGAGTGCCAAACCCAAGGACCAAATCGCCACTGCGGCTGATCGGAGTGTCAAGGCCCATCTTAGCTCATCTCTGCGATCCGAGGATATGTAAAGGATCGCATTGGGGGCGTTTCTGATCCTAGAGAGACTTTTCCCATAGCCTCCCAATGCATTGGGAGGTCATAGTATCTACTTTCCATTCGTCTCTTTATTTCTATGGCCACAAATGTAGGGAATAACGAAATGAACTCATAATCAAAAGGGGAGCTGCCTCCAAGCGAGGCCTCGTCCCCCCTTGGTGCCCGGGAAGACCAAGTAACTCGAGGCGCCCCCTCAACTGATTGGGGGGTTCCCATCGCAGCAGGAGAACTCCCTTAGAGGGGCAAAGGGTGTTGCGTTCTAGACAATCCTGCCCCTCACCCTTTGCGGCAGACAATGAGAGACAGACATAGACAGGAAGAGATAAATAGACAGAGATAGAAACAGGCAGACACATACATAGCCAGATAGCGAGACAGAGACAGACAGACCAAGATAGGCTGAGACAGAGATACAGGGATTCATAAACAGACAGAGATACAGTGATAGACAGAGAGAGCGAGACAGACATACAAGACAAGACAGAAATACATAGCCAGTAAGATACAGACAGTCAGACATACGCATACAGAAACAGCCATACACAGCCAAGAAAAGAAAAAAGAGAGAGACAGTCAGTTGCAGACAGAGAGAAGAGACAGGGATGCAGAGACAAAAAAACCAGACCGACAGAGATAGAAAGATACAGACAAGGAGACAAACAGACAGAGGTAGGCCGAAAGACAGAGGCGGGCAGACACAACCAGACATACATACATACAGGTACACAGAGAGCTTGAGACAGGCAGACATATAAAGCGATACAGACAGACATAGATAGAGAGGAAGAAAAGACAGACAGACAGATAGAGGCACACAGAGAGAGAAAAACAGGCAGAGAGACAGGAAGACAGACATAGAGAGACAGATGGAGACCGACTGAAGCAGATAGATAGTCAGATTCAGAAATAAAGACAGAGATAGACAGATAAATAGAGGAAGAGACAGAGACATAAAACAGAAAGAGACAGAGAAACGGAAACGACTGAAAGAGACAAGCAGACAGAGACATACAGGCACACAGAGACAGACACACATGTACAAACAGACAGGCACAGATAGATAGACACACAAAAACAGACAGACAAGCAAAGCATACATAGAGAGACAGAGATAAACATATAAACAAATCGACTGACAGACAGAGATACAGTCAGACTGAGATAGACAGGCTGAGACAGACAGACAGATACACATAGACAGACAGAAGACACAGGCATGCATAGAGAGGCAGACAGACACAGGGAGGCATAGAAAGACATGTACAGACAGACAGATGATAAATACATGCAGACAGCCAGGGGAGACCTTAGGGTTGGTGTGCTTGGTCAAAGGGTTTCTGTTCGCCGAACGACCGAAAACCTCCTGGAAATAGGCGGATGTGATTAGTGCGAGAGAAAATCACAACCCCAAAAACCCTTTTTCAATGCGTATGGTCCGAGAGTTTGGTAAGATGGCGAAGAAGAATGGTCGTCCGTTTCGCAAGCTAACCTGCAAAATATGCAAAGTTTACAGATAGAGTGAAGACTTTGGGGGCAGGAGTTGCAAGGAGCTCACAGATGCCGTTAGTGTCTGTGACTTCTGCGAACTCGAGAAGCGCCTGGGCGAGAGCATCGCTCAACTGAGAGAGGAGAACTCCCTCCTCAAAAGGGAAGTTCAACTCTTAAAAACAGAGAGGTGCAGATGCTCAGGCGAGAAGGCTTCCGACGTCCAACAAAAAGAAAAGAAAGAAGAGAAAGTAGAAATAGAAGAAGATAATGAAGAAAGAGAAGAAGAGAAAGTAGAAATAGAAGAAAAGAAAGTGAAAACAGAGGACGAGAAAGTAGAAGCAGAAGAAGAGAAAACAAAGAAAAACAAGAAAAAGAAGAAGAAGAAGAAGAAGAAGAAGAAGAAGAAATGTAGAGATACAAGAGGAAAGCGGCAAGTCGCTTCCGAAAGGGAAGAATAAGTCGTCTGCAGGCAACCCGGACCGCTCACTCGATGAACGTCTCTTTAAATCGGCGCCTGGCAGATTTGTTGTCGGCAGAGGGGGTCTTTTTTGTTGACCCGTACCGCACGTTTTATGGTAGAAATGATCTCTACCAAAGGGATGGGGTACATCTTTCCCTTAAAGGAAAGACCTTTCTGTTGAACATGATCCAGGATGTCGTAGAGAGGACCCAAAGGAGTATCCGGCCAAGAGTGAGGGCGGACGTACGCCAGTACGCCCGTGTCACTCCTGGAACGACCTTCTCAGAGGTCGCAAAGAGGGGTGCCTCCTCGCCAACAAACAGTCAGGGACTCCCTGAAACTTCTGTTTAATGCGAGGTCGATCAGGAACAAGTTTCTTGAACTTCATGGCATCGTAACGACGGAAGAACCTAAATGGTAGCCTTAACAGAGTCGTGAGTAAAAACCTCAAGCCGAGATTTTGAAGGTGAATTCACGATTCCCGGTTACCAGCTCTTCCTGAAAGATAGGCCAGACAGAGAGAATGGTGGTGTGATGTTGTATGTCAAGGATAATCTCAACTCGACGGATTGCAACATCGTATCCAACCATGAACTACTAGGTGTGGACCTAGAGATAGGTCCTGTCAGATACAGAACCCTGGTGCTTTACAGGGGGGATTTCAACACACAAGTTGACTTGGAAACCAGAGAACCCTGTGGCGAGAACGCACTACTCCTGGAGTTCGCGAACAACGAGTTCCTGACTCAATGGGTGAGAGAACCAACGAGAGGAGACTTCATTTTTACCTCTGATGATGACATCGTTGAGGACCTCTCTGTTGGCGAAGAGCTCGGTGGCAGTGACCACCGACTAATTAGATTTGTAGTCAAAGTCCCGAAGGCAGAGCCTGCAACTAGTAAATCAAGGAAACTTAATTTGAGAAGAGTAGACTTTGCAGGTCTTCGTGCTGGACTGACTGACGCGAGGCTAGAAGTGTGCGATGCTGTTGAAGACTCGTGGAACAATTTCAAAACCACATTCATGAGTCTTCAATCGTGTTTGATCCCTCTGAAATGCCCCCGTCGGTCTTCTGTTCAACCAAAGTGGTTTAATCGAGAAATCGGCCAACTGCTTAGGGAGAAGATAACCGTGTACCGGTAATCGAAGATCTCGGGTGACTTTGACGAATACCGGAGGCTAGCCAGGAGAGTGAAGTCCAGCATAAGGGCGTCTAAGCGGTCTGTAGAACTCCAAGTAGCGAGACTCTGTAAAGAGAATCACAAGGAGTTTTTTTGGATATGTGAACAGCCGTAAACCAATCCGTCGAACGATTGGCCCTTTGAGAAATAAGGAGGGGGCATTAAAGCACTTAGATGCAGAAAATGCTAACCTCCTCAACGACTACTCTTCAGTGTTTACTGAAGAGTGGTCCCATCCCCCAAACAACGAGTTCATACTCGGGGGAAAAGCTGGAGGAAATGGACTTCACCGAAGGAGAAATAGAAAAGAAGATCACTGACCTAATGACGAATAAGTCACCTGGCTCGGATGGGTTTCTACCTAAAATGTTGAAAGAAGTGCTCGATCAAGTGTCACGACACCTGAGCGTAATCTTCAACATGTCAATCAAGACCGAATGCGTTCCTAGAGACTGGCGTGAAGCGGAGGTGACTCCTATCTTCAAAAAAGGAGACCGTAGCCAACCGTCGAACGACCGACCTATCAGTCTGACTTCGATAGTCGGTAAACTCATGGAAAGCATGATGGTGGACAAAATGACGTCGCATTTAGAGTCAAAGCTGCTACTGAGGAGTTCCCAGTACGGCTTCAGAAGGCACCGGTCATGCCTGACGAACTTGTGGCATTCTTCCACTTCGTGTTCAGTAAGCACGATCGGGACAAGGCGGTGGATGTGGTCTACTTAGAATTTCAGAAAGCCTTTGAAAAGGTACCACACCGCTGCCTTCTCCGGAAAATGCGAGAGCTGGGCATAGACAGAAAAGTAGCAAGCAGGATATAGAACTGGCTAAGTGGCAGACGGCAAAGGGTGGTGGTGAATGGACAGGCTTCTGAGTGGGTGCCCGTTACTAACGGGGTCCCTCAAGGTTCTGTCCTGGGAACACTACTATTCATCATCTACGTCAACAACATGGACGGTGACATGATTGACAAAATTTCCAAATTTGCCGACGATACCAAGCTTCGTATGAACGTTGCAAAGGATAGAAATACTGCCCACCTGCAGGAATATTTTTGGATCATTGGGGAGTAGTCGGACACATGGCAAGTACCTTTTAACGTGAACAAATGCAAGGGGATGCACATCGGCCACCGAAACCCCCAATCTCAGTATATCCTTAAGGGCATTGAGGCGGAGAAAAAGACCCAAAGGATGCTAGGCTATATAAAGCGCGTTTGGAGATTGGAACAAGGAGATTGTAACTTGTTTGTACAACTTACTTGTCCAACCGCACCTGGAGTATGCCGTACAATTTTGGAGTTCTTCATTGCGAAAGGACATCGCGAGATTGGAACGCGTACAAGCCAGGGCAACCAAACTTATTGCCTCTATCAGACATAAAAGTTATGAAGAAAGATTAAGGGAATTAGATCTGTTCTCGTTGGAAACCCGTAGACTGCGTGGTCAGCTCATCGAAGTTTTCAAAATACTTCAAGGGTTAGACAATGTTGACTACCGGGATATTTTCACACTTGTTGAGAGCAGAACAAGAAATCACGGCTTTAAACTTGAACTGAAGCGTTACAACCACGATCTGTGTGGAAATTTTTTCACGTACAGTATCTGCGGTAGCTGGAACGCACTTCCAGTGGAAGTTGTCAACAGTGAATCTGTTGACGAGTTCAAGTCAAGACTAGACAGGGTCTTGAAAATGGCCCCCGTAAGGGGCGCGGCGATTTGCCATCCTGGCCGCCGTGCTGACGGGATCCAGCGCTCCGTCCGGCCCTAGCTTAGCCACTCTTCCTTTCTTTAGATAGCCTGTATTTCTCCCCTACATCATCGCTTTTCAAACAACCTCTCCCACAGCTTTCTCTGGTCAGCCTCTTATTCCACAGGGTAGAAGCTGACCTTCTTCTCAGCGAACCGTCCTGGATCGGTGCTGAGAGGGGAGGGGGCAATGTTCCCTAACCCCTGAGCTCCAGTCTGAGGTGGTTGGTTTTTAACAACCTGATTCATCCCCACCCATACCTTCCTCACATCCCTTTTCCTCTCGTCTTTAAAAATCTATCTTTTTTACACCGTGTTCAAGGTGGAGCCGCTATGCCGACGGAATGCCAGGCCACCAGGCGGGAGGGGTGGTCCCAAATGGCGGCGCCTGGCTCTGCCAGGCCTGTAAGCACCTCTTGCAGTGCGGGCTACTGCGAGAGGTGGTGAGCGATTGCGTCCCGTAAAACAAAGAGGGGCACCATGCCCAATGATGCAAAAAAACAAACATCTCCCCTTAATTCCCCCTATAACAACGACGGAGCGGCCCTCGTGCAGCTTCACCGAAAAAAATGGAGATCATCCCCCCCTGTTTCTTGCGGAGGGGACCCTCCATATTTCTCTAACCGGAGAGGAGGCTTACTCCTCCTTTTCGCTTACGGGTGCAGGGGACTCCCCCTCACCCCCTTCTCTGGAGGTGCTTTCTGTCACCTTCCTTTTTCCAGGGGCAGGCCCCTCTTCTCTTTCCAAGGGGACTGCCAAGAAAGCCAGCAGGCAGCCCATTGCCGACCGCCCCTCGTGTAAGCGGCTCAGTAGGGCAAACCCTCTTAGGGGGGAGAGGAAAGCCAGGCCCCTTCGGTCGCTTTCCTCAAAAGACCTGCTGGCAAGAATATTGAACCTTGCCGGGGTCAAGGCCTGTGCCTCTCCACACAAGACTAGTGGCAATACAGCCAACGGGACCTGCGATGTCTTGGGAGGGGATGGCCCCTGATAAAGACTAAGACCAAGAGTGCACAGGGCGGAGCCTCGATGACATCGGGGCACTCATTCAGAGGTTACCTGGCGTTTTCGAGCCCGCTGGCTTCAAGCGCTTCCTCTTTATTCGCTCCACTGATGGCAGCATGTTGTCCAAGGGCAACATGATACGTCAGAGGAGAGGATTAGCTAGTGCAATTAGTAGAGAGCCGAAGGTGACCCGTTTCTCGGACGGAAGCCTTCTGGCGAATGCAACGAATCCCACCGAGGCGACCAAGATAAGTGCTCTTCAGACACTTCATGGCACCCCGGTGAGTGTGACGCCGCACTCTACCATGAACTTTGTGAAAGGAGTAGTTTATGCGAGGGAACTAGTTGACTAGTCCATTGAGGACATCACCCTAGAGCTAAACCCAGCCCCGGCTAAACCAGGGCTCCCTCCTCTTTCTCCAGCGTGACCGTTTCCCGTAAGGCGAAACGGCCACGCGCCTCCACAAAGTCTTAGACTCACAGGAGGCAACACCCCTGAAGATGGTCGCTAGGCCATTTTCCGGGATTCCTATATCTGTCCCCCGAAAGGAGGTCAGCAACAAAGGAGCTTCGGCTCCTTCACCCACGCCCCGAGGTGGAGCGAGTGGCTCGGAGACGGTGGTTCCTCGAAAAGAGGGCCCCCCGCCTTCGAAGCCGCAACGCCCGCCTAAGGTTTCGAGGCGGAGGCAGGAAAAGACTCGCATGGCGAGCCCAACCTCCCCCAATAAATCCTCGAAGGCAACAGTGCCTTCAGCGCTTTGTCAGGCCAACAGCGCCCGGGGTTCTGACCCCGGGAAGTGTACGGCCATTCCCGTGAGGGTCTTCTGTTCGAGGAGGGCCCTCGCATCTCCTCTTAGATAGGCCTGGAGGGCATATTCCTTCAATGGAATTGTCGTGGACTCCGGGCCAACTTGGAGGAGCTTCGGAGGCTCGTCTCTCCCGTTCCCCGTTAGCTATCTTTTTGCAGGAGACCATGCTAGGCGCGTGCCCCCTGCCCGCCCTCCCGGGGTATAAGGGTCTTGCGACGCGACCACCGCGGGATAGCCGGGCTGGGGGATGAGCGGTTTACACCCAGGATGATGTCTCTGTTCTTCCTTTCTCTTTAGATACCTCCTTTCAGGCAGTGGCTGTGCAGCTGCACCTGGATAGGAGGTATACTATCATTTCTGCGTATATTTTACCGTCAGCTGACTTCGACGCGGGGGACTTCCGCCGCGTCGTGGCACGGTTGCCGAGGCCCTATATCTTGCTTGGAGATCTGAACGGCAGGCATCCTCTCTGGGGAATTACTCCATAAATTCCAGGGGACAAGTCCTTACCGATCCGATCGAAGAGCTTGAGATGGGTGTCCTAAACGTGGATGAGTTTACGCATCACTGTCCGAGAACCGCTTCATTTTCTTGCCTTGACCTATCTTTGTGCTCTTCGGATGCACAGCCTGGTTTTGATTGGGGGATAGTCGATGACCTCCATGGTAGTGATGAAATTCCCATTCAAATATCCTTTTCAGGGCAACTGCCGCCTGAGAGACCACCTCGGCGGTGCTTGGTGCCGGCACGGTGGCCTGCATTTCAGGAAATCACTGAATTCTCTATTTCAGTCGAGGAGTTTAGGTCGGTAGATGAGGCCGTTGAGTTCTTCTCCGGCAACCTCATCGCCGTGGGCCTGACTACTATTCCTAGGACGTCTGGCCGTTTTGCACGCTGACCACTCCCATGGTGGTCGGCCGAGTGTGAGACGGCCCTCAAACAGAAGCGTTATGCCTACATGCGCTATAAGCGCCGCCCGAACGATTTAACTGTCGCTGAATTTCGTCGGGCTAGGTTCCGGTATATTTCGAAGCACGCCTGACGCTCTTCTTGGCGGGCATACGTGTCTTCACTTAACGGGAAGACCCCTTTAACTGAGGCGTGGAGGCGATTCCTAAAAATTCGGGGCAAGTTCTCGCAGGACCCCTTTCCCGTTCTCAAGGAGAATGGGACCGCAATCTCGGACCCCGCGTCCGTGGCGGAATCCTTCGCGACCGCTTTTTCCGCATTCTCTAGCCAGGATGCTGCTCCTCCAGAATTCAATGCACATCGTGATGTCGCGGAAGCCCGCCGGCTGGACTTTACCTCCAGAGGCGGAGAACCCCTCAACGTGAGGTTTACTGTGAGTGAGTTGCGCTCCGCTGTCGCTTCGTGCGTGGACACCGCCCATGGTCCGGACGATGTCCCGTACGCCATGCTTCGACACCTGGGTGAGCGAGGCATGGCCTTTATGTTAGATTTGTTCAACAGGATCTGGGTGGAGGGTCTTCTCCCAGACTCCTAGCAAATCGCTACTGTGCTCGCTTTTCTCAAACCGGGGAGAGATCACTCTACTCCGACCGGTTTCCGCCCAATTTCTCTAACCTCTTGCGTGTGCAAGTTGATGGAGAAATTGGTAAATGTTAGATTAGCCTTTTTCCTGGACAGCGGAGGCCATCTGTCTTCCGCACAGTGCGGCTTCCGCAAGTTCCACTCCACGTCGGATGCTCTGCTCCGACTGGAAAATGCCGTCTGCGAGGCTTTGCTTTGTAGACAGCACTACGCCACGGTGTTTTTCGATCTGGAGAATGCCTATGATACCGCATGGCGATACGGTATCATGGAGACTCTCCACACGATGCTGGCGAGGGGACGCCTTCTAATGTTTATATCTGAATTTTTGCGAGATCGTCGATTCCGCGTAAGGGTGGGGGGAGCCCTCTCTGGCCCAAAGGAGCAGGGAGAGGGTGTCCTGCAGGAAAGTGTCCTCGGGGTCACACTCTTCGCCCTGAGCATCAACGGCATCAATTCGGTGCTGCCGGAAGATGTTCTCTCTACGCTCTGCGTGGACGACCTTTCGATCTGTTTTGGCACGGCCCAGATGCCAACTCTGAAGCGTCGACTACAACAGGCATTGAACCGCGTCTCTCGCTATGCCGGAGCGCACAGGTTTCGGTTTTCATTGGCCAAGACTAAAGTGGTGCACTTCTCCTGCCATCCACAGCTTCACCCCGACCCAGATTTGTTTCTTAATGTGGTGCGCATGGATGTGGTGGAGTTGCACCGTTTCATTAGTCTTGTATTTGACCGACGCCTCACCTGGGAGGCTCATATTCGCAGCCTTAGGGTCTCTTGTACCCGCGCCATGGACATTCTCCGTTTCGTGACGTTTTGCGCTTGGGGCGCTGATAGGGCTACTGCCCTACTTTTGTATCGATCCTTTGTTCGTTCGAAGCTCGACTACGGATGCGAGTTTTATGCATCCGCAGCCGAGCGTTTATTGCGGAAGGTGGATTCGATCCACCACACCAGCCTTCGCCTTGCGATCGGTGCCTTCCGCACTTCCCCCATTGAGAGCCTGTTGGTCAATGCTGGGGAGATACCACTCGCTCTGCGCCGCGTGCAATGCATCACTCACCTGTACGCGCGAGCCCGGCGCCTCCCTAAGTCGCCAACGGGTCTCACTGCATCCGCAGCTGATCTCGATGGTGGTTATGTCGCCGAGAGACGCCAGTCATACCCTAAGCCCTTTGGGTTTAGGGCCAGGAAACTCCTTCGAGAGCTAGATATAGCTCTCGGGCCGGTGGCGCCCCTGGTTCTGCCCAGGACGCCACCCTGGATGGTACCACATTTCGCTATTTGTCGCCACTCCTCTGCTCCCAAAGCTTGTACGGCGCCGGGAGTATCGCGTTCGACTTTTTTGGAGCACACATCGTTTCACGCTGGAACCGTGCCAGTGTATACGGATGGCTCCAAGTCCCAAGAGGGGGTCGGCTTCCACGCCGTATTTCCTCTGTTTGAAGTTAGGGGGGCTCTGCCATGCGCTGCGTCTGTCTTCACGGCCGAGCTGGTGGCAATACACCACTCGGTACAGGGGATTAGGCGACGTGCCCGGTTCGGAGACTGGATTGTGATCTATAGCAACTCACAAAGCGCCCTGAGTGCTCTCGGGGCATTGGAATCTCCGCATCCCCTGGTTCGCGATATCCGTGACGCCACGGTTTTGGTGAGGCGGGCAGATCTCGAGATTATCTTCTGCTGGGTTCCTGGACATGTAGGAATTGCGGGGAATAAGCGCGCCGATGAGGGCGCAAAAGAGTCTGCTAGGACTCTGCGACTGGACCAGCGTTTCGCTCTTCCTCACCCCGACTACATGGCATGAATACGGGCAGCTCTTCGGACTGCTTGGCAAAGAAGATGGGAGACGCTCGAAGGCAACTTAAAGTTGCGTGCCATTGCGCCGCCACTGTTCCCATGGACCTATCCTACAATGCTGCGAAGCTTCAGGTCGCTTTCCGTCGTCTCCGAATCGGACACACTCGTATGACGCATTGCTATTTGATGGAACGCTCGCCTGCAACCTATTGTGACGACTTCGTTGTCCCCCAGACTGTTCGGCACATTCTTGTCGAATGTCCCAATCTGGGTGATGTTCGCGCACGTTACTTGTCCTGGTACCGGGATGGGCGGGGTCGCTACCGCCTGTCCCTTGTATTCGGTACGAGTGCGTGCACATTGACTGGTGGACTTGTTGACTTTTGGGGGGAGGCCGGCTTTCTCCCTTTTATTTAATTAGGTTGGGTTCTTTTTTGTTATTGGTTTTCTTTGTAGGTCGCACGCTCCTCGCCGGAGAGAGGGGGGTCTCCCCCCGACGCTGGAGCTTGCTTTCTTAATTGTCATCTTCCCTTTTTACCTTTTTTTTCAACTTTTTATTTTAAAGTAGCCAAGAACTCGGCTGTTTGTTTGTGGCGACTTATGCCCAAGTGGGCAGTCAACAGATAGCCCCTTAAAAAAAACGAACAATCTCCGATGAATGATCCCTTTGTGTTTTGTGGGGTGGAGGGGGGGGGGCTACTAAATCCAAAGTTTATTCAATCGTACCCATCGTCAAAAAGCGAAGATATCGACGTAAGGATTCTAAAAAAGGGACTACCTTAAACAGGTACGACTAAGCCAGGCCGGGGATGCGCAACCTATGCAAACTACGGCGGGAACCAGGAACTAGGCGCATAAAGGTAGAAGGATACGGCCCATAACAGGCTGGAACTAGAAGCTAGAAGCGCACATTTAAGGACAGAAGTTACAAAAAGTAAACGGTGGATACGAAGAAGGAATTGGGAAAAAATCATAAAAGAACGATCAGGTTCAGGTTGTTGAGCCAACCATTGTATCGGGATATGGCATTTATTATCTGTGGAGAAGAGAGTAATTTATTAGCCTTATTCATTTCTATTTTTCCACATACACTGCAAAAATTTCTTTGTTGTCTTACTATTCATATTCCCATGCCATCTATATCTTTTTTCCACACTCAGTCCATAATCCTCCCTTCACTCCACATCCTCCCACTTTTCTCTTCCCAGCTCTATCACCAATTCTTCCTTCAATTTCTCCCCCTTCGAGACTGTGTCCCACACACTACACAATCAAAGGTTCTATAGATTCTCTTTGCCCCAATAGGCACCATTCACATCTGTCCTCTTCTCCATTCCATCTGTATGTCCTCCCCTTCACCTCCAATGATCCAATCCGTTCCTTGAATAGTAGCTGGCTTGCAAAACTCCCACCATACATATTCTCAATGCAAGGCTCTCTTTTGCCACTGTATACGTTCAGACTTCTCTTGAACCTTTTTACTGTATTTAATATATTTGGTTTCAGCTTTCCTTTTGCCCTGTCCTCTATATAGATTGCTGCTAATTCATACTTCGTATCTACCCTCATTACATTTTAGCACCACTCAGTCCTATTGTAGTCCCATCTTCAGCTCCACTCATGATCCTTCCTTGCGTCCTTTACCCTGACTGGGCATTCGTAAGAATTACTCAGCATGAGCACACGGTCGAGAGCCCGAACACTCCCCTCAAACACGGAGCACGGTCAAGACTTCTGCCTTCACAACAATCTACGCAAATGGAACCCTTCGTCATCATTAAATCTTCGACATGCTATCAAGTTGCTTTCGGGTAAGATCCTTCTCAGGACAGGGCGCCTCAGGACCACGGTTCCCGCTTCTAAACCTTAGGGAATCTGGTGAACTTGAACTCTTGCTCCGGAACTAGAAGAAGAAATAAATCGACGCCCACCAAATTATTCTCCCGTAGCCTTCCAGACTGGACCGGATACCCCGAGGTCTCAGCGGAGACCGCCCGCCACTCGGTCATCAGTCACAGGACCAAGCCGCATTAGCTTCTCTACACTGGGACGTAGTCGTTCATAAACTAAAAGAGCACCGCGACGGTCTTCTAGGTAAGAGATCGCAAGGAAATCGTGACTCTCCTCTCTCTTTTCAGATTCCGCTCAAAGCTGGACCGGGAGGAGTTTATCCGCCTTCATCAACAACTCCGACTGTTCCATAACGTTTAACAACAGGTGTGGCGGGTCACGCTACGTGACGTATGCGAACAACGAGCACTTTCATCGGGCATCATCTTAAGCGAATCCGCCCTTACTGGACCACGCGTGCAACAGGTACGCGTACAACCGCCCCAATATGGATCCTGGGGATTTTATCAACCTACCCCTATGGGTAGCAGATGCCGAACAGGACAAAGGGGAAAGCATGCAACGTAGGCGTCAGTTCCTCAACGACGTCGCAAGTGATGGCATATGAGAGTTAACCGGATGCGTCGTCGCATGCAGTTATTGACTCCCTCAACGAGGTTCTCCACTTCGGAGGAATTTCGGTCTTTGTCACCAGCCTCCTTTAGTGTGGAGTCGTCCTTCGCCACGCTTCCTAACCTTATATCCCCTCTATCCCTATTAAACCCGTCCATTCCAGATGAACCTCCCCTGTGGTGGAAATAGCAGAGGTTATTGATGTAAACCTGGACGACCAGGTAAAACCCGAACCGCCCCTCGCACGAACTACGTGACTTTCTGGATAAAGCCGCCCGGGAATTAGGAGGTCTCCGAATTGACGACAGATGTCGAGGTCTTTCCTTTCCCCGGTCTCGCGGTACCCACAGTCCTCGAGGTAAACAGGGGTTCTACCACATTCGGATCCTCGAAGCTCCACGCACCCTTCGGAACAGGGTGATGTACAAAGCAACGTCATGAGTGGCCCCCGGACATTGCCGCACCTCCTCGCCAGGATAACCCACAACAGTCACTGGAGCCAATGGCCAACAACAACCACAGGAAGGAAATAACGACCAAGAATGGTTCAGCTTGACCATGGACCCTCTTGAACCAGAACAAGAGTTCTTTGATCCTGCAGCCCGTTCGGACTCTGTACCCGTCTCTAACCATATCGTCGCTGCCGCTCAGAAACAGGGCGGTCGTTTTTGGATCAAGAAAGAAAACCAAAACTGGGTCTCCTCTCCTGAAATGGTTCGCCATTTAGTAGAACAACTTTTGGAACACGGTATCCTGGAATGCTTGACCAATATTAGCCATGCTCATCGATCTTCCCGGTCCCTAAATTTAATGGCTTAGTTCGTGTTATATACGACATGCACAGGATAGAGAACTTTTATTCCTCTTTTTCCTTCAAACTCCCGTCCGTTCGCAGCGTATTAGCGAACTCTTGAACAAAGGTCTACGCCGTCAAAATTGACCTCCCTTACACCCAGGAGCCAGAAGATATTTCGGAATATCAGTCGCTAGAGTGGCTTCCTCGGAAGTCAATACATTATGCAAACTGCCGTCACAGCTACCGTCAACGTCTGGGCCCGCCGTACGGGTTGTCATGCCTTCTCGTATCTGGACGACATCCTCCTGGTAGGCTCCAGGATGGCCCTTAGGCGCTGCCTTCGCATCACAATGAAGTCCTCTTTGAATGTGAATGTACCAAAGAGTATCATCGTCCATACACGCTTCCTGGTCTACTTGGGAATCATAGTTAATCTACGAAACCACCCTATGACCTTCTCCTCGGACATGACCAACAAACTTCAAGCTGCTATCAGGGTTTGCAATGAACATGCGCTCTCTCACCGAGAATGGCTTCGTAAGGAAGGGTTTCTCAACTTTGAGGTTTCTCGTAATCAGAGTCCCCTTTTTCTGGATACAACGGTGTTTTCTTCAAACTACCTACCCCAGCCCACCCCCTCTTCGTCTTCTTCTCCCTTTTATCACCACCAATGGTTCAACTTCTGGCGACCTAAGGTTTGGCCCCGTACAGTGTTTTGTGACGCCTCTAAAACGGGCCTAGGGCTCTGGTTCAACGGTAGTGCCCTCGCGACCCCCTTCCCTCTAAAGAAGTGGGTAACTTTTTCACCTGCGAATCCATTGCCGTTTGGATTTCGTTGCTCCTAGTTAACAAGGCAAGACTATTCGCAGACGATGTGGGGCATTATGGAACACTCTCCGTGGAAAGCTTCCCGTGATCATCCTCCAACAATGCTCGGAACGTTCGCTGGACCTTGTCCCTAAATATTTCCTACATCAAGTCACGAAGAAACCGTGTCAATGCAGCCTCAATGGCTTACGCACAATTCAATTTAGCCGGCTGGCCGGACTCCCTAGAGCGACTATAAAAAGAGCTGCTCCAGCACCGAGACGGCATGGTTATTTTGGGTCTGGTCGTGTCCCTCCTCTACGGCCCTTCCTTCCGCCTGCTCGATCTTCGTGTCTCGCTACGATTTGCGTATCTTATTGTATTGTTAAGACAAGGCTCCTCCCGGTCGCCCCCTTGTATCCACTTGTGTTAGGCCTTGGCCTTGCCAAGCACCCCTTGTTCTTCTGTCTCTTGTTTCCTAACAAGATCCCTTTGTTAAGCAGGTCTCCTGCCCGCCTTTGTGTATAAATTCTAATAAATAAAAAGGAAGGCTCCTTCTGCCGGCTCAGGGGGTAAGGACCACAAATTGGATACGTTAATAAACAAAATTACTGATTTTGGTGCGCTGGAAGCCCCATGATAATGACCGAGCAGCCTCTTCATGCACAGAATGTTACGATCTGGTGCGGCAAAACTAGGTTGAGATCATTGGTCTCTACTTCTTCGAGGATGCTGAGGCAAAAACAGCGACATCAACGGCTGACAGGTACAGGGAACTGATACACGATTATTTATTGCCAGAAATGATAGATTTCAATATGTATGATTTGTGGTTTCAACAAGATGGAGCGACACCAGACACAGGAGTTTACAGGGAAAAGGGCCAATCAATGACTGGAAATAGGAAAAAAAAGAAGATAAAATTACTACAGACTTTGAAAATATGTGTATAACTTTTTTACTCTCCACCCATTTCTCTACTCTTCCTATCTCCATTGAAACGTAATTCTCCATCCCTCCATTTGACACAATCCACGAGGTCTAGGACATTTTGGCGTGGCCGTTTCGCCGCATACCCTATTCGGCGTGCATCTTTTGGAAAATTTTAAAGTCAAGAGATCAACTTTTTTGAAAAAAATCTTGAAAAAAAGGTCAGTGTTAGAAACCTGTTACAAGGAAGTCGGAGATTATTTGATCGACGATTTTCGTTCGTGTTCAAATTTAGTCAAAAAAGAAGTGGATCGATTCCTACAAAATTTGGTGGAACACTAGAGCCTTAGCCAGAAGGAAATGATTAGTTTTTGACCAAGATCTGATTAGTATATCCGGATGCATCCGATTAAGTATTTTATCATTACTAATTTTTGAACAAAGTTATATTGGGGAAGTTCCCAACTTAATTTAATTTTGAATTTCTAAATAGATTAGAAAGTTATTAACCACTTTAAAATTTTAAATCAAGGACAAACTTTATATTGGCATACATAAATGATGCATATTGAATGAATACGTTAGTATTAATAATATTAGCAATAATATATACAATCCTACATAAATGAAGCATATTGGGATATTGCATATACATATTGTTAAGCTAAGCCTTATTAATGTGTGGAATTTTATTTGGAACTAAATGTTGGAAATTTAAGGAGCATTTCTTGGCGGAGCTGTGCGCTCTATGAGTGCTATAGTTTTGCTAAACTAAATTCTTTGGGAAAGTCTGAAAATGAGTTGAAATCACTATATCCTTCAACCTGGAAGAATTACGAGTCTCTTAGCCTTCCGGGCATAATAATTAATACGAAAGGAATATATCATTTGTGGAGAAGGATACCCCTTTTTTTCCTTCTTTGCAATGCTTAGCCCGTTGGATGAAGCCACGTGGTTGGCCGGTTCCACGTAGCCGATAGTCACAGGGCAAAGCAAGCCCAGATGGCCCCTCCCACATGGTACGATCTTAGTAATTTGTGGCGAAAATTTCCTACGCGGTCGTAAATTCGAGCAGTTTCCCCCGCGAAGATAGAGGGATAGGGTATAATAACTGTTTATCGCCGACAGTTTGGCGCCTCAGCTGCCCCCGGGTAATTCCCCAGAGTAGGGGTTGTTCCCCATCTCCCGCATGAGAAGACTCTCCATACTTAAACCCCTTAGCCACCTTGGAACAACAGTAAGAACAAAGAACTTTCGCAAGAAGAAATCCCTCGCCCCAGGTCGTTGTGTACCCAACTGAATGCTGGACATTCTCTCCCCGAAAGGCATCCACGGTCAAACGG